>JAQPPZ010002445.1:0-605516 GCA_028583015.1 Wollemia nobilis | reverse complement strand
TTTTTATTTTGCACTATGTGGGTATTTATCTTGAACGAAGATCACCAATCTTCTATCTCCTTCTTGACTCATCTTCTGGAGTCTCTTCTTCCTTGAGTCTACTATAAGGCTATTGTGATCTTTTTCTTCACTTTTGCACTTGGTAGGATTACAAATCTTATAATGGGATCTTTCTCAAGGTCTTTGAAATCTTCATTCTTCTCCTTGTTTTTGTAGGTGCTAGAATGATTCTATGAAGATATTATTCCTAACTATCATGTAGGAAGCTTCCCAAAAATTTTCTTGAATCTTCTTTTCTTGCAATAAGTTGTTGGAAACTAGAATGAAAGAACTTATAGATCTGGAGATAATAATCTTCACTAGTTGATTTGTCAATCTAGTGGTATGAATGTTGAGTCCTAGTCTTCACGAGTTTTTCTACAACTCTATGGAAATACTCTAGCTAGATGTAATCTTAGAATTTTTGTAACTGAGATTTTATTTTAGTCCTCACTTGTGATTCTCTTCCTATTCCTATTGACCTACTAGACTTCTCTTATGATGACTTTTGCAAGTGGCAGTGCACATTGGTGAGTCCAGTTTCCAAAAGTACAAAGAGGAACTATGATGGATGTAGGCCCTCCTATTCCTATCTTTATTCACCATGGCTCTGATACCACTATTATATTTTATGGATATATGTAGTAGGAGAGATCTAACATAGGTCTCGATAAGATGAAATAAAGTGAGTCTGCAATATGATCGAAATATACTATAAATAGAAAGTGATAAAAATACAATGTAGTATGGAGGATATGGTCACTCCATTAATATAAGCTAAAGAACTACAATGTGCTTCATTCAGGAGCTCTACCACTATATACTACTCTACTACAATGCTCTTGATATCTATATGACGTGTCTTATGATTTATCACCATGAGGCTATTTATATAGGAAAATATATTCCTTGGCAAACACTCTACCTAGATGTAAAAGTGGATACCTTGCACATTACAACATGCACATTGTCACTTATGCATTCATTACATTACTTGAAGTAAGTAGGTAACTTCCCCCTAAAGTAATATCTACTCTAACAATGTACCAAAGGTGGTACATTTACATGATCCAAATGATGTAATATACTCTAACTCTAACAAATAAAGGAGGTAAATTTAGAGCATTGGAAGAGTCTGAGTGCCATGTGGTATATATAAAGTGGAATGTCAATAGATTTGAATAATTTCAAGCACCCATCTCAAGGGAGAACAAATTTTAAAAATCTAAAGATAGAAAAATTAAAGGCAATTTGTAAAGAAGCGTTGAAAATAGAAGAATGTGCAGGAAAATTTTTTAATTGAAGACAGAGTTAATGTAAGAGGGAAATACACCCCTTGGCATTGTAAAAGAGTCAAAGGATCAAATATTATTGTAGTAGCAAGGTTAAGGTGTGAATTAAAGTACCTTCATAAAGGTTGAAGCTAGGAAGAAACAAAACAATCTTTCCAAAGTACAACAAAGATTTCATATGTGCATAAGAGCACCAATTACGAGACGTACGTGTAGAAGAGTGGCAATCAGAAGACGGTCAAGAATTTTTTGACCAAGGGATTACCATATTCAAGGATGAAGGTAATTCACTTTATTTAAATTTATTTATAATCTTAAGATAGGAGGTATAAGGTTGCTTATAATTATTATTATCTAAGGTTAAAAGTGAAACATTTTGGAGGGATAAGAATTAATATTTGAAGCCTTAGAAATCTAATTATTACTATTAGAGAATTTTATGAAGGTTTGAATTTTGGGTTGAATAATTTGGAGTAATTTAAATTTTTTTAATTTGATTATTTACATTTACAAAATAATTTAAAATATTTGCAATTTGATTAGATTGGAGAAATTAAATTTATAAAATTTGCAAATATATTTTTATGGAATATCTAAATTTCTAAGTTTGGAGTTATAAGGAATTCAACATCAACATAGGATTGAGAAATTTAGAAGTTAAAATAAATTATTTTTGATATTAGGGAGATAAAAGATTATCAACTTTAATTTGAAAGTTGTTCTTAGTCAATCTCAAAGGTTTAAAATTTTAAAGAAATATTACTTTAAAAGGGGCTATGGAGAAGCTTATTAAGTATACTAGATTCAAGGAATCAAAATGGTTTAGAGATACACTTGATTATATAACTAATAAAAATAAATATGCAATTAGAAAAGAAGAACCAATATGACTTAGAAAGAATTTTGAGAACTCACAAACTAGTAGTTTGGCAAAAGTAGATTCTATAAATTTATTCTCCAATAACTTGATAAAAGGAATTGATGACATATATACTAATGAAGATACTAAGAATACAATCAAGAACCATACACAAATGGTAGAAAATAATGTTGATAAAAAATATGCCTTCCAATCTTATGAAATATGCAAATATAGGATAAATTCAATTGTACACAAATGGTTTGACTATTTTATCAAGAAAATGGACGAACTTGATCCTTCTAAGTTAAATAACAAATAAGTTGGGACATTCTCACAATGTACTTATTGCAACAAATTTGGTCATGAGAAAGTTGACTATTGGAATTTTCATCCATGTAAATATTGTGGAGGGAAAACTCATTCATCCTTCTTTTGTTACTATAAATATGAGTACTATAAAATATTTGAAGAAAAGTTGATATTCAGATTAGATTGTCTCCTCCAAGCTCTTATTTTTGAACCATCTACTAACAATGAGTTCAAGTTTAAAATCTCTAAAAAGCAAAAAGATAGGTAATTTAGAGAACCAAAGGAAAGAAAATGGGTCAATTCAGATCCACTTATGACTTGCATGATTATGAGATCTCTTGTTCATCAAGAGTACTTGAAAAACTTCAAGAACAAATATTTCACCAATCACTTTGAAATACAAGAAAATAGTGGATTGAAGAAGACAAGAAAAGACAACATGAAGACTAAGCTAAAATAAGAACTAGATCAAGATGAAGATCATTTGAAAGATCAAGATCCATATTGAAGACTAAAGTCTCCAATAGCCAAATAATATTATATATGGGGGTGTTGGATTATATTACATTATTTGGCACATGCTAATGTACCATCTTTGGTACATATTTAGAATAGGAAATAGTGTCCTAGATTAGAAGTTGAATATTTACTTTATGCAATGTAATAAAGTGTGCAAAGTATTTTGGTATTGTAAATGTGCATAGTTGTCCATGTGCAAAGTATTATTAAAGTGTGCAAAGTATTTTGGTACTGTAAATGTGCATAGTTGTCCATGTGCACATGAGTTCATAGAATAGGAAGGTGGAGAGTCTCTAGAAGAGTGAAGGCCAAGAGTGCTCCATATGAAGAGTCACTTTACATCCTATATGTATGGGATATGAAATATTTTGTAATGTGGAAGTATGGATACTTGAGATATTGATTCAATAGAAACACAGTTTTGTGAGCATTTATTAATGGTAATTTTATGAGTTATAGTTGAAGTTATTTCTGAGTTTTATACTTCTAGAATATTTCCATTATTCTATAAATTGTATTGCGACTTTATTTTTGATCTTTTAGTTGATTTTATATTAAGTATTTAGCTTCAAAATATAACACATTGTACAATAAAATTCCTTTAGGCCTATCCAATACATCATACAATGTTAGCCTTGGCCATTAATTAGTTTACAATTTCAACATCCATCAATAATTTAAATTGAGGTGCCAAGGAGATAATACATTAGTGACAATAATATATATCCCCCATAATGGATGCTCTAGTGGGCCTCTAAATTTTAGGTAGATCTTTCAAAATTTCCCTTAACATTTGGAAGACATCCATCAATTTTTCAGAACTTAGCTTTAATCCTTTGTAGTTTCAAAAAACAATTCTTCATTGGATGTCCCTCCCTATTATAGTATCTATAAGTGGTTATTTTTTCGTTGAATAATTACACTACCCTTTGAGCCCCTGGGTCTTAGCCTCCTTAGATTTGAATTCCTTTGCATGAGCCTGTATCTATGAAGTCCTACCATAATTATTCCATACCACCTAAAAATAAACTAGGAGAGAGACATAATGATAAAGATTAAGAGTATTTTGAGATTATAAGGACATAAGAATAATATGAACGATTAGGTTCATCATCTAAAAATATGGAGAGAGATTAGTATGGATAATTTTCATGCATTTTACATCTTTATTTTTTTACTCCAAAAGATGTAATATATCCTTAAAGCCTTGAATCTTGTGATATAGTCCTCAATGCTATCAAACTCAACTATTTTAAGAGAGGAAAGCTCTAATTCCAAGAAATTTTCTTTAGTAGTATTAATTTTCCCAAAAATATCATGTAGTTTTGATAATATCTTGATAGGGTCAGTCTCCTCTTTAATGTGGAAAAGTAACTTTGATTCAATTAGCAAGGAAAATAGACCAAGAACCTCTTCTTCTCTTTGATGATAAGTTCATCATCAAGAATAACTAATTTATTTTCTTGAAATATGCACCACCATAAATTCTTATTTCATAATAGGAAAATCATCTGAGTTGACCAAACACTATAATTTCACCCATAAAAAAAAGTAACTAGGTATTTTTAGACCATCTCATACAATTTGAATTCTAACACCATAGCAAGTCCTTGAATTGATGCCACTAATACATAAAGATTTGAAATTCATGCAATTTAAAGAAAAAGGGCTCAAAATTATTCTATATGAAAAATTTATGGCCTCTAGAAGTTTTAACCTAATGGACCCCAACAAATTAATTAAATCTCTAGATAGAAAAAATAAGCAACTGCCTACTACCACTTGGTGGTCTATGAGTCATTAGTGTTATCCACTTATTTTTCACCACATTAATGCTCTTGAATATAGGTGACTATAACACATCATTTTTTGATTGGAAGAAAGCATTTAAATAGTGAAAAGGTATTTAGAGAAAAATAATAGTGCCATGTTGACCATCTAGCTGGCCAAGGATACCACATCAACTAAATATTTGTCACTTTTCTCTAGTTTTTACAAATGAGATATTCAATCATAATTTAAATGGACATAAGAGACTTCATTCTAATTGGTATGTCACTTCCCTATTGAAAAATGAAGCCATACCACATCTTTGTAAAGTCCTAGGACATGGTAATTGATAACTAGAAGTTAGTGGTGGGGTTTGAACACATAATGTACCATACCTAGGTAAAGTATGCCATTTGCTTGTGCTCATCATTGTGGATGCAAAAAAAAAAGGTGTCAGGTTTGAACCCTACATCTCCCCCTACTCATGCATCAATTAGAATCCATATTGTCATTGCACCAAGCACATAAAAATATTCAAAGAGATGCCTGACTATTGACTATAAATGATAGTTTCAAGAAAAAGTAGATGTCCTTAAACTCAAACCCAATACTCTTATATTTTTATGCCATTTTTGACATCAAGCTAGTAATGCCAACATTTCAATATAAATGAGAATTGTCATACCATTATCCAAATCTTCATTCATGAAGGTATTGGGTACCTTCTATGATGTGCATTCCTATTTTTAAAATATAAATTAAAATACTTTCACCATTTATAATGTACTCTTGAGTAGATTTTTTAGATAGCTCAACATCAAAAAAATAAAAGCCACAAATACTTCAGAGATAAAAATTATGGGTGGAAAGAAGTGGGAAAAAAACCTCATATGCAAAAACATATTATGGACTTTTAATAGAAAATTCATCCTAAATATTGAAATAAAAACTGGGGGTACCAAGTAGGACTACATACCCACTTTGATACAACATTTAAATTCACAATATTTTCAAGAAATAAACAAAAGCAAACCATCCATACAAATCTTATACAAAAAGTAAAATGAAGGACAAAGAAGAGAATGATTTGGTATGCACCCATAAGCACCATAAATAATCACTATATCCAATTATAATATTACACAACATTCCACTAAATAAATGAGGAGTGGGAGGGAGTATTTATACTAATACCAAAAACCCAATCACATGATAAAATTTACCCTAATATGACACTCAAGAGAAATTTGGGTTAATTACAAGACAAGATCAGAGATAAGCTAAATAAAACAATGTTAGATATAAAATAAAATATAAAAGGAAAGCCATAAAGCAAAGTTAATGAAAAAGTTGAAAAATCAATATGGTATTTTCCTTACCATTGATTGAATATATATGGTGGTATTATAATGATTTATGCTTGAAAACTTGACAATGTTTGATGATAAGCTTGCTTGGGTGTTGACATGCTTACTTGGATGCTTGGTAGGATGCTTGAAAGTTTTCAAGGTTGAGGTAAAAGTTTGGCATAACCTTGGTAATCAGATTGACTAAATGCCTATGATTCTATATGAAATTTGATAGAGTTTTTATACACAAAATTATTCTATGGTAAGTCCTCCTTGAAGGATAAATTTATAGAAATCCATGGCCCTTTGGAGAGGGGAGATGCAATAGATGAGGACATAATAGAAATTAAGGATCAAAGATAGAAATAATTTGAAAGAGACCAAAAGGAGGGAGAATAATGATCATGGAAATGGAAGGTCTTGGGCTTGGGGTTGTGCTAGAAAGGATGGAAAATTTATAGGCATGGGATACTCATTTATAATGGATGGCTTGATATAGACAAGAAGGCATATGTCTAATATTTGGCATGTCACAAGTCAAAAGCACTAGAAGGTAGAAGCATTAGCAATAATTTTGAAGCAACACTATGTATACGTGACTATTGGAGGTCAAAAATGGGTAAAAATTTCAAATAACCAAAGGTTGCAAAATCACTATTAGGGTGGCAGAAGTGCTGCCAACACTTCTACATTTGCAACAAAATCATTGAGTATGGTTTTCTCCCAGTTAGAGGTGTTGATCATTATGTGAGTATAGGATTATATATACTCATTAGAAAGCTCTTTTGAATATTGTTATAGTGGAAGTATTTATTTAAATATTTTTGAATACTTGAAATGGATATTATATCCCACAAATTTTACTATTTGGTTCTCAATTATTAAAAGGTGATCACTACGTGACACTTTCTAGATAAAAAAGGTTGATTCAATTTGGATGATTCGAAGTCTAGTTTATGAAGATATTATTGAAGGAATTGGAAAATTTGAAGGTTGACCAAGTGTTATAAAATTGGGTGTCTATAGCTAATCCATAAATTTCATATCAAAGTATAAAATTCTATGTAGTTTTGACCTAAAAAACACTGCCATTATAGAGATCTCAAAAACTTATATAGTAGATGATGTTCACTTATGTATGCACAAGTTATGGCCTCAAGAATTTTGACCTAAAAATATGCAGAATACCTCCAAAACCTTTGAAAATTAAAAAAAAACATTACATATAGTGAATGGGGAGGTTGCTATGTGTCACTATGTAAGTGATTGAGGGGGTGCAAATTATGCACTAACTAGACAATGCACTAGCAAATGAGATGATATCACTTGTCACAATCTAAAATAAGGGGCTATAACTAAGTGCTGACTACATAGGCCATTGAGTAGTGTACCTATTGTCCTCTCCAATTGTCCTATGGAAGATAATAGGGACAATCACACCTCACACAAAGGGACACAATAGGGCCAGTCCTAAGAGCATGGGGTTTGGCTCAATTGGAGATCGCCAAGTTTTTTTTGCCTAGGTTGACACCTTATTAAGAGGTGATCTTTAGGTGCACTTTCCTAATATAATAACTTGAAGGGAAAAGGGTTAGAGAAAAATAAGAAAAGCAAATATAGAGAAAAGTAAAAAAGAGTCCTAATCTAACAAAGCGACAATGAACCAAATATCAAATAACATCCCCCTATAAAATAGCTCTAGCTATAATGCATAGGCATGAAAACTTCCTCTCCTTGACATATATGATCCTATATGAGAATAGTCAACATACACATGTATAAAATAGATGGGTCAAGGAATGAGAACCACATATGGCTACTCAAAATAGATGTGTAGGTCTCTAATGTACACACATATGCAAGTAAAAAACATAAACAGGTAAAGGTTGCAAACATACACACACATAACAGAGATGAGTCAAAGCATGCACTACATAAAAAAAGGCTTTAATGGTGGTTATAAACTGCTCTTAAAGACCTTTAAATGTGGTTATTCATCCGTCGTATTTGAGGGTATCATAAAAAGTTTGTGATATATGATGATGACTAAAAACCATCTAAAAAAATTTCCCTCTTAGAACCACACTCTTAGCATCTAAGAGTGTGGTTAAAAACCACCCTCTTAGCATCTAAGAGTGTGGTTAAAAACCACCCTCTTAGCATCTAAGAGTGTGGTTAAAAACCACCCTCTTAGGGATACGAGGGTGGTTGTAAATCACCCTCTTAGGACTAAGAGGGTGGTTTTAAATTTCCCTCTTAGGTTTAAGACATCTTATGCCTAAGAGGATGGTTTAAAATTACCCTCTTAGACCCTAAGAGAGCAGTTTTAAACTGCCCTCTTAGGTTACCCTAAGATGGTGGTTTAGAACCATCATATTAGGATGACCTAAGAGGGTGGTTTAAAACCACCCTCTTAGGGCTAAGAGGGTGGTTTAAAACCACCCTCTTAGGGCTAAGAGGGTGGTTTAAAAACACCCTCTTAGGGTCTCACCTAAAAAAAATATAAAGGATACAGGAAAAGCAAAGCCAAGATTTGACAAATTTGGAAACAATGCCCACTCCAAAAATCAAAATAATAATTCTAGCTCTCATTATTTCCTTTTAATGTGCTATAACTATGTCTATATATGTAGTGTATAAGAGAAAATATCAACTGAAAACTAATAGGGGATGTCCCATAGTAAAAAACTAATTTCAAAAAAAATATATGTGAAAATTTAATATGTTCTCGTTCCTCTAATGCTAAGGATAAAAGAATACAGAAATATTGTTATATCTACTAGCTAGAAATGATCCGTGATGATAGAACCGTATAAATTGTTACTTTCCAAATACATATAGTTATAGTTTTACTTTAATAAAATATTAATAAAATACTCTAATATTCAAAAGATACATTTTTAATCTAAGAAAATATTAACAAAATCCTGTAATATTCAAAATATAATAATATTTGTAACATAAATCAATTCAATACATGTAAATATATCAAACTTCAACAATGAACAATTTGATTTTTGTAATGTATATGAGCAAAGAGCAACTGTATCTATGGTGTATAAGAGAAAAGAGAAACTGTATCAATGGTGTATAAGAGCCAAAGAGCAACTATACCTATAATTGTATCTTTATCAAACTTCAAAATTCATGTGCTATAACTATGCCTATATCTGTAGTGTATAAGAGCAAAGAGCTACTACAAACCAATAGGGGATGTCCCATAATAAACCACTAATTTCAAAAAATATATATGAAAATTTAATCTATTCTCGTTCCTCTAATGTTGAGGATGAAAGAATACAAAAATACTATTATATCTACTAGCTAGAAATGATTCGTGATGATATAACTATATAAATTGTTACTTTCCAAATACATATAGTTACATTTTTACTCTAATAAAATATTAACAAAATACTCTAATATTCAAAAGATACAATTTTACTCTAAGAAAATACTAACAAAATCCTGTAATATTTAAAAGATAATAATCTTCGGATCATAAATCAATTCAATACATATAAATATATCAAACTTCAACAATGAACAATTTACTTTCTGTAGTGTAAAAGAGCAAAGATAAACTATTTATGTGGTGTATAAGAGCAAAGAGCAATTATACCTATAATTGTATTTGTATAAAACTTCAAAATTCATGTGCTATAACTATGCCTATATCTATAGTGTATAAGAGCAAAACCAACAGGGGATGTCCCATAGTAAACCACTAATTTCAAAAAATATATGTGAAAATTTAATTTATTATTGTTCCTCCAATGTTGAGGATGAAAGAATACAAAAATATTGTTGTATCTTCTATCTAGAAATGATTCGTGATGATAGAATTGTATAACTTGTTACTTTCCAAATACATATAGTTACAGTTTTACTCTAATAAAAGATTAAAAAAATACTCTAATATTCAAAAGATACAATTTTACTCTAAGAAAATATTAAAAAAATCTTGTAATATTCAAAATATAATAATATTCGGATCATAAATCAATTCAATACATTTAAATATATCAAACTTCAACAATGAACAATTTAGTTTTCAAATAATTATAGTTACATTTTTACTCTAAAAACACATTTGCAAAATACTATAATATTTACATGATAATAATATCTGATCGTAAATCAATTTAATACATGTAAATTTATCAAATTCCAACAATGAACAATAAACATATTCAAAAAATTTATTGAAATTGCTAAAGCAATACATAAAAGCAAAGTATTTTCTAATAACAATTTTTGTGTTCATAAATCACATCTTAATTTCATATCATATTAGAAACAATTGAAGTTACTTTTCAAATGTGTTCATTTTTTATAGTGTTACAATATTTATCAGTTTAATAGGTGATATTCAGATTGGATGGTGACTTCTCTTAATACTCAATAATATAGTTACAATACACCTTGCCTCTGAACTACTAGTTTTTCACTCAAACATTGTGTTAACCAAATTATCAAATCACCATCTTAAGTTGGTTGAAATTGTGCAAGAAATAAATAGAAATATGATATAATCATAAACAAAAACAAAGACAAAAATCAAGACCTTTCTAGTTATTTGGTCTATTATCAAAACCTAAAATTCTAATCATTCCCTGCATTATCAAAAAAATTATGAAAATAAAAATATCCATTTAATGGTCATATTAATCAAATGAAATATACTGATGACTTATGTTGCTACAGGTGAAACATAAGGAACTAATGATACAGGTATTGCAACAATATTCAATCGTGTCAATTCCTACTTGATCTTGTATTATTTTGGTAAACCATAGATCTCATCACCAAGGCAAGTGATGTTGCTTCAATTTTAAACCATATAAGTTGTAGTTACATGCTAATGTTCCTTTTTGGACCTGGCCTTGGCTACTTTTGGTGGCTTCAAAAAATTGGTACTAGTGTTCCTACATAGTGGACACTACTATATGAAGCCAATATCTCATGTAGGCTCAATACCTTGCACATATTGGATAGAGTGAGTTAGAAGTATAGCTGAAAAAAGTTGCAAACTTTATTGTTAAAGGATAAGACTATGAATCTATCAACATAGCAACATTCGAGGAACATAAAACTTGGTAGAATTTGATAGTACTATTCCTAGACATGGTTAAGTACACAAATTGTAATATTTTCCATATAAATTTCTAAAACTAAACACTATTGAATCAAGTTAAAGAATATTTAAAAAAAATACTTATTCACAAAATCCATTCTAGTTAGTTAAAAACAGGGCCACGGAAATGCATATCCTTTTCCATTTTTCTCACGACCATTCACAAATTGAAGAGTTGGTAGACATCAATAAAAAAAAATCCAATACGCATTTAACTTGATTACCCTAAACCTCATTAGAATAAAGGATTAGGAAAATATTATTTCTGATGAAACAGGAAGCTAGTAATAATTTAACCAATGTGTTTCTCATCTCAAACAAGGCAGTGAGACAACCATTATAAAGATACATTCTCTTTCTTAATTATAAATCAACAATAGTAAATAAAGGAATTTAAAATGTTGAATCTTAGCATTACACAATTTATTTTGAATAATAAATGGAATATTTTCTCTTAGATTGCTCATTTCTGGATGAAAATCAAGTTATTATTTACGAACAACAATGATCTATTGCATCTCTTACATGTACAAAAGCAAGAAATAAAGAAATTAGTTATGATATAAAGGTAAATAGAAAATTCTTATTTCAAGTGCAATTCTTATTTACAGATATAGGTAAATGGACAACTTGAGCCCTCCGTATAACGAGCAGATGTCTAAACATCCCTACCCACACCAACCATCAGATATGAGGTGAGAGGGTATCCTGAGACTTTTTTCAGATACATAAATACCCATCTATGCAAATCAAGTACTGTTACTAATGACTAGGACTAAGAGTCAAAAATGAAACATCAATTTCATAACTAACACTCACTCAACACAATAAACCTTTATTTCAACACATTACAAAATGCTAGCATGATTAGACTCTTAATCCTAATGCCCTAGCAACACTTGCATTCTCTCTCTTTTTTTCTACCAAATTACCTTCTTGTATTTTACTGGCTAACCCCATGCTCAGGATACCTACTTGCCTCACTCCTAGCTTGGCTGCCCATTGATTATGTACTAGAATTTTCTAAAAATATAACAAAAAATATCTAACAAAACTCGTTAATTATTTCCATTAATTATAACTACTTTTAAAGTACATTAATTAGGCTTCCAACCATGTACCCTCACATTCTTCACAAACATATTGAATATTATCATCATTTGTGTTTTTATCTTGTGTAGTTTTAGGTCCAACAAAATTTATTTCTCTAAAGATACTAACATATTCTGCATCGTATGATTCAATGTCTTTAATCCATCTTGGAGGTGATGTGAGAACCACATACGAGTTGGTATCAAGTGGATAATTTACATAAAATACTTGTCTAGCTTTCAATGCTAGGATAAAAGGATCATCTTTTAGTCTATCTCGACCAAGTAATATGTTCATGTTGACTAGTGTGAAGCCCATTTTATCCTTTCTACATCCATTCCCTGTATCAGAACATTCACCCAAACACATTTGAATATGGGGTATCAAAATCGATAGTAATCCAACAAGATTATTTCCCTAATAACACCATAATATGTGACTATTTGAAGCATCAGGTTTGTGTCGTTTGCACTTGTTTAGCACAAAGTAGTAGCATCGACACACACAATTATTTTGAGTTGTTCTTTGATCCTCTTTGTCTTTAATATGAAATCTATAACCATAGATCAAATAACCCAAATGTTTGGTTACAAATTTCCTCTAACCACGTGCCAACCATTTTATTGTGTTGGAGTCATTGACATTATGTTGCATTCTATCTCCATGAAACCTGAAACAAAGAAGAATAGTTTAAAGATGATTGTAAAATATTACATGAATTTTAGTACATCATAATCAATATAAATATTAAAGATCATATTGAATAAAACAGACAATAATCTGATCTCATAGCCAAGTGATGAATGTCTAATTATGGATTTGTTGCAACACCCCTTTATCTCTTGTTGCATGAGGGTTGGATTCTTTGATACTCTTTAGGTTCTTCCTCATTTGGCCCAAATTTTTTCAAGCTTAGTTGGATCTAATTAATATTCTGCCATATATAACAACAAATAAACATTTGTTTACTCTACCCAAGGCTGAACTTCATCCAAATCAAAGTCTTTGTCACTGGAAAAAGGCCTCCCATCAATTATAGTTTCTTTGTTCTCATCACTTCATACCTCATTACGAGCAAGGTGATTGCTAATTTCTTTTGTACCTCTCATGTAGTCTGCACAAAATGAAATAGATTCCTTGACAAGATAATGTTTGATAATACAACCTTCAGGCCTAGATCGGTTCTTTACATAGCCCTTAAAAAATTCTAAGAAAGGAAACAAAAAAATTGATTAGATGAGATACTACAAAAATTATAAAATGGTGGTTTATGAAACTAAATAATGTATACAAACCCCTTAAAATAGTACATCCATCGATATTTTACAGGTCCACATAAACGTACCTCCTACACCAAGTGAATAGTTAGGTGCACCATGATATAAAAAAATGAAGGGGGAACTTCTTTTTGAGAAAACATAATGTCTCCATGATCTCTATTGATAATTTCTCTATTTTTACAAGATCCACTACTTTAGCACATATATCCCTATAGAACACGCACAACTGACAAATGGTTTGTCACACTGGCTTATCAAGCAAATGTCATAGCACTATTGAAAGAAGTTGTTGCATGAGAACATGATAGTCATGTGATTTCAAACGCTAGATCTTAAGTTATTTCATAGAGACACATTTTATAATATTTAAACTATATCTATATGGTACTTTCATATTGTATAGTGTATGACATAAACTTTATTTCTCAACATTTGATAGATTATAGGGTTTTGGTGGAATATATGTCTTGTTTTCATCCAATATTGGCTACAATGTGTTCCTGATTCCCATAGTTTTTAAATCGTCATGAGATTTTTTTTCATCCTTTAAATTTTCACCGATACCTAGTAGTGTTCTTAATAGGCTTTCATAGACATTTTTCTCCACATGCATCACATCCAAGTTGTGACAAAATAGAAGATGTTTTTCATAGATAGCAACATCAAACACTACTCAATATTGATAGACAACAACAGATACATAAAGAAAGTTACATGTTGTACCTGTTAAAAATAAATTCTATTCCATAATTTGGGTTATGTAAATGTTTCTTCCAAGGTACATACTTAGGAAATTAGATTACTTTAGGAGAAAGTTATCTAGTTACTTCATGCAATGTAATAAATGCACAAGTGTCAATGTGCAAGCTGTATATGTGTAAGTTATCCCTTGCACAACTAGGTAGAGTGTTTGCCAAGGAACCTATCTTCCTATATAATAAATACCTCATTGTTAGATAGATATGAGAAGGGGGATATAGATAGATAGAGTTGCTTACAACATAGTCGTAGGTAGTAGTGCAGTGTTGTGTATATCACCATATATTGGTGATGGGTGCAATGTAGTTTAGTAGCTTCATTAATGGAGTGTTCATTTCCTCCATAGCTATGTTGTATTCATTTATGTTATTTTTATTCAGCATACTTCAGTCATCTTACAAATTTACTTTCTTTTATATTATTCTACATCTTGTAATTATTATCTCTCATTGCTCATTACATCAAAAGCTAATAGTGGTATCAGAGCTACGGTAGATCTAGTTTGTGTAGGTCAATAGGAAAACCACCATTATCATTGAGATTGAGTGTTTTGTCAAACTGATGCACTGTTGGACCAGCCACTATCAAAATATCTTAGAAGAATCTAGGTAGTAGAATTAGGGAGAGTCACAAGTAAGGACTGAAAGAAATCTCAGTTCCAAAAAATACTAAGAGTGCATATGACTAGAGTCTTTTCATAGAGTTACAAGAAAAACTCGGGAAGACCAAGACTCAACATTCAATCCATTGGATTCATAAATCATTTAGTGAAGATCATCCAGGATATCTGGAATTTTCTAACTATTACCTAAAGTTGTTTTTTTTATAGAAAATTAATTCTCAGAGGATTGGGACTCCTCCTACAACATAAAGGTAGGAGACTCCAACTTCATTTCCCGAAGGTCGTGTTAGCATCCTATATCCTAACCCTCATTATTAATAATAATAATATATCTTTAATATCCTAAGGTTAATATAATTGATAATAGAATAATTAATTATTAATTAATAATTATATTATATTATTAGGGTTAAGGCTTAGCATAGTCATAATAATTAATTATATTAATTATTATGAAACGTTATATTGAAGTGACGTAGGGTTAGGGTTAGGGTAGGTATAAAACATTGTACAATATATCATTTAAATTTATCTATCCATGAATAAAATATAAAATATGTGTTTATTGACCTATTGGAGGGATTCCCTATTGCAATGTAAAAGTGATTTGTATCAATAGTGATTCTATTAATTTTTATGTTATTTAATTTATTTATTTATTAAATTATTGCTAAAACCTTTAAGGTTCTACCATCTGGTATCAGAGCATGTTAGATCCAGCCATATGGTACCCAAAATTCTGTGAGTGGTGGGAAGCACACTGGTAACTTTTAAAAAACATCTTTAGTGTGCAACATTTAGAAAATATAGTTCACTAAGGATCAAACAAAAGTGGAAGCAGAGAAAAATAAAGATATTACCAATGAAGAAAAAGAGGAAGTTGCAAATGAATGAGATAACCCTAATTTTTTTTCCTTCCGAGGAGCCGATAGCTATGGATTTTAAAATGGTACATAATGCACTTTCAAAAAAAAAAATCAAAACCCTAAAAAATGCAAAAACAAAATTAATGAAGTGCATCAAGAAGAGGAGGATATTAAGGAAAAAGCTTGCAAAAATGGTGTTTTGCATATTTGGATATGGGTGATGCACGCCATCAAGGTGGAAAAAAAACTAGTAAGACCCTAATGTAGCAAAATCATTTTTCCAATGATATCTCCCATATTATCCGCAATGATTTCTTGAATAGTTTAGTTCATGCCAAGGTAAGAACAAAAGTTTATGAAGAATTTAAAGGGTATGATCCAGCAATGGATTAGATTGGTTATATGCTGATCATTGTACATTTTTTATCTGTGAGGCCTCCGCCATGGCCACCACCATAAGCTCTTAAAAAAGGAGTTGGATTATAAGCTTTCTTCTTCTGAACCAATGCCAATAGTAGAAGCAAACAATAAAAATGATTTCTCCTCGATAGAAGCACAACATGATAATGCAACTAGGTATCTTAGTATTTATCAGTGACTAACGAAACTACTACAGCAAATAGACACTAACAATGGAATGTTGTAGTATCTTTAAGCATTGGATTTACAACCTACCCTTCTCCTGTGCACATCCAACAAGATCAACAAGAACATATTGAAACAAGGCCTTATGA
Source organism: Wollemia nobilis (assembly GCA_028583015.1). Lineage (NCBI taxonomy): Eukaryota > Viridiplantae > Streptophyta > Pinopsida > Araucariales > Araucariaceae > Wollemia > Wollemia nobilis. The sequence continues at coordinate 588,886 of JAQPPZ010002445.1, read as the reverse complement.
CCATTAGAACTATTAGTTATAGTACTTATCTAATACATGCCATAACAAGCATTGATATACAACCTGGATCAAGCCACAACAACAAGAAAGTGAGGAAAACAACTATTTATTGTTGTCATTACATCTGCTCCTAGTAAGATTCTAATAATAGGTGCTTATCTAGTACTTGAGAAGTCAAATCCAAGAATTTTCCTTTCTACCACAGTTCATTTCTATGTGATTATGAAGTTTACAAGCTCTCTCGAAATATTCTTAACCTACAAAATATCTCTTCTTCATGTGGAAATGACAATCCATTTGTGGAACAAGTAGTGCAGTTTGATGTACAAGCTACAAAAGTAGCCTTTGTTGATAATAACCACAAGCATGGATATGCACAACTTATCGACGGTGTGGCGTACGCGTTGCTACAAACTCAGCATGACTTCAAATTATAAAAGTCATAAAAGGTAACGAGCATAATAATATTTAAAGGATTACTTCATGAAGGAAAAAGAAATTTCATCAAAAGCCCATATAGACATCAATTATTGAAGAGTGCCTAATAACATCAGATAATTCCAATATAGAATAACTCCTCCTTTAAATAGTAATCAAAGGATTCAAAGTACAGTGTCATTAGGATGCACTAGAAAATTAATCCTCCTAGCCACTTCTGATAGTCTACTTTTTGTCAGGCAGAGACATATGCAGTGGATCACTAGGTGCAACGATGTTCTTGTGGAATCAATAAGATCAACTATGTTAATGACTTCTCTAGAATTAGCAATAGAATTGATCTTTTACCCTCATGTATCACTGCTTCGATGCTAGCCTTCTAATATGATATTTAATCTTCCCTAGCCTACTACAATGGTACTTGATGTATTCACATAGGTGCAGTTGCTTGTCTAGCACATTAATATTGGAGGCCAATGACCGCCTAAGGTTTGTTAGCTACCAAATATCTCTGCACACAACGGTAGTAGAATTGGTTGTACAACATTATTTTTGGGTTGTTATCTCTGGTACTTAATATTGTTCAACATGGATATGTCACCTTTTTCACCAATTTCTATCTTACTTACCAAAATTTAAATTTAATCAATAATGCCAAACTAGACTTTTTTTGGCCTTATGTTCAAGTACGGCTCTCTATTGTTGGCTATGGAGAGTGTCCAATATTCTTCACATGCATGTTGAGTGCTATCTAATAATAGTGAATTATAATCCTTCTAGACTACCATCATGAGAATATATATAAATCAAGTACTCTAATGCCATTGAAATGCTTGGGGTACTAAAAGAAAATTAATATGTGTAGTGAAAATAATCATCCCAAGAAGTGAATTAAAAGTCATAGTAACAACGTCAATATTTTCCAGTGCCAGTGCACATTTCAAATATTATAGGGAAAACCAAAATAAATTTTAAGGAAGAGAATAGCTTTCAAGGAAGAGATAATACCGGTGTCAAACAAAGAATGAAACCACTCTCATTACCGCCATATTTCTGTGTTGGATTATGAGTATGCATGCTATATTATTTTTTCCTTGTTGATATTCTACCTAGTGGTATTTTAAGTGATTCTACTATCATGTAGATATCAGCTCCTCCAACAAACAACTACTCCAAGTTTCCAATGATCACCAGCTAACGATCACCAAATCTGCTCTTCAATAGATTCCTTCAAAAATTTCCCGAGACCTTTGAATTGGGTGGAAATAACCATTACTTTTGTTGATTCCTTCGATGAGCCCTGCTGAAGTGTTGTGATGATTTTACCTTAAGGTACGGTAAGGTAATGTAACGAGCTCGCTGTATGAGGAATCCATGCTTTCCTAGATCTTCAATACCAAAAATTAGACAAAACATACATGAGAATTTTTTATTGAATTCTCAATGAATAAAATTTATATTTTCACTACGACTTTACTGTCAATCATATGCGTAAAATAAGTCATCAGCACATTTGATTAATGCATATAATTACAAACATATACATTCTTAATGTAAGACACTTATATCAAAACCACGTAAAAGCCACAACTAACAAAAGGAGAGCATGAAACATTCAGCTTATTGGGCGCAATGGTTGCCATGGTTTCAATAAAATATCTTGTATTATTATGAAGGAAAAATCAATTAAAGTTTCTTTAGTAAGTTCTCACATTTATTAATAAAATATGTTCAAATTTTAAGGTATACTTGTTTACATAGGTGGTAATCTAACCTGAATGGGTTGAGTGCACACCAACCCAATAATAAATATCAATAGGTGGTAATCTGACCTAAATTGGTTGAGTACACACGAGCCCAATGGTAAATACCAACCATGATCTACTGGTGGATATCCCATGAGTGGTTGGTAGTCCAATACCCATGTCATGTCTCTATAACATTCCATGGAATGACCACATAAGCAGAGAACATAATTTTGAAGAACACAAGCTTATAGTGAGAGGGGGGTGAACAATATAAGATCATTTTTTTCTTTTCTTTCCCAATCAATATTATTAAATATTATCAATGGCAATAGTAATAGTAGTAACAAAAGAAATGCACAAATCATCACATACAATAGAGATACCAATTTAACATGGTTCACCCAATGTGGGCTACTCCACGGAGAAAATATTTCACTAAAATTTTCTCAACGAATATTTTGGGAATCCTTTCCCTATTAAAATGCTTATGTACCAAAGGATACACCAATCCCCTAATAAATTTCATGGATATCTATCATAGGAGACACCAATACCCTCAACTGGTTCATGGATCTCTATCCATAGGAGAACTCCTCCTCTACTCTGGTTTGTGATCCTCTAGAAGACTACTACCTCCACTACACTAGATTGTGGATCTCTATCCACAGAAGACTCTATCCTCAATCAGAAGATATTTTTCCTCACTACCCTGGCTAATGGATCTCTATCCACTGGAGACTACTATCCTCTACTTTGTCACCTCCAAATATTGCTCTTAGCTCTATTTCAAATCTATACTAAACATAGTCCTTTGGTCTAGCACAAATATACTCAATATCTATCTTTGATCTACACTAAAAATAGTCCTTCAGTCTAGCACAAATATTCTCAATCTCTATATTTAATATGTACTAAACACAGTACTTCGGTCTAGCACAAATATACTCTATCTCTATCCTCAAATCTGCACTAAAAATAGTCCTTCAATCTGGCATAAATATGCTCAATATTTGTCTCTGATCTGGCACAAAAATTTCCTTAAATATGTTCCAAAATTTATCCTCAAATCCTTCCTCAAGCCTTAACACAAAGCTTGACTCAATCACAAATCAACTCTGCTAGATCTGCTCCAAACCTTAACTCAAGGTTTGAAAAAATCAATCAATCAACTCTACTCACAAGTCTTCTAAAATACTTGTCTCAAATCTATCCACAAGTCCTCTCTAGAACTTGCTCTCACTGCTCTCAAGTCTTCACCAAGACTTACCTCAAATATTCTCAAGAGGTCCTCACTAGAACTTGTCCAATCTGCTCAACAATTCTTCATCAAGACTTACCTCAAATCTGCTCAACAAGTCTTCACCAAGACTTACCTCAAATCTGCTCAACAAGTCCTCACTAGAACTTGTCCAATATACTCAACAAGTCTTCACCAAGACTTGCTCAACTCAACTCAATCTATCATATAAAACCTCTTCAATCACACAAACAAGCTTCACACAGAATCTTGTATAATCTTACATAAACATATAAAGAATGGTTAGAGACTCAATATACTTCACACAATGCTCAATCACTTTCAAAATATTTGTTTAACCATAGAAACATATAGAGAATGGTTAGAGACTCAATATGTTTCACTCACAATAATGCTTAATCACTTTCAATCTCTCTTTCAAATTAGTAAGGAATAATTTATTTCACAGAACTTGAACTATCACTCCAACACTTCCAATCAACTAAGCCCAATCAACTCCACTCAACCAATCACTCAATGAAAGCTTAGTCAACAATGCTTATCAAAAAAACCTCACATAACAATGATACTCATGATATTTCACAAACCTTAGTTCAAGATAGTTCTCAACTTCACATAACAATGATACTCATGATCTTTCACAAACCCTAGTTTAAGCATATGAAAGCTTACTTCAATATTTCCAACAATGCTTATCAAACAAGGTTTCTAGTTTCAACTTTCATTCTAGAAAACCCACATCAATCAACATTTGATATCTCAAAACCAAACTCAATAATGCTTATCAAACAATCCTTTTCACTCCAACTTAGCATTCACAACATCCAACAATATTTCACTCACAAGGAAGATATGCCCATACCTTTTATTTGATAAAATTTTAACCTCAAAACTTGTCTCAATCACAATCACTCTCTTTGCCAATCTCAAGGGTTAGATAGCAAAAATTTGTCCTTAATATTTTCTTTCAAAAATATTTCACCAAGTCAAAATATCAAAAATCAACTATGCCTTATTTCTCCTTTCAAATCAATTTTTATAACATAACCTTATTTCAACAAAATGTCTAACACCCTTGGCACACCTTATTACTCCTTTCATAAACTTTTAACCACTCAAAAATCAAACACAAAAATAAAACTTTGCATACCCTTTTATCTCCCTTATATGACTCTTAAACCCTTTTTAAATATACAATTTCCAATTAAAAAAACTTTAAGATATTAAAAATTAATTTCCACCTTTGTAATTTTCGGATGCAACATTTAAACCTTAGCAATGTGAGCGCATACCTTAGACAATCCACCAAAAATACCTTGGCGGGTTTCGAACACGCAAACCCTTCCTACCAAGCGCCTTTGCACAGCGCGCACCCACCAAGTGGGCTATGTGCCTCCACGCAAAGAGAAAAGCACACACATTACTTTTGTTCCTCTTCGATGGTGAAGACCAAAATATTCTTCGCTTGCAAAATGAAGATGACAAGAATCAAACCTTTATCCTTGTGCTTGCAAATGTCTTAGCATAGCCCTTGGCTATCAACCACGCTACCCAACGCCTTACAATGTGAAGTGGGCTCCCCACTTATTTGTCCCTTGTTCTACCTCTTTAATGCTTTTAAAACACACGTGATTCTACCTCTTTACCTTGTGCACAATTTTCTATAGCATTCGATGGATCGCATGGATAATTATTTGAAATAAGACTTACCCCTTTTTATATGCAATGTGCCATGTGCTCAAAACATCAGTGATATTTTTAAATTTGATTTAATTCGAATTAATTAAAACTTTGTGCCCTTATAACCCTAACCTTTAGGGTTATTTAAATTAAATCATAAACTAATTTATAATTAAATTATTATAATTAATTTATAATTAATTTAATAACTCTTAGAGTTAATCAAATTAAGTTATAAAATAATTTATAATGAAATTATTATAATTAATTTATATCTCTAGGTCTTGACCTTAGACCTTTAATATTATAATATTATTTTTCTTGAGCCTCACTATTGCTCTTTAGACCTCATCTGTCCACCTTGAATATTATAATAAGAGATATTATAATATTATTTCCCTTAGGCCTAGAAGTAATCTTTCTCTTGCACTGCTTACTGAAATTGACTCTTGACATCCTTTCTTTTGTCCTGGTCACTGAAACTGACTCTTGACATTAATTACAATAAAACCTGCTCATATTTCTAATAAATTTTAACACTTGCACAGTCAAAATGCACTTAACATAAAGAAGACAATTCCTATCTGACATGACTTCTTACCAAGTCCACAAAACATGAAATGGGGTTCTTTCTTTAAGGACGGGTTTCAAAAAATAATTTCATGGAGGTTTTAATCATGATAATGATTGAAGAGTCTCTTTGAAAATCATTACAGTTGTTTGCAATGGACATTCTACACATAAAATTTTAATACAGTGCAGGCAATTAAGTTGGAATAAAGATAAAGTGAGATCAATGCTCAAATATCTCCAGAGGCCAAGTTTTCATTTTATATACATATATATGTCATTGTGTAGTTTTAAGAAACCTATTGACTAAGTGATGAAATTTATACAATTATAAAACGAAAACATTCAGTCACACGAGGTTAGAATGAATCCCCACAAATGTGGATTCATTATAAAAAATTGTCTACTCCTGACACAGTATTGCAAACTAAAGAAGCCATCCATCAACTAGATCGTGCAGAAAGTTTGACTTTGCAATGAATCGATGGGGCTTAAAATTATGACATAGATACCTCTTTTCATAATATCTATACAAATTCATGACATTAGATGAATTTAACATTTTAGGTTATTCGTTGACATGAATGGAGCATCAAAGTCTCATTCAAAGTTAATGATAGTTGGATGAAATTTAAAGGTTATTATGGAGAGGTGACGCTTGAAATTTCCTTTTGTAATGAAACATGTGATAGTGTAAACATCATATCATCTGTTACAAGATTGTTTTTGGACAAACTATATGGAGATTATCTCGACTATTATCATCAGTATTGATATCTAGTGCCCTGTATCAACTCTCAAATGAATCTTCGAAATGAATCTTCGAAATTGAAGTATGAAAATGAGATATACCCTAATAGGCATGGCATAAAGTGGAATAGAAATGCTCTTTTGTATGATGAAGAATCTGTTTAAATAGTATATAATATCCTTAAAGGACTGTGAGTATGTAAGAGTGCAATTCCAATAAGATAAAGCACTTACTCCCCTTCCACAAATGAAAGCCAAAACAACTAGGTGCTATGTGTGAAAAGTGTTCCTAATGAAGCCAGATTCAAATAGAGAGGAAATAGCAGGTGCTGCTGAAGATCTTCACGAACCCAATACTATATCGAATTCAAAGCATTTTTTTCAATATTTCCAAGGTTTGAGGACAAAGATTTTTTCTATGAGGGGTGGCATGTTAGGATCCTATATCCTAACCCTCATTAATAATAATAATATAATACCTTTAATATCCTAAGGTTATTAATTAGTTATTATATTATATTATTAGGGTTAAGGCTTAGCATAGTCATAATAATTAATTATATTAATTATTATGAAACATCATATTGAAGTGACATAGGGTTAGGGTTAGGGTCGGTATAAAACTTTGTACAATTTATCATTTGGATTTATCTATCTATGAATAAAATATAAAACATATGTTTATTGACCCATTGGAGGGATTCCCAATTCCAATGCAGAAGTGATTCGTATCAATAGTGATTCTATTTATTTTTATGTTATTTATTTATTAAATAAATGCAATAACCTTCAGGGCTCTACCAGTTCAATGTGACTTCATAGTGCAAATATTAGTTCCTTGTGCAAGAGATAAATATTGTGAAAGAAGACTTTAAGTGAAGAGTTGTGGTGAATTCAGGAGACTAAAGATCTCCATTTCTGAATCGAAGAACTTCACAAGTTGAAGAATAGGCCATACAAACCTTGACACAAAAAGACCATAGAAGACTTGAATAAAAAGCCATAGGAGCCTTGAAGGAGAAGCCACAGAAGTCTTGATACTAGAAAGGCCATAGAACCCTTGATACTAAAAAGGCCACAAAAGCCTTGATAATGAAAAAGGTCATAGAATCCTTGGTACTGAAAAAGGCCATAGGAGCCTTGATACTAGAAATGCCATAGAAGGCTTGGTACTAAAAAAGGCCACAAAATCCTTGATACTAAAAAATTCCACAAAAGCCTTGATTCTAAAGAAGAATTTCGAAGAGAATATCTAATTCAGAAGCAGACTAAAGATTTCAATACTAATACTTTGTTGCAAGGAAAGAAGATTCAATGAGTTGGGAAAATTTCTACAAGAAACTTAGGAAGGGTATCTTCTTCAGAATCAATTCAGAACCTGAAGCAAAATCAAAGAGATTAGGAGAAGATCTTAGTGAAGAACTTCCAGTATTGGAAGAAAGAAGAAGTAGAAGGACTAGGTGAGTCTTGCTTGAATTTAGAAGCAGTAGAATAAAATATCCAAAAGAATATATCACCATCAACACTTCTAAGAGTAGAGGGTTGAATAGAATATCTCAAGGAAGACCATCAAAAGCTACTAGATCAAATACCCTGGGAAGCTCTCATCGAGCATCCAAAAAAAGGATAGGAGAGCCTGATTGAAGAAATCCACTACCAAGGAGAAGCCCCTGATAGTGAAGAACTTAGGACAATTATCGCCATCTGACAACAAGCCCAAGAGAAGAAAGAATTTTGCAAGGAGTTCCAAATACTAGAAGAAGAATTTTCCAAGGAGTATCAAATTCGAGAAGAAGAATTTGGTAAGGAGTGCCAAATTCTAGAAGAAGATCCTGCTTGAAGTCAAAATTTGACAAGAAGACTTGAAGATAGAAGAATCTCACCAAATATTGAAGATTACCTCTCACAACAAGATGGCACCACTTTAGAGACATATACTTCTCCAAATCTATAGCAGAAGGAGGAGAAAACAAGAGGAGAACAAGCTGCCAAATCCTAGGCTTGTGAAGAAAGTTCAAGACCATCATTTGGTGAAGGATTTGTTCGTAATAGTATACAAAGAGCTGCAAGATCATACTCAAAGCAGCAACTTGGTTATCCTAGACACCAAGATCTACATCCTATATAGAGGCATAAAAATAGCTACAGATACTTTCAAAAAGGTAAGCAACTCTTGGTGCAAGTAAATTCATTAGATTACTTATTAGATTTGTTAGAGCACCTCATTTTGGATTAATGTTGTAAAAATTAAATTGGATTACAATATTCAAAAGTGCAAAAATAAAGGTTATTTTTAAGGTTCATTTGCACATTGATTAGGATTTGATTAGATTTTTGAATTACTTCTATCAAAAACCTATCATCTACTTTGAAAAAATAAAAATAAGATTAAGTCCTACAATATTGATTGTAGTAAAATTTTGAAGGTTCATTTCAGATTATTCTTGATTAGTTGTAGTAAATTTGATTAAGTGCATGATCTTGAGATTTGTTTGGAGTGATAAGGTAAAATTATTAGTGCATTAAAAGTGAAATATTATTAGATTCATTTGCACTATTCTATTGCTCTCAAAATATTAGTTTTTGTGTACTTGAGAAGGTAACAAAATTAGAAATTGTTAAAGTGTCTAAAGACACTATTAGTGCATAAAAATATGCAACACATAGTTTTCAAGTGAATCCACCAAATCAGGTTAGAATCCTCAAAAAAAGTGGATAAGAATACAACTAACCAAAAACAAAAATAGAAGCTTCAAATATTGAGACTTGGTGAGTCTCAAATCCAAAGCATTACAGGGTTAATGATTGTTACAAAGGGAAAAAAAATACAGCTACAAAGAAGCTTCTATATTGATCGAGAACCAGTATCATAGAGAAAAAGAAAACATTTTGATTTTATTCACATGCAGCCGAACATTACAGTCTCGGCACCACATTCATAGAGAAGAAAAGAACAGTTTTATTTATTCGCACGCAGCCGAATGTTACAGTCACAACACCGTATTTACATAGAAAAAGAGAATAGTTTCATTTATTTGCATGCAGTTGAACATTACAGTCACAGCCCAAAAATAACAGTCACGGCTGATTATCCATAAGTTGCAAAAGAATGGCATCTTTTTCGCACAATGCCACGTGATTATCTTCTCGATTTAGCAACTTTTTCCTCCCTTGTGCATGCCTTTGTTTCCCTTTTTAAAGGGTCTTAGGTGACGCTCTGTTTCCAGTTGGCGGCCCTTCGTTTCCTCTTCCTGAACCTTTCATTCGCCTCCCCATGTCACTTCATTGCCCAAGTGTTTGCCACGTGTCACTTTCCGCCTCTTGGTCTTCGGCTCATCTTTCGTCGCGATATCGCGACATGTCGCGATATCACGACGTATTTCCATCGAGTCCCCCTTTCCTCTGCTTTGGTTGTGATATCGTGACATGTCACGATATCACGACGTATTTCCATCGAGTCCCCCTTTCCTCTGCTTTGGTCGCGATATCGTGACATGTCACGATATCGTGACGTTTTTCTGCTGCGCCTTCGTTCTTAAGCTACGATCACGATTTCGCAACATGTCGCAAAATCGTGACCCTCCGTACTGTCGTAGCCCCTGATTCTGTTGTAGTCACAATTTCGTGACCCGCCATACTTCTGTAGCCTCTGTTTCTATTTTGGTCACGATTTCGTGACCCTCCATACTGTCATAGCCTTTGTTTCTGTTTTGGTCATGATTTTGTGACCCTCCGCCCGCCATAGCCTCTGCCTCTGGTTTTGGTCGCGATTTCGAAATCACGACCCTCCGTCCGCATTTGCCCTGCTTCTCGATTTGGTTGCGAAATCGTGACATGTCACGATTTTGCAACCCTCAGTCCGCCTTTGCCCTGCTTCTTGATTTGGTCGTGATTTCGCGACCCTCCCTCGGCCTTGGCTTCTTTCCTTTTTGGTTGGTGCAGGATTGCTCTGCTGCCCTCGGATGCTCCTGCATCAAACACCTGGGGTAGATTGAGAAGTGATCCTCACTTCTGAACTGTTGGAGGGAGACCCAGGCGGTCAACCTCCGTTTTGGACAACCAAGTTGCATCTTCTACCGGTCTGCCCTTCCACTTGACCAAATATTCCAAATACTGTCTGTTTCTGGTACTCTGCCTTCTCTTGTGTCCAGTATTTCCTCTATCTCATCTGTAGTTGGAGTAGATGCTGGAATACTCCACAACCACATGGTGCCTCACTACTATCCCCTTCATGGTATTTTACTAAATCTGATATGTTAAAAATAGGTGAAATGTCAAGCCCACTTGGCAATTCCACTTTATATGCATTGCCTGACTCCCGTTTTTTCCAGTATTCTGCAAGGCCCAAATTTCTTCATCTTCAATTTGTTATAAGTTTTGGCTAGAAACATTTCTTTTCTGAGATGGACCATGACCTCATCTCCCACTTCGAACTCTTTGAAATCATCTCCCACTTCGAACTCTTTGAACCACCTCTTTTGGTCTGCTCTTGTCTTGTACTGAGTATTCATTTTTGTAATTTGTCCCTTTACTTCTTCATGTAGGCTTTTCATTCGTTTCATAAATTCCTCAGCCTCGGCACTGCACTTTTCTCATTTATCTAATTTCCTCAGCTCAGAAACATTTCTTGGGCTATTTCCATATATGACTTGGAATGGATATTTGTTTGTACTCTTGTTGACAGAATTATTGTATGCAAATTATGCCTACGACAAAACCAAATCCCATCCCTTGGGTTTATCTACTATCAAGCATCTTAATAAATTACCCAGACTTCTATTTACCACCTCTGTCTGTCCATCAGTCTGTGGATGGTATGCAGAACTGAACTTCAGATCTGTCTTCAACTTCTTCCACAATGTTCTCCAAAAATATCCAACAAACTTTGTATCTCTCGTCGAAACTATGCTTTTTGGTAGACCGTGAAGTCGTACCACTTCCTTGAAGAATAATCCCGCAATGTGAACCGCGTCACTTGTTTTCGCGAGGGAATAAAATGTGCCATCTTGGAGAATCTATCAACCACCACAAATACGGAGTCATTTCCCCTCTGTGTTCTCGGCAACCCAAGAATGAAATCCATGCTGATGTCTTCCCATGGCCTCTTAGGTACAAGTAACGGCTGATATAATCTTGTGTTCTGCCTCACTCCTTTTGCCATCTGGCATATTCTGCAACTTTGCACAAACTTGTTCACATCCTGCTATAGTTGCGGCCAATAATAGTTCTCACTCACCAGGGCAATGGTCTTATCCCGGCCAAAATGTCCAGCCAGTCCTCCGCTGTGTTTCTCTTTGACTAAGTTTTTCCGCATGGAACTCCTTGGAATGCATAATCTACTTCCTTTGAACAACATTCCATCTTGGATTAGAAAATCCAACCATTTTGTCCTGTCCACAGTAACAGGTGCCGAGCAAGCCTTCCATGCTTATGCAAAATCAAGATCTTTCAGGTACAGGCCCTTCAGTTCTTCGAATCCTACCACTTCCACTGTCATTTCAATCAGCAAATTTTGCCTTCTACTTAAGGCATCTGCAACTCTGTTTGATTTTCCGCTTCTGTGCTTTAACACAAAGGTATAGCTTTGGAGAAACTCAACCCACTTCAAGTGCCTCTGGTTCAGTTTTCCCTGGATTTTTATATACTGTAAGGCCTGATGATCAGTATATAACACAAACTCTTTTGGCAGCAAATAATGTCTCCACTTCTTCAAGGACTGAACTATGGCATAGAATTCTTGATCATACACTGAATACTTTTTCCTGGCATCATTGATTTTCTCACTGAAGTAAGCAATAGGCTTACCTTCTTGACTCAGCACAGCTCCAATGGCACTACCACTGGCATCACAGTCTACCTAAAATACCTTATTAAAGTCTAGAAGTGCTAAAATAGGTTGCTTAGTGACCTTCTTCTTCAACATATCAAAGCTTTTGTCAGCTCCCAAGGTCCACTTAAAGTCTTTTCTATCCCCTCTCATTGTCTTTGTAAGGGGTGCACAAATACTGCTGAAATTTCTGATGAATTTCTTGTAAAAATTGGCTAAACCATGAAATGATCTCACTTCAAAAGTGCTTCTTGGAGTAGGCCATTCAATGATAGCCCTCACCTTTTATGGGTCCATCTTCAGACCTTCAACTGAGATGACAAATCCTAGGTATACCAACTCCTTCTTCACAAAATTGCACTTCTTCAAGTTGATCAACAACTGTTCTTCCCTCAGCTTCTCAAAAACCCTCCTGATGTGCATCAGGTGCTCTTCCAGGGTTCTGCTGAATATCAAAATGTCATCCAAATAGACAATAACAAACTTGCCTAAGAACTCCTTCAACACTTCATTCATCAACCGCATGAAAGTGCTTGGTGCATTGGTTAGCCCAAATGGCATGACCAACCACTCATATAAACCTTCTCTCGGTTTTGAAAGCAGTTTTCCACTCATCTCCTTCTCTGATCCGAATCTTATGGTAGCCACTCTTCAGGTCAATCTTGGTGAAGTACTTGGCTCCACTCAAACAGATCCATAATATCATCCATCCTTGGTAATGGAAATCTGTATTTGATGGTGATCTTGTTTATAGCTCGAGAGTCTCGTGCACATCCTCCACTCCCCATCCTTCTTTGGTGCCGATACTGCAGGTACCACACATGGACTCAGGCTTTCTCGAATCAGTCCCTTTTTCAACAACTCATGGACTTGTCTGCTCAGCTCCTCACTTTCCACAGGAGTCATTCTGTGGGCTGCCTTGTTGGGTAAACTAGATCTGGGTACCAAATTAATATGGTGACTGATCTTTCTCATCGGTGGTAAACCCTCAGGCACATTGTCTGATATGATGTTTGGAAATTCTTCTAACAAGTGTTCGGCCTCTGTTGGAACATCTATGTACTATTCTTTCTTAACAGTAGGGATTAATGCATAACATATTGAATCCCTCTTCAGACCTTCCAAAAACTATCTTCCTTCCACCAGGCAGATTTTGGCACTACTACACACTTTCTCATCCACTTCCTTCAGTGGCTTCAATTTGTGATGTACTCCATCCTTCGTTAGAGAGTACGTATTTGCATGCCCATCGTACACTGCACGTCTGTCAAATTGCCATGGTCTTCCCAATAACAAATGGCAAGCATCCATTGGCAATACATCACATAGGACCTCATCTTGATAATTCCCAATGTGAAATTTGACCAAGCACTGTTCACTGACAAGTGCTCTTGGTCTTTCTGCAACCATGCAATCCGATATGGATGCGGGTGCTTCCTCTTCCCCAAATTCAACTTAGTAACCATCTCTTCTGAAACTAAGTTGTATGTGCTACCATTATCAATGATAACATTGCAGACCTTCCCTACACATTTGCACCTTGTGCGGAACAGGATATTCCTCTATTCTGGTTCTTTTTCCTCATTCAACAGTGTTCTTTTCATCATCAACACTTCTCCTCCTTCTGCCTCTTCAGAGTGTTCTGACTCTGCACCTTCATCTGCCACGGTAGCTCGGCATGACCCTCAGGTCTCCTGTCCATCCTTTCTTGGTGTTGAGGACATTCGTATGACCGGTGTCCTTCTTCTCCACACTGGAAACAGGTTCCATGGAATACCCCTCTTCCATACCCACGTCCAGGTCTACCTCTTCCTCTCTGGTAGTCATTTTTCTAATCACACAGGTGGTAGGTATTCTCCTTTTTTTGTTCCTGGGGTCTGCTTGTTTCCCAGGTCTTCTTCTGGTCTCGGTAATTTCCTCCATCGGTTCTTCCACCATGATCCCTTCCTCTCTAGTTGCCTTCGAATCTTCTGTTTAGTTTCTCTTTTACCTTCAAGGCCAAATGGTATGCATCTTCTATGGTGGCTATTCTGATCAAGCTGAGCTCTTCCTGAATGTTCATTCTCAACCCGTTGATGTATCTAGCTACCTTCTCCTTATTAGCCCTCGAATGGCCAGTTCTGATGGAGATCTTGTAGAATTCTTCTATGTATTCTTGGACAGACTTGCCTGCTTGCCTCAGACTCTGCATTCTCCTCAACAGGTCCAACTCGTAATCCGTAGGAATAAATTGTCTCTTCAGCTTCTTGACCATTCGGTCCCATCTGGTTATTTTCTCCTTTCCATTTTTATTTCTTTCGAGTTGTATTCCTTTCCACCATAAACTAGCATGGCCTTTTAATCTTGTTTTTGCAAATTTTATCCGGTCTGGATCCGCAACCTCCTCATACTCAAAGTATTCTTCCATATCGTTGATCCAGTCAATCAACTCTTCTGGGTTGAGGTGCCCAGAATATGTAGAGACATCAAACTTTGGTCTCTTCCCGGCCTGAGATAGAGCTTTCAACAGTCTAGCTTTAGAAGGATCCAATGCATCTTCATCATCTGATGGACCCTCAGTTTCCCAGGCTTCATCGTCACTCTGTTCTTCTCCCTTAGGTTCGGTCCTTTTTCACAATTCTTCCTGCAGGGCTTGCACTTGTCTTTGCAATGCTCTGAAATCTTCATCCTGCATCACATTTCTCCCATGACCACAATTTCTTTTTGGAGGCATCCTACTCACGATTTCTCTGTTGCACTACTCAGGCACTCCCATTCTCTCTTCTCAGAATCCTTCCACAGATCCTGGTGCAAACTGCCTCACATTCGGCGTTCCGTTTGCACACTCAGAATCACTCGCTCTGATACCACTTGATCGAGAACCAGTATCACAGAGAAAAAGAAAACATTTTGATTTTATTCACATGCAGTCGAACATTACAGTCTCGGCACCACATTCACAGAGAAGAAAAGAACAGTTTTATTTATTCTCACGTAGCCGAATGTTATAGTCACAACACCGTATTTACAGAGAAAAAGAGAATAGTTTCATTTATTCGCATGCAGTCGAACATTACAGTCACAGCCCAAAAATAACAGTCACGGCTGATTATCCATAAGTTGCAAAAGAATGGCGTCTTTTTCGCATAATGCCACGTGATTATCTTCTCGATCTAGCAACTTTTTTTTTTTCCTCCCTTGTACATGCCTTTGTTTCCATTTTTAAAGGGTCTTAGGTGACACTCTGTTTCCAGCTGGCGGCCCTTCGTTTCCTCTTCTCGAACCTTTCGTTCGCCTCCCCGTGTTGCTTCGTTGCCCAGGTGTTCGCCACGTGTCACTTTTTGCCTCTTGGTCTTAGGCTCATCTTTCGTCGTGATATCGTGACATATTTCCATCGAGTCCCCCTTTCCTCTGCTTTGGTCGCGATATCGCGACATGTCGCGATATCGCGACTTTTTTCTACCGCGCCTTCGTTCTTAAGTTGCGATCGTGATTTCGTGACATGTCGCGAAATCGCGACCCTCCGTACTGCCGTAGCCCCTGCTTTCGTTGCGGTCACGATTTCGTGACCCGCCATACTGCCATAGCCTCTGTTTCTATTTTGGTCATGATTTCGTGACCCTCCGTACTGCCATAGCCTTTTTTTCTATTTTGGTCACGATTTTGTGACATGTCACGAAATCGTGACATGTCATGATTTCGCGACCCTCCGCCCGCCGTAGCCTCTGCCTCTGGTTTTGGTCACGATTTCATGACATGTCATGAAATCGTGACCCTCCGTCCGCCTTTGCCCTACTTCTTGATTTGGTCATGATTTCGCGACCCTCCATCTGCCTTTGCCCTGCTTCTTGATTTGGTCGCGATTTCACGACCCTCCCTCGGCCTTGGCTTCTTTCCTTGTTGGTTGGTGCAGGATTGCTCTGCTGCCCTCGGATGCTCCTGCATCATATCTACATCATTAAAGGTTTGGATTTATCATCAAAATATCAAATAAAAAATGGTAAGGAGTATAGATAAATATAAATCCTCAAAACCCTCATATTTGCATTCAAAAAATCTGCTACAAAGATAGAATTTTAGACGTGCAAAAGAGTGCAAGAAAAAGGTGCAGTAAAAAAGGTTTTATATACATGTAAAGTTACATGGTATTGCACTTCTACAATACCTTATAAGAAGGAAGAGAGAAGATTTTAAGGTGCCACAAAAGGCACAACATCTATAGGGTAAGCCAAACAATGAAGGATGAACATTTGCACTCCTCTTCCAAAATAAAAAGAGCCACTCAAAGGGCTCACTCTCCATAGATATTGGATGGAAGAACTTGCAATATCAAAGCCCACACAAGGTTGTTATCAATCTGCATTCATGTATATAGAAAAGTATCTCATCTACGAAGATAAGGCATCAAATCTACTTATACCAATGTGGGACATACAACATAGCAAGCGAATCTACGCTATAAAGAAGCACAAAAAATAGTACATTGAAGGTATAGTAGACAAGGAGAAAAGGTGCTACATTCATGTATTAAACTTGATGAATATCATCCACCAAAGGAAGCATCAATATTAATTTCATAATCGTCATTCAAATCTCCATAACACCTTATCAAATCACCTACTAAAGAGAAGGTTTATTACTGTCTAGGAAATAAAGCAAGCTAAGAGAAGGCATACGAAATGAGTTATATTATCCTTGGGAGAATTATAGCATAGGTATTCATCCAAAGCATTTGAATACCGCCTGGTATAATCTTTCTACATCTCCATTCTATCTCTCAATTCTCAAGAAACCTCACATAGGAGTTATAGGGAATATTAGAGAGGTGGTGCCATTTGTTATTCTCCACAAGCCTCACACAAGAACTCATATGTTACATAGTGCTAAAGAATCATTATAAAAGGAATTTTATAGGTTATAAAAGGAGAGAGTGCTCATACATAACATGTGTGACACTTCTCACAAAATTCAAGATAAATCTTCCATAAAAAAGGGCGGTAAAAGAGGTAAAAATACAGTTAAAGCAAGGTAGCAATTGCAGCAAGCGAGTTTGAAGCAACATGGTAGCATCTTGACTGTATCAAGGTAGTAGCTCGATAACTACACGATAGCAGATCGACAACAACTTGGATAAAAATCCAAGAGCAAATGGTGAAGCACATTACTCCTAGTCAAACAGGTCAAGGCAGTATTGAAGTGAGTGTTGAAGCAAATAGCAAGTGGAAGAATCTTCCATTACTCACATCACCCAAGAAGGAAAATCTACCATCAATTTCAAAAAGGTACAATTTCCATCCAATTTGCTTTCCATGAAAAGAGAGTTATAAGGTTATATTATAGGGTTGAATTATTCAAAGAAATCAATCTTCATTTGAAAGGAAAACTTAGGGAAATTAAATATTCAATTTGTCTAATATTTGTAAAGCATAACCTAGGAGAAATAAAGAATGCTACTTGGAATAAATCCATTTAAAATTTTCAAATATTAATGTGTTCTAATTTTCCAATTTTGTAGGTCCAATATGTAGACCAATTGGTTCATCTAAACCCCATAAGGGAGGCGGAGGTCCAAGGTTCAAATCTTAGGCCTCGTTGGACTGAATGCTTGTCCCTTTCCTGGTGCTTTCAGTGGTTTAAAATGTTTAAAATTATTGTGGCATGGCGGTTATAGGGACGGACTGCGTAAAGATTTATGTGGCAGCTTTTGGGGTAGATAGCGTAGAATACTGTGGCAGCCATAAAATCTAGACAGCCTGCTCGAATTCATGGCGGCTACCGATTCCACCATGTTAAAAAAAATCCAAATTTGGGATTCATAAGGGCTACAACTCCAAACTAGGTTTAAAAATTAGAAACAATCCAAGGGATTTAAATAGAGATTATTAAATCTTGTTTCTAATGTTGGAAAATTATAGTATTATTGTCTCAAAAACTTCTTTATAGGGATATTAGAAATCCAACATTAAAACCTCTTCAAAAATGAAAAGTGCTTAGTTCAATAGGGGTAATAAGGTATTAAGAAGTTGATTTTTTATATTTACAAAATTTGTACAAAATCAACCAAAATTGAACTATATCTTTACAAAAGCACTATATTATATCTCTAGGGAGTCATAAGACATTCTACAAAACTTGATGATAATAATATCCTTCAAATATTATCAAGTTGGTAAGATATAAGTTTTTTTCAAACACCTAAAAATTAGGTATTCATACTCTCATTACTAGGGATACATAAGAAATTCTACAAACCTAAGGTTTTATCAAATCAAGCTTAAATACTTCAATAATAGATCATATATTCTGATATTGGGAGCTATAAGGTAGACTACAAATCTATATTTTTTCTTCTTTCTACTTCTTCAAATGGGAAAAGGAATATCATACAATGAATGTAAAACTTGCTCCAACAAGAACCAGTCATTGAATTAGGATCCAATCATCATATGACAAGAAATATACAATGGTTTGATTGTATTGAAGTTGTTAGAGGATACAAACTAAGAATTGCACATAACAAAACCTATCCTATACATGGATATGGATGTGTGACACCTAGAAAATCATTTTCATATCTTCTACTACAAACAGTATTGTATGTTCCTAGATTAGCTTTCAATATTATTTCAGTAAGAAATCTAGTAGAAAAAAACTATATGATCACATTTGGAGATATGAATGGGATCAATACATGCATCATTATGAATCAATATGGAAAAAAAGTAACAAGATCAATCCATGAAAATACATACATCCTAGATGCAATGGAAATCTCTCAAGATATTGGGTTGTTTCAAAATGATGCCAACACATTTACAGAGGAATAAGTAGAAGAAAATTAAGAACTAGTACACTAGAAAGGTAAGCATAGAAGAATCAAAATCAATAAGATGAGAGTACAATTGCACCATGCTTTACTCATTCATAAACAATCATAATTCAAATGAAGATACTTGCAAGGAGAACTACAATGATGGTTGGATGGAAGACACAGATTACTTGCAAAACCTGAATATAGTGAGCAACAAAGGAGAATATAAATTTCATTATCCATTGAAGGAAGATCCATATTGAAGACTAAATTCTTAAATACCAAAATAATGTAATACAGGGGGGTGTTAGAAATAGAGTCTATTCGATCATTTGGGTTATGTAAATGTATCTTCCAAGTTACATACTTAGGACATTAGATTACTTTAGGGGGAACTTATCTAGTTACTTCATGCAATGTAATAAATGCACAAGTGTCAATGTGCAAGATGTATATATGCAAGTTATCCCTTGCACAACTAGGTAGAGTGTTGTCCAAGGAACCTATTTTCCTATATAAGAAAGACCTCATTGTTAGATAGATATGATAAGGGGGACATAGATAGATAGAGTTTCTTACAACATAGTAATAAGTAGTAGTGCAGTGTTATGTATATCACCATATATTGGTGATGGGTGTAATGTAGTTTAGTAGTTTCATTAATGGAGTGTTCATTTCCTCCATAGCTATGTTGTATTCATTTATGTTATTTCTATTTAGCATACTTTAGTCATCTTGTAGATTTACTTTCTTTTATATTATTCTGCATCTTGTGATTGTTATCTTCCATTGCTCTTTACATCAAAATCTAACAGTACCTCCCAATACGATAGATTAAAGAATAAAGATATTTTATTCCATATTGCTATAGGAACAAACACATTATCCTCATATGTATTACATTTCATTTTATTTAAGTTGTTCTTTCCCCAATTTGATGGAATTTCTTGTACTATTTTTAGTATTTTGATCCCATTTAAAGATTTAGGTGGTTTATCAAGCTCTTGTTTACCATTGAAAGATGTCCTTTGATGATAAAATAAATAATTTGGAGGAAATAATATCCTATGGTCAATGTAAGCGATATTTCTACTATATTTAAGATATTCTGCACAGGTGTTCTCCCTGCATATTGGACATGCTACCTTTCCCTTTGTCATACATCCTGATAGGTTTCCATAAGTAGGAAAGTCATCGATGGACCACATCATTATTACTCTCATATTAAACATAGTATTGGAAAATGCATCATACGCTTCTACTCCTTTAGTCCATAGTTCATATAAGTCATCAACCAACGACTATATATAAACATAAATATCATTACCTATTTGCTTGGGGATAGGTATTAACAATTTGAGTATTGAATGTTTTCTCTTCATCCACATCCATGGTGGGAGGTTGTAAGTGACCAACACAACAGACCAACAATTTTAAGTAGTATAAAGTCAGCAAAAGGGTTAAACCCATTAGTTGCCATTGCAAGTCATACACTACGTGGATCATCGATGAAATATTTCCACTTAACATCTATAGTTTTCCACACCAAGGAGTCAACTGAATGTCGCATATTGCTATCTGAACTCCTATGCTGGGAATGCCATCTCATATTCTCCACAACCTTTGCAAAGTTATAGGAAGAAAGCAACTCACTTCAACCGCATCTAACAATGTTGAAATAAACAAACACAACAAAGCTAATGATATAATCAAATACATTACCTATACATTCTCTTCAACCTTGGTATAATGGGGAAATACCTCAACACATTCATAGGAAAATTAATTCATACCTTTTGTGAATGAGGGTCAACTTTCTATCGAGATGCACCACATGTTGGATAAGCTTGCTTATTTTCATGATCTTTCCAATGTAAAATATAGTCATTAATGCATGCATGTATCATTACATAATTTAATACCAATGGCCTCATCATTTTATTAGTTGCATATGTGGACTTTGGAATTGTATTGTTGATTGGGAGCATATCTTTTAGTAAGTTCAGTAAGTCACCAAATCTTTTGTTCGACTAGCCATGTTTTACTTTGAGATTATACAATTTAGCGATCGTCGATAGCTTTGTGTACTTTGTACAACTTAGGTATAATGATCATTTGGCATCTTTGAGCAAGCTACAATATTCATCAATAGGAACTACTCCATAAGATGATTGGAACTCAACATCATCTCATAGTTCTTGTCCACTCTTTGGGAAATTGACATTGAACAATACATATGCATCATTGACCATTCCAATGATGTCATATTGTACATCTTCGATAATTGGATCCTCATTAGTGGTAGAGCATGTGCTTGATGCATATTTATTAAAACTAGAGGGTTATTCTCCATGTAAAACAAACTCGATATATGTCTTGTCAATATTATGCCAAAGGTGGTCACGAACCTCTGAAAAATCAAGAGTTTCTATATTGAGCATTTTTTATATGGACATCTAGTTCTTTTAGGGTTTTTTTAATTCTTTCTTATGAAATATAGGAATTGGTGAACCCCACGATATTAGTCCTCACTATTTCTACAAACAGACCCCCCAAAAAATAAGAAAGTATAGTTATATAGGTAGATCTTATCGAAAGAACAACTTTTCTTTATTAATGAAGATAACATAGTTTAAATACCTAGATTCTCCTAGCCAAGATTTGTCCATGATACTTGATGGAAAAAAAATATTGACCCAATTGACCTATCTAGAGTTGGTACTCTGAGTCTTTAGGATGATCCAACTGTTGAAAGTAAAGATAATAATCTTGCTGCCCATGCACAACCTAAACAAGGTAAGTGGAGTTTCTTATGTTGCTTATTACTACATAGTACACTCCAGGGATAAAACTAAAATACCAGATATAACTAAAACATAACTATACCTAGAGGATGTAGTAAGAAAAAGGAGAGAATTTGAACAATAAATTCTAAGACAAAAAGCAAAAGTACAAGGAAGAACCCTTAGCTAAAAAAAAACTAGAAGAGTCAGTTGAAAGAAAAGAACTAGTTTCAAAATAAAAGAAAGAGCCATGGTTAAATCTATATCCATTAGCATTAGTTGTTGTTACATCAATGCTTTCAATTTCAAAAAATTTTAGAGCATTACAAATGAAGACTGCTTCTTCATCAAACAACACATACACAGTCCAACATGCACACATGGACATAGATATATATGACACACCTTTAGGGTCATATGAGTCAATATTTGGAGAAAAAACTAGTAGGCCTGAAGAGATCTATGATAATATTGCTGTGAAAAGTTTCAATGAAAGTAAGGTCAAATCAATAGATCATGCAAAATCAAACAATAAAATATTAAATGTAGAACTTAGATCTTTACCAAAAATATTTATTGCAGATCCAAAACGAGTCATATTAGAAGAAACCAAAAAAAAATAATAATTAGAAGAATATGACATAAGAGTCATAGAGTTAGTTGATCTATCATTACCAAGATCAAGAATAAGACCAACTACTGAAAAAAAACCTTCAGGAACAGAAATGTGTCTTATGTCATTACCATGGAGATGGCCTAACAATGTGTTAGAATATATAGGCCTAAATAAGGAAGAAGATGACAAAGAAAATATTATTCCATTTCTGCCAAGAAAAGAAATAGATGATGAAAATAAACTCAAATATATTCCTACAATGCAAATACAATTAAATCACTTAAGCCATTACATAAACTATATAGCAAGGAATTTTGATGGCTTTGAAATATTGTGAAGAAATGAATTCATGAAAATTTAAAAAGGTATATGTAAATATGAGAATTAAATCAATATTAAATACACCTAAATCCTTTTTATAAAGAGTATGTGGCATAGTTAAAAACTATAAAAATAAATATATTGGATAACAATCATGATATATAAACTAATTACGGTATATACTAGCTTATTTTAAAACCTCATGATCAAGTATTTTTGTGTATGAAGATGCCCTAGAATATATATGGAGGAGTCAAGTTGTGTTACACTTGTTGTATAAGCAAAAGATCTATTCATGAAGTAATACAAATAAATGATCTTTATTTTCATGAAGTTTCACAAGTGATAAGAAGAATGGGAATACAAGATATGGAGAAGATATAATAAGAACATATGTTTATCAAGAAAATGTTATCACAAATTAAAGATAATTGTTAATATGATAAAAAATAAGAAACTCCCAAATTGTTTAATTGATCAATTATTCAATAGGTTTTGGGTTAACCTGCAAAACCCGGTAATTAATGAAGACTTTTATTTACCAAAAAAAAATTATTCAAATTTAATATTGAAGTGATCTCAAGGCCTAAAATTATAGGTTTGTGTTAGGTGATAGAACATAAATTTCAATAAAAATTAAAGGTGTTTCTTATAAAGTGAAAAGTTATTATTGCACAAAATAATGCTCAAGAAATAGAATAAAACTATATTTATATATCCAATAAGACACCAACATTTGAGAGGAGGAGGAAATAAAAACCATATTGAACACTATTCTAATGCAAGCTCCAATGGTTAAAAACTATAAAAATAGATATATTGAATAGTTAAAAACTATAAAAATAGAGATATTGGATAACAATAATGACATATAAACTATTTAAGGTATATACTAACTTATTTTAAAACCTCATGATCAAGTATTTTTGTGTATGAGGATACCCTAGAATATTTATGGAGGAGTCAATTTGTGTTACACTTGTTGTATGAGCAAAAGATCTATTCATGAAGTAAGAAAAGTAAATGATATTTATTCTCATGAAGTTTCACAAGTGATAAGAATAATGGGAATACAAGATATGGAGAAGATATAATAAGAACATATGTTTATCAAGAAAATATTATCACAAATTAAAGATAATCGTTAATATGATAAAAAATAAGAAACTATCAGATTTTTTAATTGATCAATTATTCAGATTTCATATTGAAGTGGTCTCAAGGCCTAAAATTACAGGTTTGTGTTAGTTGATAGAACATAAATTTTAATAAAAATTAAAGGTGTTTCTTATAAAGTGAATAGAATAAAACTATATTTATATATCCAAGAAGAAACCAACCTTCAAGAGGAGGAGGAAATAAAAACCATATTGAACACTAGTTTAAAGCAAAGCTCCAATGGAGTCAAGAATAAATAGATATGTAAATATGTGAATTAAATAAATATTAAATACACCTAAAATATTTATTTGATCATATTCATTGTAGATGATAAGGTCATAATATCTAGTGTTCTTGGGATCTCCATCCACATAATTGATATCAAAAGAATTTTTATGATTCAAGCATGTATACAAAGAATTTTATATCCAAATGTTAATATAATCTATTTAAATAGAGATAAATTTTTAAAGGTAACTTCACATGAGTACATTATAAATACAATATGGATGAAATATGGTCAGTTCACTTTAAGTATATGAACAATAAGTTCTATTAGTATAATGAACAATAAGTTCTATTAGTATAATAAGTTTGTATGATCTTAAATCCTTTTTATAAAGAGTATGTGGCATCATCAAAACTATAAAACTAGAGATACTAGATAACAATCATGAAATATAAGCTATTCAAGGTACATATTGGCTTATTTTAAAATCTCATGATCAAGTATTTTTATGTATTGATCATAACCTAACATAACTATGGAGACAAGTTGTATTACATTTGTTGTATAATTTAAAAATCTATTCATGGATTTTCACAAGTGATAATGAGAATGGGGATACAAAGTATGGAGAAGATATAAAAAGAACATATGTATATCAAGAAAATATTATCACAAATTAAAGTTGTGTTAAGATGTGCTAGGTGGCCAAAATAAAAGAAAGATAGCTAGCAAAAAAATGATAAGGACAAACCCAACTCAAGCTCTATGCATTGTGATGGACAAACCCGTAATAAGGCAGACCATGATAATTCAATTCGGCTCTATTGTAATTAATGAATTATAAAAAAGTCAAACTTCATAGTTTTGCACAACTCTTCTTTATTATCTAAAGAAGCAAATGAAATAATACATTTTGATGGGCAATATTATAATTTTGTAGTCCTAGAGATTCTTATTTAAAGAGGTAAATGAGATCATATATTTTGATGGGCAATATTGTATGTTTGTAGTCCCATAGGTTGTTTAGCCTTGAGGGACGTAAAAACATTCCAATATATTCCGTTGGTAAGGAGTAAGTAAGATTACATTTTGATTGATAATATTGTATCTTTGTAGTCTCATTGGTTGTTTGGCATTTGTTGATGTTAAAAGCCTTTCATTTTACTTTTTAATAGTTACATAGGATTGAAATGATCTTACCTCTATTAACTTAGGATAGTGTTACAATATTTTGGAAATTATACATACATTGTCTGTCAAGTTTTGAACCTACTCTCCTTGTTACAAGTTGGGTATAATTTAACCATTGAGATAATGTTGTTTTGTAAAATATTAAGGCTTAACATAGGCTTGGAACCATAACTCTTGGCTCAAATACCATGAGTTTTTTATTTTGTTCTACCGACATGATTCAAAGTTCCATTATATGATGTATTTCAAATTAAGAGATAGCTTAACCAAAAGATACAAATACAATTGTATTAATGTTGATGCATGACCAAAATAGGTCAGTAGAACTCAAAAATACAACCTAAAAGTAGAAGGGGTGCACATTCAAAATTCAAGTACATCGTCACTCAATTTATGCAAACACATGCAATGGATATATATTCATTGAGTATATATGGAAAACCACATATTCCCAAAACCAAACTGATAATAAAAAAGAAAACACTAAATTTTGAACACAATTTCCCTCTGCATCCCAAAACCCTAAAGGAGAAAAGTTGTATTAATGCTAACGCATGACCAAAATAGGTCAATAGAACTCAAAATACAACCTAAAAATATAAGGGGTGTGCATTCAACATTCAAGTACATCGTCACTCAATTTACGCAAACACATGTACTGGATATATATTCATTGAGTATATATACAAAGCTACGTATTCCTAGAACCAAACTAACAAAGAAAAAGCAAATCCTAAATTTTAAACACAATTTCCCTCTGCATCCCCAAACTCTAAAGGAGTTATATTGTAATAACGTTTATGCATGACCAAAATAGGTCAATAGAACTCAAAAATACAAATTGAAATTAGGAGTACACATTCAACATTCAAGTACACCATCGCTCAATTTATGCAAACACATGAAATGGATATATATTCATAGAGTATATATACAAAACCACATATTACTAAAACCAAACTAAAAAGAAAATAGAAACCCCTAAATTTTGAACATAATTTGACTTTGCATCCAAAGCATGAGTAGTGCTTACCACTTAAAAGCTTGAGCTCTATTTCCAGCCCTAGCTCGAGCTCTATATCTAGCCCTAGCTCGAGCTCTCTGACCAGCCTCCATCTGAGTGAGCGTCCTATCTCGAGATCTCTATCCAAACTTCATATGAGTGAATACCCTAGCTCAAGCTCTATGTGTAGCCTCCATTTGCACGGGTTCATTCTTGAAATAAAATGCTCATGTCACTTTTTCCACGGTCTATATTTTTTTTCATTGAGACACTAAGAGGGCAGTTTTAGACCTCCCTCTTAGGATTGCATAAACCACCCTCTTAGGTCTAAGAAGGTAGTTTATAACCACCCTATTAGGTTCACCCTAAGAGGGCAGTTATAAACCGCCCTCTTAGACCTAAGAGAGCAGTTATAAACCACCCTCTTAGCGCTAAGAGAGCAGTTATAAACCACCCTCTTAGCCCTAAGAGGGTAGTTTAAAACCACCCTCTTAGGGTGACCCTAAGAGGGTAGTTATCCTAAGAGGGTGGTTATAAACCACCCTCTTAGGATCTATTAGGGTAATTTTTTACCATCGTAACAAACCACCTTATTTTAGCCATCTTTAAAGCCCTTTTTTGGTGTAGTGATGAGAACCACACATGGCTATCCAAAATAGACACATAGGCCTCCAATATATATATATATATATATATGCAATCAATATTAAAAGGGTTATGCCAAAAGTGTGGATCTTCTTACCCACAAGACCACCCAAAAATACACATACTACTATACAAGAAGAAATGAAAGAAAAGCTTTACAAAATTGTCAATACTTTACACATCCTATACTACTATTTATAGCTACAATAAGGAGATTTTCCTTCCAAAATTTTATAGGTGGATTTGAAAATTTTAGCTACCCCTTCTAGATATTTTGAAAATTGAATGAGGTACCCTTAGCCACAATAGTTGTCAGATGTAGGATTGCAATTGCCATACCTGCTTTTAATTAATTCTTGAGCTACTCAATTGGGATGATATTTGGTAGGTAATTTTTGTTCCTTCTAAATAAAAGCACATTAATTCATCTTACCAACCCTTCCTAGGGTTTTATGAATTGGTGATAGCTTCAATTTCTCTAGCATACCTTCCATATCTCCAATATATTCTTGTTTTTTGGTCAAGTATTCTTCTCACTAGACTTTATCCATTCTTTCAAAACATTTTATATCGAGAGTTATCTAGGAGGAAACTTACTTCTCTACTGGTTTCTTTATTATTATGCTTTGTCATAGATTCTCTTTCTTCTATTTTATGGACTAACAAAACTTCCAATTATCGAGACCTTACCAACTTCTTGCTTTTAAAATATATCACATGTTTTAGAGATTATGGTGTGACTTCCATAAACTTGAGACCGCCTATGATTGAAACTCTTGTCCCCCTAGAAATTTTTCCTTAGTGCAAATTAGTAGTGAGGAATCACTACAATTTTTTATGGCTCATAAGGGCCTTCTAGCTTGCTTGAAGGACCTAAAATTGTTGCCTTCATCCCTAGGCAAGGAGTCAAAATTTATAAGTCCTACAAAAGAAAACACAAAAACTAAAATAAAATGTTAAAAGATGAAATTACAAGGTAAACAACTTGTCCAAAACTTGTTTGATTTCCTCTAATTATTATTTTTATGGGCATTGAATCTAATTAGAATTATCCATAAATTACAAGTACTTTGAATTTACCATCTCAGGAAAATTCTTTATTTGGCCTATTACTTTATGTACCCAATTTTTTTATTTTTCCAATGGTCCAATAACTTGGGCTATTTCCTCTACACTAGGGGAATCCATCCACTTTTCAAAATCAAGAGGGCCCTTCTTATTCTACTTGGTTAACTTAAAATATTCCTCTTTTGAGTAAATTTGGCTAGACTATTTCCATGGTGAAGGAAGCCTCGCTTGATTAAAGAATCCATTTTCACCTTGAGTTTTCTAATGGTGACATACAAGGCGTTGATCTGATTCATGCACTATTTTGTTGCTTGTTCCTTTCAAAAGAGGTGGATTACTCTTTATGCTATGGCTTCCCTATCTTGTATTCCTATAGTCATAATCTTAAAATCCAATATTATGGCTAGTTTAGACTGGTAAATCTTAGCTTCCTCAAATCTTGGGCTAATTATGTTGAGATCTTTGATTTTACCATCTACTTGAATACTTAAGAGTGCAAAAAAATCTATAAATTTGAATAGAGAGAATAGTGTCAACACAATAATACCAATTTTATCCTAGTGGCATCTCTAGTTTGCTTAACAATATTTTTTATCCCAAGCTACTGCTCTTCTTTACTTTTTTGTTTGAGGTCCTCCTTTTCCTTCGACAAGGTATTATTTTCTTGATTAAATTGAGCTTGTTGACTAGCAATTTTATCTGTAATATATTTAAGTTGTCTCTTCTTCTCTTTTAGGGTAATTTTTTAAATTTTTGTATCTTTAATTTTTTGTTCAACCTATTTATCTGGTTCCAAAGGGCTTTGATGTCTACTAGAGAATCTTTCAAAACTTTCTTGACTTGCTTTAGCTCATTTTATTTCCTTTCCAACTTTTGGTTACTTGATTCATAGTCATGTTTGAATATCTTATTGGCCTCTCTAGTGAGCTTCATTATGTCTTAGGGTTGTGCATCCTTCAAATATAACCCAACCATTGATACTTTCCAATCTTGTTCTATCATGTCCTTGTTTGTCATTAACACATGTGGAACCTTTTTTTATAATAATAGTACTCTTTTTTGAGGAGAAAAATGGAAATCTATCGGAGTAGTTGCTAATTGTTCAGATAATTGGGATTGCATTTCTTGATTGTATTCAGTTGTGTATTGCTAGATTATCTAAAACATCTTCAATGGAGTTAAAACTTTCAAGTATTCCTATGCCTCTCTTAGTTGTTTTGAAGGTGATGAAAAGGTCAATGCTGGATTGAACAGTGAAAACACTACAAAATGACATATTGAAGAAGCCAAATCTAAATCTAATGAGGTTACCTTGGATGAATGCAACATTTGTATCTCTTCCCAATTAGGAGAAGTTATTGAGTGAGTTGGGGATGATGCAATTTGGATGGCAAACAAATCATGAGCCTTTTCTGGCAAGTTTGATTCTCTTGATTTTTGGGTCTTTTATTTGGTCATGGAAGGGTAGGGTTGGCTTGGGACTGAGACTCTACTACTACTCCACTCTATTAAGATTGTATCCCTTTTAATTTTATTTTCCATATTGTGACTACCTGCATATTCTGATTTTCATTTTTCCCTTTCTTGGATCTCCTATCTTGATGATTCTTGTCAAGGTAGCTTTTATGTTGGTAGGGAAGATGTTCCTATCTCCCAAGGAGTGGGAATACTTGAAATTTTCTCTAGGGGGTCAATAATTTTCCCCTTTTATTTCTTATTTTCTTGTTCTAGTTGC
Source organism: Wollemia nobilis (assembly GCA_028583015.1). Lineage (NCBI taxonomy): Eukaryota > Viridiplantae > Streptophyta > Pinopsida > Araucariales > Araucariaceae > Wollemia > Wollemia nobilis. Next base: position 559,073 of record JAQPPZ010002445.1, on the reverse strand, counting down.
CCTTATTTTATGAAGTTTTTTAATGTTGACTTCCTCCTCATTGCATTGCTCAAACCTTGATCTCTCTACATCTAAATGTTCCTTATTATATAACTCATGGAATGTTATATCTTCTAGTATTGAATTGAGTTCTTCTTCTTATTTTTTGACCAATTGTCTCATCCTCCACCATGCCTCTATTTTAGTCATTTTCCAATACCTTCCCCTCAACTCTTACACATTATCCTGACTTACTTTATCCCATGAGTTGAAGCTACCCTTTATATTATAAAATGACTCATGATTTTAATCTTTGTAGAGATCTAGTGAGCGCATTGAGAGGGCATGTTTTTGCTTCATCTTCATGATTTTTTAGAATTTCAATTTTAGATCTATGTTCATGGGTGAAATTTGGGTCCTAAATATCCTTTACATATGCAACAAATTTATTTTCAAGGTCATATTCCCATCATTCTTTAATTTTATTAAGCCTCAACTCTTTTAGCTTACTTTTTGTAATGGAAGCCCCTTTATTTATATGCAAGGTCACCTCTCCTAGGTTGAGTAGTTGCTTTTAGTATGATGCCTTTGACTTACCACCACTATATTTATAATCTATCTAAAAGCTTCTAGGGCCAAGACTCGATAGGGGACATATTTAGGTAGAAGGTAGATAGGGAAGCTAAAACCTTGTATTTTGATAATTATTTCTTCCTCAACAAAGTACCAATCCCTAGGGACTATTTCTTCTAGAAAGGATTTGCATTTTTTTAAGATACATCTCATCTGAGACTCTTTAGTTAATGCAATGGTCAAAGCGAAGAAATGCTCAACAAAATATAGTAAGAGGAACCCTTAATTAAGTCCTTTGCCCAAGTATAAACAGGTATATCATTTCTTCTCTCATCTCTCCAGTTTAGTTTTAATTCAACAAACCTTTTTGTGTTCTAAAATAGAATTAAACATAGCAAAATGATGAATACTTGAATGTTCAAGTTGTCGTAAATTGGCTTAGACCATCTCTTATTCACTTAGTAAATAATTCAAAATTTTTAAGGTCTTTGGATCCCATCTCATTCTATACAAAATACTCAGTTGTGTCATATTGACATTCTTGTCATGTCCCATGCCTAGAAGGAAGGCCATCATGCTTAGGGCTTCCCTTGAATTTTCTTTGAACATATTGATGTGAAGGAGACCTTACGAAATTGGGTCATTTCGAACAATACTCTGACACTTCAAACTTAACAAGGTCATCTTCTCTTTGTCTAAAAGCATTTCAAAATTTATTTTCTCCTCTTTCTCATCTACATGTAGCTTTCCCTCTAGTAGCAGTAACATTCTTCTAACAAGAGAGGCATCAATTTTCATTATGAATTTTCTACTTTGGGAATTGATTTCTTGAGTAGTTGGTTTGTAGAACTCCACATATACTAGAGTAGAAATGGACTTCAGATACCATATATTGTGCCAAGAAACTAGTCCATATTCTTACCCCAAAACGTGAGGGCTTTTTGATTTTGAAACACTCTAGGGTATCGAACCTTAGATTCTTTGTCATTTTTGAGGCCTTTGGATTAAAACAATCTTTAGCTAGGTCACTCAGTACTTTAATTTTGGAAGAGTAAGTAGGTACAAATACTTCTAGAGTTTTTTATACTTGAGGGTCCTCTTGCTTGGTCATACTAGATTTAGAAGTAATTGCTCAATTGGATGCCCTCTTATTTTTCATTCAATTGGTATTTGTGCTTCTAAGTTTTTGTGTTCACCCTAAGATTGTTATAGAGGACTAAAAATATTTTTTCACTTTTCACAAGCATCAAGCATAAATGATTATAAATTTCTTCCTTGTTTAGCACACATTTTTATTTTTCCATGTGCCACGCATTTATTATCTTGGCCTACTAGTTTTATGGAGAATGTCCATACCTTGCAGATAATACCTTTGTTAATATCCATATTCTTTGAGATTAATTTATTCGTACGATCCTCTTGTCAATCCTTGATCATGGCTAGAGTGGGTTTGGCCTTGGCATTTGATGCATTTTCTACACATGGTTTATAACTCTTATTCCAAAGGAACCTTTAGATGAGAAGGCTTTACCATTTGCCTTTTCCCAGTTGGTTGTTTATTTGGTCTCTTAGTTTATTTATTTTCATAATTGACCTCCTCATAACTATGCATTTAAATTTTAGTCGTTAAATGTTTATGATCAATTAGCCTTGGTTCATGTGTCACACTTTCCCTCCTTGGTTTTGGTCATTGATGATGATGATGATATGGTTTCCATTCAACCTATGCCTCTAACCTTGTATTTTGTTCAAGTTGGGATCCCATGTTGTAATTTGCCATTGGTGCTTTTGCTTATCTAATATATGGGGACTTCTTATCACCAAAACCTTCATCTTGGTTGACCCTCTTTTGTTCACTAGTGTCTGATTAAATGTTGTTCCTAAAGCCATGTCCTTATAATATTGTAGATTTTTTCAAGGTATTTGTCCCTAGAGGTTTCTCTTCCTTGCTTAAGAGTGTATTTTTATGGTTAGTAATGGTGAAAGGAGAACTTCTAATTGTACTTGCTTTGATATCCTTTCTTTTTTTTGCTTTAAGGCTTACCTCCTTATTTTCTTAGATTAGCTAGGATTGTAGAGCTTTGTTTAGGTAATTTTCCTTTTGTCCTTTTTTTAGTGGGTTGAGTTGGTGGCTCTTCCTTTTAATGTAAAACAAGTCATTGGCTAACCTCATACTAAGAAGAGACAGACTATGTACCTAGTTTCAATTTATTGTTTTTATTTGCATAAGAAGCGAGAGATGCTTCTTCTTCTTGAGTCGAGTTATTCCTAGTTTTAATCTTCTCCTTCTCCATTTTTTCTTTGAATCCTTCGATGAGTAGGGTAGTGATTCAATCCCATTCTGAAATTGAATATGGGAGAAGAGACTCATATTTTTGGTATTTTTCTCCCCTAAGATATGTTACTAATAACCTCAAGACCACATCTTGTTTTGTGATGTGTATTTGATTTATGAATGCCAACTCTTTTAAGTGCTCTAGTGGGGTTGTTGGACCTTTCTCAATGTATTCTAATAATATTGCTAGCACTAATTCTAGGATCTCTCCCCATATAGCTGGTGGATATAGGGGGCACAACGGACTTGGATTGTCCCAACATGAGGGAGTGTTGATTGAAGATATGACCATACTTGAACTTTAATGAAGTAGATATAACAACAACAAATTCGATAATAAGTCCTAATTACATGCCTCTATATTATTTTGATGGAATTGAAGTTGTCGTATGAAAGAAACTTTTGCTTTGCGAGTAGATAGATTGAGGCCCTCACTAGAACCTCAATCTGGTGCCTTCAATAACGAATTATTTTGATGTTCATTCTTCAAGTGGATTTTCAAGGTGAGTGAGAAATGCTTCATCATATAGAATAGGAAAAGACCCTCACAAAGTCTAAGCCTAACTTGTTGTTGCGATTATGACAATGATGTGTCACTAGGGTCCCACTGGGCATGTCATTAAAATATTTTCCTCTTCAATTGTCCTAGAGAAGAGAATTGAAACAATCATGCCTTATGTAGAATGACACAACAAGGCCAATCTTGAGAGCATGGGATTTGGATTAATAGGAGGTATTTAAGATTTTTTTACCAGGTCAACACCTTGTTAAGATGTGATATTTTGGTGCACTTCCTAATCTAATAGCTTGAAGGCAAAAGGGTTAGAGAAAAATAGGAAAAACAAAGATAGCAAAAAGGAAAAAATAATCCTAAGCTAACAAAGCAACAATGTGCCAAAGATCGAATAAGACCCCCTACACAATAACTCTGATTGTAATGCGTTGACATGAACACTTCCTCTCCTTGATATATATGAGCCCAAATGAGAATTATAGGAGTACACACACATAAAAGAGATAGGTCAGGGTATGAGAACCACAAGTGACTACTCAAAATAAATGTGTAGACCTCTAATGTACACACATGCAAGTAAAACTCATAAACAGGTAAAAATTGCAAACATACACACTTAACAGAAACGAGTTAGAACGTGAGAACCATATATAACTACCCAAAATAGACACATAAGCCTCGAATATAAATAACCACCCAAAATAAACGAGTTAAAATGTGAAAACCATAAATAATTTAAACCTTAAACCTTCAAATAAAAACCAAAACAATAACCATTGTTTTATCCTTATCAAACTTACATTAAAAAACAAACTATTATAATTTTTTTATCTCACAAAATCTAACCCAAAAATAAAAATAATAATAATTATTATTATTATTATCATCCGCTCATGTGGGGGAGTTGGAGAGAAATGGGTAGTTGAAACTCTCGTGTTGGAGAGGCCCCAGGTTCAAATCTCTCCATCTCATATGTTTGCCGATATACTATGTAATAGTTACCAGGGACTATGTGTAATAGTTATTGGAGACCCTACACTGTTTAATGTAATAATAAACTTCAATGAAAAATCAACCAACATTTAAAAAAATAATAATAATTTAAATTACTAAATTTTAAATTTGCGTTGTCACCGAGCATAAAAATCTTTAAACAAGGTTGAAATGGTTATAAATGAGCGGAACACATCACACAATAACCTAATTTTGTGAGTTCCATACAACAATTAAGAGTTAACTAAAAAAAATGATGGTGTTTTTCCCACAAATCGCTGCACGACAACGATCACAACAGTATTAAAGTTGGATGAAATTTTTTAACATAATAATATATTATTATAAATATATAAAAAACTTGTATAGAAAGAAGATCAACTAAGGATAATGTTTTTTTTTCAAAAAAAATGAATATTTTTTTGTCCTCCGGTAGGCATGGGTAACTTTGTTTTCGAATGAATCATTCTTTCTCCTCCGGTAGCCATAGATTCTACCCAAGCTTGACATTTGACAGGTATTTGGTTATTTTAATTATTAGATGATTTTTTTTTTTTTTTAAATAAATATTTAATAAATACATTTTTATTAATTTAATTTATATTTAAAATATATATAATATTTATAAACTTTGAGCCGAGCATGGAACGACAACATAAAACAATTTGACATTTTGTTATATCTTAAAACATTAGCTTAGATAGGTTGCTTCAATTTATTTTCGTCTTGTGTCTGACCTTTTACGTCTAGTATGTACCTGTTCTAACGAAATAGACATTTTCACGTACGTTAGACCTAACAAAGGGGCCGACAGTTGTTACCACTAACAATACGTCATCTTATCCAATTGGACGGCACTCAAAACTCAGTTGTACTCCATCCAATTCGACTGCTTATCATCGCAAATAAAAGCAACTAATCAATATTACCTTTTCTTTTTACTAAATTAATAGTTACTGAAAATATCGACTTCTCAATATCATTTTTTAAAAGTTTTTGTTTAATAAATTAATGGTCACCGAAAACATAAAATCAAAGAGAAGCGAGAAAACTCGATTAGTTGGAACCGTCCTATGGTGAACCAAAAGTTCAAACTCCCAGAAAACTAGTTGTTCGAAACCAAAGTGGTATTAAAAAAATATGTGCTAAAACTATATGCTCTGCTCTGCTTCCACTCCTCTTTTGTCGCACGATAAGGGGGTTTTGGGGTCCATACGTACTAACCTCCCTTCTGTTCTTGACGGAGACGTTTACTTTAATTCAAGATTTGGGCAAAAAAACTAGAATTTTTCAAAACAAATTTGTTTTGAGGTCGTACACCATAGATAGGAGCACTGGCTGAGGAACCGCCAGGGTTTCGTCTTGAAATTAGTCCAGTCGTCTTTGAGAAAGATCACAACTGCAAGATGTCTGGTAGCTATGCCTCACAAGATTCAAAGACTGCCGATTCCTTTTTCGGTAACAAAAATTACGATGTCTTCTTGAGCTTTCGCTGCCCTGACACCCGAGAAGGATTTGTCAGTCAACTCTACTCTTCACTTGAAGGAGCAGGAGTTTCCACCTTCCTATACACAAAATGCTTACCGAGGGGCGAAAACAGAGCTTCTTCGCTGCTTCAAGCTATCAGAGTCGCTAAAATTTGTATTCCTGTTTTCTCGAAAAGCTTTGCTGTTTCTCAATCGTGTTTGGATGAAGTGTTGCAAATGGTCAATTCTAAAGCCACTATCTGCCCTCTCTTCTATGATGTCTTGCCTTGTGACGTTCGGAAGTGGAAACCCGATAGAGGTAGAATTGCAGAAGATTTCGAGAAGCAGAATCGAACATTAAACGCTGAGTTAATCCGCGAATATAAAAAAGCATTAAAACAAGCCTCCTATTTGGCCGGATGGTCTCTCAATCAGTATCACGGGTAGGCATGCAGAAAACCATTTTCGGTTATAATTCTGCTATTGAAATATGAAATATGTTAGTGATACTGTGTAGTTTGTAATTTGCAGGGAGAGTCGGGAGACCGATCTGATTAATCAAGTTGTGAAAGATGTCAACAAGAGCTTGCATGAGGTTGATCCCTATACTCCAAAATGCTTTGGTATAGAGTGGCCAATGTACCATGTTAAGCGGTTGCTAAAACTAGGGGATCACCTGAGGGGGATGGTGAAAGTAGTTATTCATGGCATGCCTGGGATCGGCAAGACCACCCTGGCGAAAGTTGTTTACAAAGATATTTGCTCCCAGTTTGAAGTGGCCTGTTTTGTTCTCAATGTCCGAGAGAGATCGGAAGAGGTAAATGGCCTTGCAAAGCTGCAGGAGCAGATGCTCACTCATCTCTTACGGAACAAGTGCGTAGTGAACGACGTCGATCAAGGGAGGTGTCTAATTGAGAATCACCTCCTCGGTAGAAAAGTGCTCCTCTTCTTGGACGATATTGAAACGGATGTGCAGCTTGAAGCTCTTGCAGGGAATTTCCGCAGCTTCGGGGCAGACAGCCGGCTTCTAATTACAACACGAAATCTACAAATGCTAGACGTGGCGAAGGTTGATGCAGTTTACGAGGTAAGCAAGCTGCAGCACAATCATGCTCTTCAGCTCTTTACTTCCCACACATTCCCTAATGCCTCCTCTCCAGAAATAAATCCGAATGGTTTCTGCAATAAAGTGGTGAGTGCCTGCGAAGGCTTACCTTTTGCCCTCCAAGTTGTGGGCAAAAGCTTGATAAATGAACGGGATGAAAACGTCTGGAAAGATATGGTAGAAAAGGTAAGGTGCCAGCCGCAAATTCAAGAGAAACTGAAGACCTGCTATGAGAGTCTTACAGATTCCTATGAAAGGGAAATGTTTCAAGATATAGCTTGTTTCTTTGGATGGACGGACAAAGAAACGGTTATTTTATTTTGGGAAAACCTGAAATGGAGTCCTCATGCATCTCTGAACTTGAAGCATCTGTTGCAGAGGTCCGTCATTAACTATGGCCCTCGTAACGAACTGATCATGCATTCTTGCTTGCGAGATTTGGGAAGAACTCTTGCAAGAGAAGTTGCCATAGACCCCCATAAACGCACACGGTTATTTGACAAACATGATGTGAAGCAGGTTTTCTCACTATCTAGGGTATGCAATTTTCCTCAACCTTAATAATACTTTGAATGTTTCTTTTTGTGTGAATAGATTTTTTGTTAACTTATAATCCTTGAATAGTAGATAGATCCATATCAGTAGAACGTGTACCCAACAATTTGTTGGCTATCCCTTTGTGAAATCAGGAAAAGGCCGCTCAGGTTCAATATATATCCTATGAACCAAAGAAGCAGAAGACATTGAACGTAGGAAACTTCAATTCACTCTTCAATCTGAAGCTGCTTTGGCTTGCAGATGTTGTGATAGAGGGACAGTTTTCAGAGGCCCACTTTCATGATTTGAGATGGCTGCGGTGGAGGAGATGTTCATCAAAATGTCTTCCTTCAGGCATGAATTTGAACAGCTTAATTATTCTCGAGGTTACAGATAGCCAAATCACTAATATTTGGGATGAAAGCTCTAAAGCAGGCTCAAACGTAAGTTACTAAAATTTTCTCACTCTTGGTTTATTTCCGCTTAATTTTGTGTTCGCATAGTTGTCTGATTACACGACGTTCGTCAATAGATACAGCCCCGGAAAATTAAGGTGCTTATTTTGAGTGGATGCGCTTCCCTCGAGAAACTTCCTGCTTCTCTTATCTATACACACTTGCAGATCTTAGACTTGAAAAATTGCAAGTCATTAAGAAGCCTGCCTAACAGTATGGGAAGCTTCAAAAGCTTGGATTCTTTGAACATGGAAGGGTGTGGAGTTTCTACTGTGCCAGATGATTTTGGTGAGCTTTCAAATTTGCGGATATTGAATTTGTCAGGGTGTAAACACCTATGTAAACTTCCCGATAGTTTTGGGAAGTTGACTCGGCTTGAAGAACTGCAACTTCACCACAATCCAAAGCTTATGGAGTTACCGCAAAGCTTTGGTGAGTTGAAAGCGTTACTTTGTCTTAACGCGGGACACTGTCAACTGTCCGACAATGGTCTTCCAGTAGGAATATCCGGATTATGTTCGCTAAAAATGATGCATCTTGAACATAACAAATTCCGCAGCCTTCCCTCCTGCTTCAAAAACTTGACTGGAGTGTCGGAACTTTATCTGGACGGATGCAAGGAACTTTCAACTTTGGAAGAGCTCCCACCAAATCTGGAATTGTTGCACGTCCCGGATTGTATATCTTTGTATAAATTATGCAAGCTCCGGGACCTGAAAAGTTTGACTATATTGGACGTCAGGAAATCAGTTGTGACAAAGCTGCCTGAAGTGGAATCTTTGCAAAGTTTAACAACGTTGAATTTGCTGGGATGCAACAATATCTCCACCGAGACAATAGAAAGCTGCTTGGGAGGTCTTCATTCTCTTGATAGTCTTGTCTTAGGTGGGCCTGGAGTCTCATCAATCAAATTACAAAGTATTTATAATTCCATAATGGTGAGTATGCTCAATAGCCCACGTCAAATAGGTACGTAAACATGAAATCCGTAAACTAACGCTTTCGCATGGATGCATTCTGTTTTGACAGGCTATTTCATTTGATGAGCGATGTCTTCTTCGCAGTTCAGATATCAAAACATTCAACTGGCGCGTCACCGAAGTGGGCGGAAAGAAGGGCGAGGAAAAAAGCTTCATGGAAGAGACATTTGAGGATAAGGTAATGTTCTCCGCAGGATATGTGGTTTGTAGTCTTGCTCATGGTCAAGTATACGCCAGCAACGAATATCGTGAGACGGGACCTAGCGATGTTGGAACAGAATTGAAACCAACAAGTAGGTTGTGGTACACAATTGAAAGGAAAGAGGAGGACTGGCCCCCATGTAAGATGGTGCATCCCGGGCTAAATGGAGATGGAGATGTGTTGGAAGTGCGCTTTGTGAGAGTAGACGGCGGTTCAGATCTTGCATGGTTGAGGATGGGGAGTAAGCTGAAAGTGAAGGCAAGCTCTGACTATGACAATTGGGAAGCCTGTTTTAAATTCATGTTGTATGAGCCGCCTCTTGAATTAACTTCCTCTGTAGCTCTAGCGCGTCCTCCCCTCCAGATTACTTTTCACCCATAAAGATGACAAAGCTTCACAACTCATGATAGAATGGGCAAAAATAAAATTTATACTTCCCTGCGTGTAAGTCCTTTCCAGCAGGTTTAGTACTGAAGTTACTGTGTATATTGGGTTGCAAATGTATGTAGAAATGAATAATGGTGTAACTCTTCTAGGAAATATATTACTCCTCTCACTGAGGTCATCAACATTGCCGTTGTTGTTCTCGCAATTTATTTATTAAAATTTTATGAAGTAAGGAATTTTCCTGGAAAATATACATTAGGAGGAGTGCTGCCACGTGATAATAAAACAAACACAAAGAGTATCAGACATAATACCCCACATTGGGGATTCGATAAAGCGTCTCGAATAATTAATTGTATACAATCACTAAAATGACCACTCTACCGTCCCAGAAATCATTAACAGTTGCCGCACGAAAAAATCATCCAAACGAGGTGACAGGATTGCGAAAGTTGAAAACTTGCGGGGTCCAATTCATTATGAGGCTACAATAATCTTGGGGCGAGCGCGTTACTTTTTGACCTTTGTTCGCTTCACCTTAGATGACGGGGGAAGCAAAACGTGAGACGTAATGACGTATGTGACCTTACATAGACCTGCAAAAAGTGGGTTAAATTTGACATTGTCCTCACGGTGTAAATGTCGGGGACACGGATCAAAATTAAAGGCCATGGGTAAAAGTTTTCATTTTGAAATTTTAAAATATGGTTAGGGTTTTGGTTTTTTAAAAATTTTTGTATGTTAAAAACATTTAATTAAATATTATTTTTTTAAAGTTGGTAATTTATTTTGTTCAATTTGTAAGTAGATGAATGTAAAGTCTAAATTAAAAAATAGTTTCAATAGCATATACTTTTAGGCTTTTAAGTTGTCATTCCTTGAAGTATGATAATAAAAGACGCGTTATAACAATAAAATAAATTAAATATTATCTTTTTGTGATTTAATTTGTTTAACTTGTAAGCAAATGAATGCAAAATATAAGTTAAAAATAGTTTCAATAACATATAATTTAAAGCTTTTAAGTTGCCATTCCTTCAAATATGATAGTTAAAGATAAAAGATAAAAGTTTATATGTAATCTTTTTAAAGTTGGTGATTTATTTTGTTCAACTTGTAAGTAGATGGATGCAAAATCTAAGTTAAAAATAGTTTCAATAACATGTAATATAATTTTAGGCTTTTAAGTTGACATTCCTTCAAATATAATAGATAAAGACAAAATATAAAAGTGATCATTCAAAAGGTGAAGAGAGAAAATAAATAACCACAACAATAAATGATACCTACTCGCATCAACATCTTAGGAAAAGTAAAATAACCACCTTCGCTAGTATCATCTTGTGCATGTTCTTGTGGATTTCATTGCTATATCAATGTCAACAAAAAAATAGTGAATAATAATAAAAAAAATAAAAAGACCTAATGTCTTAAAGATAAAGCTTGTGAAAAAAAGGAAGATGTAGTAAAGCAAAACAAAGCATACATATAAAAGGATATTGTTAGTTGTTAGTATTCTATGACAAAGATAAAGATAAGTGAAAGTCAAAGTCAAACAAAGACAAAGATCAAAGTCAAGCATAAATTAGTATCAACATAAAGAAAAGTTAGAGACCAGTGTTAACCAAAGATAAAGATCAATGTTAGAGCATAGATAAATATTAGCGTCAAACATAGATAAAAATTATATGTTAATCTTAATATCCTTTAAGATGCATGATATTTATTAATTATTTAAGCTTTTTTTGTCAAGCATGGTTAGACAATATGCTTCTAAATATAACTTGGCGATGATAAATAAACCAAGCCAATTGAGAATGAATTCATCCTTCTATTTAGATTTAGTGTTAATGTTCCTAAAATTTTCCTTACGAACCAAGTGGTCAACCTAAAACGAGCAACCTTGAGTCATTTCATATAGGCTCTTCTAAGTCTCTAGTGATAGACTCATAAACACTCTCAAGCATGGATTTGCTTTTCATCTAGGAGTTATAGTTGGGCAAGATGCTCTAGAGTCTAATCTATACCCATCACTAATAGAGGTAGCCTACAATATCTCTTCATGTGAAGGAACCTCAAGCTCAAATGGAAAGACAACATAGGATCTATAGACCAAAGCATAAGGGTATGCATCGATTAAAGTTCTAACATTTGTGTGATGGGGTAAAAGGGTAGAACACATTTGCAAGTGCCAATCTTGTTTAATCTTGTTAACAAGCTTATGTAGGATCTTAATAAGGATCTTTCTAGAAGCTTTAGCCTAACCATTCCTTTAAGGGTAATATGATGTGTATCACTTTTATTGAATGTGATATTTAACATAAATAGTTTTATATACTTGTTCATTAAAGAGGTTCTATTGTTTGAAATGATGACAAATGGAATCCTATATTTATAAACAAGTTAGTTTTGAAAAAACTTAGATTCTTACACACCTATGGTAGAGGTTAAGGGCATGATTTCAACCAACTTAGTACAATAGTTAGTAGTTGATATCATGAACTTGTGTCCATCAAGATATGTGATAGTGATCTTCTTGATGACATCCAATCATAAAATGAAAAAGGCCCAAGTGACCTTATGAGCTTCAAAGCTTGAGATGGCGCATGGATAATATTATCTTGTTTTTAACACTTATTAATTATTTGATAGAATCACATGAATCCTTTTACATGGTGGGCCAATATTAGCCCATCCTAACCAACTTTGGAGCAAATTTTGTGCCACTAAAGTAACCATAAAAAAGATTCTTTATGGGATTCTTTGATGTCCTTTTAATCTTCTCTTTGATTTAAGCATCTAAAAAAAGTCCTATTAAGGATACAATGATATATGATATCTCCAAATATAACATATTGACAAGCTTTCTATATGAATCTCCTTTAATTGATTTCTTATCTTTGAAAAGTCAACTTTTATAACATCTCCTGAGGGCAACAATGTTTTGAACATCTAGACATTTTTTTTGTAAGCTAAAAATAATTTAGAAAATAAAATTTCTTATAAAACCTTAGGATCTCACTAGATTAATTCGATTTGCTCAACAAGAAATATTCACTAATAGTTTTTTTTTTACTCATTGGCACTCAACCATTTCTTTTAATTTTTTTATACTTGACCAAATGGATGCCTTAGCTTTACGATTGAGTTATTTTTTTACAACCTTGTTTGTATTTTACAATTTATTTTAATCCATTTCCTTTTTTATTTCATCATATTGTATCCAATAGTAGAATTGATTAAAGGATAGACTTCTTGACTATTATAATTGAAGAAAATATGAGCTTGAATATTTTTTGATAGACCCTTGATGCCATAGAAGTCATACTCATTATTTCATGCATGATAAAGACCTCTAAGTTGCTTGATAAAGTTTCTAAAATGGTTTGGAACATTTTTTCTATGTAGGCATGAGAAGATATCTTAACTGGTTGCATTTGACAAAAAGATTGTATATGAAAAATGATAGATACAAAAAAATTGTTAGTGTTTTTGGATTCTTTATGAAATTTTATAGGATGCCTTAATTCAACAATTTTTTTTTCATTTTGCCTCCAGGAACCTCTTTTTCAATGTCAAAATTTTTCAATTTTCCTCCAAAATTCAATTGTTTAGATTTTAAATTTTAAAATAATTCCAAAGAATATTCCTTAAAAGGGTAAGCATGAAAAAGAAACATGTGTATGTATCACCATGACACATGCTTTCATCACATGCACAATGTTAATAAGGGTCATTTAACTAATAAGATGATTATTTATTTAAGGGTAGTGTCATATATTCTAAGTAGGGCATTAGCCCTAGTGGCTTGTTGAGCCACTATAAGGTATTGGGTCTTGGATATCCAAGGTTCAAACCTCCCCTACCTATTGCAAGAAAAACTTCTGATGATGTCAATAATTTTCCTAATGACAAGAAATCATGATGTGGCAATACATGATGGCATGGCACTTGATGACATCATAAAATTTTACCAAAGAGTGATGATGTGGGACCTCATGATGTTGCACCAAATTACATGGAATTTTATATGGCTAAAATCATGGTTGTTTGTATAGTAACCAATGTTAACATAGCAGTTGATAACATGGGAGCCCATAAAGATGATGACATGGTTGTTGACATAGCAAGCAATGATATGGTAAAGGTCAATGTGTTAGTAGCTGATATGGAGGGTAGATTATCATATGGTGGGTATAAATATAGATTTGTCCAATCATATTCTACGAATCCATTGAACCCAATGACCATAAATTTGTACAATTAGGAGTAGATTTGGTGAAGCACAAATGTCAGAGTAAATTAGAACATGATAAGTGGAACAATAAAGTTCATAGGTTGTAGAGAAAATCAAAGTGTTGTAAGTGGTAAAGTCTAGTTTGATGGTACACTACCTAATAGACTACATGATTAGAACTTAGTTACAGCCCCTAATTTTAAAATGTGACAAGTGACATCATTCCATTTGCTAGTACATTGTCCAATTAGCACACAATTTGCATCCCATCAACCACTCACATAGTGGCACGTAATGACTTCCTATTCATTACATGTATTTTTTTTAAAAAATTTCAAATGTTTTGAATGTATTTTATGTATTTTTAGGCTAAACTTCATGATTCCGTAACTTGGGAATATAAAAGTGTTTTGAGCATTTTTTTTCTAAAACCATGCAAGTTTTTAAGATCTCTACAATGGTAGTGCTATTTTTGGTCAAAAATACATATAGATTTTTATACTTTGATAGGAAAATTATGGATTAGCATGTTCCCTTGCTAAGTGATTTTTATACTTTGGTAAGCATGATGGTTATGTGCAATGCCACATATCAACTAGTGCACTGATTAAAGAGATTAATGATTGTCACTATTGGATCTTTAAGACGTGATATAATTGTATCTTAGGATTTTAGACAACATGTTAAAATTATAATGTATTAAATGCTTGAGGTTAAATGATACATTGCCTTGATTAATTTTTATAACTGCATAGCCCTTAGAAGGATGTAATTTTATTTTTGTTTAAAAGGTAAATTTTATAAAATATCTTCATGGCTATCAATACTCAAAGGTATTCTACATTTTGATATCCATATTACAATATTATCATATTCTATATCTATCTCAATCTCTCTCATTCTTGTATTTGCTCTCTTTTTTTCCCACATGCTTTCTCTCCCTTTGCAATAATGCTTTGATCACATGACTTCCTTAGCCCTTGCAATTTTGATCATGCTTATTGACCATTGATTTAGAGTTTCCTTATGGAATAGTATAGGATGTTTCACCTAACTTTGTAGCCAAAATTTGTGCTCACAATCAAAGCATTTTTGCCTAGGCCTCTAGATTCTCTTTGAGACTAGGTGATATCTCTCCTTTTCTATGGTTTCAACGTAAGCTAAGGTTTATTTTTGGGAGTGTTTTGATCTATTTAGGGAGGAGAAAGTTATCTTTTGTATTGCAATTTATTTCATTAACTTGATTTTGGTTCTAATCACTACTTCACTAGTCCTTCAATGATGAAATCTAGAGTGGTAGTGTTGTGTGTATGTGTGTTTATATATCTTATCCCTTGAAAATTTCATCATGCTTGTTGACCACTAATTTGAAGTCACCTAATTGAGTAGGATGGGGTGATCCACTTAGAATTATAGCAAAAATTTGTGCTCACCATAAAAGGATTTATTTTTTGCCTAGACCTCTAGGTTCTCTTTGAGACTATGTGATGTCTCTACTTTTATATGGTTTCAATGCAAGCTAATATTTATTTATAGGATTAGTATTATCTATTTGTGAAGGATAAAGTTATATTTTTTATCCAATTCATTTTCTTCACTTGATTTTGGTTTTAATTACTACTTCACTAGTCCTTCAAAGATGAAACCTAGAAGGCTAATGTTGTATGTGTGTGTTTTATCCCTTTCAAGTTTCACCATGATTGTTGACCATTAATTTGAAGTTACCTAGTGGAGTAGGATTGGGTACTCCACATAAAATTGTAGATAAAATTTGTGCTCACCATCAAATACTTTTTTACCTATGACTCTAGGTTCTCTATGATACTAGGTGATATCTCTTTTTCTATGGATTAAATACAAGCTAGGGTTTATTGCTAGGAGTAGTTTACTTTATTTAGAAAGGAGAAATTTATCTTTTGTATTCCAATTCATTTCATTTGCTTAATTTTTTTTATAATCACTACTTTACTAGTCCTTCAAAGATAAATCCTAGAAGACTAATATTATGTGTGTGTTATTTACATATTGTTTTATTTGAGCCAATTGTTGCTTCACTATTCTATCAAAGATGAAATTGAAATTACTAGTGTCATATGCTTCTACAATCATGTCATTTAAATTTTTAGATTAGTTTCTTTACTTTGATTTTAGGTATAGTAGCTTAAGGAATTAGTATAGAAATGTTATTCCTTGTTCTATACTATAGTTGTCGATTTTTAAATTGTGTACAATAGTCTAGTGTAGATATTTTAGATTACTTGCATTAAACTTGTTTAAGTTTTTTATTTATAACTTAGTAACCTAGTGAGGGATCTAAAATTTTAATACAATATTTAGAAAATATATCTCCTTTCATCCTCCTAAGATGTATATTATTCATCTATTAGGATTTGGTAGGTTAAATATTATACTTATTACTTAGGAGTTTTTGCTAAAACATTTACAAACACTAGGTTCTATTCCTTCATCTGGGTGTTGCTAAAACCACCAAAGACAATAAGAATTTTAGGAATATTACATCATATTATAGGGTGTTAGATAATTATAATGGATTACACCCATATACATGATTTGGTTATCGATGGTTATGAAAACTAACTCCAAATTGATTGTATAAATGTATCATTTATTATTAATACAATTTGTCTAGAATCCTTTATTGGGCCAACAATGGTAGCCTATAAAAATATTGGATCATAAGGATATCTTTATATAGGATCCTCTAGAGGAATAGTGGTGACAACAGTGAGAAGAACATGTAAAAGCCATGCAAAACCAGAAGCATGTCCATCAAACAAGACTCAATGGAACCCCACAGAAAGGAGTATTCAAAGAATCAACAATCAGAAGGAATAGGGAAATAATGAAAGCAACATCAATCGAGCTTGAGGCTAACCATAAATGCAAGAATGAGAGCCACCAAAGCAACCAAATCACTAGAGGAAAGGCTTAAGATTGATCCATTATTGGGACCCAACAGAGCAACACAAGAAGGGAGAAACATGTCAGGATGGATGACAAATCAAGAAGGGATAATATTATGACCATCAAAGAAGACTATTTTCAATAAAAGACACCATTGAAGCTCACGTTTCCATGGGGAAGGTGAATTCATTAAGGAAACTTATAGAAGAATAATATGCCACCCATGGAGGCATTTATGGTTATTTGACCCCTGATCAACTCTAGATATCCAAAAAATAAATGCATCTTAGTCCCTATGATCCAGAAACCAAGAATGATGTAGGAGCTCCTACCCATAGCCATCTTGGGGGAATTTTAAATTTTAAATTTTTATGTAAATATTATAAATAACCATCTTTGGGGCCAATAAAAGGAGGCTAAATTGTTGTCATGTCTAGTATCTAACCTTGAGTAATTTCTTCTCCTCTTTTAATTTTGTATTTCAGTATAGACTCAAGCCTTGGGTCATAGCATATACAAGCCATCAAGCCTCTTCTAATTGATATGAATGTAATGTGCTTTAACATGAATAGAAAGATTTGTGTCTACTTCAACATTTTTATCCTGGTTTGAGTATTTGTGTATCTTTCTATGGGAGGCTATGACTACTCTAGTATTTTTATTTTGGCTTTCATAAGGGATTATTCGATTTGCAGTCTTATATAATTAGGACTATATTCAATTTATTTTTTTCATGTTTGATTCATGTGTTCATTCATTCCATTGAAGTGTATAATGGGAACCACAATATTTGACACATTGCCACCCATAACTTAACCTAGTTAGGCTAGGTAGCTTTTATTAATTTTATTTTAGTTATCTACTATTTTTCTCTCTTTCTCTTTTCCATGGTAAACACCTAATATGTTAGGCTAGTTTAAGAGGAATAACATCAAATATTGCACCCACACAAGAAGCCAAACTTGATAAAAAATTCCTAGAGGTCATATAAAGGAGTTATGTCCCATACTCCCTAGACTTCCTAGGACTACCACCCCAAGCAAGGCATGAGCACTAGACATACTCAAATAAAACCACATCCATAGCTAGTCATGGTGCTCAAGGTTGTTAGAATATTGTTAATGTGCACTATGCCTACTTTCATCTTGACACTTGTCATATTTCTTGACACTTGTCATGTGTTTCATATAGGCTTATGCCTATATATTGTAACCCTTTTCATTTATAATATATCTCATATTCCTTTCATTCCTAACATTTGGTATCAGAGCTTCAGGCGTTCTACTGCCCCTGTGAGCTTGAGGGGGGATTTCCCTCATGGAAATCGCCCCCTCATTCTTTTCCCTCAATTTTCCTCTATTTTTTTGAAAACTAGGGAGTATGCTCTCCATCCTTGGATGGATCAGAAACCAAAAGTTGGAAGATTAAATGGCTGCCAATTTTTTTTATGATTGATTTATTGGAGAGGTTAAGATTTTATTTTTTATCTATCCGAAGAAGTAATTTATCCATGGAGAAATAAAAAATGGGATACAGGTTGCAGGTTTTATTGCGAGGACTAGGTTTCAAAGATTGGAGCTGAGTTACGCAAGATCCAACTAGCACCAACCTGGACAAAAATTATAAGTTTCCTTGTTGCTATTATTTACTGTTCTTTGCTATGAGATATTGATGATTAGAAGCATTATGACAGTATGCACAAGCTCAAAAGCGACAAAAGCTAGTAAATGCCAAGAGGAGGCAACCGTTGAATAGAAACAAAAAAAAATGTTTTTTTGGGAGATGTGAGGTAGCCGAAAGCTCGTTGATTATTGCTTGCTCAATAGGCATTGCAGTTTTTTCGTAATTGGAAGGCTATTTTATTAGTCTTTAATTTTTTTTTTAATTGACTTTAATATAAAGTCAATTAAAGGGAACTTGGGAGTTTATCAAATGAAAAGTAGTAAAGAGAATATTTTAAAGTGGAGGGCCACTTTATTTATTTGTATGGGGAGTGCAACGACCACATGTCTATATTTTTTTTTCAATATGGAATGCCCATGTATTAAGATGATGTTTTTAATTTTGCTTGAAAGTGATGTCGCCTGAGTGCGATGATGTTATTTTTCTAGCAAATGAAGACCCCATTGATGGTGGAACATAGGGGTATTTATAGTCATCGAAAAGGTTTTTCTACGATGAACACAATGGTGGTGTCCATTTATAAATTTGAGGCTATTTCATTTAAGTTTTCTAGCCTTAAAAGTGTTATACCTTGGAATGAACTCTCGTTTTTACCCAACACTCCCAAGGTAAATTTATATGTGATCCTTGTATCTTGTAACATTACCTATAGCACCTAGCAGATGCAGCGACTAGTTACCCATGCATTTCGATAGGATGAGATGGTTACCATAAGGACACCTAATCTAGGGACTATAGAAATAGACACCCTAGATTCTATTCGAGGTTTTTCCAGATCTACTTTTGAAGACTACAGACGAAGACACTTTAGAAGATTTTATTCTCTTCTTTCTTCTCCTCCATATTTGATTTTATGGCTCAATTTGATTGTATTTCATGGTTTGTATTTCTTTTGTATTAAGGTGAATTTTCAGTAGAGACCGACACCTTGTAGATTGAGTTCACCATATGTTATTCATGGTGGATCTAGTCAGTGACCTACGAGTGGCAACATACCTAAAGGATGATCTATAGAGGCAACATACCCAGATGTGGCTGACCTTGAGGCACCCATGATGACCCTGAGGCACCTAGGATGACCCTGAGGCACTTAGATGACTAACCCAGTGGTAAAATATCCAAGGAAGTGGCTGACCCTATGGCAATAGACCGAGAAGTATACACCATTGATCTAGCATTATTCATAGTTGGAGAGCCAAGCACAAAAATCATGAGCCTAGACCAAATCATGTAATAAAGGAGGATGATAGGGTTCTTTTAGTGAAGTCAATATTAAGGGGGAATGTTACCTAATGTTGACTTGTTTTTTTATTTAGTTAGGATAGTGCACATTAAGGGGGAATGTTAGAATATTGTTAATGTGAACTATGCCGACTTTAATCTTGATACTTGTTATATTTCTTAACACTTGTCATGTATTTTATATAGGCTTATGCCTATGTATTGTACCCGATACTCCCAAGGCATTTTGTAAGTGATTCTAGTACCTAGTCACATTCTCTATAGGATCTAGCAGATGCAACAACTAGTTACCCGTGCATTCTGGAAGGATGAGATGGTCACCATAAGGACACCTACTCTAGGGACTACAGACATAGAAACCCTAGATTCTATCCTAGGTTTTTTTTGGATCTACTTCTAAAGACTACAAATGAAGATACTTTAGAAGATTCTATTCTCTTATTTATTCTCCTCCATATTTGATTCTATGGCTCAATTTTATTGTATTTCATGGATCGTATTTCTTTTGTATTAAGGTGCATTTTTGACAAATACCAACACCTTCTAGATTGAGTTCACCATATGTTATTCATGGTGGATCTAGTTAGTGACCTATGAGTGGAAGCATACCTAGAGGATGATCTGTAGAGGCAACCGACCTAGATGTGGCTGACCTTGAGGCACCCAGGATGACCCTGAGGCACTTAGATGATTGAACCAATGGCAACATATCTAAGGAAGTGGTTGACCTTATGGTAACAAACCGAGAAGTATACATCGTTGATCTAGCATTATTCACATTTGGAGAGGCAAGCACAAAAAGCATGAACCTAGACCAAATCATGTAATAAAGGAGGATGATAGGGTTCTTTTAGTGAAGTCAACATTAAGGAGGAATGTTACCTAATGTTGACTTGTTTTTTTCTTTAGTTAGGATAGTGCACATTAAGGGGGAATGTTAGAATATTGTTAATGTGCACTATGCCTACTTTCATCTTGACACTTGTCATATTTCTTGACACTTGTCATGTGTTTCATATAGGCTTATGCATATATATTGTAACATTTTCATTTGTAATATATCTCATATTCCTTTCATTCCTAACAAAAGCACAAGGGTTGTTCTTGAACCCCAAAAGTTCAAACTTGCATGCTTGATGGGATCCAAATTACTAAATTTATCCCTTAATAAAAAGTCATATTAAGGTTTTGGTAAAGATATATTTCCTTGGTTATTGAAGCTCCATGAAGATTCACCTAGTGAATTTGCTGTAAGGAAAAGAACTGTAGAAATTGCCTATCAAGGAACAAGCAGAGGTTATGGCGGGAGACTATACTTGGTTAGTATTAAGTGTTTACCAACTTGGAAATTATTTTATATGAGAAAAGAAAAGATAACCCAAAAAAGGTGGGAGAAAGTAGGCTGATTATTTCATGAGATCAATGTCTACTACAATATTAAGTACAAGCATAAATCCTCAATTGCTTTTACCCCTTTTAACTTTGGCAGCAAACAAAGAAATCGATGATAGAACATGGCCACTCATATCAACTCAAACCATAGAAGGCTTCTAGTGTGGGATGATGGGGATCCCTTATAGCCATAAATAACACTAACTACTTGGAATGAGGTCCCAACCTAAAATTTAAAATCCCTACCATATTCTATCAAAGAGAACACAATGACTTTGACTAAACACCTCTAATACATGGTCAATATGTATGTTATCTATAGCATTTGAGAATAGAATGTTGTGCTCTAATTTTTGGTGGCCTCTTTTAAAGAAAAAATAAGAGAGTAGTATATCTCCCTCACCCCCACTATATCACTTACTAGGACCAAATTTCAAACCTACTCATGGATAGGTTTGAAGAAAAGGCAAATGGAGTATCACTACTAGATCAATTGGTAAACATCAAAAGTGACTCTATGGAAGCCATGGATGAATTCAATGTTAGATTCCAAAAGTATTTGTACAATATCTCATAGGAGATACAACCCATCCTAGGTATGGCTTTTATCTACTATTAGAGGGTAATCAATTCTAAAATAGCCACGATGGTGAAAATAAGAGATAATTCATTACAAGTAACCTATAGGATAGTTGTTCAATACAAAAATAACCTCATTCAAATTGAAGGGTTAGCCCCTAGAGCATGTATTCCTCTATTCCTTTGATGTCTAGTCACCATATCAACCTTCTTCGACCATACAACTCATCACTTTCCATTAAAACACTATTTATACTTTGATCTTTATACAAACATATCCATATATTGCTATCATATTCCATTCAATATCTCAATCTCTAAAAATAAAAACAATGCAAAATGCTATGAGGGATATGAACAATGAAATAATATCTCTCAATCACAACAAAGTTTCCATAGGTTTAGTTATTAAAACTACCCAAGATCCGCATACTAGGAGGAAAACAAAGGATATCAACCTCCCCAAATGTATATCAAAGACACTCACCTCCACACAATAGAGAATTTGGTCTAGTCCAAAACCCTAGGAGTCAAATAATACCCATTACCATCTCCACATAACTAGTGCCCTCAAACCCAGTAAGTGATATGGTCCCTACTCAAAATAATTAAATAGGAGATCCATATGGTTAACCATTATTATCTTGATCTCTATTATCTAGGCCAAAAAAAAATCTAGAAGGTGACTTGCTTGATACCTCAACCTGCATACTAGAGCCATATCATGTAAAATATGAGATCAACTATTTAAAACTTACCATCAAAAGCTTTTTCAATTTTACGAACTACAACATGAGGATGAGCCTTGGTAACATGGGATTAGGGAGAGTTCTATTCCATCCCTATATGAACAAGCATACCACTAGACAATTGAGTCTAGATTTAGTATGGGTTTTCATGAGGGGAAAAAGAAGAGTGGTTGAAGAAACTTAGAGGCAATAAGACCCAAAACCAAAAAATAAATAGACAAAAAACCATTCAAACCTAGGGGTAAGGCTAGGAGAGCCAAGGCCATAGTATCAAAGTAACTAATATTGAAGAAACTTATATCAAAATTAGTTTGGGCAACCAACCTTGGTATTGAGCAACCTAGGCCCTAGTGGATCCCAAGTAGTGTGCCAAAATCCTAGCCATTGGAATCCTTCAATGTGGTTGAGAATCTAAAGAGGTCCATTGTACCCATGCAACTATAGGATATTATCACCCTATGAAAATAGATGAACTAGCTAGAAGAAGCCCTAGAGAAGCAAAATATTATTGGAATATAGAAAAAACAAGCCATTCTATAGATATCTAGTCTTGGTCCCAATAGGCCCAAGACACAACCTTTCTACCCAATGCTCATGTGCAAGGATAAAATCATCCATAATTGCATGGTGGATTCCAAAGCAAGCACCTTGGTCATGCCTAAAAGAGTGGTTGATGCCTTAGATATAGCTTACAAACCGGTCAAACAAGGGGTAGTGTAGCTAAAAAAAACTCCAATTCCTATCCTTCACCACATCAAGGACCTGTAACTCTCGTTATATGCCTACTCTAATGTGTTTTTCATTTATGAGGTATCTATAATTGATATATATATATATATATCATTTTTCCTATGCCTCTCTTTCAACTTCACTACAAAAAATAGAGGGTACCTCTCCCTGGATTAGATCCACATGTTCCTCAGGATCTGCTATGGTGCCAAGATGAAGGTTAAATCAGAGCCCTTTCATATGCATCACATGGATCATATTTCAACAATGAAGGCCAAAGGTGAATGGGCCTTCCTGGTCACTAAAGAAGAGGTAAAATCCAAAATGCTTAGGGATGAAGTACACGCCTGGATACCAAATGACCAAATAAGATGAAAACAAGTGGGAAGTAGACCTACATGACGATCATGAGTTAGCCTAAGATAAAAAATACCCTAAATAAGAAGAGGGGCTTACCACACCAAAATACATAGAGCCTACAAGTACTTGATACTCACTAAAACCAGTGAAGCAACCCTCCCAACACTTAATGAGCAAGATGAGTAGAAGTTTGGATCACTTCAGTCTAGGAATTATATATTTTGATGAGGGAGGATCTATTCATAGCATCTAGCATATGAAGATATGTCAGGCCGTATACTATAATATAAATAGACAATATTTAAATAAAAGTCCAAGGTACTATATGTTGTTGGTATTGCACAAATTACCCCAATTTTTGGACCCACTTGAAATTTTGAAGGTTGAATTTTTTGTTTGCATGGAGTGTCCTATGCATTAGTTTATAATAAGAACTTTTGGTAATAATGGATATATCCCTTGGCAAGGTTTGAACCTTGGTATTTACTTTGCAAGTTGATGTATGTAACCAATTGCACTCTTATCATCGAATCATAATTTATTGATTTTAAAGTCAAATATTTGAATGAATATCACAAAATTAGGCTTTCAATATTGTGATTATATCATGTCCTTGGCATGGCTAACTCAGGCCTTTTAATTTATAGACCTAAGATTACTGTCTACCCATTTTAGCTTGCTGAACATTCGACTTTGATAGAAATTAATATTTACACATACTGGATGGCAACAACCTTGATAGATATTAATATTTGCATATAATGTTAGCTAGGTATGTACAATAGGTATCGTATTAAGGGTAATTTTTTAAACACTATGAATTTCAAATATTTATGGATTTAATAAAGTTTTTTTTTTTGGATATGGAGAAATCTCTTTTCATTTATTTTGTGTGAGCCATGAAGTGGAGACTTGATTTATGATATATTAATGAGCCTTATATAAATTACTATAGGATCTTTGTATTTGAGCACATGGAGCTCGATTCACGTGCTAGCAAAAGGGTGGTAGTAGATGACTCATTAAAAAGGGTAAATAACCTAGACATAGGTTGTAGCAGACTGATGTGGTGATGACTCAGACTATGGTAGGTTGACAACTAGAAGACAACGATAGAGGCTATGTGGAAAATGAGGGTGGACGTGTGAAGGTAAAGATCACCGTGTGGTGATAAAAATATAATACGCACAATTTTTCTGTTGAATAATTTTTATTGCCATTGTGTCACACATGTGGGATTAAATATGCAGTAAAAATAAAAGAGGAAGCATTGTAGCGTCTCGTCTCAGTGATGCCAAAGGTTTGATAAATTCAGTGGAGACATTCATCATTGACTACGATGGAACTATATGGAAGGAATTTTTTTTATTGACATCATACCAAAAATATTATACCATGCTCTCACTAGACACCTAAAAAAGTAGTAGATGAGGAGGATGAACTTATCAGTAAAAAATGATATACGACACTAGTGGAAATCCTAGTTCACAAAAAAAATATAAAGTTGATGTTGCCCATTTTCTGGAGATCAGTTATGGCATATGATTCATGAACTTTGTACAAGGCTAGTGATGCATGACATAGGACTTGAAGCACATAATTTAATATTTTTGGTTCTCAAACCTTGTGAATTATCCACTGTTTGACTTATTGTCATATATCTGAATGTGAACAATGTGGATACTACAAAATTTCTAAGATCGTGCATTTGTTTCAGGATCAAATTGTAAAAATTGTGCCACATCCAACAACATTCATTTTAAAGTAGCAAATTTTTGGGTGAATTCACCAAGATGAGTGCAAAGTCAAATAGTGATGTAGTGTTGAATTGCTTTATATAAATATTATCAAGAAACATCAAGGTTGTTAGTGAAGCATACTTGCTCAAACATTTCAACATCTATTTGAAGGTTCATCCACAGGCCACCTACGTCTTAGTTTAGAAAATCCTTATGATTGTTTGGAAATACCACTATTAAAATTTCTAAAATAGCTAAGAACAAGGCATTGAAGCCAGTCAAAGAGACAACCTGCCATCTCTAGAAAATATAGTTTAAAACAAAGACAAATTACTGTGACCACGATGATTGTGAAAAGTGCTTGATTGTAAATAATTGCTTCTAGTGCTAGTACTTCCCAGTCCATGTGTTAATATAATATTTGCTTTTCCTGTAAGCATTATGCTCATCGTTCTCATTGCAACATCCCAAATACACGACAACAACAAAAAAACCAACGAAAGAACTGTTCGAAAAGTAGTTTGTAGAGAGGAATCAAGATCTCTGAGATTTTATAGGTCCACGTCTACTACCGCTTTAAAGCATACATTTTGCATGGTGCTTTCATTCCAATGTCTTTTCCAAGTACATGAAGACGAATGTTGAAGAGATTAATAACGTTAACATATGCTCTAATGTGTAAATTTATTGTTGGTGATCCAATATAGAATATTGCATGCTGACATACAAAAATAAAGAAGGAGAAAAAAATAGTTTAAAGAAAACATTACAAAAATGAATGAGTGTAAGGGAAAGCAAGAGGTTTTCTTTGTTTTTGAAAATTTTAAATATTTGTTGAAACTGACGGAAGGATGGTCGGAGAATTTTTAGAGCAAGTGCATGTTGGAAGTTGGATTTTTTTGAAGAGCCTCTCCTCCCTTGTTGTTGGACTGCACCAAATTTCACCCATTGTAATTGATTTAAGCAAGGTATTCTGCAAGTGTATTCATTAAAAATATTTCATGTTGGCAATATATTGGAAATTTTAATAAGTTTTATGCATGAGGATGGTAGACTTATTTATTTTTATTAATATATTGTGTTATTCCTTAGAATATTGCATCACATTAACTTTGGATTGTGTGAAGACTGGTCGGACTAATGTTGGTTTAGTGAAGGATATTGGTTTATGTAGATTTTGGTTGAAATTTTAGAGGTTACAATGACTTGTTTTATTTTATTTTATATTATCTAACCCTAGCCTTTTATTTTTATTTTTAATTTCATCAAATACAAAATACAAAAAAAAATTAAAAAATTAAAATCCCAAAAGAAATATATTGGTTTCAAGAATTAAATTTCAGATTTTCATGTTTATGCGCATTCACATTTTTAATGGAAATTAGAAATTTTAAACTTTGCATAATTTTTCAAATAATCATTTAGTTTCATTTTATGGACAATTGAAATTTCAATAAATTTCAATTTTCATTAAATTGAATAATTCATATGATATTCCAAAGTTACATTGCAAAGTTAGATTTAGTCATTTCATTTTTATTTTCAAGCAAATATTAAAAATTGAAGATAAAATTTGGTTAACAATCAAAGATAAAATTTGGTTAACAAACGAAGATAAAATTTGGTTCACAAATGAAGATAAAATTTGGTTAATAAATGAAGATAAAATTTGGTTAACAAATGAAGATAAAACTTGATTAAAAATCAAATATAAAATTTGATTAACAATCGAAGATAAAATTTGATTAACAATTTGAGATAAAATCAATTAAAATCAAAATTTCAAAGGTTAAAATCAAATATTTATCAAATTTTGAAGGTTGTTAGTTGATCAATAATTTCACATTTTCACAAATTCTATGAACAATGAAATCATCGCAAATCAAATCAACCCAAAACAAGCCCCTTGTTAATAGGTATATGCAACATTGAGGTATTCAATTAATGTTTGGCATTCCACATTTTTTACTAAGAATTGCAAGTAAATTCATAAATTTACAAAACCTTGTGGAAATCACAAGTTTTTCCTTGCAAGAGAGGATATTTTGGTAGAATCCTGACTGTGGGTATATTTTTATGATTGGAAAAAAATATCACTCAACAAAATTGGCGCTAGAAGGAGAGCCTACTTGAAGGTAATTGAAGTGATTTACGAAGTTTTTAGTTTTAAATTGATCACATTTATTGTTGGAAATTCTCTAATTTATGATGCATTTATGATAACCTTTTACAAATTGAGAATTTTCCTTATTGTTATGGTTTAATGGATGTATTTTTAATGAACATGATGAATTATTAGTTAAACTTTTGAAATTTCAAAATAATTTCACTTCAAGAGTACTAAGCACTTGTTGTCTTCATTGTTAAGGCTGGAACCAAAAATAATAATCACAAGATCTAAAGCTTCATAAGATACTATTTTCCATAGTATTTCTCCTACAATGAGGATCAAAAGGTCCAAGAATCAGTCGATTGTTATTCCACCTAGTAGCGATTCACCGTTACCCATCATCCCATTTGTTCCTCCACCAGTAACTCTAATGGTAGGAGTTACAACTTGGTTAGGTTCTCATAGCAGTCCTTTAAACATTGTTGGAGATTCCTATGGCATTCCCAAAAATACAGATTGGTATTTACCTAAATATAAACATGATAGAATTATAATTTCTGAAGAGCATATTCAAGCTTACAAGGATACCATGATTAGATTGCAAGTTGAACATGAGGATGGTGCTTGTAAAATGTTTCCTCTCACCTTAGATGAAATGGCAAATGATTGATACATTATTTTACCTACCAATTCCATTACGTCTTGGTTCAAATTGGAAATAGCTTTTGTGAATCAATTTAGGCTAAACATAGAGCCTACTATAATCTATCATCAATTTGCGTCAGCTAGGAGAGAGCCTAATGAACCA
The DNA here is from genome assembly GCA_028583015.1 of Wollemia nobilis. Classification (NCBI taxonomy): domain Eukaryota; kingdom Viridiplantae; phylum Streptophyta; class Pinopsida; order Araucariales; family Araucariaceae; genus Wollemia; species Wollemia nobilis. The sequence goes on along the minus strand of JAQPPZ010002445.1, from coordinate 530,994 downwards.
TTGAGATTGTTCAATACTCATTTCCATAAGTTGTATAGCAGGTTAGTTGCTCCTTATATTCTTTAGGCAACTGCTTCCATACATATGTACTTTAGGGCATTGGACCCTTTAACATCTATGTTTGTAAGGAGAGCTCATCAAATAACTACACATCTCATGACATACAGTGAAGATTTTACTGTAGAACTACAATTGATACCACTAGGTTTTGGGATAGGATAGTTACCTTCCATAGGATATCCATGTGCTTATAATCAAGTGCTTATGATCAATCGAGCTTTTTCACAACAAATGCCTATGTTGAATACCATGCCATTCAATAATTTCAATTTGCCATACAATCCACCTATCATGCGCACTTATCCTACCACTCTACTATATTTAGAAAATCAATTCACCACTCATAAAATAGCTGAAGCAAATGCTCAGACTATACCTACATTCTTTAATACAACATCCACTCCAAATGCATCAAAATTTCTTCAAAACAACATGGTATTTCCACAAGTTGTCCAAAATCAAAGTTTACCAAGTTTTATAAATCCCATAACCACTATGAGTAACATAACCAATAAAACTACTATAGTAGAAAATAATGAACCTAAATATCAGGTAAATGACCTACAGAAGGTTGTCTAAAAACTCAGTAGTGACATGGTTCAAATGCAGAAATAATTGCCTGAAAATTCTCATCAAAAAAGAAATTTTAGTTTTTAGAAAAATCAATGGAATACTCGTTCGAACAATGGAGGAGTACCTCGTCCCATTGTTAATCAAAACAATGCTACCACTAGTTCCAATCAAACCAACAATATTGTTAATATTTTAGAGTTGGATTTAAAAAATTGGTGTAAGATGCATTCTATGGATCAACATAGTGAGAATGAGTGCCTTGAATTCAAAACAACACTAGATATTCTACAAAAAAATATGGATAACATGGAAATTATTTCAGATGAAGATCCTTCTCAACAGGCTACTACTAGCAAAGGGAAAGAACCAATGCTAGTAGTCAAAACATTTGAATCAATTGAAGAAGATGAAGAAGGGTATGATGGGTCTATAGAAGAGGAAGTTCAATCCTTCAGATAATTTAAAAATAGGAATCATAATTACAAGCTTAGGAGTAATACTAAAGCTCCTTTTACTTCTACTTCCTAAATGACACCATCATTCCTCCTGACATGTAGGCTAGTAACAATCACATCCATCCATCTAAGGTTGATATGCCTCAACCACCACATGACAAGATTATGTATAATATTGTGGAGGATTTAAAGAAAACAAAAGCGAATATATCTCTATTTGATGTGTCTAGTCAACAATAAGTTTTTATGTAGGATTTTGGTGATCAAAGCAAAAAAAAATCCTAAAAGGCCTTGGATGCGCAATTTTCTTCATGAAGGGACAAAGGAGAAGCTCCTTCCTTTATTTTGACCATAAGAATTGCAGGAAGAAATTTGCTTAATTGTCTTGTTGATTCAGGAGCATCCGATAATGTCTTGCCTCACATTGTTTGTCAAAAATTGGGTTTGAAACCCATTCATTCCAACATAATAGTTGTTCAACTAGATAAATCCAAAGTTCATGTGTTTGGGATGCTTAATAATGTTCATATACATCTATCCTCATTGTAGATACATGATAAGCATAGAATGTTGTTGAGTAGATATTGGTATAGGAACTTAAATAGATACGTGGCCACTAATTTTCACATATGTGGCTACCATGGAAGGGTATTGCTAATCAAATCAAAATTGAAATAGAACCTAGACTCAAGGATTTGATCATTGAATATAAAAAAACCAATAAAATTCTTTACAATGAGTCTAAGTTAGGTGTTTACACTTTGGAAATAAAATTGGATGTAGGTGAATCCAAAAATGAAGTACCATATTTTAATCCAATTAAGGATGAAAATCTTGTTTTGGATGCTTAAATTTGATGGATATAAATACAAATAGGGTAGTGCAACTGGTGTGGAATTGATTAGTCCTAAAGGTAAGTCATTTATGGCAGCTTATAGATTACAGTTTCCTTGCACTTGTAATACTACAAAATATGAGGATTTGATATTTGGATTGTAGTTAGCTTTAAAGAAAAACATTAAATGTTTGAAAGTTATAGGAGATTTAGAATTGATTTTTAAACAGGTGAAAGGCCAATACACATGTCATGATAAAAGGCTAATTCATTACAGAAATAGAGTTAGGGATTTGATTGATGAATTCCATGCTTTCAATATTTCATTGATATCTAGGAATAACAATCGAATTGTCGATTCTTTAGCTGTCGCATCAGGTACTCTTAAGCCTATTGATAATAAGAGACTAAAGAAATTTTCAATTGAGTTGATACCTTGTCCTTCTATACCTGGCAATGTGATAAATTTATAGGTATTTGAAAGTGACAGACACATTTTTTATTTTGTAACTAATTCAAGGGTTTTTTAAAATCATGTGATCGATGAGGATGAAAGATTGCAAGAATATGAGAACGAAGATCATGAGGTAACAAAGAAAATCAATGTGATTCCTAAAGGTATAGTTTCTCTTGATAAGCTTTGATATTGATTACAAAAGCAAAAATTGTAACAAAGCCTCACTCCCGTAGGATGCTTATAATTCTATTGATCTTGGGATTAGTAAAGACCCACATAATGTACTCATAGGAAAGGCTTGCACTCATAATGAACAAGAAGGGATTGTACAGGCTCTTAAATATTACGTTGATGTAATAGCATGGAGTTATGAGAATTTAAATACATAATGAAACATCATAATCCATACTATTCATTTAAATCCAGATTCAAAACCATTTAGACAAAAACAGAGACCAATTAACCCATTTCTAGATCCTCTTATAAAAATAGGGTTAAGAAATTGTTGGATGCTAAGATTATCTTTCTAGTCAGACACTCTACATGGGTAGTAAATATTGTACCAGTTAGGAAGAAAACAAGTGAAATCCGTTTGTGTATTGACTTTAGGAATCTCAATAAGACCTCATAAAAAGATAACTACCCCTTGTCTGCCATTGATCATATTTTTCAAATGGTGAATGGTTTTGAGACGATATATTTTCTTGATGGTTATTCTCGATATAACCAAATTCATATTGATCAAAAAGACATAATAAAAACTACATTTACCATGAAGTGGGGTACCTTTGATTATAGAATAATGACTTTTGGATTGCTTAACATAGGTGCCACATTTCAAATATCCATGGACTATGCATTTAGAGACTTGATAGGTAAATGCATAATTATTTATATTGATGACATTCATGGTTTCTCAATGAACAGATCTGACCATGTTAATGATTTGACAAAATTTATTCAAAGGTGTAGAGAGCATGGCATTTCATTAAATACCAAAAAGTGCATTTTTGGAGTAACTAAAGGTAAACTTTTAGGCCATTTCATATCAAAATATGGAATTTCCATAGATCCTGAAAGAATAGAATCCATACAAAAAATCCCTTTTCCTGGTAGCAAGAAAGAATTACGATAATTTTTTGGAAAAATCAACTTTGCCAAGAAATTCATTTAAGGATTTTTTGAAATAGTTAAACCATTAAATGATATGTTAAAAAAGGATGCTAACATTAATTGGACTGGTGAAGCTATTTTTTTTTTAGGATGTTAAAAATGCATTATCTTCTACACGTGTGCTTGTGAGTCCTAATTACAAGAAAACCTTTCTATATTTATTCATTTGCTTCTGATCATTCTTTTGCTAGTGTATTAACTCAAAAGAATGAAGATAATTCAAAAAATCCTATTGCTTTCTTGAGTTCACCACTAAAATATGCACAGTTGAAATACACTATTATGGATAAAAAAGTATATGCTCATTTCAAAACTGTGAAGAATATTAGACATCATATTTTGCATAGTAGAATTTTTGCAATAGTACCTAATCCAACTATCAAAACAATGTTGATGTAGACTGAACTAAGAGAAAGGAGAGGCAAATAGTTGGCTACTTTGTAGGAGTTTTATTTAGAGATACATCCTATGAAGTTTGTAAGAGGACAAGGTTTGAAAAAGTCTCTAGATGAAATCGATCCTAAAATATTGTGTCAACAATACACTACAGAAAGCATCACCACAGATGAAGGGTATAATGACATTGTGTGCTTTATTTTGAATGGTAAGTGCCTTGATCACTTTAATGCTATGCAAAGAAGAGCATTTTGATTAAAAAGCTCTAACTTTATGATTAAAGCTAGTGTGTTATAAAGAAGGAATCACGAAGGAATTTTCCTTAGATGTTTGAGTAAGGATGAGTCCATGCAAATACTTGAAGATTTTCATGGTAAGTATGGGACTTGGCATGGATAAAATAATTCCACAACACACCAAATTTTTATATCTAGTTACTGTTGGACCCACATTTTTAAATATTCCCATGCCCATGTTTGTTCTTGCCATACATGTCACATTACTGCCAATAGAGAATAAAATGTCACCATACCTTTACAACCCGTATTTGAGGCTAGACTATTTACACAATGGCGTTTAGATTTCATAAGAGTTATTGAAGAACATAAGCTTATAATGAGAGGGGGGTGAAAAGTATAAGAACCCTTTTTACTTTTTCTTTCAATTCAATATTATGCAGTGTATAGATAGTAATATCAATAGCAGTAATCAAAGCAATGCACAAAAAACCATACAAAATAGAAACATCACAATTTACGTGGTTAACCCAATGTGGGCTACTCCACAAAGAAAATATTTTACTAAAATTTTCTCAATAAATCTCTTTGGAAATCCTTTCTAATTACAATGTTTATGGACCTCTGTCCAAAGGAGATATTGATCCCCTAATCTCAAGTTCGTGGATCTCTTCCACAAAAGAACTCTTTCCCCTTCTGCTCTGGATAATGATCTTCTAAAAGACTTTGTCTCTCTACTGCACTGACTAGTGGATATCTCTCCACTTGAAGACTCCTCATTCATATCTATCTTCAATTGTATTGGCTAATGGATCTCTATCCACTGAGACTTTGTCCTCTATACTCTGTCACCTCCAAAGCTCTGTCTCAATAGGTTCACTCAGAACCTTCTCAAATATGGTCAACAAGATCACTCAGAACTTGTCCAAATTTGCTCAACAAGCTCACTAAAAAATTGTCCAAATATGCTCAATAGGTCCACACAGAACTTGTCCAAATATGCCCAATAGGTCCACACAGAACCTGCTCAAATATGCACAATAGGTCCACACATAACCTGTCCAAATCTGCTCAATAGGTCCACACAAAACTTGTCCAAATTTTCTCAACAGGTCCACACAAAACCTGTCCAAATATGCTCAATAGGTCCACATAGAACCTGTTCAAATCTGCTCAACAAGTCCACACAGAACCTACTCAAATTTTCTCAATAAGTCCTCTCTAGGACTTGCTCAAATTTGCTCAATAAGTCCTCTCTAGGACTTGCTCAAATCTGCTTAACAAGCTTACACATAACTTGTCCAATATCATAGAATCATAAAGAGAATTGTTAGAGACTCAATATGTTCTATACTTAATTATCAATCAATATCTCAACTCAATATCATAGAAGCATAAAGAGAATTGTTAGAGACTCAATATGTTCTATACTCAAATTCTAATCTCAACTCAAATCAATCTCATAGAAGCATAAAGAGAATTATTAGAGACTCTCTATGTTCTATTCTCAAATATTAATCTCAAATAAAATCAAGAATATAGAATAGTTTGTTTTATGGAAATTGAACAACCACATGCATCCACTTGACTAGGCTCAATCAACTCAACTCAACCAATCACCTCAATGAACAACCCTTTCTCACAAACCCTAGTCCAAGCATGTATCAATCAACTCAAAATGTTTTCAACAATGCTCAACAAAAAATCTCACATAACAATGATACTCATGTTCTCTTCTAACTCAAGTTCAAGTTCTTTGCACAACCAATGGGCTCCAACAACAATGCTTATAAAACAAGGTTTAATCACAACTCTCAATCTAGAAAACCTTGAAGCATTAAACCAATCACTTTTGAAAAGGAAACCACAATCAATCCTTTTCACTCCAAATATATTTTTAGAAATCAACCACCATAATAAATCAATAGGAGAATGTGCCCATACCTTTAATGAAGATGAAAAAGCCTCTTTGTAAATCTACCACAATCACAATATTCTTTTGCCAATATTCACAAGGGTTAGAAGATCATAAAATAATCAACATTACTCCACTTCACAATAATATTTACCAATGCTTTTAATTAGAAAACCTTCTTAAGAATTAATGCACAACTTCCTTATCGCTCCTTAAACCACTTGTACCATAAAATAAAATAAATCAAAACATTGTATAACCTTGTCACTCCACAAACCATTTATACCATAAAATAAATAAAATATTTTACATCCTTACTTTCAACACTTTTGCACTAAAAAATAATCACAAAGATTTCTTAGGCAATATCTCACATTAATCAAATATCAAACCTTATTTAAATATTAAAGCTTTCTCAACCTTATATCTACCACAAAAATCATAATAAAAGCTTAGGAAGCAAATATTTTAATTAAAATATTTACCCCCGCAAATATCGGAGTCGGAGCGCATACCTCAAAGGAGCCCTCGAAGGGCCTTGGCATTTCAAACCTCTGCCCACCGTGCTGCCAAGTGGTAGCTAAGCCGTGTGAGATGACATTGCTCACGTGAGTGCCTTGGGCACTCTCTTAAGTCGCATGCGATTTTCTCATAAGGCACCAATACTTTGACCATCCATGACTTGACTGACCATGTCACACTCCACGAAATTCACTGTACAATATTCAGATGCCAAGCACTTTAGGTTTTTTAAAATCATGCGACACTCATTAGGTTTATTAAATGGAAAACCTTTGGCTTATTTATATAAGCCATCCTTCAATGCGAATACATTGGCCCTTTTAACATTGCCCTCATGACATCGGCGATGCCAATAAGAAAGGAGGGAAAAACCTTTTATTTAATTTTAAAATTAAAATTAAAATTTTAAATAAATTAAAATTTAAACTAAACCTTTAAAATTAAATTTCTCCATCACCGAGGCACATTTTTTGATGAAACAAAAAACCAACTTGGGTTTTAAGAAAAACCCATTTCAAATATGCCATCCATTGGTTTAAATTAAACCTTTCCTTGCATTCCTTGTTTTTCATAAAAACCTTTTGCTAAGCTTCCCTTGAAGCTCCTTTTGGAACCAAATGCCATGCATCCCTTCTAGAACCTTTGATCAAAACATTTGCTTCTCATGAAGATCTTTGTGGAGCAAAATAATAGTGCTTACTTACATAGGTCCTTTTGACATCAATGATGACTTTTAGCTTAGGGACTCAAAATGTCCAACAATATCCCCCTTTGTCATTGATGGTAACCCATATTCATTTTATTAAAACCTGACCTTATTTTCTGCTTCCCTTGGTACTTTTCTCCCCCTGGCTCAATGCTCTCTCAAATATCTCCTCATATCAAATATCTCCCCAATACACAAATCTCTCCCCCTTTGACATCAATGGAAAAGGGTCACCTTTGGCGCTCAAGGCTAAGAATGAGCCTCTTAGCTTAGCCCCTCCTCCACATCCACATGAGGTGGTTAATTTTGGGGTGGGAGTATTTCTACTCCCTAAAAGCATAGATCTATGCTTTTATCTTTCTCTCTTATTTTGTGGGTTTTATGAATCCTCTCACTGTTTCTTTCCAAGTTATCAACCCTGTTCCTATCGTCACTTCTATTCCTATTCTTGTTCTTGTTCTCGTTCATGTTCCTGTCTCTATTCATATTCCTATTCTTGTTCATGCCTGTTTTTAGAATATTTGCTCTACACCATATTGCTATGTGACCATCATTATTGAAATTATAACACTTAATGTTATTATTCCTTGGATGTGCAATTGTCTTAGGATTTCTCCTAATGAATCCATATCTTCTTCTATCATGAACCCTGCAATTCATTGCCTTGTGACCAAAACCATTGCATGAGTAGCAATAACCTTGGAAAAGTTGTTCTTTTCCATATACCTGTCTTTCATGAGTCCTGCACTGTGAAGCCATGTGTCCAAACCTGTGACATGAAAAGCATATTCCATTGAAGCCTCCTTATCTTGACTTCATTTGTCTCCTATTCTAATTGTTTTTCCATCTGTATCTTCTTTGTGTATTGTTCCTCTCTTTATTGAACTCTTTGTTGTCCAACTCATCCTATGATGTCCCACTTTCACTTAAAATGTCTTCTTATGATGTATCTTCTTCTGAAGTTTCTCCTTCATCAAGACTTGAAGTAGATTCTTTTTCTTGTTCCTTTTGAACCTTTCCAAAGCCAAGACTTGTTGAACATGATGTTCACTGTTGTCCACTGATGAACTTATCCAAGTTCTTATAGATATTTGTGAAACTCTTCATATTGATCTTGGAGTTCTTTAAGTCTTATTTTAGAGTAGCCACTTCTTGTGCTAACTTCTAAAATTCCAAAATATTTGGTTTTAACTTATCCTTGAAATTGCTTACCTTAGCCTTTGATTTCTCTAAATCCTCTATGAGCAATAACCTTTCTTCATCACATTCTTGAAATTGAATTTCAAGCTTGGAGTGTTGCTTTCTAACCTTCTTTACTGTGTCAAAGACATAGATAAGTTCTCCCTTGAGATCATAACCATTCTCTACTGAATAATCTTCTATTTGTTTACCTTTGTCCATATCATTACTTCCTTTTGACTTGTCTTCTATAGAATCACTTTCTTTATCTTTCAAAGCCATTAGAATATTCTCATCTGGTCTTTCAAGTGCATCTTCAAAATAATCATCATTGAAACTATAACCATCCCTAGTGCAATCATCTTCAAGATGTCCAAATTTACCACATCTAAAACACTTGAGAATAACTGGAGTCCTTTTCTTAATTGGATATTTCTCTTTAACCATAAATAGGACTTCATCTCTATCATTGTCTAAAATACTAGCATCATTATTAATTGAATACTTGAATTTTACGCATAGTAGCTTCCCTTTTTTCTTTGGAAGAACTTATTTCCTTGTTTGCTTTGTCCATCCTTGCTTTTCTTCTGGTACTTGTGTCTTTTTTATTCCCTATATCCGTGATCTTGTTTTTATTCATCATTGTTGTTCTTTGGCTCTTTGAATTCTATTGCATAGTGTCCATACCATCCACAATTGAAACATTTGATAGATCTTAGATCTATGGGTCTTTTAGAACCTCTATATCTTCTACCATAATTTGCTTCTTCATCACTGGATGACTCACTGCTTGATTCTATCTTCTTTCCCTTTTTATTTTTGTCTACTTTGAAAGTAGCTTCTTTTGAAGGAATATGATCTTTTGTTCTTATCTCAAAAGTAGTAAGCATGCCAAGAAAAGAATTCCTTGTCAAAGAATCACTATCAATTGATGTTTCTATAGCATAAACCTTTTCACTATACATTTTTGGAAGAGTCCTCAAGATCTTATCATAAGCATCAGATTAATCAACCTTTATTCCAAGACCTTTCATCTCATGTACAATTTCATCAACCTTTTTGAGATAGTCATGAATGTTTTCATCATCCCTCATTATTAGGTTCTAAAATTCTCCTTGGAGATTTCTAATATTAGCCATTCTGACTCATTTATCTCCTTTATATATTTCATGTAGAATTTCCCACATTTCTTTTGCTATTTTACATTCCATAACCTTCATAGATTTTGATCTATGCAACCCTTTTATAATTTCATTCATAGCTCTTGAATTTGCATGCATTAGAAGCTTACCTTACTTATCTATAGGAGGATTTGCTATTGAATCATATCAAAGTTCCACTGCATCCCAAACTTCATTGCCAAGTGCCATCAAGTAAAATCTCATCAGCATACAACAATATAATAAGTCACTTCCATAAAATACTGGTACTGCATTATTGAAGGGTTCATCTCTTTTATCCTTTTGATCCATTGTGTTCTTAGATCGCTTTTCCTTCAAGCTGTCAAACTCTTATGAAGGAACCCGATCTGATACCAATTGAAGAACACAAGCTTATACTCAGAGGGGGTGTGAACAGTATAAGACGCCATTTTACCTTTTCTTTCAATTCAATATTATGTAGTATATAGATAGCAGTATCAATAGTAGTAATAAAAGCAATGCACAAAACACCATAAAAAATAGAGACACCATAATTTACGTGGTTCACTCAATGTGGGCTACTCCACAGAGAAAATATTATACTAAAATTTTCTCAATTAATATCTTTGGTAATCCTTCCCAATTACAATATTTATGGACCTCTATCCAAAGGAGATGTTGATCCCCTAATCTCAATTTCATGGATCTCTTCCACTAGAGAACTTTTTCCCCTTCTGCTCTAGCTAGTGATCTTCTAGACGACTCTATCTCTCTACTGCACTAACTGGTGGATCTCTCTCCACTTGAAGAATCCTCACTCAAATTTATCTTCAATTGTCCTAGATATTGGATATCTATCCAATGAGACTCTATCCTCTATACTCTATCACCTCCAAACCTCTATCTCAATAGGTTCACTCAGAACCTTCTCAAATCTTCTCAACAAGCTCACTCAAAACTTGTCCAAATATGCTCAACAAGCTCACTCAAAACTTGTCCAAATCTGCTCAATAGGTCCATAAAGAACTTTTCCAAATCTGATTAATAGTTCCACATAGAACCTGCTCAAATATGATCAACAGGTCCATAAATAACCTATCTAAATCTGCTCAACAGGTCCACACAGAACCTATCGAAATCTGCTTAATTGATCCACACAAAACCTGTCCAAATTTGCTCAATAGGTCCACACAGAACTTGTCCAAATATTCTCAACAGGTCCACACAAAACCTGCTCAAATCTTCTTAATAAGTCCTCTCTAGGACTTGCTCAAATATGCTTAATAAGTCCTCTCTAGGACTCGCTCAAATATGCTTAATAAGTCCTCTCTAGGACTTGCTCAAATATGCTTAACAAGCTTACACGGAACTTGTCCAATCTCATAAAACCATAAAGAGAATTGTTAAAGACTCAATATGTTCTATACTTCATTATCAATCAATATCTCAACTCCATCTCATAGAATCTTAAAGAGAATTTTTAGAGACTCAATATGTTCTATACTCAAATCCCAATCTCAACTCAAATCAATCTCATAGAAGCATAAAGAAAATTGTTAGAGACTCTATATGTTCTATTCTCAAATATCAATCTCAACTCAAATCAAGAATATAGAATAGTTTATTTTATGGAACTTGAACAACCACATGCATCCACTTTACTAGGCTCAATCAACTCAAATCAACCAATCACCTCAATGAACAACCCTTTCTCACAAACCCTAGTTCAAGCATGTATCAATCAATTTAAAATGTTTCCAAAAATGCTCAACAACAAATCTCACATAACAATGATACTCATGTTCTCTTCTAACTCAAGTTCAAGTTCTTTGCACAACCAATGGGCTCCAACAACAATGCTTATAAAACAAGGTTTAATCACAACTCTCAATCTAGAAAACCTTGAAGCATTAAACCAATCACTTTTGAAAAGGAAACCACAATCAATCCTTTTCACTCCAAAGATATTTTTAGAAATCAACCACCATAATCAATCAATAGGAAAATGTGACCATACCTTTAATTAAGATGAAGAAGCCTCTTTGGAAATCTACCACAATCACAATGTTCTTTTGCCAATCTTCACAAGGGTTAGAAGATCACAAAATAATCAACATTACTCCACTTCACAATAATATTTACCAAGGCTTTCAATTAGAAAACCTTCTTAAGAATTAATGCACAACTTCATTATCGCTCCTAAAACCACTTGTACCATAAAATAAAATAAATCAAAACATTGCATAACCTTGTCACTCCACAAACCACTTATACCATAAAATAAATCAAATATTTTACATCCTTCCTTTCAACACTTTTGCACTAAAAAATAATCACAAAGCTTTCTTAGGCAATATCTCACATTAATAAAATATCAAACCTTATTAAAATATTAAAGCTTGCTCAACCTTATATCTCCCACAAAAATCATAATCAAACCTTAGCAAGAAAATATTTTAATTAAAATATTTACCCCTACAAATATCAAAGTCGGAGTGCATACCTCAAAGGAGCCCTCGAAGGGCCTTTGCATTTTGAACCTCTGCCCACCGTGTTGCCAAGTGGCAGCTAAGCCGCGTGAGCTGAAACTACCCATGTGAGTGCCTTGGGCACTATCTTCCTTAAGATGCATGCACTTTCCTCACAAGGTGCCAAAACTTTGACCATCCATGACCTGACTACCCACGTCACACTCCATGAAATTCACTGCACAATATTCAGATGCCAATAACTTTAGATTTTTGAAAAGCATGCAACATGCCTTAGGTTTATTAAATGGAAAATGTTTGGCTTATTTATATAAGCCATCCTTCAATGTGAATACATCAGCCCTTTTAACATTGCCCTCATGATGTCGATGACACCAATAAGAAAGGAGGAAAAAGCCTTTTATTTAATTTTAAAACTTAAATTTAAATTTTAAATAAATTAAAATTTAAGATAAACCTTTAAAATTAAATTTCTCCATCACCGGGGCACCTTTTTCGATTAAACTAAAAGCCAACTTGGGTTTTAATAAAACCCCATTTCAAATATGCCATCCATTGGTTTTAAATAAAACCTTTCCTTACCTTCCTTGGTTTTCATAAAAACCTTTTGCTAAGCTTCCCTTGAAGCTCCTTTTGGAACCAAATGCCATGCATCCCTTCTAGAACCTTTGATCAAAACCTTTTCTTCTCATGAAGCTCTTTGTGGAGCAAAATCATAGTGCTTACTTACATAGGTCCTTTTGACATCAATGATAACTTTTAGCTCAGGGACTCAAAATGTCCAAAAATTATAAAACCAGACTCTTCAACTAGGCACAAATACATTTTAACCACAACAGATTATTGTACCAAATGGACTGAAGCCATTCCCACTAAGAAATATAGTTCTGAAGTAGTTATTCAATTTTTAGGACGCATTGTTACTAGATTTGGTATGCCATATTCTATTGTTTGTGACAATGGTTCTACTTTCACTTCACTACAGTTTACAAAATGGACCTATGACGATAAGGTATGCATAAAAATTTCTTCAAATTATTATCCACAAGGTAATAGTTTAGCAGAATCTACTAATAAAAACTTGTTATCCATCATTAAGAAATTGTTGGAAATGAATCCTAGAGACTGGCATAATAAGTTAAAATATGATTTGTGGGTGGATAAAACTAGATCAAAAGGGCCCATTGGTTCTTCTCCATATCATTTAGTGTATGGTCAAGATCCCATTTTTCTTGCTAACCTAAAATTACAGAATCTTCAATTTATGAAATATTATCTAGAAACTGATGATAAAACAGATGTGGGACTTACTCACTTAATGAGTCTAGATGAAAAGAGGGAAGATGCCCTACAACATTTTAGTAAGAATCAGAGGTTTTAAAAAGGTGGTTTGATAGGAGAGGCAAGGTTAAAGCCTTTAGGATTGCTGATTTGGTTTTGTTGTGGGATAAGGCACATGAAAAGAAGGGTGATCATAATAAATTTGATAAACTTTGGTTAGGCCCATACCAATTTTTTGAGATTCTTGGGGAAAGTGCATTTAGATTGTAAAGAGTATTCCTTTTCCTGTCAATGGATATTTCTTAAAGCATTACTTCCATCCCTGAGATAGAAAGCGCAATAATCATTTGTATATATTCGTATTTATGCATAGTTTTTTTGGTTTTGTGAATTTTTCTTGTATGTAGCTTTGGTGTTTTGGTTTTGGTTTTCACTTGTACAAAGTTTTGTGTGTGTATGTACCATTTGGATAAAGTCATCACTTGTTTTTTTGTTTTGTTGTTTTTCACTTTGAAATGTTATTTATTTTTATGTTTATCTTTTAACAATGCAGGTTCTTGCCAAGTTTTATGTTTTGATTTATGTTCACATTTTTCTCCTTCTTGTTCACAACATGTTTTGGTTTTTTTTTTTTTAGATTGTGGTATAGTTGTGTAGCTACGATAAAATTTTATCACTTTATTAGAAATATTTCTTAGTCATGGAAGATGGATAACGTGTTTGAAATTAGGTGAATTTGAAGCTAAGGAAATTGGATTGTTTAGTGGTTATTATTGAATTGTGGATTAAAATAGTGGATATTGAAGTAATACGACATGTTGCTAAAGCTTCACATGTAAAATCACATTTAAAGGATATTTTTGACTTATGAAGGATGCAATAATTATGGTTTTTTGATTAGGCAAATTTTTTTATAGACTCCATCTTAAGCCTTAGATGATCTCTAACCCAAGGGGCGCATATGATATTTGCAAAGAAATCAAATGCTTATAAAAAAAATAAAAAAATGCAAATCAATAAAATGCCTGGGTGGTTTAGATAATCTTTACTAGGGCTATAGATGCTTGGCTGGTAGTAGAGAAAGGTCTACAAGAGATCAAGGTCATCTCCACCAGAACTATGGATGCTTGACTGGCAGTGGAGCAATGTAGAGGTAAACAATTTATGAGTAACATTTTTTATAGCCTAATTGCAAAACATGTGATCGAATTTTGATGGATTCAAAAATAAAGAATGAATTCACAAAACACACACTAAGCTGAAGCAAATGGAGTAGTTATTTTCAGTTGAAATTATCTAACCCCATACTTCTTGGATACTACTAGATGATTTATATTTTTTATCTTTGGTTTTCTTAATTTTAGACTGGGTTCTTTATCCAAAATGCTCAGGAGCATTTTTTAGTAGAGTCACCATTTGTTGTTGCCATTGCACAACTTACCCCAATTTGGGGATCCACTTGAAATTTTAAAGGTTGAATTTTTGTTTGCATGGAGTGTCCTGTGGATTATTTTATAATAAAAACTTTTGGTAATAATGGATATATACCTTGGTATTTAATTTGCAATTTGATGTATGTAACCAATTTCACTCTTATAATTGAATCAAAATTTATTGATTTTAAAGTCAAAGACTTGAATGAATGTCACAACATTAGGATTTCAATCCTGTGATTATATCATGTCCTTGGCATGGCTGACTCAGGCCTTTTAATTTGTAGACCTAAGATTACCATCTACCCATTTTAGCTTGCTAAAAATTCAAATTTGATAGAAATGAACATTTACGCATACTGGATGATAGCGACCTTGATAGACATTAATATTTGCATATAATTTTGCATAGGTATGTATAATAGATGTCATATTAAGGGTAATGTTGTAAACACTACAAAGTTCAAACAATTATGAATTAAATAAAGTTTTGTTTTTAGGTATGGATAAATCTCCTTTCGTTTATTTTGTGTGAGCCATGAAGTGGAGACTTGAGTTTATAAAATATTAATGAGCCTTATATAAATTGCAATAGGGCCTTTGTATTTGAGCACATGGAGTTCGGTTCACATTCTAGTGAAATGGTGGTAGTGGAAGACTCATTGAAAAGGGCAGACAACCTTGACATAGTTTACAACGTACTGACATGGTGATGACTCGTAATGCAACAGGTTGATAGCTATAAGATAATAAAAAAGGCTACATGGTAGGCGAGGGTGGATGTGTGAAGGTCCAGATCACTATGTAATGATCAAAATATAATATGCATGATGTTTCTTTTGAATCATTTTCATTGCCACTACATCACGCAGGTGGGATTAAACATGCGCTAAAAACAAAAGAGGAAGCATTGTAGCATCTCTTAGAAAAACTGAAGGTTTGATAAATTCAGTGGAGACGTTCATATTTGACTGTGATGGAATTATATGGAAGGGTGAAATTTTGATTTGACATCATACCAGAAATATTATACCATGTTCTCACTGGACACCTAAAAAATTAATAGATGAGGAGGATGAACTTGCTGATAAAAATTGATATACAGATTTTGTGGAAAGCCTGGTTCACAATCAAAAATATAAAGTTGATGTTACCAATTGTATGGAGACCAGTTATGGCATTTTATTTGTGAACTTTGCACAAGGCTAGTGATGCATGACGTAGGACTCAACACATAATTTAACATTTTTGGTTCTCAAGCCTTGTGAATTATCCATTGTTTGACTTCTTTTCATATATCTAAATGTAGATACTATGGACACTATGACATTTCTAAGATTTTTCATTCGTTTTAGGATCAACCTATAACAATTGTGCCACATCCAACAATATTCATTCTAAAGTAGTAAATATTTAGGTGAATTCACTAAGATGAGTGCAAAGATGAATAGTGATGCAGTGTTGAATTGCTTTATGTAAAGACTATCAAGCAACAATAAGGTTGTTAGTGGAGCATACTCACTCAATAATTTCAACATCTACCTGAAGGTTCATCCAAAAGCCACCTACATCTGAGTTTAGAAAATTGTTATGATTGTTTTTAAATACCACTCTTCAAATTTCCACAATAGCTAAGAACAAGGTGTTGAAGCCAATCAAAGGAGACAACTTGCCATCTCTAGGAAATATAGTTTAAAATAGATATAAATTATTGTGATTGTGATGATTGTGACAAGTGCTTGATTGCAAACAGTTGCTTCCAGTGCTAGTACTTCTTAGTCCATGTATTAATATAAGATTTACTTTTCCTGTAAGCATTATGCTCATCGTTCTCATTTCAACATCCCAAATACATGGTATCAATAAAAAAAAATAGGGAAAGAAATATTTAAAAAGCAGTTTGTAGAGAGGAATCATGATCTCCAAGCTTTTCTAGGGCCACATCTACTACCACTGTAAAGTATACATTTCACATGGTGCTTCCATTCCAATGTCTTTTCCAATCACATGAAGACGAATGTTGAAGAGATTAATAAAGTTAACATACACTATAATGTGTAAATTTATTGTTGATGCTCCAATAAAGAATATTGCACGTTGACAAACAAAAATATTAAACATATCACTTACAAGTGGAGGAAAATAAAGAAGGAGAACAAATTCGATTTAAGAAAACGTTACAAAAATGAATGAGTAGAAGGGAAAGCAAGGGGTTTTATTTGTTTTTGGAAATTTTAAATATCTGTTGAAACTGACGAAAGGATGGTCGAAGAATTTTTAGAGCAAGTGCACGTTGGAAGTTGCATTTTTTTGAAGAGCTTCTCTTTCCTTATTGCTGGACTGCACAAAATTTCACCCATTGTAATTGATTTAAGCAAGGTATTCTACAAGTGTATTCATTAAAAATATTTCATGTTGGCAATATATTAGAAATTTTAATAAGTTTTATGCATGCGTATGGTAGACTTGTTTATTTTTCTTAATATATTGTGTTATTCCATAGAAGATTGCATCACATTAACTTTGGACTATGTGAAGACTAGTCATATTAATGTTGGTTTAGTGTAGGATATTGGTTTATGCAGATTCGGGTTGAAATTTTAGAAGTTATGACTTGTTTTCTTTTATTTTATTTTATATAATATTAGCCTTTTACATTTTTTTAATTTCATCAAATACAAAATAAATAAAAAAAATATTAAAACCCCAAAATAAATATGTCGGTTTCAAGAATTAAGTTTCAGATTTTCATGTTTACGTGAATCACATTTTTAACAGAAATTTAAAATTTTAAACTTTGCATAATTTTTCAAATAATCATTTGGTTTCATTTTATGTAAAGTTGAAATTTCAATAAATTTCAAAATTTCATTAAATTGAGTAATTCATTCCAAAGTTACATTGCAAAGTTAGATTTAGTCATTTTATTTTTATTTTCAAGCAAATCTTAACAATTGAAGATAAAATTTGGTTAACAATCAAAGATAAAATTTGGTTAACAAACGAAGATAAAATTTGGTTAACAATCAAAGATAAAATTTGGTTAACAAACGAAGATAAAATTTGGTTAACAAATGAAGATAAAATTTGGTTAATAAACGAAGATAAAACTTGATTAACAATCAAAGATAAAATTTGATTAACAATTGAATATAAAATTTGATAAAAAATTTGAGATGAAATCAATTAAAATCAAATTTTCAAAGGTTCAAATCAAATATTTATTAAATTTTGAAGGTTGTTAGTTGATCAACAATTTCACATTTTCATAAATTCTATGATCAAAGAAATCATTGCAAATCAAATCAACCCAAAATAGGCCCCTTGTTAACAGGTATATGCAATATTGAGGTGTCCAATTAACGTTTGGCATTTCACATTTTTCACTAAGCATTGCAAGCACATTAATACATTAAACAAACCTTGGGGAAATCACAAGTGTTTCC
Source organism: Wollemia nobilis (assembly GCA_028583015.1). Classification (NCBI taxonomy): domain Eukaryota; kingdom Viridiplantae; phylum Streptophyta; class Pinopsida; order Araucariales; family Araucariaceae; genus Wollemia; species Wollemia nobilis. The sequence goes on along the minus strand of JAQPPZ010002445.1, from coordinate 512,696 downwards.
TTGCAAGAGAGGATATCTGGGTAGAATCCTAACTGTGGATATATTTTTGTGATTGAAAAAAATATCACTCAACACTATAATAAATGTCCAAAGTAAAAGATTGCATATATAGAGGGGTAGAAATTCAAAGCACCCATACAAATAATTTTTAGAGGATGTTCCACCAAGGGAAATTATGTGAATAAAGGAAGGTTGCATGGATCGAGTAGACCAATGATTGCCAAAGATGACTTAAGATAAATATTCCTTATGTTACAATCAATGATCATCAAACTATTAAATGGACATATGGCATGGCCACATATGTGTTAACACAACATATAAATATTCCATCATTTATTTAACCACATGGGAAATATTAAGGAGGAAGACCAAAGGTATAAAGGACTTCAATGCTTCATCAGTAGAAGGTCTATAAAAGAAGGGCTTCTCTTGACATATCATATGATACCTCTTATTCTCTTATGATTTCCCAAGCTTCTAGGGTTTACACCCAGGACTTTGCATCCAATGGATAGGGCGATTTTCACTACAAAGGGGAAGACCTTTACCATAAATAAAATGACAAGAAACACCACCACATGAATGAATCTAAGGAGACCCTAAATCTCCATCCATATATCAAGTAGTTGATTTGAAGAAGATGACAACAAGGAGTAGACTATACCAGAGACTATTAGCATACTCAAATCTCCCCTACCATGAGGTAAGGTCATTTATCCATATCAAACCTATAAATGCTATCATCCTTTTTGATGGTGACTAGGTTGCACCTTACCATCAATAGGAACTCATGAGCCCTTCTGATGATGATTAAAGGATTTTATTTATGGTAGGGAATCTATTATTTTGTTCACTAGGACCTATTTTCCAATCTAACAAATAGGCCCTAAAAACCAAGCTAACCTCTTCTAGTCATTGGGTTGTAGCACTCCATATACCCAAGAATAGTTTCTTAATGGTATGAGAAACATACCCATAAGGGGAAGCTCAAAGAAATTGGAGGGAAATAAGGAAGGGGGTAGGGTGACTAAAGTAAGGATTCAACACAATCATTCAATCTTTTTAATCTATATATGGATCCCATAGAGGAACAATGGTAATAGGGAGAGAAATGCAAAATCCACATAAGACCAGAAGCATGCCCATCAAAAAAGGTTTGATGGAAACCCACATAGAGAAGTCTTTAGAGAATTAGTAATCAAAAGGAATAGGGAAACAATGGAAGCAATGTCAATCAAGCTCAAGGCTAACCAAAAACACATGAATGGGAGCCACTAGAGCAATAAGATCACCAAAGGAAAAACTCAAGATTGAACTATTGTCTATTGGAAATTTTGAGTATATTGTTGTCATTGATGTCAAAGGATTGATGTCATAGGTTGATGACATTGGTGGTCATTGATGTCAAAGATAGCTTGGCATGGAAAAAAGATAAGGTTTATAAGTTGGTTAATTATGCAAGGCAAAGTTCATCCCAATCCAAGAAAATTGATTAAAAGAAAAGGTTATAATATTTACTTTAAATATTATAAGCTAAAGAGGTTTGGGACAAAGCTCTAAGTGTTTGATTAAAAGGTTGAAGGCCCAAGTTTAAGACCATGGTTTCAAAAAGGAAGTAAGTGAATAAGGCTTAAAAAGAAATAATATTATAATATTAAGGACAAATTTTTGAAGAAATATGGTTAAATATTAAAAAGTTTATTATAATACTTTATATTATAATTTAAACCCAAGATGGGTTTGGCGCCAACAATTCAGAGTTTTCAAATAAAACTTATAATGAGCACCGACGTCAAGAAATGAGGGTAAAATCCATATAAATATGGATTAAAACTATGCACTAATGTGAAGTTTTTGATTGGCAAGTATTAAATTTTCCTCATGCACAATTGTGAGAAAAAGAAAAGAAAATACGAATTAAAAAAAAAGGACAAAGCACGATTGAAAAAAGAGAGCATCGTGGGAGTTTGTTCCCAAGAAGGTGGCTAGCCTAGTGATAGTCTAGGTAGTGCTAAGGCGCAAGGTAGGCAGCAGGTCCTAGGGTTAAAAATTGGTGGTGATAGTTTTGAAATTTTGCTAGAAAGGAGGATTAGAAAAGGGTTTAAAACATAGAACGTGCATATTTGGTTTCCTATGGACGATTGGCCTAGCGACAACCCAAGCAATGCTAGCGCGTTGGCAGGTAGGAAGTTTTGTGGTCGATTGCCACCCGTGGTATTTGTGGTAAGCGAATTATCTTTTGTGACTAAGGTTGAAATATTAAGGGCCTAAGTTGTGTTTGATTATTGTGCACACTATTGGACTTAGGGAGTTATAAGGGAAATAAATTTTTATTTTGGCCATTGTTTTAAAAGGAAATAAAAGGAGGAAATTGCAATTAATTTTTGAAGTATTATTTTGTGGAGTAATAAGGTATAATTAGTGGTTAATCAATTTGTGTTTGTGATGTTGAAATATTGAAGTGGGATATAAAAGGTGTATGATGTTCTTTTATTGTTTGTAATACTTGCATTAGTATTGAAGGGTTTAGTTTATAATTTGATGCTTTATTTTGAGAAACCAAGAGAGTTATAAAGCATATGTTTGGGATATAATCATGCACACAATTTAAAAAACATTTTCCATTATAAAGAGGTTTTGTACTAATCTATTTTGAATTTGCAAAAGATATTATTTTTGAGACAGGTATTTGAGGGTACATCTTCATCAAGCATTTTGAGGTATGGTGGTTCAACTTCTTATCTAGGTGGTTGTGTTTTGAGAAAGTAATTTTGAGGTGGATTTAAAAGGGTTGATTGGTGTGCATTGTTAAAAATATCTGAGCTAGATTTTATGAAACAAATTGTGCATTACTGATTGATGAAAGTGGAAATAATTGTATTAGGGTTTGACACCTACATGTGTCCTATTATTGAAAGAAATATGAAATTCTTGTGTTAGTACTGAGACCAATTTTGTACATCATTGTGAAAAATTTTGGGCAGTGGTTGAAGGACATTGAAAGTAATTGTTTGAGATCGATTGTAAAGGAAATTTGTGCATTAGTGTGTTTGATCCTTGAGAGTAAATTTGCAAGAAAGATAGACCAGTTTGTGAAGCAAAGTTATACACTAGTTTGATTTTATTTGAAAGGGATTTTGCAAGAGGTAGATATTAGATTAGATGAATGCAAGATTTTTGAATGTGAAGAAAATATTGAGTATTTTATAGTGCATATAATCCTCTATATGTTCTAGAGGTTAAAAAAATTCTAAGTAGAATATGTTTGAATTGCCTAGTTGAAGAAAGCATTTCTAAAAGAGATATAAGCATTGGTTGTATGCAATATTTGGAAATATTTGAGTAGGTTCATTGAAGCAACTTTGAGGCTGATTTGAGCAAGTCTTGTGAGAAGACTTGAAGCAGCTTTGAGGTAGATTTGATCAAGTCTTGTGAGAATACTTGAAGTAGTAGTGAGGCATATTTGAGCAATTTTTATGAGAAGACTTGAAGCAAATTTGAGGTAAATTTGAGCAAGTCTTGTGAGAAGACTTGAAGAAAATTTGAGATAAATTTGAGCAAGTCTTGTGAGAAGACTTGAAGGAGTAGTGAGGTATATTTAAGCAAGTATTATGAGAAGAATTGAAGTAAATTTGAGGTAAATTTGAGAAAGTATTGTGAAGACTTGAAACAAAATTGAGATATATTTGTTAGCAGAGTTAGAACAAATTTGTGCTAGACTTGTGACAAGTTTTGGTATAGATTTGAGATAGATTTAAGAGTAGGATTTGGAGCAGACCAAAGTAGAGGGGATAGAGTTCTCCTATGGAGAGAGATCCGCAAACCATAACAAAGGGGATAGAGTTCTTCTATGGAGAGAGATCTACAAACCAAAATAGAGGGGATAGAGTTTTCCTATGGAGAGAGATCTACAAACCATAGTAGAAGGGATAGAGTCCTCCTATGAAAAAGAGATCCAAAAACCATAGCAGAGGCGATAGAGTTATCCTATGGAGAGAGATCAATAAAATAGAGTAGAGGGGATAGAGTTCTCCTATGGAGAGAACCACAAACCAGAGCAAAGGGGATAGAGTTATCCTATGGAGAGAGATCCACAAACCAGAGTAGAGGGGATAGAATTCTTCTATGGAGAGAGATCCATAAACCAGAGTAGAGGAGATAGATTTGTATTATGGAGAGAGATCCATAAACTAGAGTAGAGGGGATAGATTTATCATATGGAGAGATATCCACAAACTATAGCAAAGGGGATAGAGTTATTATGTGGAGAGATATCTACAAACCAGAACAAAGGGGATAGAGTTCTCTTGTGGAGAGAGATCCATAAATTAGAGCATTAGGGATTGAGATATCCTTTGGACAGAGGTCCATAAGCATTGTAATAGGAAATTGATTCCCAAGAGATTTGTTGATAAAATATAGAAGAAACATTTTCTCTGTAGATGTAACCCACATTGGGTCAACCACATTAAATTTACGTCTCTCATGCGTGTGATGATTTGTGCATTGTTTTGATTAGTGCTATTGATATTGAAATTGATAACATTGGATAATATTGTTTAGGAAAGAAAAGTAAAATTTGATCTTATACTATTCGCCCCTCATCTCAGTATAATATTTTTTTATTCAATTGGTATCAGAGCGAATTCCTTCGAAAAAGTCTAACAAATTGAAGGAAGATATTACAAGAACACAGATGGCATCTTAGAATGGATCTTCATCAAACAAGGCTCCATTTTTCTATGGAAGCAATTATGCTTTCTAGAGTATAAGGATAAAGACTTACCTGATATCACAAGGATATGAGACATGATAATCTATTGAGGATGGGTTCACACCTACAACTACTTCTCCAATAGATAAATATGGTAAGCAGTTACATGTGAATAATTCCAAGGCTATGAATAGAATCTTAAGTGGATTATGTGAAGCAAAATTTGTGAAAGTTATGCAATACAAATCAACAAAAGAGATGTGGGACAAATTGAAGCAAACATATGAAGGAGATAACAATGTCAAGTTGAAAAAACTACAAAACCATAAGAAAAAGTTTGAAGATTTGAAGATGGAATATGAGGAAGATATTGCTAAATACTTACTTCGTGTGGATGAGGTTGTTAATACCATGCGTGGACTTGGATTCAAAATTGAATACTCTAGTTTTGTGTTGGCCATTTTGTATTTCATTGGGATTTTGGAAAAAATTTGTATTAATTTCTATAAGAAGCGATAATATACTTTCCATTCAATATGTAGAAATCTGATATATTGTATTTCAGAAAGAACAAAGAGAAATCTCGAAGGAAAAAAATATTTATGTATTTATGGATATTCACATTCGCTCTTAAGGAGGGGCTAATTCGTCATTCACCCTTTCCTAGGGTGAACCTATTTTGAAAATGTATTGGCAAAATGTTTAAGTATGAAATCACGTTCACACTTCCTTAGGGGCAAACATGCCATTCGCCCTTTCTTGGACGAATGTTCCTTGGGATAATTTGCTGCCCGCTCGCCTAAAAAATGTTGTGCACCCTAGTCCAGGGGCGAACATGACGTTCACTCATCCCAGGGGTGAACTTCCTTTCAACAATGAAGAATCGTGTTCACCCATCCCAGGGTCGAACGTCCTGTTCACCCTTCCTTAGGGGTGAACGTCCCGTTCACCTTTCCATGGGGAAAAATTCCTTAATAAAAATTGCACGCATGTTTGATATGGCGAAGATGAATTTAAGGCAAATAAGGAAATGGTCAAAAGTTGAATTGCATGTATTTAATGAAGGGTGCCCTTAGTAACTCTATTTTGTGAATCACAAGGACAAAGACGAGGAGAAATAAGTTTTAATGATTTCCAATGTATCAAAGTTGTTTAAAGAATTTAATGATTTATCCTATCATGCACATCTACGTTCAAATTTTAGATTTCTTGGAATTTGTTTCTCAAATGCACGAATTTTCCAAGAAATCAAAGAGATTTTTTTTGGTTGTTGTCTTTGATCCCAGAACATTCTTTTCTCACATGTATTAAATGAAAGATGCGGAAACCTCTATAAATACTAAGCAAATATTGTTGTAAAAGGAGAGGTTAGAAAATTTACGAGAATTCTCTCTAAGTTCTCTGCATTAATGAAAGACATCATGCTTTTGAATTGATAAGCGATTTTGCGTATAATTTCTTTCTGCGTAGTGCACTTCCTTTAACATTGCTCTTTTTATTTGCTATCTAGTTTAAATTCTATATTTGGATTTAAATGTTGCCAGTGGAAGAGTGAGTACCGAGGTGTTAATTTAAAAGTTATTATTGCAAGATTGTAAGTTTATTCTACTGCCTTTCCTTCTATTTGATGTTGTTTTGTGCTTGAGTGTTTTCCTGCTTTTAGTCTGACCCAAAATTTGCAATATTTCCCATTTCTTTCTGCAATTTGCAATTTCTTTCCTACATCTCTAGTATTCAACTAGTTTTAGAATTAGTTCAGGAATCATTCATCTTTGGATATTAGCATGGAGGACATATCTTTCCTTCGATCTTTCAATGTTGGTCGTATCTAGGGCGCATAAACATAGTGTTTATTGATTAGGCATATATTTGACCAATAGTTTTTGGCACGCCCAATGAGACTTTTTCAAGGTTCCACCATTAGCGCACTAGGTTCGGTGTTCGCCTTCCTACTTGAGAATAGAACATCTGGCGACTCAATTATTACCTGGAACTCTGTAGATGTGAGAGCGACAAAAGCTGTCTCTCATGAATACAAGATCAAAAGCCAAGAATCCTGATAATCAATTTTTTTACGAATTAGACATCCAAAGGCTAGGAAAGAATCCTCAAGTATCCAATTTTTGAAGGACATCCTCACTTCCTTATATTCCATCCATACCAACTATTTCATCTTCCTGATTAGCCGGTGTGTTTTTTGCTCCTGTAAGTCTTGTAAGTACCGCCACTAGTTTTCCCTAGCCTTCACCTACTACAACCACTAACACTTCATGACTTGTTCCTCATATTCTAGTGCATATGGCTCAGAATCCCCCACCACATCAAAAACAACTTCCTAGATAGTTTTCGGCTTGGAATAGCTTAGGTGCGTTGAATTTGCAAGTGCAAAACCCAGCACCTCAAGCTGATCTAAAGGCTTTGCCAACATACAATGGTACTGAAAAGACTACGTATGAGCATATCCAAGATGTAGCATCTCTTGCAACTATTCATGATATAACTGATGAATATGTGATGATAAAGCTTTTGGTTTTGTCATTAAGAGGAAAATTGCTCTATTGGTATCGATATTTGCAACTTGGCATAATTACTTCATGGGATCAATTGGCAGAATTACTAATTAAGAACTTTCATGAGCAAGTTGATCCGTATTCACTGCCACATCAATTCATTTCCATTCAAAGACACCCTCAAGAGGAACTTGTAGATTTCAATGTGCAATTTGCGTGAAGTTGGCAACGGGTTCAAAATGGTTTGCGATCGACCCATGAGCAAGCAAAATTTTATTATCTTCGTGTACTCAGTACTGATATTGGTATGGCAGTGTGCCAGGAAAATGTGACCACCTTCCCAGATATCTATACACAATCTCAAAAAGACAAATCAGATTTGATTGTTGTAGGAAGGCTTCCTTCGAAGGCGATAATGCTTATTCTTTTGGACCTACCACAATATCTTTATTCCAACATATTTTTGTAGCCCATGTTCCTTCATGGAATTCAGGCTCCCCTCAAGTAGATCCTATCCCTGCCCCACAATCATATGCTATAAGCTTTCCACATTTTTTTTCTCCAACGATATCATCACAGTCTTCATCCATTTCTTTTCCAGCATTTTCTAGCCCCTTTACCTTTGCCCACACCGCAAGTGCCCTTGCCATTACCTGCACCCATTCCATCATCTAGTACAAACCCACTCATGGTTTTGTTACAAGAAGTAAAATATAATAATGCGGCTTTGAGGACGATATCCAATGAGTTGACAACTATGAGGAAGAAGCAAGCTAAAGCTGAGTTTCGATTGAGAAGGTTCCAGACTCTGTCGATCACCCGAGAGCAAGCATCCACCAGCAGGGGACCTGAGAATAATAATATGATATAGGTAAATGATGAGATTAATGCATCTGAAAGGACATATTAGTGTTCTACTTGTAATGATACTCATGGCAAAGAAACATGTATGGTCCATATGAACTATGTTCAGACACTGGTAGAAAGTTATTTAGCTACGCAAGTTAACATGATTAGAGAAGCAAAACATAATTGTATGATGTCATCTCTCGAGCAGGTTTTAGTTCTTACCAGGTCTGGAAAGAGGCCAGTGACTGTGGATCCTATGAAATTATAGTCGTTGAAAGCACCCATGGTTCCAAAATCTCCAGAAGAAAAGCAAACATCCCAGATGAAGACCCCTAAGGTTGTCAAGTCAAAATATTCACTACTTGGGCAAGCACAAGGTAAAGCGCAAGCTCAGCCTTCAACTTTGCAACACATGGCCACTGCTCCAACATTCGATGAAATGAAAGAGCAAGCTAAGGAAAAAATAAAATATCCTTCATTGACTAAAAGGCAAAGAGTAGAAGCTACGTAACATTATCGAGATAAGTACGAGCGATCCTTAGAAGAAAAGGTCCCACTTGCTCATAGTTACAGTATCATGGAGGAAATGAAGAAAATCCTAGCTAGGGTTAGCTTGTATGATGCATTGCATCTGCCAGGGCATATTGATTTGTTGCAAGAATCCTTGAAGAGCGCCAAGGACCAAAAGAAAGATCACTCGCAAAAAATATTGGATCAAGTGTTCCCCACTTTAGTGATAGGTAAAATCATCCTCCTCCATTTTATTTATCTTTGAGAATGGAAGGGTGGATTCTGCATAATTGCATGATAGACTCTGGTGCTGCCACTATTGTTATGCCCAAGGCGGTATGTGAAGTTATGGGAATGGAGTATACAAGGAGTAGTCCAGGAGTGTTACAATTGGATGGTACCCCAGTTAAAATAGTTGGAGTAATCAAAGATATTCCAATTGTGCTTCATAGCATGCCATAAATCATTATCATTCAGGAGGTTGTGGTTGTTGATTTAGAATCTTATGTTAGCATGTGCCTTTCAAGGGAATTCACAGCTAAGCTGGGAGGTTATCTGTCCTTAGATTATTCACATTTGGAGATTCTATTCAAAGGTAGGTGAATTCACATTCATAATGAGAAACCTTCCCCTTTTCATATCGAGAAGATAGAGGAGGTAGAACAAGCCCCAGGCACAATAAATATGATGACCAAAGAATTGAAAGAAGTTGATTCAATTGAAGAAGTACCTGAGGAGCTTCACCTAGAAGATGAGTTTTTGTTGAAGTATTTTAATGTTGTGATCGAAACGGATATTGGTTGTTATTCCATCCAGAAGGTAGAAAAGCCTCAAGAACAAGCCCTTAACCCCTCAGAACCTGGTTTGCATCAGTTATGGAAGTTGTTCTTTGATGGCGTTCAATGTAAGAATGGTGTAGGGGTAGGTGTGGTATTGGTTTCTCCTAAAGGTATACAAAAAATGTACTCCTACATATTGACCTAAATTTGTATAAATAATGCCACTAAATATGAAGCATTATGCCTTGGCTTGAAAAAGGCCGAGAAATTGGGAATTAAGTAGTTGCAAATTTTTAGCAATTCTGAGCTTATAGTCAATCAAGTTACAAACATATGTGTGTCTACGCAACATTACTTGAAGGTATATCACAATAGGGTATGGGATATTTTTGAAGTATTTAAAGCTTTGAATATTCAAGCAATTATTAGGGAGCAAAATAGACACACTGACATTTTAGCTTCCCTAGGTGCTAATTATTCTCCTATCGAGCAAGTGGTTTGAAAACCCAAGAAAGTGAGGGTAATCTATAGACCTTCCATTCTAAATAAGGGTCTCTATTGGCAGGTGTTCGATAATTATGAGAAAATAGTGAATTTTCTCCTCAAAGAGGCTTCTAGCACAGAAAGTAAAGTTTTTGTGGAAGAAGAAAAAGAAGAGATGATCCAGTTGAGAAATAATCATATTCCAAGAGGTTTGATTTCACTAGAAATCCTGTTTGATCAAAGTGATAGAGCTGATAAACATAGGATTAAGGTGGATGCAAAGGAATACAGAGAATTGTAGTTGGAGCCAGGAAAGGTCATTAAGGTTGGTACCTGATGAGTGTCGTTGAGTCTCATCATTTAATCTCAATGATTTATCAATCTGGGGTGGTGTCCAAGGCTGTCTACGATAAAAGGCTAGGGAAGAGTACAATTCATGCATTCAAAATTCAAGCATTTATTGGTGAAGCATATTTTGGTTTAGCCTTTTGGTGTCACACTAAACCTAGTCTGAAGAATGGAAACTGAAATAAATTACAGGAATTGAAAACAAAATCTAAATTGCAGAATTTAACAGTGAACTACAATTGCATGAGTTGAAATTGCTAAATTGAAATCTAATCTAATTTTGTAGAATTGAAATCTAGTTACTCTTGCATAATTGAAATGATGCTTGTAAATGAAATTTATTCTAAAAACACCTATCAATGCCCTACCACAAAAGGTCGTCAAGCTTTTGCTACAGGAATTGATAGCAAAATGAAATATGCTAAAAAATGGAAAGTTGCTAAAATAGAAAGTAGGGAAAACATGGAAAGCAAAGGAAAAATGCTTAATATAATTTTTCAGCTGACATACACACAAATGTTGAACACAAACATAATAGAAAACATAAATCACATAATACAAAATAAAAATAAGAAAATGAAATCTGGCAAGCAATCTATTAATTTTGCTGTAGCAAAATTACAGATTAAAATATGCCATAAAATACCTCCTTCTAGATCTGAAAGTGGGCCCATACTTCCTGATCTAGAAGGAGGTGAAAAGCACTCCTTAACTAATTAACACTCAGAACATAAAATGATAAAATAGCTGCACTTTTATTGATGACAGAACATGCTGAAAACTGTTATAAAAAATTGTTGTACAGTCTTAATTGCTGCTATTGAAAACTCTTGACTATTCTAATTCCTAACTGGCTCAACCAAGGAGGGAGCTATGTTATTTATATAGAAATTTACAACATATCCCCGTTGAGTGGTATTTTCACCCAATTGTGAAAGTACACTCTTCCTTAGGATTTGGGTTCCAAATCCCCTCTTGCAAAGAAGTTAAACAAACAACTTCTCCAAGGTCTCCGCTATATTAGCATTTGCATATGTGTATTAGTAATCTCAAATAAAGATATTCAATTTAAATGCTTGGAACACCTTAGTGATTGCAAGTAACTGTAAACAAGGGGCAATGTTGGTTTATTTTACCATGAAACTTTAGTGATTGTTCATTGAACCAAAATAAAGCAAATGTGAGTTGGCCCTCATATGACCATGATGTAGTGCTCAAATTACCCCTCTTTCGTAAAATTAGAATTTTTATGAAGAGAGGGTAATTTTAGGCTCAAAAAATGGAAATTTGTGAAAATGCCATAAAACATAACTCCTTCAATGAAATTGGAATTTTCATGAAGGGAATGTCATCATAGGCTCATGAGTGCAAAACAAAACTGAAAAAAATGAAATTTGACCTTAAAATGGAAATTTTCTATTTTCGGATTTTTTAAAATCTGTAATAAAACAACAACTTCGATGAATTTTTAAAAATACTAAACAACTCCGAAAATGAAATTTCAAAGTGCGTATTGGAAGTCTGAAGTATAACCTACGCAATGGTGAAATTATTTTTGGATTTTGAAATTTTTTAAATGTTTATTTTAATGCCTGAAAATTAAAAAAAGTTAAAATTTCTGGAAAAATAAAATGCAGAAAATGAAAATGAAATGCAGAAAATGGAACACAAGATACATTCAGTTTGATGCTATCCTATTCCGACAAAACCGAAGATGTGAGGTTTTCATGCATGCAACCTAACCTATTGGACTTGCAAAACAAGCACAATCCGGATAAGCTAAGTGCTGGCTCCTAGGGTTTTAAATGAGGTTTTCAGATTTAAACATTCGCATGAAGCAACCAAGAAAACTTGCATAAACTCCATTTACAAGCCTAAAATCTGAAAAGGGGAAAAATAGACATTTAATCTTGCATGCAGAAAATGACTCCTTCTTTCTTGTCCATAAGATGCAACTTTCTGAAATTTTTTGTATTAAAAATTTGTCATTTTACAATAACAAAAATTTCTGGTTTTCCCAAACCATTCAATGGAAGAAAAATAGCCCAAACAGGTCCAGAATGGCCCTCTTGCCTTCAAATCTGCAACTCTGCTTGCAGCAGTTTCCAACCCCTCAAAACATCCTTGCCTGGCGTATTTAAAATTTTTAGGAAGCTTTTCATTTCATTTTCCAATGGTTGTTCGTTTCACCTTCCCTTGTGCATGCATGTGTTTTGGTTTCCAAAAAAGCTTTTCGTTTCTATTTTGTGGCCCTTCGTTTCATTCCCATGGTTTGGCTTCCTCTATTTGGTTTTCTTCACTTTTGATTTGATTTCAAAAAATGTTTCCTTTTCTCCACATGGGCACGCGTCCGCTTCCTTCCATGTGTAACGACCATCTTAAATGATTTCGAATCATTACAGATTCCTTATGTAACATTTTGTCTTATTCATTGGATTTTGTCCTTATGTGACAAACTACCTTATTCAATCTTCGATTTATTCCTTGGCTTTATATAAAGCCTTGACACCTTCATGAGAAACTAATGAAGGGGTACGAATCACCTCTTTCTTTACATGTCTATGTGTCCTCTTTTGAGTCGCAAAAATGCAACATGTCGCGATATCGTGACACTTTTGTTTCTCTTTTTGAGTCGCAAAATGCAACATGTCATGATATCGCGACACTTTTGTTTCTCTGCCTGCCTGCCCCTTTTGAGTCGCGAAAATGCAACATGTCGTGATATCGCGACACTTTTTCTTGTGCTTTCTCTTTTTGGATGAAAATGCAACATGTCACGATATCGCGACACTTTTTCTCTCTTTCTCTTCTTTGGGCTCAAAAATGCAACATGTCGCGATATCGCGACACTTTTTCTTTTTCACAAATGCAACATGTCGCGATATCGCGACACTTTTTCTTCTCTTTTGGCGAAAATGCAACATGTCGCGATATCGTGACACTTTTCTCTTTTGGCTTGAAAATGCAACATGTCGTGATATCAGGACACTTTTTCCTTTTGGCTCTTTCTTTTTCTCTTTTGGCCGTGATAATGCAACATGTCGCGATATCGCGACACTTTTTCTCTTTCTGCTGCGACGGAAATGCAACATGTCGCGATATCGCGACACTTTTTCCTCCTTCTGGTGTTTTGCTTTTTCTTTGATCTTTAGCATATGGGCCACTTCGGTCTTCTTGGAAAATATGCAAAAAGGTGGGTCCCCAATTTTGGGGTACGTTGTGGAGCAGCCACAACAAATGGCGACTCTGCTGGGAAATGCTCCTGAGCATTTCGGTGAGAACTCAACCTGAACACCTTCAAAACTCAAACACAAGCGTCAGCAAATATCCCAAGAATGAAACTAGACGAGAAATACATGAAGCATTAGAATTATTAAGCATCAGCTCGGTGTGTGCAATGTGCTTCATTCCCTATCGTTTGAAACTCGTTCAACTTTCCATTGTCAGTTTCACTTATGATTCAGTATGCAAGGTTATGGATGATTTGTGCAGGATTTAATGTATGACAACTATGCTAGAGATATAACAACCTGCTTTGCAAAGGCTCAAACTTTCTAGTACCATGAACAAACATATTAAAACTGTCAAACCCTCTTAGGACCAAATATGAGTATATTGAATTAATTTACTAGATCCCAAAGTTGGTTATGTGTCACTACCATCTTGAACCCATGTGCAAGTGTAAGTGAAATCAGAGCTTTGGGGAATAGGATTCCCAACCTAAGCGAGATGGGAATTTAACCCTATCCTTACTACTCTGATCTAGAGTTCATTACCTCATCTTGAACAAAATGATTTAACCTGTTATGGATGAAACTGTCAGGCTAGCCTATCCGTTTGAGCAATCAGTGGTCTTGCTTTTAGACAAGACATGTTGCCACGCATGAGCATACTCCACTGCCAATCAGGCGTCTATAGCCCCGGTGGAGATCAACCCCATAATCCAGGATTTGACTTTACTTTTGATTTCTTGAACCTTGGGGATGACTACCCATCCTTGCAAGGGACATGTAGTACGATCCTTCCAATCCAATATCAATGATGCAATAAAAGTAGAATGAAAAATATTTGCTTTGGAATTTCAAGTTCTTGAGTGGGCAAAATAGAAGCTTTGGGGAATCGGATTCTCAACCTAAGCGAGATGAGAATTAGACCCTATCCTTACTACTCCATGAAGGTCAAATCGGAGCTTTGGGGAATTGGATCCTCAACCTAAGTTCGATGAGGATTTAACCCTATCCTTACTACTCTGATTTTAGGCTTTAAGCACTATGGGAGTGGTAAAAACCATAGTTTTAAGGATTATGTTGCATGATAGGACAGACACGAAATACTCCTTTCGCCTCACCTTTTCTTCCAAGTATGGTTTTGACCATTTTGCTCAAGATCCTCTTTAATATGTGTAGAACGTGCTTGGTTCAAGATAGTTCGGGCATCAGTTCCCAACCTTAGGATCCTTTTAATATATGTTATATAATAACCCTAAGAGGATTCGACACCTTTTCAATGATTGTATTTGAAATGTAGATGCAACTGAGATGAAATGTATATGCAATGTCGAATGTAACATGAGATATGGATGAATGCATTGCTCTTTTTGAAATGCGGATGGAGTATACCACCTACTTTACCATAATTTGTAAAACTGACAACTTCATGCATCACAAGTTCCAAATGATATTCTTTAATGTGTTTGCGATACTCGTGGAGCTTTCTGCAATACAATTCCGATGTTTCATATTCTCTTAGTCTTAGTCAACATTCATAAGGACATAAGTTGACATCTCGCTTTTCTTTCTCTTTTTTTTTTTTTAAGACAAACCAAAAGTGTCCAAAGGACCAACACACAAAACTTAAAACCAAACCCAAAATACAATCCCAAAAAAGAAACTTGAAAACACAAACCAAAACCAAAAACCAAAGACTATATACAAATGTACAATATGGTACAAGATGGTGCACAGTTTGAACTGTCACTTCCCTGGATCCCAAACATGATTTGAGCATTCCAAAAGACATATAATGTGATACACATGCCAAATGTGGAAGGAATCAAACAAAAACAAGATTAGACCAAACAATGCAACCAACTTCAACTTTCCTCTCTCACCCCACCAATTAGATTTAGTTCCATTAGTATTCTCATAGGTGAGATTCAAATTACCAAATTGATTAGACAATGGTTGATTTTCAATTCTTTCTTGTCTATTCTTTAAGGTGTAAATTTCATAATTCCATTCATGATTTAGAACTAGGCTTTCTTTATTCAAAATGAAATTTTGTAAGCAAGAGCCTATTTCTAAAAATTTCAAAGCTAATTCATTTTCCATGTTCTTAGGCCAATCAAGATTGTGCAACAATTTACAAGCATCTAGGATATTTACTAAATGGGGATCATTAGAAGTTTTTATCCTAGGTTCAAGAATTAATTGTTGATGAATTTGATTTAGCAATTTAAGTGCATCAAGCTCCTTTTCATTCGTTAAAGTAATGTTATCAAAGGTGTGGTTAGAAATTAATCCTTGTTCTTCATTCACCTTCAATGGCATTTCATCATAAATATCATTTGAATTATACAAATCTTCACCTAAATCTTGGATGTTTGGACACAAAGGTTTAGATTTTACCTTTTTCACATTTTCATTTACCAAAACTTGGTGAGGATTTGCAATTCCCTCTTTTACCTCATGGTCTTCATATTCTTCATTGATTACTTGTTCATCAAACATACCAAAATTGGGCACCCAATTGAAAACATGCCCATCCTTTTCAACCCTCAAATATTCTTGGTCAAAGTGTATGTCAAGTAACTCATCTTCATGATCAATCACTTGCGTTGCTTCTAATAGATCAACCACTTTGTCATTTAATTCCAATTCTTTGTTCACTATCCATGGTATCTCTTCATTTGAATCCTCAAAATAATCATGCAAACTTGTATCCGAATCTTCAATGAATTTATATTCAACATGATCGAATTTTGTAACCTTCTCAAATCTTGTGAATGTGAGATCTTCGTATGAAGTAGAAGTTTCAACATCCTGCATATAAATTGGAATAGAGGCTTCATCAATAAGGGTGTGAGGAAATAACACATCTTCATATCTTCCCCAACCATTGTAAAAATTATCTTCCAAATTTGTGGGATGAAACTCCATGGTATTTGTGACATGCTCTTTTGATTCATTTGTCAATTCTTTTTCTTCTTTGTCCTTGGTCATAGGATCATTATAATCTTCCAAAATTTGATGAGATTTGAAACCCTCTTCCAAAACATCCTCAAATTGTACAGGAGTTGTAATATCTTCCTTTGAGTAGGCGATTATATTGTCCTAGTATATCAATTGGCACACAAGTTTCATTAGCAGTTTGGGAGTGAGTGTAGTCTTCCCACTTCTTCCAAGCATCATAATAATCATCTTCCAAAGTCAAGTGGTGACGTTCAACTACTTCTTCAACATCTTCCAATTCATCAATGTGTTTCTCATCAAATTCACCTTCACCTTCTTTAGATGGTTCAATAACTTTCAAAAGTGGGTTATTTCTTGAATTCAAATTTGTAAGGCTATCATCGTCCAAATTAGTAACCCATGATTCGATTTTATCACAATTTGGAGGGTGAAGAATTTTTTGATCATTAGTTCCAAGCTTCTCATCGAGAGTGTCTTCCAAGAACAAGTGGTGAAATTCTATCATATCTTCAAATTCATTTATTGATTTTCTTCCAATTTCACTTTCAACCACTTCATTCAATTCTATGATAGTTTCTGTCCTATCACCTATCTCAAACCTTGTTGAATTTAGGACCCCTTTATCCGAATAATCATGTATCTCTATGAATGAGATCATCTCTGCATAATCCTCACCGGTGGATGTCGACTTAGCAATTTGCACCTCCTCTTGGACTACATCTAAGGTGGTTGTAACATTTGGACCTTCAAATTCATCCCCTTGATCATTTACCTTAGGTATCATTGGAGTGGAGGGTGCTATATTTATTGGTTGGTGTCGGTTGGCATCACTAACTCCAAAAGAACAATCTCTCATGTGAACATGTTGTGCCTTTTCTTCTTCCAAAACTTGTTCTACCTTTTCAAAGATCTCATAGATTGTCTCTAGAGACAGGTCATCCAAGTTTTCCTTAATGAGTGTAGCAAGTGTGGGGGGTATGGCTCTCAGGTATACTTCAATAGCTTCCTCTTCCGATGTACCCAAAATTTCCCACATTTGAGAGTACAATTCACGAAACCTCACACTGAATTGACTCATGGACTCATTAGGCTCTTTACACATAGAGGTGAATTGATTTTGCAACCTATCCAAGTCAACTTGATTACCAAAGTGATAAAGATAGGCTGCTTCTAATTGGCTCCAAGAAGTCTTAACCTCCATGGGTAGATGGCAATACCACGAGAATGATCTATCACCCACAATGTATGGGAAGAACCTACAAGCAATAGGCTCACAAAATATTTGAAATTGACATAATGTGAACTTATAGATATGTAGATTTTGTAGGTATCCCGATGCCACCTCTTGATTAAAAAGTCGTAGAAACTCCAATAACATTTCATGAATTTGATAAGGTGTTCCAAAGGTAGAATGACATTCATAATACTTTCCTAATGCAGATACCATCGTTTCTCTTAGGGACATCATTTCTTCTCTTAGGGATACAATTTGCTCCTCGGATGTTGCCATTAGTGAAACTCAAAGAATAACTTCAAAACCAATTTGTTAGTCATGAATAAAAGAAGGAACCATGACAAAGCAATATTCTAAAAATGTAAATTAGTTTCTGATTCACCAGATCGCATATGCGCAAGTGAAGAGCATACTCCTAGTGTTGTAGGCTTTCTGATTCACAAGATCGCATTACACGCAAGTGAAGAGCATAATACCGACAACAAATACGTTTTAGACAAAATAATTCCTTACAAATAAGCATGAAATGACTCGTAAATATCAAACATGTAACGTATGAATAATCATGTTAGCATCAACCAAGAGATGTATCCATTAAAATCCAATGAAAGTAATTGCATGGAGACAACCTCGTTAGTCAAGACCAAAATTTTTCAAAATCAAATCAAAACACATTATTCCTGTATGAACAATCAAAAGCGTTAGAACAATGCATAGCAATTCATGTCCTCCTTTTAACACTACAAGGTTGTATTGTTTAAAAGAGGGCTAAAGATAATAATCAATAGGGCATGAAATATTCAAAATTTAAATCCCTATAGCATTTAAATCACACTGAAATAAACCAAATCAGGCCCTCCTTCTAGCGCCAAAATGTTGAGTGGTATTTTCACCCAATTGTGAAAGTACACTCTTCCTTAGGATTTGGGTTCCAAATCCCCTCTTGCAAAGAAGTTAAACAAACAACTTCTCCAAGGTCTCCGCTATATTAGCATTTGCATATGTGTATTAGTAATCTCAAATAAAGATATTCAATTTAAATGCTTGGAACACCTTAGTGATTGCAAGTAACTGTAAACAAGGGGCAATGTTGGTTTATTTTACCATGAAACTTTAGTGATTGTTCATTGAACCAAAATAAAGCAAATGTGAGTTGGCCCTCATATGACCACGATGTAGTGCTCAAATTACCCCTCTTTCGTAAAATTAGAATTTTTATGAAGAGAGGGTAATTTTAGGCTCAAAAAATGGAAATTTGTGAAATGCCATAAAACATAACTCCTTCAATGAAATTGGAATTTTCATGAAGGGAATGTCATCATAGGCTCATGAGTGAAACATGAAACTGAAAAAAATGAAATTTGACCCTAAAATGGAAATTTTCTATTTTCGGATTTTTTAAAATCTGTAATAAAACAACAACTTCGATGAATTTTTAAAAATACTAAACAACTCCGAAAATGAAATTTCAAAGTGCGTATTGGAAGTCTGAAGTATAACCTACGCAATGGTGAAATTATTTTTGGATTTTGACATTTTTTAAATGTTTATTTTAATGCCTGAAAATTAAAAAAAAGTTAAAATTTCTGGAAAATAAAATGCAGAAAAATGAAAATGAAATGCAGAAAATGGAACATAAGATGCATTCAATATGATGCTATCCTATTCCGACAAAACCGAAGATGTGAGGTTTTCATGCATGCAACCTAACCTATTGGACTTGCAAAACAAGCACAATCCGGATAAGCTAAGTGCTGGCTCCTAGGGTTTTAAATGAGGTTTTCAGATTTAAACATTCGCATGAAGCAACCAAGAAAACTTGCATAAACTCCATTTACAAGCCTAAAATCTGAAAAGGGGAAAAATAGACATTTAATCTTGCATGCAGAAAATGACTCCTTTCTTGTCCATAAGATGCAACTTTCTAAAACTTTCTGTATTAAAAATTTGTCATTTTACAATAACAAAATTTTTTGGTTTTCCCAAACCAGTCCATGGAAGAAAAACAACCCAAATAGGTCCAGAATGGCCCTCTTGCCTTCAAATCTGCAACTCTGCTTGCAGCAGTTTCCAACCCCTCAAAACATCCTTGCCTGGCGTATTTAAAATTTTCAGGAAGCTTTTCGTTTCATTTTCCAATGACTGTTCATTTCACCTTCCCTTGTGCATGCATGTGTTTTGGTTTCCAAAAAAGCTTTTCATTTCTATTTTGTGGCCCTTCATTTCATTCCCATGGTTTGGCTTCCTCTTTTGGTTTTCTTCACTTTTCATTTGATTTCAAAAAATGTTTCCTTTTCTCCACATGGGCACGCGTCCGCTTCCTTCCATGTGTAACGACCATCTTAAATGATTTCGAATCATTACAGATTCCTTATGTAACGTTTTGTCTTATTCATTGGATTTTGTCCTTATGTGACAAACTACCTTATTCAATCTTCGATTTATTCCTTGGCTTTATATAAAGCCTTGACACCTTCATGAGCAACTAATGAAGGGGTACGAATCACCTCTTTCTTTGCATGTCTATGTGTCCTCTTTTGAGTCGCGAAAATGCAACATGTCGCGATATCGCGACACTTTTGTTTCTCTATCTGCCTACCCTTTTTGAGCCGCAAAAATGCAACATGTCACGATATCGCGACACTTTTGTTTCTCTTCTCTTTTGAGCCGCAAAAATGCAACATGTCACGATATCGCGACACTTTTCTCTTTTCTTTGGCCGCGAAAATGCAACATGTCGCGATATCGCGACACTTTTCTTTCTTCTCTTTTGGCCGCAAAAATGCAACATGTCGCGATATCGCGACACTTTTCTCTTTTGGCCACGAAAATGCAACATGTCGCGATATCGCGACACTTTTTCTCTTTTGGCCGCGACAATGCAACATGTCGCGATATCGTGACACTTTTTCTCTTTTGGCCGTGACAATGCAACATGTCGCGATATCGCGACACTTTTTCTCTTTTGGACCGCGACAATGCAACATGTCGCGATATCGCGACACTTTTTCCTCCTTGCGGTGTTTTGCTTTTTCTTTGATCTTTAGCATATGGGCCACTTCGGTCTTCTTGGAAAACATGCAAAAAAGGTGGGTCCCCAATTTTGGGGTACGTTGTGGAGCAGCCACAACATATCCCATGCTCAAATCAGCCTATGTGCTGCTTTTCAATGATTTGCCAATAATTCTGGATCTAAAATAAATGCAAATCTAGATAGTTTGTGCTGCAGTAGTAGTCATTGGCCCTTTAGAAAGCATCTTCAGTGGTGGGAGTACGTGGGAGAAGTCTAGAAATATCTCACATATCTTTCTTCACTTCAGAATATGCCCTTTCTATCTTGCAAACAATTTCCTATTATGCTGCAGTTATTTCTGTGTTTATCCTAGAAGAGGATCAAAATTGATCTTTTCCATGAATGGTGGCTTTGGACGACAAGGACGACAAAGTCAGATGGGAGATATTTTCCTTTAATATTTTCAACCTTATTTCCCTTTTTCCATCATCAAAAATTAGTCAAAAATTCAAAAAGCACTTTCTGTTCTCATTTCGAAGATAAGTGGCTCATTCCGAAGAGACTGTATTTCTCATTCCGAAGATGTCCGCTCATTCCGAAGAGACTGTATTTCTCATTCTGAAGATGTCTGCTCATTCCGAAGATCTTCAAAATGAACAATTGTGTGCTCTTCAAGTGATTTTAGCTGCATTTCTCAGGTGGATTAGCTCTTAGGATCAGATTGCAATAGCCTTCATTCCTCTCCATGTGTGAATTCCATGCCTTGCCATTCATTTGTAGCTTGCTGGAATTTACATGGTAAATTACTGCATTTTCCAATTCTGCTGCACAGTTGTAAAATATTGGCATTTCTTGCAAATTCAAACAAATTAGAACATGGAAAAATTATTCAAATATCAACATGAAGGATTACATCAAGTTGCTACTAAATTTATACACTTCATTCACCAAGTAACAATGCTGAAATAGTGCAACAATGCTGCATAATTGTCCCTGCTCTGTTATACCCTATTGCTGCCTATTTAGACCATGTGGGAATGCTTCTAAATAGGTCAGATGTCTTCTGTAGTCCTTCTGAACTCATTCCATCCATATCCTCATGCTTTGCTTGACAACTTCAAGGTGTTCCTATAAAGTGACAACTTGTTGATTTTTATATGGCTATTTTTTTTAGATTTTCAGATTTATGATAGTCCTAATAATTTGGCTTCAATGTGGACTTCAAATAATTTGAAGGGCAGGAAAACATTCATAAACCATTGTGAATTTAATGGATATCAGCATACCACATTTGGTTAATTGAAATGCATGTTTTTACTTGCTACTTAATCAAGCAAAATCAGTCACAAAATGCTGAAAATAGTCAAAAACAGAGATATAGTATTCCTAACATAAAATCATGCAAACACTTAACAAATATATATTCTAATCAACTATTTGGCATTTAACTTAATAATATGACAGTTTTTATATGTCAAACATAGTGTAAAAATGAGGCATTTTCAGGCCTCATCATCCCCCCGACTTGAACTGATGCATGCCCTCATGCATCCTAGTAGGCCATAGTAATATGCTGGTTTTATCCTTGTGAAAAACATCCTTTGACACCTGCTACCTGAGAAATTTCTCCTTGCTGCACTACACCAAGCATTTTTTAATTTAAGCACAGGTATTTCACTTTTCTACAACCTTGCAAAAAAAAGTTTTCAATCAATTTTTTTTAAATTTTTTTTATTCTTTTTTTTTCTTTTCTTGCATATCTTTTTTTTTTCATTTGCAACTTGCAACTTTTTAACTTCTGCACTTTCATCCTTCAATATTGCAATTTCTGCAACTACTGCAATTTTAACTCTTTTTTCGCCCTTCTACAAGTTTTAGTGCTGCAAGGTACCTCTTAAAGGCTTGGTATCATGTGATTCATCTTGCAATAGCCTTATTGTGGAACCATATTTGGCAGATGCACTACTACTGGTGAAATTTTTTGTTCTTAACAACATTTCAGCTTGAATGCCTATTTCTATTGTTTGCACCTTTTGAACAAAATTGATAAAATTTTGATTTTGAAATGCTTGAGGGATGTACTTACTTGTGGTAGAGCCTTATAAACCTCAATATTTGATGTACCCTACTCTTTTTGCTATTCTGTAGTATTTTTAGCAATTTTGGTGTAGTTTCTGCTCATTTCGAAGATATCCTGCTCATTCCGAAGATATGCCTGTTCATTCCGAAGATATGACTGTTCATTCCGAAGATGCATCAAAAAATGCAGAAATGACCTCCTATGCAAAAGTTAGCTACATATTCTATTGTGGGCCCATCTCTAGAGTGTATAAGCCTTCCATAACATCAAAAATCCCTCCATCCTTTTGTTTAGATGTTATTCTTTGTTTTGTATGTTGTTGTTTTATTCTAGTAGTACTAAAATAGAACCTTCAGGTGCATTTTGTTGATTATCCTCCTTCAATTTATCAGACAATTATGAGATATAAACTTGCAGTTCTCCTTCTGAAACTTGCCCTACAAATTGAAATAGAATTGCTGCCATGTCTGTCCCAAAATCAGGTTTTTGCACAGTTTTGGAATTTCCATGCAATTAAGGGCATAAGGGGGTGTTTCTTGACATCTTGAACATGTTCCATTTTCAACTTGCCAATATTGTATGAATAGTTTATGCCAAATACCGATTATCATACATTAAATGCTAAATGCTTACTATGACTTAAATGCAAGAAACACATACCTTACTGTCCTAAAAATTAATCATGCACCTTACAAGCTGCTTCTGATGATTGTTAGCAGGCTATCTAAAAACATAAAAATAACACATGTGCAGTGTGAGATTTGTACAATGGTGGAATAATGATGGGTAGATCAACAAGGCAATGCATGCCAAAAAATCGGTTTTCATGCAAGCCAACTCAGTAGCGCCTCCAAGAAGGTTTTCACTACTGAATTATTCATTTTTTTTTCATTTTTATTTTTTTCTCTTTTTTTTCATTTTTTTTTCATCAAAAGAGGCTGCCATTTCTGGTTTTCAACCAACTTCTGTCCCTTTTTTTTTTTCAAGTGCTTCAATGAGAGAGAACATCTCTCACTCTTATTTGGATAAGACCAATCCTTATTCTACAAAAACATGTCAATTGTTGTATGAAAACACCATCTCTTTCTGTTGAAACCTGCAACATTGATGCAACCTTCCTTTCTAAATGAGCAGTAAGAATCTTCTTACATCATAATTGCCTCCTTATTGCTAGAAATGAAGTATTGGCTTCATTGTTCCTCTTCCTTGCTGAAATTGATGCTTGTCCTCATGTATCCCCATTTTGTGGGACATGCCTCTGCTGCAAATCTTTTTTTTCTCTTTTTTTTTCAATTTTTCTTGTCTTGCTTGTACCCAAGAAGGAAGTTCACAAACAAGACTATTCTTCTTTTTGCTTTTCTTGTATTTTTTTTTTTCTTTTTGTCAAACTTTTTATCATTACTCTAAATCTGATATTGAAGAGAAATTCTCTTCCATTATGTGTACATCCAATGGAATCTCCTTCAAGAACTCCTCCTTAGTTAATGGTGCATGGTATACCCGAAGGCAATGTCCATTCACCACTAACATCCTCCATGAATTACCAATGGGAGAAAGAAGCACTGCTCCATATCTGAAAACTTCTTCAATCAAGTGTTGTCCATGCCTCCTAGTCTGCAAAATCTTGTCAATCTATTCTTGAAACAATTAAATACCAATTCCCAAAAGATGTTAAGTGCTTACATCAAGATAAAATCTTGATATACCCTTGTAATTCCATGTAAAGGGATTGAAATATTGTTTCAAAATAGCAACAATTTTGCTTTTTGTTTATAATTCATCCAACTAATAATGTTCAAGAATTTTCTTGGCTGCACTTCAATTTGTTTCATTCCTAGGAGGACAGAATTTACCCCTTTGTAATTTCTTACTAAGGAGTTCAATGGAAGTAAATTTTCTATGTGCAATTTTTCTAGTTTTTCTCCTTTATCCAAGGCTAATTTTTGTGTGTTTGGACTAAAGGTTTTCTGTGTATCTCCATTGATTTTTGTCTCTTCAAGCTCGGGTAAGTTCTTGTTTGAGCACAGTTGGATGTTGCTGTAGTCAATAACATTTCTTGCAATTTTTTTTTTTTACCAGATTCAGCTACATAGACAGGGGATGCCTATCCTGTATTATTCAGACTGATCATAGGTTGGGCTAAAAAAGAAATATTTTTGGTTTGCACAATAAGACAAGAAGTGTACAACTTTAGCGAGATCAACTACTTGTCAGGTAGGATCACCTCTAATGAGATCAACTATTGTCTATGTAGGCTAAGAATTGCTAGGTTGTGGTTTAGCGTGGTAAAATCCTAACAATATTTAAGTAATAATGGAAAACTCTAGGATCATCATTAAGTTGTAAACTCCTATTTTGATTGTGCAAAAGTTTTTGTGATTTTTTTTTTAATAGATTCAGCTTACATGGACAGGGGTTGCCTGTCCTGTATTATTCATATTGGCCACAGGTTGGGCTGAAGGTGGTGGTTGATTTACTTGCCCTATTTGTTGTTGTTGGGATCTCTCTTTGAGAAGAATTCAGATTAGGCAACAAATTTTGTATCTCTGAGTTGTGGAAGTAAATGGCATTCATCAATGATATGTCCCTATGAACAAATGCTACAGGTAGCTAATATGGCTATTTTGTTCAAGGGATAGTCTTGTATATCTACCATGATATCTTTCCAACACCTAGTACAAATTTGTTTATACTACCCTGATGATATGGATATAAAAATGGCAGTACTAGCAGATGGCTCTTCTAAATTTTTTAAGAGATCTTATGTTTCTTGATAATGAGGATGATGAATTCTTTCTATTTTTATCAAGAATTTCAAACATAGGCAATTTAACCCCCAAGTGTGAAGATCACCTCCTTGTGGTTGCTTGTTTTCTAAATGGACTGAAATGCAACTATCAATAATTATTATTTATACCAACTATTTCATTCAGATTTTACTCTAAACTTCATAAGTTAGCACAATAATAATTATTTGCCTACTTTTACCCTCTAACAACACCATGATCCCTAGAAACGGTGCCAAAATGATGAGTGTCATTGAGTCTCATCATTTAATCTCAATGATTTATCAATCCAGGGTGGTGTCCAAGGTTGTCTACGATAGAAGGCTAGGGCAGAGTACAATTTAGGAATTCAGATTTCAAGCATTTATTGGTGAAGCAGATTTTGGTTTAGCCTTTTGGTGTCACACTAAACCTAGTCTAAAGAATGGAAATTGAAATAAATTACAGGAATTGAAAACTAAATCTAAATTTCAGAATTTAACAATTAACTACAATTGCATGAATTGAAATTGCTAAATTGAAATCTAATCTACTTTTGTAGAATTGAAATATAGTTACTCTTGCATAATTGAAATGATGCTTGTAAATGAAACTTATTCTAAAAACACCTATCAATGCCCTACCACAAAAGGTCGTCAAGCTTCTGCTATAGGAATTGACAACAAAATGAAATATGCTAAAAATGGAAAGTTGCTAAAATAGAAAGCAGGGAAAACATGGAAAGCAAAGGAAAAATGCTTAATATAATTTGTCAGCTGACATACACACAAATGTTGTACACAAACATAATAGAAAACATAAATCACATAATACAAAATAAAAACAAGAAAATGAAATCTGGCAAGCAATCTATTAATTCTGCTATAGCAAAATTACAGATTAAAACCTGCCATAAAATCCCTCCTTCTAGATCTGAAAGTGGGCCCATACTTCCTGATCTAGAAGGAGGTGAAAAGCACTCCTTAACTAATTAACACTCAGAACAAAAAATGATAAAATAGTTGCACTTTTATTGATGATAGAACATGCTGAAAACTGTTACAAAAAATTGTTGTACAATCCTAATTGTTGCTATTGAAAACTCTCCTCTATTCTAATTCCTAACTGGCTCAACCAAGGAGGGAGATGTGTTATTTATATAGAAATTTACAACATATCCCATGCTCAAATCAGCCTATGTGCTGCTTTTCAGTGATTTGCCAATAATTTTGGATCTGAAATAAATGCAAATCTGGACAGTTTGTGTTGCAGTAGTAGTCATTGGCCCTTTAGAAAGCATCTTCAATGGTGGGAGTACGTGGGAGAAGTCTAGAAATATCTCACATATCTTTCTTCACTTCAGAATATGCCCTTTCTATCTTGCAAACAATTTCCTATTATGCTGCAGTTATTTCTGTGTTTATCCTAGAAGAGGATCAAAATTGATCTTTTCCATGAATGGTGGCTTTGGACGGCAAGGACGGCAAAGTCAGATGGGAGATATTTTCCTTTAATATTTTCAACCTTCTTTCCCTTTTTCCATCGTCAAAAATCAGTCAAAAATTCAAAAAGCACTTTCTGTTCTCATTTCGAAGATAAGTGGCTCATTCCGAAGAGACTGTATTTCTCATTCCGAAGATGTCCGCTCATTCCGAAGAGACTATATTTCTCATTCCAAAGATGTCTGCTCATTTCGAAGATCTTCAGAATGAACAATTGTGTGCTCTTCAAGTGATTTTAGCTGCATTTCTCAGGTGGATTAGCTCTCAGGATCAGATTGCAATAGCCTTCATTCCTCTCCATGTGTGAATTCCATGCCTTGCCATTCATTTGTAGCTTGTTGGAATTTACATGGTAAATTACTGCATTTTCCAATTCTGCTGCACAGTTGTAAAATATTGGCATTTTTTGCAAATTCAAACAAATTAGAACATGGAAAAATTATTCAAATATCAACATGAAGGATTACATCAAGTTGCTACTGAATTTATACACTTCATTCACCAAGTAACAATGCTGAAATAGTGCAACAGTGCTGCACAATTGTCCCTGCTCTGTTATACCCTATTGCTGCCTATTTAGACCATGTGGGAATGCTTCTAAATAGGTCAGATGTCTTCTGTAGTCCTTCTGAACTCATTCCATCCATATCCTCATGCTTTGCTTGACAACTTCAAGGTGTTCCTATAAAGTGACAACTTGCTGATTTTTATATGGCTATTTTTTTTAGATTTTCAGATTTATGATAGTCCTAATAATTTGGCTTCAATGTGGACTTCAAATAAGTTGAAGGGCAGGAAAACATTCATAAACCATTGTGAATTTAATGGATATCAGCATACCACATTTGGTTAATTGAAATGCATGTTTTTACTTGCTACTTAATCAAGCAAAATCAGTCACAAAATGCTGAAAATAGTCAAAAATAGAGATATAGTATTCCTAACATAAAATCATGCAAACACTTAACAAATATATATTCTAATCAACTATTTGGCATTTAACTTAATAATATGACAGTTTTTATATGTCAAACATAGTGTAAAAATGAGGCATTTTCAGGCCTCATCAGTATCGATTGCAAATTTGATGAAATTGAGGGCATCAAAAGTTTATGCTATGAATACCTAAATATTGTAGCATGTAGTTATCAAGAATTGAAAGGGTACGACAAAAATGTGATCCAGCACACCATCGAGCTATAAGAAGGGGTGAAGCCTTTTTGGTAGAAGCAACGTCCTGTCAATCCCAATATCGAAGCCCTCATGAAAGTAGAATTATTAAAGATGCTTGAAGCAAAGATCATTTATCCTATTAAACATTCCACCTGGGTAGCGAACCTGGTTCCTATAAGAAAGAAGAATGGAGATATACGTCTATGTGTTGAATTTTGAAATTTAAATCAGGAATCACTTAAGGATCATTATCCTCTTCCCCAGATAGATAAGATTCTTCATGTTGTGGCTGGTGCTCAGAGATTTTCCTTGTTAGATGGCTTCTCTGGGTACAATCAAATTTGGGTTAAGGATGAGGATCAATACAAGATGGCGTTTATAACTAAGTGGGGTACATTCGCTTATCAATGGATGCCTTTCAGGCTTTCAAACGCTGGTGCAAATTTTTAGAGAGCCATGGATGTCACCTTCGGTAAGTTGCTAAATAAAATAATTGTAATTCATCTTGATGATATGACAGTGTTTTCACATTGTAGAACATATCATGTTTCTCATTTAAGGCAAATATTTGAGAAGTGCCGAGAATTTAGGATTTCCATGAATTTGAAGAATTCAATTTTTGTTGTCAAGGAAGGGAATCTACTGGGCCATGTGATATCACGGGAAGAATTGGCCATAGATCCTGCGCAAGCTGAAGCACTAATGAAATTTCCGCTACCTACGAATAAGAAAGATTTACAGTCCTTATTAGGACAAATAAACTTCATTCACAAGTTTATTGCTGATTTTGCCCAAGTCATCAAACCAATGATAGAGCTCTTGAAAAATAATGTTGAGTTTAAATGGATGGAGGCCAGGAGGTGAGCTTTTCAAGAAATCAAAGAGAGGATAAATCATGTGCTAGTATTGATCAATCCTGACTACTCCAAAGATTTTATACTATATGTAGTAGGTGAGTAGGAGAGATATGCTGTCATGCTCACACAAAAACAAGATGATGGCGAAGAAAACCCTATCACTTTTCTAAGTCATGTTATTGCACCGCACTAGGAGAAGTATAATTTTATTGAGAAGCAGGTTTATGCAGTTATGATAGCCTTGAAGAAGTTTCACCACTTTGTTTCTCAAATTAGAACTGTGATTTACGTCATTCACCCTGATGTTAGGAATTTTATAATTCAAGGAGAGTTGGGTGATAAGAGAGCCAGACGGGTTTCAAAGATCTAGAAGTATGATGTAGAGATCAAGCTGAAAAAGTTGGTTCATGGGCACACTCTGTGTCAAGAGTTGGCCAAAAGCATGATTGTTGAGACAAATATTGAAGATGTAATTTGTGCAAATAATGCAGCAGGCGACAAAGAATGGATCGAGGAACTCCTTGAGTATTTTACTTTTGGAAGGTGTCCTAGCGGCTTTAACCCCTCACAATGTCAAAGGTTCATATTGTAGGCACTCAGGTATGTGTCGTTTCCCAATGACCTATATTATAAGAACATTTATGGCATACTCCTTAGATGTGTGAAAGATTCTAAAAAATCAAAAATTTTGGAGGACTTGTCAGGAGGGCACTATGTCGGTGGACTTATGGCTCTAAAAATTATTCGGGAAGGATATTATTGGCCTACTCTGTTTTTTGATTCACATAAGATAAGTCAGCAGTGCAACAGTTGTCAAAGATATGTGGGACAAATGAGAAAAGGATCATCGCCATTGCATATGATTCAGATAGAGGCACCATTTCAAAAATGGGGTCTTGATTTTATAGGTGTTATTGATCTACACTCCTTTGCAGAGCATAAGTATATTTTGATTGCAATAGATTACTTCACCAGATGGGTAGAAGATATACCCACCAAAAAGGTTGATCAGGTGACTGTTATTTCTTTTCTAGAGAGCCTCATCACCCGTTTTGGTATAACTGAATCCTTGGTTACCAATAATGGTACTCCTTTCATTGGAGCTAAAATTACCGAATTCGCCTGTAGGTATGGTATTTATTTGAATACATCTTCCAATTATTACCCATAGGGGAATGGATTGGCTGAGTCAACCAACAAAAAATTGCTTTGGATTCTGAAGAGGATAATAGGTGAGAATAAGAGAAATTAGAATTTACTGTTAAATTAGGTGCTTTGGGCGGTCACATTTCGGTAAATAAGCCCATTAAAACGTCCCTGTATGCTTTGGTTTATGGGAAAGAAGTTGTCCTTCCTAACCATATTGAACTTTCGATGCTCCAAACTTTGTAGATGTTTCAAGATGAAAACAAAGAAAATAATCCCATAGAGGCAAGGTTAGCGCAATTGCTACAATAAGAAGAAGAAAGGGAGCGAGCTTATCATTCTTTTGTAGAACATGCTACAAAAATGAAGAAGTGGTTTTAGAGTAAAACCACTGATCGAAGCTTCCAGGTGGGTGACTTGGTATTAAAATGGAATGAAAAAAAATCTAAGCCTAGGAAACATCATAAGTTTGATGCAATTTGGGAGGGACCTTTTCAGATTTTAGTTGTCACTTCTTCTAATGCATTTCAAATTTGTGATATGGACGGGTGCGAGCTCCCCATTCTGGTGAATGGACTTCATTTGAAGGCCTATATTTCATGATTTTAAATCGAAGGTAGTACCTTGTACATATGTAATATTTTTGTGTAAATATGTATGTTGTAAAAAAAATGAAATTCAAGGATGACGAAGTGATAACACAGGTTTGTGCATGCCCCTTGGAAGGGGCGAACATCACGTTCACCCATTTTTTAGGCGAACGCATCTTGTTGACGTCACCAAAAAAAAAGAAGAAAAAAAAATAAAAAAGGGGGGGGGCATTGTGCATGGCACTTTTTCTAAAAAAGCAAAAAATGTAAAAATAAAAAGGAAGAAAACATAGTGAAGATTGCTTTAAATAAGGTGTGCCATGGAGTTTTAAGAGACACTTTCATTGGCAAAGATTTCCTAAGAAGCGAATTCAGAGCAATTAATTTTGTCCAAAGGTTACGTGGTGGTCATCAAAAGTAGTCGGTGCCAAATTTAAGTGATGATTTTCAAACATGGGAGGTGCTCAGATTGAGCTTTTCAAGGCAGCTAATAGAATTAATGATTGATGATTAACATCAAGTTTGATCTTCCTAGTAAGCTGCTGGCATCAGGGCATGTTGTTCTATGAGATTGCGTTGTGTTGTGGGCACAACTTCCAAGAAGAATTTGACAGTGAACCAAAGGGAAGGTTTTTTGCGCTTTGAGAAACGAGTCTAAGAAATTTTCTAAGAATATTTCTCTCCGAAGGCGCATCTGCATTTAATTCTGTAATTATTGCGATAGTTGGTAATGCTCCTATAAAATTTTGAAGAAAAAAGGCAAGTCTTGTTTTCCTTATTTATTTTTCTTTTCGTGCTACGTTGTATCCTATTTTACAAGGTGCAAATGAATTTTCAAAAGCTACTAAGCAGGGAATTGCAGAAAAACTATAGTTTTTATCTGACAAGATGGGAAGATGTAGCAAAGAACATAAAAATATGTTAGAGGATGTTGAAGTACAACCAACCAAGATACGAGAGAGAAGTTGGAGGGCTAAAAAGGCCCAGTAGAATGATTATGTTGATTTGGATCCCTATGAAGATGAAATGGCCGAAATTAGTGATTCTTTGATCACACATAAGGGAATTGATAGATTAATGCAAGAGGTTGAATTTGTAGTCGATCAAGGGGTTTACCATAATATTTGGCTCACGATGCCTCACCATGCACAACTTTCATGGTATTTTTGCTCGTATGTGCATCCATGCCCTGAACTCATAATATTAATTGCATAATTTTATGACGCCTCCACTAAGGCTATCCAACATTCCTAGAATGAGATTCTTTTTATGATTACATCAGATGAGGTCTGAGAGGCTTTTTCCTATGGGGTGAGCGCGTCGAGCTATGCTGTAAATAAGAAAATTCATACAGATGAGCAAGAGGAAAAGTATGTTTCCACTATTGCTATGAGGTAATTTATGGAGACGTAGCTCATCAAGGAGCCACAAATGGGGTAGCTATCGAGTTTTCCTAAAACCCTTTCAAAATTCAAGTGCCAAGATATTTATTCCATGCTTTCCTGGGTTTCTGGGTTGCCTTCAGATAAACTGTGCATAACTGATAGGTAACCATGGCTTAATGTATTTGCAAGGTAGAATTTTATTCTCCCGCGGCTATGAGGTAGGGGGGAATCCAATTTATTTTTACTAGGCTGAATTTGTTTCTCGAAGAATTAATTTGCAGTTGCAGAGGTTGCAAGAAGGAAAGACTAGGGCATTTCAGCACACTTCATTACTGGTATTGTTTTTATTTTTTCATATGCAGCGATGTTTTTCTTTCATTACTATTACGCAAATGGGCAAAAAGAATGAACCTCTGCCAGTTTATAAGTAGACTCAAGTATTGACTAAGAAGGAGTTTGTATATAGATTTAATAGCTGGTTTTTAGGTCCAAGCATCGAGTTACTTTGTGGTAGTTGTGATCGAGTGCCTCGCAACCTAAGGGATGTCATTGTTTCAAAGGAGAAGGGTGACATATTTTTGCTCACTCATGGTGTGGTTGTTCACATTTTTGGATATACAGGTAAACCTTTTTTGTTGCCTTAATTTTCCACTGTGCACATTTTTGCTATGGAAGTTGTGCGCCAAATAGATTATATTAATGATATATACAACTTCGGACGAGGGAAGAAAATGACCTGTACTATGCCTCTTAAGTTTGGGAGTATAGAAGTGAACCAAGTTGGGCAAAATCACATTTTGACGGAGGTGCTTCAAGACTTGGGACTAATTGAGTTACCACAACGCTGGCGATATGATCCACTTGGAAAATTTTTGGCACTTATTAAGGCAAAGACCTTTCATTGTTGCCTGCACCCAGATATTCAAAAGCATCGAAACAATTTTGATGGGCCAGACATGAACTAGCATGTGGAAAAAATGTCCTTCCTTCTTCCATGGCATGATTATTATGAGCAAGAAGCAGAGTATAATCCAGGTAAGAATAAAATGCATATTCCTCATCTAGGCCTATTTGGGACTGCCCAAGAGGTAAACCCTCATTGGAAGGAGGAGAAAATTATAAACTGGTGGGTAATGCGCATTCATCAAAGGAAGCCCTATGGTACTTATGGATTGAAGCTTGATACCCAGTTCTCTCAGGTTTATGATAGGTTTGTGGATTCTTATCAACCTGTCACCTTTGCCACCATTTTGCCACAAAGTTTTCAGCAGTTTAAAAGTGGCGAAAGCGAACCAAAGGAGGAGAGTCTTATGGTTGAGGACAACACTGAAGAAGAAGAGGAAGAAGAAGAAAACTTCCATGTTTTTCAAAAGCAAACTCAAAGGGCGAAGCACCCTCTTGAAGATGTTTCCTTGCAGAAGCAAAAAAAATAGCCGATAGTGCCCCCTTTTCCTAAAGCAGCTAAGTAGCCCCAAACTAGTGTGACCACTACTTCAACTATTACAGCACCCATGTCTTCAGGTACTACGATTCCTATTACATCGAGTTTCGTAGTTGCTTCTATACCAGCATTGAACCTTGTCCTCAATGGTGAGTGCCCTACATCAGTAGCACAAATATTTTTGATGGTGCAACAAGAGGAGGAGCAACTTTTAGAAGATTATCATGTTGATATTCTGAATGAAGAAGTAGCCCTCAATGTTGGTGAGAAAGGGGTAGAGTAGGGAAAGGAGGTAGTTGCAAAACCTCCACCATCCATAGAACTAAGGGCGCTTGCACCCCAAGGTACGTCATCTCTTCCTTCATCTTCCATTTCCCTCATCGGGCACATAGTGATTTCTTCTTTGGTCCCCTCAATTTCATTTTTGTCCACTCAATTTTCTACCTTCTCGCCCTTTGGTCTTACTTTTGTTTCTCTTTCTATGGTTCCCTATTCAGCTTCTACTATTTCTATTTATGAAGTCACTGCTGCTACTTTCATTCTCACTTTCGTACCCTTTGTTTCTTTTAGTTCTTATGCATTAAGGACTAATCCTTTTCTGTGTCCCCTTCCCTCGGTCGTTATTTCTTCCACCATTGTAGCTATTAGTATGCAAGCTCTATCTAGGCTTAGCGTAACCACGGCTGCATCTGTGTCCTCCATCTCATCCACTCTTTTCATCTCTTCCACCATCCCTGTGTCTGTTGCTCCACTTCAATTTGTGTCATTCGTGGCCACTAGGCTTAGTCTCCCAAAGATTTTTGTTCCATTTACCCCATTTTTGGAGCTACAGACTATTCCATACATGTAGGTGGCATGCGCATAGTTGGATGTTAAAAAATTAAATCGAGTGCACCTGAGCTCCTCTCAATGGTTGAAGAGTATGTGGAAAAAAGAAGCTTTGGCACCAGCGTGACCGATCAAGAAGGTGGCCTTTGATCCAATTGCCAAGGAGGCTCATGTGACAACATTCACTTTGATGGTTCAGAAGCCTCAAGGTGAGTTGTAGCCTGAGGACTATGTTTCTAAGACTATAACTGAAGATCTAACATGGATTTATCCCATTGAAAAAATGGGCAATATGCAAGTAGATATGAGCTCCTTGTATTTGCATGGAGAGAATTATAAAGAAAAATATTTTAGGCTGCAAGACAGGGTACTTGAGTTGGAGAGTGCGTTGTCGAAGAGCAAGGTAATAGAAGAAAAAATGGCCACTAAAAGGGAATATTTTTGCAATCAAGTCAAGGTGCACTTAAAGGAGCGTGATGCCACTCAGATTGAGATGCATAATATTCAAAAACATGTCAAAGAACTTAAAAAGAATATTGAAGCTAAGGTCGTCCCTGTTGTGGGGTTTTCGCGTGATAGCATAAGAGACCTTCGCCTTCGCTCTGTACAAAATTCCATAAAGTTGGTTGGGCATGCAATCAAGGTGTTGCAATACTTATGGGAAGTAGGGATACAAATCCAGCTTGGGAAACAAATGATTGACTCAGTGGATGAGTTGTTATCGCCCCATATGGAGATAGCTATGAAGATCCAAGCTTTTGTTGAATATTTCCCTGTATATTCACCCTCTCAGCGATATGGACTATGCTTGGTCCCAAGTGCGGGTAACTCTGTGAAGTTATTTTTAGCATATGGACCTTGTAAATGAGGGGTGGGCGATCGTTAATACTATTGAACGAGAGCATACTATTTTGATGTCTCATTTTGAGACTATCGATCGGCTAGGTTTCACCACCTTCCTAGATGATTTGGGTGAGCTTCTTTCGATGGAGCAGTTGCAAGAGCTCTAGAGTGTATTTATTGAAGATAATACAAATATTGAAGATACTGTAGGTCTTGCTGCTAATGGATAAATATACACATTTGGAGCTTTCCCTTTACAAGTTGGCTCAGTGTTCGAAGTGCCTCAACTTGAAAGATGTACAAAGTCTTCACTTTATTTATGAGGCTTTCAGTACTCATTGCTTGTTTACCATTGAAGCTTGGCATTACATTGTACGCACATATGAGGCCCTTTCAGAGGTTATTACATAACAAGAAGGTAAGGTGACAACAGATCATGAAGCAGCAAAAAAAGCAGTGGAAGAAGTTGAACGTGCTAAAGTGCTTAGGGTCACAGCTAAAGCAGAAGAAGTAGAGCACACACTGGTGGCCCCTAGAAGATAAGATATTTGTATATTTTGTATAGAATTTGCACCCAATGGATAAAGTCCTGGGATCGCTTGCATCCATACAAATTGGATACCCCATGAGTCGCCAAGAAATATTGGCCATTTTGTATTTCATTGGGATTTTGAGAAAATTTTGTATTAATTTCTATAAGAAGTGATAATATACTTTCCATTCAGTATGTAGAAGTCTAATATATTGTATTCGATAAAGAACAAAGAGAAATCTTGAAGACACTTTGAAAAAAATCTTTATGTATTTATGGATATTCATGTTCGCCCTTAAGGAATGCCTCATTCACCCTTTCCTAGGGTGAACCTGTTTTGAAAATGTAATGGCAAAATGTTTAAGTATGAAATCACTTTCGCCCTTACTTAGGGGTAAATATTCCATTCACCCTTTCTTGGGGCGAACGTGCCTTGGGATACTTTGCTGCCTGTGTTCCTGAAAAATACTGTGCGCCCTAGTCGAGGGGTGAACATGACGTTTGCCCATCCCAGGGAAAAACTTCCTTTCAACAATGAAGAATCATGTTCACCCATTCTAGGGGTGAACATCTCATTCACCCTTCCTTAGAGGTGAACATCCTGTTCACATTTCCATGGGGAGAACTTGCTTAATGAAAATTGCGCGCGTGTTTGATATGGCTAAGATGAATTTAAGGTGAAAATTTGAATTGCATGTATTTAATGAAGGGCACCCTTAGTAACTCTGTTTTGTGAATCGTAAGGAAAAATGCATGGAGAAATAAGTTTTCATGATTTCGAATGTATCAAAGTTGTTTACAGAATTTAATTATTTCTCTTATCATGCACATATACGTCCAAATTTCAGATTTCCTAGAATTTGTTTCTCAAATGCACAGATTTTCCAAGAAATCAAGGAGATTTTTTCTGGTTGTTGTCTTTGATCCCAAAACATTCTTTTCTCACATGTATTAAATGAAAGAGGTAGAAACATCTATAAATACTAAGCAAATATTGTTGTAAAAGAAGAGGTTAGACACTTTGTGAGAATTCCCTCTAAGTTCTCTCCATTAATGAAATACATCAAGCTTCTGAATTGATAAGCGATTCTGCATATAATTTATTTCTACGTAGTGCACTTCCTTTAACATTCACTCTTTTTATTTGCTATCTAGTTTAAATTCTATATTTGGATTTAAATGTTTCCAGTGGAAGAGTGAGTACCGAGGTGTTAATTTAAAAGTTATTATTGCAAGATTTCAAGTTTATTCTGTTGCCTTTCCTTCTATTTTATGTTGTTTTGTGCTCGAGTGTTTTCCTACTTTTAGTCTGACCCGAAACCTGCACTTTGGCCTGTGGTCATATTTCCCATTTCTTTCCACAATTTGCAATTTATTTCCTGCATCTCTAGTCTTCAACAAATTTTAGAATTAGTTTGAGAACCAAACCTCTCTGGATATTGGCACGGAGGACATCTCTTTCCTTTGGCATTTTAATGTTGGTTGTATCTAGTGTGCATAAACATAGTGTTTATTGATTAGGCAGATATTTGACCAACATGTTGCTTAGAAAGTATTAAGATCACTCCCTATAAGGTATGATGCAAAGGTTTCAGTTATAGAAGAGATGAGAGATATTGATAAGTTGACTATGGATGAGTTACATGGAATTCTCACATATTATGAGATGAGAATAGAAAAGGATCACAATTCCAAGAAAGAGGTAACTTTCAAAGCTTCAAAGAAGATAAAATATAAGAAACCAAAATCAAGGCGAAGTGGTGTATAACAGAGTTTCCAGAACTTTCGAAGTCAATAAAGAACAAGGACACTCAAAAGGATCAAAAGGGTATGGTTTTGAAAAAGAAGATTGACAAAGAAAAAAAGAATTGTATGCTAGGAGTAGAAATACTCCCACCCCAAAATCAAACACCTCAAGGAGAGGAGGTGGGGATGGGGCTCAGCTAAGAGTATTATATTTAGCCCCAAAGGAATCCCTTTGCCATTGATGTCAAAGGGAGAGATATTTGAGTAAGGGGGAGAGCATTCAGTCAAGGGGAGCAGATTTGGAATCCAGTGGTAGGAAAATGAATTTTTAGAAAGGGTTACCATCAATGACAAAGGGGGATATTGTTAGAAATTTTGAGTATATTGTTGTCATTGATGTCAAAGGATTGATGTCATAGGTTGATGACATTGGTGGTCATTGATGTCAAATATATCTTGGCATGACAAAAAGATAAGATTTATAATTTGGTTAATTATACAAGGCAAAGTTCATCCCAATGCAAGGAAATTGACAAAAAGAAAAGGTTATAATATTTAATTTAAATATTATAAGCCAAAGAGGTTTGGGACAAAGCTCTAAGTGTTTGGTTAAAAGGTTGAAGGCCCAAGTTTAAGACCATGGTTTCAAAAAGGAAGCAAGTGACTAAGGCTTAAAAAGAAATAATATTATAATATTTAAATAGTATAATATTAAGGACAAAAGTTTGAAGAAATAGGGTTAAATATTAAAAACTTTATTATAATAATTTATATTGTAATTTAAACCCAAAATGGGTTTGGCGCCAACAATTTTGGAGGTTTCCAATAAAAATTATAATGAGCACCGACGTCAAGAAAGGGGGGTAAAATCCATATAAATATGGATTAAAACTATGCACTAAGGTGAAGTTTTTGATTGGCAAGTATTCAATTTCCCTCATGCACAATTATGAGAAAAAGAAAAGAAAATATGAAATTTAAAAAAAATGACAAAGCACGGTTGAAAAAAGAAAGCATCGTGGGAGTTTGTTCCCAAGTAGGTGGCTAGCCTTATGATAGTTTAGGCAGCGCTAAGGCGCATGTCAGACAGTAGGTCCTAGGGTTGAAACTTGACGATGATAGTTTTGATGTTTTTTTATTAAGGAGGATTAGCAAAGGGTTTAAAACATAGAACATGCATATTTGGTTTCATGTGGGTAGTTGACCTAGTGGCATCCCAAGCGGTGCTAGCGTGCTAGCAGGTAGGAGGTGTCATGGTCGATTCCCACCCATGGTAGTTGTGGTAAGAGAAATATTATTTTTTGTGACTAAGGTTGAAATATTAAGGGCCTAAGTTGTGTTTGATTATTGTGCGCACTATTGGACTTGGGGAGTTATAAGGGAAATGATTTTTTAATTTTGACCATTGTTTTATAAGGAAATAAAAGGAGGAAATTGCAATTAATTTTTGAAGTATTGTGGATTAATAAGGTAAAATTAGTGGTTAATCAATTTGTGTTTGTGATGTTGAAATATTTAAGTTGGAGGTTAAAGGTGTATGATGTTCTTTTATTGTTTGTAATACTTGCATTAGTATTGAAGGGTTTGGTTTATAAATTGATGCTTTATTTTTAGAAATCAAGAGAGTTCTAAAGCATATGTTTGGGACGTAATCGTGCACATATTTTTAAAAAAGGATTTCCAATATAAAAAGGTGATGTACTAATCCAATTTGAAGTTGCAAAAGATAGTATTTTTTAGAGAGGTATTTGGGGGTACATCTTCATCAAGCATTTTGAGGTATGGTGGTTCAACTTCTTATCTAGGTGGTTGTGTTTTGAGAAAGTAATTTTGAGGTGGAGTTAAAAGGGTTGATTGGTGTGCATTGTTGAAAATATTTGAGCTAGAATTTGTGAAACAAATTGTGCATTATTGATTGATGAAAGTGGAAACAATTGTATTAGGGTTTGAGACCTACATGTGTTCTATTGTTGAAAGAAATTTGAAATACTTGTGTTAGGATTGAGACCAAGTTTGTACATCATTGTGAAATATTTTGAGTAGTGGTTGAAAGACATTGAAAGTAATTGTTTGAGATCAAGATTGTAAAGGAAATTTGTGCATTAGTGTGTTTGATCCTTGAGAGAAAATTTGCAAGAAATATAGACAAATTTGTGAAGCAAAGTTATACACTAGTTTGATTTTATTTGAAAGGGATTTTGCAAGAGGTAGAGATTGGATTAGATGAATGCAATATTTGTGAATGTGAAGAACATATTGAGTATTTTATAGTGCATATCATCCTCTATATGTTCCAGAGGTTAAACAAATTCTAAGTAGAATATGTTTGAATTTCCTAGTTGAAGAAAGCATTTCTGAAAGAGATATAAGCATTGGTTGTATGCAAGATTTGGAAATATTTGAGAAGGTTCATTGAAGCAGCTTTGAGGTAGACTTGCACAATTCTTGTGAGAAGACTTGAAGAGGCTTTGAGATATATTTGAGAAAGTCTTGTGAGAAGAATTGAAGTAGCAGTGAGGTAAATTTGAGCAAGTCTTGTGAGAAGACTTGAAGTAGCTTTGAGGAAAATTTGAGCAAGTCTTGTGAGAAGACTTGAAGTAGCTTTGACATATATTTGAGAAAGTCTTGTGAGAAGACTTGAAGCAGTAGTGAGGAAGACTTGAGAAAGTATTGTGAGAAGACTTGAAGTAACTTTGAGGTATATTTGAGCAAGTATTGGGATGACTTGAAACAACATTGAGATAAATTTGTGAGCAGAGTTAGAACAGATTTGTGCTAGCCTTGTGATAAGGTTTGGTACAGATTTGAGACAAAGTTAAGAGTAGGATTTGAAGTAGACCAAAGTAGATGGGATAGAGTTCTCCTATGGAGAGATATACACAAACCAGAACAAATAGGATAGAGTTTTCCTATGGAGAGAGATCCACAAACCTAAACAGAGGGGATAGAGTTCTCCTATGGAGAGAGATCCACAAACCAGAGCAGAGGGGATATAGTTCTCCTATGGAAAGAGATCCATAAAATAGATTAGAGAGGATAGAGTTATCCTATAGAGAGAGATCCACAAATGATAGCAGAGGGGATAGAGTTCTCCTATGGAGAGAGATCCACAAACTAGAGCAGAGCAGATAGAGTTCTATAGAGAGAGATCCACAAACCAGAGCAGAGGGGATAGAGTTCTCCTATGGAGAGATCCATAAAATAGAGCATAAGGGATAGAGTTCTCTTATGGAGAGAGATCCAAAAATTAGAGTAGAGGGAATAGAGTTCTCCTATGGAGAGAGATCCACAAACATTGTAATACGTAATTGATTCCCAATATATTTGTTGAGAAAATTTAGAAGAAAAATTTTCTTCGTGGATGTAACCCACATTGGATGAACCACATTAAATTTGTTTCTCTTATGTGTGTGATGATTTGTGCATTTTTTTTATTACTAGTATTAATATTAAAATTGATAACATTGGATAATATTATTAGGGAAAGAAAAGTAAAAGTTGATCTTATACTGTTCATCCCCCCTATCAGTATAAGCTTATGTTCTTCAGGACCCAATGGAGCAACACAAGAGGGGAGACATTGTTAGAATAGGTGTTTAGACTCTAGCTTATGCTCACCTAGGTAATTTATTTTTATATTAGTTTAGTTTATTTTTCCCTACCCACTTTATGTGTGGATATTTATTTTTATCTTATTTAGACATTATGAGAATATTTGACATTCCTAGGGAGTTATACTCATTGATTACATTTGGAGAGTTGAGATATTTTCTCCATGGATCATATCATACCTCCCTATTTGTATGGTGGATATTGATCCTTATCTTTTTATTGATCCTATGACTGTGGTGGATCTTTTGTACCTATTTAGGCAAGGCTTCTCCATTGTATTCACAATCAAATTCTGGCATATAATATGAATTTGCAATTTTTTTGTTAACTTCCATTATCTTATTTTTGTTTTTAAGTCTCTCTATTTTGGTTAATGTGGTTTTGCTTCAACCCCTTGATATTTGTGGCTTGGTTTTGTGTTTTTTAATTTTCCATAATTCCTTTCATGGTATCATAGCTTTGAGAACTATTGGAAACATCCATTGTTGAGGTTCATGCAACCGAATCATGTTGAAGGTTTTGCAGTTGGAGATTGGAGGTTTCTAAGCCCTAGAAGGTGAAAATTGATTTTTTTCTCTTCTATTATTTT
The DNA here is from genome assembly GCA_028583015.1 of Wollemia nobilis. Taxonomy (NCBI): domain Eukaryota; kingdom Viridiplantae; phylum Streptophyta; class Pinopsida; order Araucariales; family Araucariaceae; genus Wollemia; species Wollemia nobilis. The sequence goes on along the minus strand of JAQPPZ010002445.1, from coordinate 470,973 downwards.
ATGAATAGCTTCTATAACATTTTTACCCCTTCATTGCATCTTGGTTGACCCCTCTGACCATGAGGATTGATCATAAAGGTTCTATTTTTTGGAATTTTTTTTTGGAGTTTTTTTGTGGGCTATTTTAATAGTTGCAGAACTAAAAGTGACCCTATTCACCTAATTACTGTCGATCCAAAACCACCACCGATCACTTTTGACCTCTAGCAGCCACTATCATAGACAATTTTTTTTTTTGTATGCAGGTTTTTTCTTGCACATAGTTTGCAAAATATATGGTTTTCTATAATATCTAAAGTTGCTTGTTGTAGATCTAGTTTTATGAGATATTCAACCTATCTTCTTCATTCTTGAGTTCTTTCAAAATTTCAAACTTAGATTTGCATTTAAATTATTGATAATGTTTTCTAAAAATACGTAACTATATATATATTTTGATAGTAGTTATGTGTATTTGAAAACAAATTTATATAAGATTTTTTTTGTAAATTTATTACTCAATTTTTATTTTTCTTTTTAGATCTGCAAAATTTTAGTGACTGTAAAAATTAGATCTGATCATATACTCTTTGTAATGCCTAAATTATAAAGGCATTTGATTTTTGGAGGGCTCTTATTTTTGGAAGCATTGAATAAAAATATTTTGGGTGGGGTATCTTAGTGTCAATTTGAATACCATATTTATGGATCTTGTTCTTGTGATTTAAAAATAAGTTAAGAGGATTTTGAGCCACTGAAATTACATAATTATCACATATAGAATCCACACATGATGACACCTATTAAATCTATAGGGTTATCAAGATTAATGCAAGAAGAGCTACCTAAAGTTACAAAAGAGTATCATAAGTTTGTTCATGATTGCAAAATGGATGAATGTAAGGGATTAATTGGGATGCATGTGAGTGATAATATATTGTTTCATATTAATGATTGTGACACTCCTTTTCAAATTTAGGATAAGCTTGATAAGCTATTTGGTCAAGTTGACACTTTGAGAGTTTTACATCTTGATGTTGAACTTAGTGCTCTCAATCCAGATGATTTATCGTATATGGATGATTTTCTCACTAAGTTTCAATCCTTGCTCACACTTTTAAAGGGTAGTGGAAAAACTAAAATAGATGAAGAATATATTTTCCTAATTTTGTCAAAAATTAGGGGTCCATTCCCTATGTTTTCCTTTGCATTTTTTTCCAATATGGATTCCATGGTTTATGATCACAAAATACCTACTTTTGAGAAGTTTTGAGCTAATATTTTGAGGGAAGAATCCAAAGTTCTTAAATTTGAGCATTACACCTCCTCACATAAGACATTTATTGCATCCTTCACTTCCACTTCCAAAACAAGGGAAAATCCAAGTCTAAGTCCCAACCTAATCCTTCATCTTCTCCTTCATTTCATCAAAATCCCAAGGAGCCCAATCATAAACCTAAGTAGTCCATGTTGGAGTATATTACATTATTGGGTACATGATAATGTACCATCTTGGGTACATAACTAGAGTAGGAATTTACCTTAGAGTAAGGTTTGAGTAGTTACTACATGCAATGTAATAAATGCACAAGTGTTAGAATGTGCAATTATATAAATATGCATGTAGTCCACATGTACATGAGTCATAGGGTAGATGAAAGGCAAAGGTATTTACCTCCCTATATATGCATTTAAGGTAGAAGGGTGAGCGATGGATATAGAGAGACTATAGAATATACAATAGTTACTAGTTGCATTAGTTAGAGTGAGTACAATGTAGTTCCTTCATGTATTTATGGAGTGTTCATGTCCTCCATTATATCACATTGTACTATTTTCATGAGCTTTCATTAATGACATATTTCTAATTTATTACAGAAGTTTATCTTATAATTTTCTTGCATACTATAGTGCCATTATCATATAGTTATCATTGCTTACTCATTTTACATCTTGTGGTTGCTTTTCCTTTAATATATATCATCAAAATCTAACAGTGGTATCATAGCACATAGTAGATCAATAGGAAATAAAGAGAGAGAGAGTAAGAAGAGAGATTGAGATGAGATAAAAAATATTATTTTTAGAATTTCTAAAAATTATATCTGGTTAGAGTCTTTACACAGAGTTGCAGAAAAACTTGTGAAGACTAGGAATCAACATTGATTCCACTATATTTACAAATCAACCAGCGAAGATTTATTATCTCTAGATTTAAATATTTCTCTATTATAGTTTCCAATATTTTTTTGTAGAAAAAGTTGATTCAAAGAATGTTGGGAAGCTTCCTACAAATATCTAAGAAGAATATCTTCTTTGGAATAAATACAATACCTAAAAAGACCAAAGGAGCCTTATTGTAGATTGAATACTCCATAGTTGAAGATTGAGAAGAAAGGGGGAGGTTAAAGAAGCCACATTGAAAACTGTAGATCAAGAAGGAGGTCCAAGAAAGAAGACCCCATTGAAGGAAGAAGATACTCAAAGAAAAGAGTCCAGGAAGATTGGAGATTAGAGATCTTCATTGAAGATTGAGGATTACAAATTGTAAAATGAGAGAAGGATAAAAAAACTCAAGAAGTTGAAGAGACCCATGGGACGTCCCATTGAAGAACTTCCAAATTTAGAAGATTGAAGATAGATAAGGACTAGCAAAATTCCTACTGTAGATTTCAGAACCAACATATTTTAGAGATACAAGAAAGAGATCTCAATGCAAAAATTTATAGTTAAAATATTGAAGATATCAAGGGAAGGTCTCCTTGAAGTTTTGAGAATAATAGAGAAGCTAAAAATATTAGAGACCCAAGATAAGAGGTCTCAAGGAAGGATTGAAATGATAAAGAAGGAGAAGGCAAGGAAAGCCTCATTGCAAATTTTGGAGAAGGCCATTGAAGGAGATTTAGAGAAGGCCATTGGAGAAGATAGCTAGCAAGGAGAATTTTGCAATAGAATATAATTTGGGATAATTATCACCATCCGACAACAAGCAAAAAAGGAGAAGAATTTGGCAAGGAGTTAGCCAAATTTTGGAGGAGAATACTAAAGACCTCAAGACATTCATATTCTTGAGAAGAAGGCCACTAGATAGGCCAAGGTTGAAGTCAGAATTCAACAAGGAGGTTGAAGGAGAAATGAGTTAGAAGAAGCCACCAAATCTAAGAGATTTGAAGATTACCATATAAGGATATTTTGGAGAAAGGATTTTGTTAATTTTTACAACAAAAAATTGAAGCTTCCTAGAAGGAAAGATTTAGCTACAAATTTGAGGAGTTTCCTACCAATTTTGGGAGATTGAAGGACAACATTTCAGAGGAGAAATTAGCTACGTTAGAATTTAAAATAATAATAATTTCTCTAGATATCATGTGGCATTAGCTCAACTGGTTAAATTCCTTAACATTTTGAGGAGACCAAAGTTCGAATCTTGCCAAAATGATACATGGATAACATCCAAGCTTTATTGTAATACCATTATGTGGTGATGATGTATATTTCTAGGGCCCATTTCAATCCCATATAATCCACTAAAATAATTCTCTAGCCCCTATCTACAACTCTAAGCCACCATGTGACCTCCTATCCCCACTTTCCACATCTTCCACATGTGCACACATCACTATGACACCACTCCTCCACTTCATTTGCGACATCTCTAGATCACAACTATCCTACTTGGACCACTCCACCACTTCACTTTCCACATATCCATCTAACTAGAACACTTCAAACTCTCCCTACCACATACCTTTTCCACTTGTCTACCTTTGCTTGCCAAGTCATGTCCCTCATTAACCTTCCACAAAGTCTATAAATAATTCTTTCTTTTATTCCATTATGGAGAACGTGCAAAAATCATAATAAAAATATGCTAAAATTTCATTAGCTCCCTTTGTGAAAGCCTAAACATGTGAGTGTGGAGCACCCCATCTTGAGAGCTCAAGGTCATCTCAATAATGGAGTCTCTTTGGAATGCCCACTAATATTTGTTTTGCAATTGTTTACACCTTGGAAAACCAAACAACATCAAACTTGCACCATAAGCTTAGGAAAATTCTAGAAATACCTACTCCTAACCTTGAAGCCCTTGTAGTAACTCAAATCCAACCACCCCCTATGACCACACAAAGCCAGCCACCTATTGTGACCACACAACCACACCCTATGGTTGAGACCAAAAGATAGAAAAAGATCTAGAAACAAAAAAAATAATGTAAGAAGTTAAGAAAAGCATCCTTGCATGATTTTGTAACTTCTTACATGCTTCTTATAACATTTATTGAAGTTTTACAATATCCTTTTCATGAATTTGGATCTCATTTTGAGAGGGCCCATAAATGTTATTAATTATTTTTTGTTGGCTTGTGTGAAGGCATTTGGAGTGGCATGATGTCTAGGGAAGTCAAGAAACATGGCTAAAAAAACCATCCAACACTTTTGAGTGTTTCTGATGAGATACTTTGTGGTACCATTAAAACTCTTTTGAAAAGAAAACCCTCCCTCTTGGGAGATTTATTGTAATCCAAGCAGTATTTTTTAACTGAAACAGATCTCATATTATAATATTTAGATTTATCTTCTTTGTTTTGATTTATTTAGATTTTTATGGTGCATTCTTAGATCACATAAATGGTAATCATGGTGGGACATATTTTCACTTGATAGACTTGACACTTTTTTTGCATAGGTTCTAGTAATTTTTTCTAATATAGTATGTATTGTGTGTTTTTCTTGGGGTTTTCATGCTTCTTTTCTTGTTTTGCTTATCTTAATAGCTTTCTATTCACTATCTGTATATAGGTACCTAGCAAAAATAAAAGTATAGTCACATCCTCCAAATCAGGGTTCATTCTATCAAGATCTACCCACTTACAATCAGATACAACTTCTCATAGCAGTCACATAGTCATAGTGACATAATCAACCACTCCTATTAGCCATAGATACAAAAATAAACATAGAAAACCACTCTTGATAGCCATAAACATATACACAGATACAAAAAACCTGAAGAACACAAGATTATACTGAGAGGGAGGTGAATAGTATAGATAAAACTTTTTACTTTTCTTTCCAAAGCAATATTATCCAATATTATAAATTGCAATAATGAAACAATGCATAGATCATCACACACATAAGAGACATAGATTTAATGTGGTTCACCCAATGTGGGCTATGTCCATGGAGAAAATATTTCTTATAAATTTTCTCAACAAATATCTTGGGAACCAATTCCCTATTACAATATTTATGGGCACCAAACCAAAGGAGACACCAATCCTCTATGCTCAAGTTTGTGGATACCACTCCATAGGAGACACCAATCCCATATGCTCTGGTTTTGTGGAGACCACTCCATAGGAGACACCAATCTCATATGCTTATAATTTTGTGGACACCACTCCATGGGATACACCAACCCCATCTGCTTCTAGTTTTATGGACCTCTATCCACATGAGACACCAATACACTTTGCTTTGATTCATGGACCTCTATCCATAGGAGACACCAATCCTCTTTGCTCTAGTTCATGGATCTCTATCCATAGGAGACACCAATCTCCTTTTCTCAAATCTACTTCAAGACTACTCACAAGGCTTGCTCATATCTAGTCCAAACCTACGCACAAGGCTTTCTCAAATCTGTTCACAAAAGTTTGCTCAACCTGCTCAAAGTTGCTACAAGCCTACACACAAGTCTTGCTCAAATATGCTCACCAAAACCTGCTCAAATCTACTCCAAGCCTACACACAAGGCTTGCTCAAATCTTCTCACCAAAACCTACTCAAATCTGCTCCAAGACTACATGAAAGGCTTGCTCAAATTTGCTCACCAAAAATTGCTCAAATTTGCTCATAACACCTACTCATAAACCTTCTCAACACACTACTAAATTTGCTCACAGATTCTGCTCAATTCTACCTCAACCTTCTCCAAAATTAGTTCACAAACCTGCTTAATTTTACCTTAATAGTCTTCTCAAATCTGATTTCAAATCTTGCTCATAAACTCTCCTCAATTTTCCACAAAATCTGCTTAAACATTCCTAATTTTTGCATAGAAACCATTGCATATATCTTTCCCAAAGGTGTTTTCTTTGACTAAAGTAATTTAGAAATATTCTACCCAAAATTATTTTTCTTCATGAACATATAGAGAATGATATTCATTACAAATACTCAATATATTCTTCTCATATTCATTAAGTCTATCACTTTCACATGTCTCATATTTATTACATTCGAAAGGATACTCTAGTCTAGCACTTGATAGTTGACATTATTATGTAATTCCAAAATTAATCAAAACCAATGCACATACTTTCTTCACAAAACTAGTCTATAGCCCTTCCAAATTTATTCCCAATATCACTCAAAACTAATGCATATATTTGTTTCACAAGATTGGTCTATAACCCTTGCAAGTTCATTCCCAATATCATTCAACAATAATGCACAACTTTGATATCAAACCCTTGCACATATATTCCCAATATCAATCAACACTAATGCACAACTAATCCACATCAATAATTCCTTATATCTCCAACCATATATCAATAGAAATAATTTTCTCTATCAAAACCACCTTGAGAAAGGAATAAAATCTCCATACCTTTAAATCTGCCTTGATAATGATGTGCTTTGAAAAACCTATCTTAACACAAAAATAATTTTATTTTATTTATACACTTCACACACAGGTTAGAAAATATCTTTTTCTTTTCTTAAGTAAATTTCAAGTCATTCATTCAAAAACCCTTATCAAAATATAAAAATAAATATTAGAAAATAATTCCTTATTACTCAAGCCCTTATATCTCTTTTTGATATTCCAAATACAATAAAATTTAATCACAATTACACCTTATTTCTCCTTTCTTAAAAATACCAAATAACAACTACTTCACACACCATACAAAATACACTTTTTCAAAGCAATCATAATACACCTTTTATCACCTTCTTAATGCAGAATATAAAACATTAAAGTTTCACCTTATGACTCCCTATTGTAAATAAAAATAAAATATTTTTCTCTTACCTCAAACACCAAAAACACTCTCACACAATTGTGGGGAGATTTGACCCTTCAACCTCCCAAGACACACCATATTTCCCACGTCCTCCTTGACTAGTTGGGCTAGCCCATTGATTAGAACCAAAAAGGGCTTTTATTCATATGAACCTTCGTGGGCTTCCAAACAACCAACATTGCTACCACGTTGCCAAGAAAAACGTGCTTGATGGAAATTGACCCTCGTACCTCTCACATAGCAACAAATTACCATGGCCTAGCCAACCAGCTCAGCTATGACACAACTCAAGAATAAAAGGGAAAATACTATATTCTCACCTCCACACCTCTTTAGTACTGTCACCAAACAAAATGGCACTGCAGGGTTTTGAGCTCTGCCCACTCTGCTTCACAACATCCTCACAAAGGGTTATACATCTCGCTGGGATATCCAATAGACAAAATTAGTTGGGTATTTTACTATTCAAATTTTCTGCCTCGGAGATCTGCCATTCAAAAACACATTTTTCTCTCTTATTATTCATCAAACGTCTGCGCTAGAGGAAATTCAAACTTTGCACATGAATTACCAATATTTAAATCGTTTATCACATTAAGAATTATTTCGTGTATTGCGCTTTGGTTAGTAATGAAATCTCTGCATCCTTATTTATATGCCCTCCTTTGCATTTTGATGAGTCAACCCATGATTTTATTTATGATCTTCATAGATATTGACACCAATATTTATAAACCTTATTTTATATTATAATATTAAAAAAATATTATAATATTATATTTTTAAATCTTTGGCCTTCTCTTTTAATAATTAAACCTTACCTTCTCTTTTAAACCTTGGACTTCATTTAAACCTTACCTTCTCTTTTAAACTTTGGCCTTTATTTAAACCTTACCTTCTCTTTTAAACCTTGGCCTTCATTTAAACCTTACCTTCTCTTTTAAACTTTGGCCTTTAAACCTTACCTTCTATTTTAAACCTTTGTCCCAAGTAACTCTTAAACCTCTTTGTCCTTCTTTATAATATTTAAAATAAATATTATAATCCTTTTCTTACAACAATTTTCCTTTCTTTAAGATATAACTTACCTTGAATAAATTTCCAACCTTAGAGTAATATTTCTGCCTTGAATATCATGCACCATTTGAAACAATGACAACTCAATATACTCAATATTTCCAACACAACCGCCCTTGGTGGCCATAGACATAGACATATACAACCACCCCTAGCAGTAACAAAGACATAGAAAACCACTCCTAGTGGTCACATATAAGCACAATAAGCTCAATTCATTTTATTTCTAGCACAATCTCATAGGTTAGTAGCTTATATCCCTCCGTTTAGCACAAAGGCTCATATCATAATTAGTTTCTTTGGCACTGCTTATTATAAAATTTAATTTCTTTCTAGTTTTAACATAGCCTAGAGGTTTCATTTTTTAGTTAATATTATCTTTTTATTCCTTAGTTCGTCATAGGTATTTCCCTCCCCAACATAGTTCTTCATTCTTCCTTAGCACCCCCATAGGTCTTGTTTTTTTTCTTTAGGTGATTTTCTCATCAAGATTTCCTTGTCTAAGATAGTTTGCTTTCTCTTTCTTTTCGTGGTTCAATATCTTCTCATCTTCAAGAACAAGTTTATTTCTTGTCTTAAAGGTAGGTGTCTCATTGGTCATAGTTTATTTGCTTATCATTACATTAGCATTATGTCTTTCATTTCTCTAGTATAGTATTTGCCTTTCTTAGCCTAGTTGATTTCCAATAGCTTAGCATGATTATTTTATAATTATTGGCGCAAAGACTCATGGCTTATTAGATCAATTGTTATTATTTTTATGGCTCATTAGATTAAGATTAAAGACTCATGGATCATTATCATAGATATTTTCATTGTCTCATTAGATTAAGTTTACTTTCCTTGCCTTAGCTTAGTTGTTTTATGTTCTTAGAATAGTTTACTTTCTTTGTTCTCACATAATTGCTTTATATTTTTAGTATAAATTTGCTTTTATTACTTTAGGATAATTGCATTTCTTATGTTCTTAGCATAGGTTCCTTTTATTACTTTAGAATAGTTTATGTTCATCATTCTTAGCATATGTACCTTCATTTTCATATATGTGTTACCTTACATTCTATTAGCATAGTTGCATTCTCTAGATTATCCATATTTATTTTGAGCATATGCATTGTTCCCATAGCTTAGAATTGTCACCACTCTTAGATTTATGTTATTAGTATAGTTTATTTCTATTCCTCTACATTTTGTTTAGTTTATATTATAAGCATAATTATGTTTTACCCCAAATATACATCACTTTGTTTTTCCTTGTAGCCTATTTTTCGACCATAGTCTCAGCTGCCCCTTTGGTCAAGTAGTCACCTTATACGGTTAGAAAACCATCCTATGTGGTTAGAAAAATACAAGATGTAGTTGGTTTTGTGCATTAGAGTTATTTTGGTAGCCTTTTCCTTTTCATGCATTCTATCTTTAAGTTCAATATCTTATGATTATATCATCTACATTCTCTTCTATTGCATTCTTCCAAGGTTAGGCTCATCTTATTCTCCTTTATTTACCTTAGGTTAGTGTTTTCCTCTTTATTATTGCTTACCTCCTTCCTCTAAGATAATTATTGTCTCTTAGCTAGTGTTTCTTGTTGGACATTTTGGGTCCCTAAGCTAAGAGTTGTCATTGATGTCAAAAGGATCTATCTAAGTAAGCACTATGTTTGTGTTTCACAAAGAGCTTCATGAGAAGCAAAGGTTTTTGATCAAAGGTTCAAGAAGGGATGCATGGCATTTTGTTCCAAAAGGATCTTCAAGGGAAGCTTTACAAAAGGTTTTTATTTAAAACCATGGATGGAAGATTTGAAATGGGTTTTTCTTAAAACCCAAGTTGGCTTTTCGTTTCATTGAAAAAGGTGCCTTGGTGATAGATAAATTTAATTTTAAAGGTTTTATTTAAAACTATGGATGGCAGATTTGAAATGGATTTTTCTTAAAACCCAAGTTGGCTTTTTGTTTCATTGAAAAATGTGCCCCGATGATGGAGATATTTAATTTTAAATATTTAGTTTAAATTTAAATTTTAAAATTAAAATTAAAAGTTTATCCACCGATGTCATGAAGGAAGTTTCAAAAATGTTGACATTTACAAAACAAAGGGAATGCATATAAATATGCCATTGAATTTTTTAATTCATTCATCCTTGCTCGTTGATATTTGCGCTTGGTATTTGTGAAGAAAAAGAGCGTGTATTTTTTGTTTAAGTGACGTAGCGAACATTAAAGGGAGACAACGTCCACTTTACAAAATGCATTGGGCAGCATGGCCTAGTGGTAGCTTGGATTGCCCAAAGGTGTTGGTGACAAGGATGTTGTGCATTCGATTCCTGCAAGCATCACTTTTGGCTTTGTTCCATTGAGGCGCCCAAGGTGCATACTTTTTGCTTGGAGAAAGAGGGTGAAGGATAAGAAGCGGGTGGTGCTTACTTTTCACCAACGAGCCCACAGCTCGTGCGGTAGCTTGGCCGTGGCTAGGGCAATCACATTGGTGCAAGACAAGGGTTCGATTCCCCTTGAGGTAGGTATTAAGGTTTTTATTATTCTTTTGTTTAGATTGCCTAAGGTGGAGTGATAAGGGGTAAAGGTGCTTCGTTAGTTGATTTGTTGAGTAACCTTAAGGAATAAGGTCATGGTGGCTATTTGAGTTGTGAATTATTTTTAATTGTGATTTTTGAAATTGTTAGGAGTAATAAGGGTTTTTGATAAAGTTATTTTTAGTGAAAGTTATTTTGAGTAACGGTTTTCTTATAAAAATAACTTTAGTGGATGTTAAAATAAAGTAGGAGTAATAAGGTGTTATTTGGATATTATTGTTGTGTTATTACTCAAGATCTCTAACCCTTGTTAAGAGTTGAAAAATAAAGTGTGTTGAGTGTGACAGATTTAGTGGACAACTCATAAGGCATAAAAAGGGTATAACTAATACTCTCCATTGATTTTATTTGGGTGGTTGATTTTTGAAATATAATTGGAGTGAAAAGGATTGATTGTGGTTTCCTTTTCAAAAGTGGTTGAGTTAATGCTTCAAGTTTTTCTGGATTGTGAGTTGTGATTAAACCTTGTTTAATAAGAATTTTTGTTTAGACCATTGGTTGAGTGAAGTACTTTGAGTTTATGCTTCAAGGTTTTCTGAATTGGGAGTTGTGATTAAAACCTTGTCGTATTAGCATTGTTGTTGAAGCCAATGGGTGATGAAAAGAACTTGATTGAGTTAGAAAATAACATGAGTATCGTTGTTATGTAAGATTTGTTGTTGAACATTGTTGAAAATATTTTGAGTTAGTTGATTCATGCTTGGACTAGGGCTTGTGAGAAAGAGTTGTTTCTTAAAGCGATTGGTTGAGTAGAGTTGATTGAGCCTAGTCAAGTGGTTGCATGAAGTGGTTGTTCAAGTTCCATGAGATAAACTATTCTATATTCTGATTTAATTTGGATTGAGTTGAGAAAGAGATTTAGTTTGAGAATAGAACATATTGAGTCTCTAACAATTCTCTTTATGCTTCTATGAGATTGAGTTGAGATTTTTTTGAGTTGATTTGACGTAAGTCTTTGAGAAGGCTTGTGGATTGTTTTTGTGTAAGCTTTTGTGAAAGCTTGCTATGCAGATTTGAGGAAGTCCTAGAGAGGACTTGTTAAGTATACTGGGACAAGTTCTGTGTGAGCTTTTTGAGAAGATTTGAGCAGGTTCTAAGTGAGCCTATTGAGAAGATTTGAGAAGGTTCTGAGTGAGCCTATTGAGCAGGTTATGAGTAATCCTATTGAGTAGATTTGAGAAGGTTCTAAGTGAGCCTATTGAGCAGATTTGAGCAGGTTTTTAGTGACCCTATTGAGCAGATTTGATTAGGTTCTAAGTGAGCCTATTGAGCAGATTTGAGCAGGTTATGAGTGAGCCTATTGAGAATATTTGAGGAGGTTTTGAGTGAACCTATTGACAAGATATTTGGAGATAACATAGTACATAGGATAGAGTCTTAGTGGATAGAGATCCAGCAGCCAAGACAATTGAAGATAGATCTGAGTGAGGAGTCTTCAAGTGGACAGAGATCCACTAGTCAGTGTAGCAGAGAGACAGAGTCTTCTAGAAGATCACTAGCCAGAGCAAAAGGGGAAAGAATTCTCCTATGGAAGAGATCCATGAACTTGAGATTTAGGGGATCAACATCTCCTTTGGATAGAGGTCCATAAACATTGTAATTGGGAAGGATTCCCAAGAGATTGATTGATAAATTTTTAGCAAAATATTTTCTCCGAGTAGCCCGTATTCGGTGAACCATGTAAATTATTGTGTCACTTTTGTGGATGGTGTTTTGTGCATTGCTTTTATTATTGCTATTGATACTGATATCTATACACTACATAATATTGAATTAAAAAGAAAAGTAAAAAGTGGTCTTATACTGTTCACCCCCCTCTCAGTATAAGCTTGTGTTCTTCAATTGGTATCAGAGTGGGTTCCTTCTGAAGAATTTGAAATCTTGAAGAAAAAGTGGTCTAAGAACACAATGGATCACAAGGATCAAAAGGATGGGTCCTTCAATAATGTAGTACTAGTCTTTTATGGAAGTGACTTCTTGTATTGGTGTATGCTAATGAGATTTCACCTGATGGCACTTGGAAATGAAGTTTGGGATGTAGTGGAACTTGGATATGATTCTACAGTAAATCCTCCTATAGATAAGGAAGGTAAGATTCCAATGCATGTAAATTCAAGAGCTATGAATGAAATTATAAAATTATTGGGTAGATAAGAATCTATGAAGGTTATGGATTATAAAATAACAAAAGATATATGGAATCTAATGCATGACATATATGAGGGTGATAAAGGTGTCAGGAAAGCTAAGATAAAAAATCTCAAAGGAGAATTTGAGAACTTAAGAATGAGATATGATGAAAATATTCATTATTATCTCAGTAATATTGATGAAATTGTACATGAGATGATAGGTCTTGTAATGAAGGTTGATGAATATGATGCTTGTGATAAGATCTTGAGAAATCTTCCAAAAAGGTATAGTGAAAAGGTTTCTGCTATAGAAACATCAATTGATAGTGATTCTTTGACAAGGAATTCTTTGCTTGGCATGCTTACTACTTTTGAGATAAGAACAAAATATCCTATTCCTCCAAAAGAAGTTGCATTCAAAGTAGACAAAAAGAAAAATGGTAAAAAGATAGAATCAAGTAGTGAGTCATCTAGTGATGAAGAAGCTAACTATGGGAGAAGAGATAAAGGTTCTAAAATATTCATAAATGTAAGATCTATTAAATTCTTCAATTGTGGAAAGTATGGACACTATGCAACAGAGTGCAAAGAGCCAAAGTAAAATAGTGATGAATAAAAATAGGATCACAAGTATAGAGAATTAGAAAGACACAGGTACAAGAATAAAGGCAAGGATGGACAAAACAGACAAGGAAAGAAGTTTTGTCAAAGGTAAAATAAAAGCTACTATGCGGATAATGCAAGTAAGTACTCAAATGATAGTGATGCTAGTTTTTCAGATAATGATAGAGATGAAGTCCTATTTATGGTTAGAGAGAAAAGGACTCTAGTTATTCTCAAGTATTTTAAATGTGGTAAATTTAGACATCTTGAAGATGATTGCACTAGGTATGGCTATAGTTTCAATGATGATGGTTTTGAAGATGCACTTGAAAGACCATATGAGAATATTCTAATGGCATTAGAAGATGAAGTAAGTGATCTTATAGAAGATAAGCCAAAAGGAAGTAATGATAAGGACAAAGGCAAACAAATAGAGGATTATTCAATAGATAATGGTTATGATATCAAGGGAGAACTTATCTATGCTCTTGACACAGTAAATAAGGTAAGAAAGCAACACTCTAATATTGAAAGTTAGTTTCAAGAATGTGATAAAGAAATATTATTGCTCATAGAGGACTTTGAAAAGTCAAAGGCTAAGGCAAGTAAGTTCAAGGATAAGTTAGATGTAAATATTTTGGAGTGTGAAAAATTAACACAAGAAGTGGCACTACTAAAGGAAGATTTAGAGGAATCCAAGAAAAATTTATACAAATATGTGAACAATGCAAAGAGTGTAGACAAAATAATCAAGATACAAAGAGAAGCAACAAACAAGATAGGTCTTGGTTCCAAATAGGCTCAAAATAAATGGAAAGAAAAGTCTACTTCAAGTCTTGAAGAAGAAAGAATTTTAGAAGAAGATACTTCAGAAAGTGACAGTGTAAGTTGGAATGAGACATTAGAGGATGAGTTGGACAACAAAGAGGTCAAAGATAGAAATAATGCACAAAGAAGATATAGATGGAACAAAAATTATAACAGGATACCAATGAGGTCTAGGCAAGGAAGCTTCAATGGGATATGCTTCTCATGTCACAGGTTTGGGCACTTGGCTTCATAGTGCAAGTCATACAAAAGACAAGAATATGGGAAAGGACAAATTTTCCATGGGTATTGCTACTCATGCAATGAGTTTGGTCACAAGGCAATGAATTGTAGGGTTCATGGCATAAGAGGATATGAATTCATTAGGAGATATCCCAAGACATTTGCACCTCCAAGGAATAATAAAATTAAGTGTTATAAGTTCAATAATGATGGTCACACAACAAGATGGTGTAGAGAAAAAATTTCTAGAAGCAGGAATGAACATGAACAGGAACATGGATGAGAACAAGAAAAAAAATAGAAACATGGATGAGAACAAGAACAAGAATAAGAACAAAAGTGATGACAAGAACAGAGATGATGAATTGGTAAGAAACAATGAGAGGATTCAAAAAAATCAGAAAGGAAGAGAGAAAGGTAAAGGTAAAGAGTAGTGCTTTCGGGGAGTAGAAATACTCCCACCCTAGAATTAACCACCTCATGTGGAGGTGGATGAGGGAATAATATAAGAGGCTCATTCTTAGCCCCAAGCCCCAAAGGTGACCCTTTGCCATTGATGACAAAGGGGGATATATTTGTGTATATTGAGGAGAGTTTTTGATATGGGGAGAGATTTGATATTTGAGAAAGCTTTGAGCCAGGGGGAGTAAAGTCCCAAGGGGAGATGAAAATAAGGTCAGATTTCAGTAAAAGGATATGGGTTGCCATAAATGACAAAGGAGGATATTTTTGGGCATTTTGAGTCCCTAAGATAAGAGTTTTCATTGATGTCAAAAGGATCTATCTAAGTAAGAACTATGTTTGTGTTTCACAAAGAGCTTCATGAGAAGCAAAGGTTTTTGATCAAAGGTTCAAGAAGGGATGCATGGCATTTGGTTCCAAAAGGATCTTCAAGGGAATATTTGTAAAAGGTTTTTATTTAAAACCATGGATGGCATATTTGAAATGGGTTTTTCTTAAAACCCAATTTGGCTTTTTGTTTCATCGAAAAAGGTGCCCCGGTGATGGAGAAATTTAATTTTAAAGGTTTTATTTAAAACCATGGATGGCATATTTGAAATGGATTTTTCTTAAAACCCAAGTTGGCTTTTTGTTTCATCGAAAAAGGTGCCCTAGTTATGGATATTTTTAATTTTAAATATTTAGTTTAAATTTTAATTTATTTAAAATTTAAATTAAAAGTTTATCCATCGACGTCATGAAGGAAGTTTCAAAAAAGCTAACATTTCCAAAGCAAAGGTAAGGCATATAAATATTCCATTGAATTTTTAATTCATTCATCCTTGCTCATTGATATTTGTGCTTGGTATTTGCAAAGAAAAAGAACATGTGTTTTTTGTTTAAGTGACGTAGCGAACATTAAAGGGAGACAACGATCGCTTCCAAAAACACATTGGGCAGCATGGCCTAGTGGTAGCTTGGATTGTGCAAAGGTGTTGGTGACAAGGAGGTTGTGTGTTCAATTACCACAAGCATCATTTTTGGCTTTGTTCTATTGAGGCATCCAAGGCGCATACTTTTCGCTTGGTGGAAGAGGGTGAAGGATAAGAAGTGGGTGGTGCTTCTTTTTCACCAATGAGCCCGCAGCTCATGCAGCATCTTGGCCATGGCTAGGGAATTCGTGTTGGGGCAAGATGAGGGTTCGATTCCCCTCGAAACAAGTATTAAGGTTTTAATTATTCTTTTGTTTAGATTGCCTAAGGTTGAGTGATAAGGGGTAAAGGGGCTTCATTAGTTGATTTGTTGAGTAACCTTAAGGAATAAGGTCATGGTGGTTGTTTGAGTTGTGAATTATTTTTAATTGTGATTTTTGAAATTGTTAGGAGTAATAAGGGTTTTTGATAAAGTTATTTTTAGTGAAAGTTATTTTGAGTAAGGGTTTTATTTTAAAAAGAACTTTTGTGGATGTTAAAATAAAGTAGGAGTAATAAGGTGTTATTTGGATATTATTGTTGTGTTATTACTCAAGATCTCTAACCCTTGTTAAGAGTTGAAAAATAAAGTGTGTTGAGTGTGATAAATTTAGTGGACAACTCATAAGGCATAAAAAAGGTATGAGTAATACTCCATTATTTTTATTTGGGTGGATGATTTTTGAAATATCATTGGAGTGAAAAGGATTGATTGTGGTTTCCTTTTCAAAAGTGGTTGAGTTAATGCTTCAAGATTTTCTGGATTGTGAGTTGTGATTAAACCTTGTTTGATAAGCGTTGTTGTTTAGACCATTGGTTGAGTGAAGTACTTTGAGTTTATGCTTCAAGGTTTTTTGAATTGAGAGTTTTGATTAAAACCTTGTCTTATTAGCATTATTGTTGAAGCCAATGGATGATGCAAAGAACTTGAAATTGAGTTAGAAAAGAACATGAGTATCATTGTTATGTAAGATTTGTTGTTGAGCATTGTTGGAAATATTTTGAGTTAGTTGATTCATGCTTGGACTAGGGTTTGTGAGAAAGATTTTTTTCTTGAAGTGATTGGTTGAGTAGAGTTGATTGAGCCTAGTCAAGTGGTTGCATGAAGTGGTTGTTCAAGTTCCATGAAACAAACTATTCTATATTCTGATTTAATTGAGATTGAGTTGAGAAAGATATTGAGTTTGAGAATAGAACATATTGAGTCTCTAACAATTCTCTTTATGCTTCTATGAGATTGCTTTGAATTTAGATTGGGATTTGAGTATAGAACATATTGAGTCTCTAAAAATTTTCTTTATGCTTCTATGAGATTTAGTTGAGATTTTTTTGAGCTGATTTGAGGCAAGTCTTTGAGAAGGCTTGTGGACTATTTTTGTGTAAGCTTTTGTGAAATATTGCTATGCATATTTGAGAAAGTCCTAGAGAGGACTTATTGAGAAGATTGGGGCAAGTTTTGTGTGATATTTTTGAGAATATTTGAGTAGTATCTGAGTGAGCCTATTGAGTAGATTTGAGAAGGTTCTGAGTGAGCCTATTGAGCTGGTTCTAGCAGGTTCTAAGTGAGCCTATTGAGAATATTTGAGTAGGTTATGAGTGAGCCTATTGAGTAGATATGATTAGGTTATGAGTGAGCCTATTGAGCATATTTGAGCAGGTTCTGAGTGAGCCTATTGAGAAGATTTGAGGAGTTTTTGAGTGAACCTATTGACATGATGTTTGGACGTGATAGAGTACATAGGACAAAGTCTTAGTGGACAGAGATCCAGTAGCCAGGACAATAGAAGATATATTTGAGTGAAGAGTCTTCAAGTGGAAAGAGATCCACCAGTCAGTGCAACATAGAGACAGAGTCTTCTAGAAGATCACTAGCTAGAGAAGAAGCAAAAAGAGTTCTCCTATGGAATAGATCCATGAAATTGAGATTTAGGGAATCAGAATCTTCTTTAGACAAAGGTCCATAAATATTTTAATTGGGAAATATTCACAAGATATTTATTGAGAAAGTTTTATCAATATATTTTTTCCTTGGAGTAGCCCGCATTGGTTGAACCATGTAAATTGTTGTGTCACTTTTATGGATGGTGTTTTATGCATTGCTTTGATTACTGCTATTGATACTGCTATCTATACACTACAAAATATTGAATTGAAAAGAAAAGTAAAAAGTGGTCTTATATTGTTCACCCCCCAATCCGTATAAGCTTGTGTTCTTCATTTCTCTCTGTTATCCTTCGACAGGCTAGTTGCACTCCATTCTTAAAATTATCTTAGGAATAGAGACTATTTTATTTTTCTTATTGCATATTTAGGTTTAGCCTTAGTTTTGCATTGTATAAAATCATTTGTAGCACAAAACCCAAAGAAAAAACAAAAAAAAATAAAAATACATAATCAAATCAAACACACAAAAATTAAAAAATAAAAAACCATCAAAACAATCACACACTTCACATTACATTTCATAAATATTTTGTGAGGACAACTAATTGGTGATGTTGGATTTCACCACCAACCATCGATTGATACTTTAGCCACCACAGTTATATTACATAGTTTCCTATACCTCATCACTGGGAAGTTGGTTACCCTTGGGATTAAATTGGGGTAATCGAAGGTTAGACACCCTTTTTTTCATAGGGCTTAATAATTACTAAACTCACTATCATTTTTATCCGATCCCAATTGAGGGTGAAGCAAAATCTCAACTAGTCCAATAGTAGGACTTAGATAGTATGACTTCTCTTGAGAGGTTCTTTTTGTCCCCTTAGGATAACTAGAGCTAACCCCTATCATAGGAAGCCCTTTTAGCCATTTTTTTACCACTTTTCATAAGGGATGTTGGCATAAACACACCTTTTAGATTCCACTCCATCCACCCCATTTGTAGTTATTAGGTTTAGGATACATCAAACATAATAATAATAATAATAAATAAATAAATAAATAAGTAATAAAAGTCAATCCTCAAAATTTTCCAAAACTACCCCAAAGCTTCCCAAAACCCTCAATTTGCATCCCATTCCATTCCTGATAGACTATGGTATTGTCTTGTAGTCAAACCAAGGCCCAAGTCCAAACCAAAGCCCAAGCCTTTACAGACCATCCCAAGAAATACTCCCATCCTTCAACCATTCCCTCGACTCATTATGGGGACACATCATAAGGGCACCATCATAAACTATCCAATGAAAAATTTTCACATCCCTTACTCGCCCAAGACACATCACACTAGATATGATCTAGGCGTAATACACCATGCCACCCATATCGATCTTCCTGAAAACCTCGTTATTAAGACCCCCTTATCCCTATTCAATCCCAATATCACATCTATAGATCCCAACTTTGCCTACCTTATCCGCACTACCACTTCATCCTACCCTCCTCGACCACCCCTTTCTAACCAAGATCCCTCTTCATCCTATCTTCCACCACCTAGCTCATCACAACCATATTTACCCTTGGTCCGCATTTTGGCTTGCACTGTCTCCCCACTTCCCTAAGAGCAAACTTATTTCCAAAGATCCTATCCTCCTCCATCACATTTTACATCTCCTACCAATTTTCATCCCACCTTACGTGTGATAGTTTTTGAAATACCGGCTAAATTTTTCCTATTTTAGGGAACCAATCTCACACCTCCTTAATAAACAGTAGACCCAATAACAGTGGCAATCAACCCAAATCATCCATATTATTCTAACCATAATTCTTCATCACATATTCATCATATTTCTACACCACCCTCATATATCAATCCCAATCATCACCAAAATCACTAGGTATAATTTTACACTACTTCCCATATGCACACATTTGTTCCTCCTTTTCTTTTTAATTTCTAGCCCACTACAACAACCCACTTCTCTCAATGCCATCCCTTATTTTACAAACTACATGTCATCCACTACCATTCATGTTGTTGGTACAATGCCACACGTACTTCTACCTAATATTATTCTTATGTTCCTCAATCTCATGATCCTCTTATTCCTTCTAATTATTCCTCTTTGCAACAAGTTCCCACCAATAATTTTCAACATCACACAAATTCTTAATACAATGTCCAAATTTCTCAACAACCACTTCAGATACCAAATACACCACATACCACATCTATCTAGGGCTCTTTATTTAACCAAGCTCTAGCATGGGCCTCTTGTATATATACCATCCACACAATACACTCTCATCCTCAATATTATCATCAGTGGCCATCGAAACAGTCACAAAACCCTCCCTCAAGTCATTACCAACCATCATCTAATCAATCCAAATCCCCTCTCGATCAATACAAACATATCCCTAATCAAAATTAATAACAACCACCTCCAAACCAACCTCAGTTTGCTTCAAACCAATATTATTCTACCTTACATCAATACCAATCCCATTCAAACCAATACCAACAACATTTGAGCCCTGTACAATCCCCACCAAATTACAAAGTGGACTTTCAATTTCTACCCAATAAATAATACCAGCATTATAACCAATATAAACCTCAATCCCATAGTCATCAACCTTTTCCTACACAATATCAATCATCATATACTCAATCCCAACAACCCCCTACATATCATCAACATCCAACTCACCAACCACCACAAAATCCTACACATACCTACAACCAATATCATCAACCACACCAATATCCTTATTCAACTTCCCAAGTTCCCCAAGAATTATTCCCTAACCCAAATAAATATCACTATTTTTAACCTCATCTACATCACACATATTCCCCTTATAAATTGCCTCACTTTTCCTCTCATGTTATACCTTACCCAACCCCCCAGGACTCTTCGGATGCATTCCAATTGTTGGTCAACAAGGTCAATAAATTGGAATTGTAAGCCAATCACAATGGATACCAAAAAATAACCCTTAGCCAATTCCAAAATTATTCCATCCATCCTTTAGTTCCAATGCCACCATGCCCTTCATGGTTTGAGATTCTCAAATTTGACAAGTTCAAGGGAAAAGAGGACCTCAAAGAGCATGTGATCACTTTCATCAATTCTTGTTATCTTATCAAAGAGAATGCACACCTTATGCTCCATACCTTTATATTATTCCTTGGTGGAGGTGCCTTGGAATTGTGCAATCACTTTCTAAGACATAGCCTTTATAACTTTGAGCAATTGACCAATATCTTTCTAGAGCGCTTTGCTCTAAATGTAAAAAAGAAAGCAAAATTGATAGATCTCACCAATCTCTACCAATTTGATATTGAGTCTATTTTAGACTATGAAAGTTTGTGGAGATCCATTCTTACAAACTTATCATTCTATGTTCCTCTCATGGAGCTAACTCAAGTGTTCACTATGAGTTTTTAAAAACCCATATATGTATTACTACAACTCCAACAATATTGTACTCTAGAGGAAGCTTTGGATTAGGCCAAAGTCATTGAAGATATTAAAATTCAAGGAGGTACCAAGCTAAAAAATAAAGAGTTTCCAAACAATAATGTCAAGAATAACAATAACAATAACCAATCTAGTCCCATCCAAGTCAATCAGATAGTGCTGCGTAGCGTAACCATTCAACCTCAAAAACCTCAATACTCACTTTAGTAGCCTCAATATCAACCTCAATAGCCTCAATATCAACCTTAGTAGCCTCAATATCAACCAAAACAACCTTCATATCATCCTCAGTAGCCAACATAGCAAGCTATGCCACCTCTAGCTCAATACACTATTTGTCACAAGTGCCCTACTAGGCCACCATTCTACTTCATCCCTCTTTTTGAGCCCCTATCAACTGCTTTCCAAAAATTGTATGAGGTAAAAGTGATATCCTTACCTAAAGTGAAACAAAAAGATCCCAATAAACCCAAATATTGAGCATACAAGGAGTATCACTATTGTTTTTTTCATTGAGAAAAATGCCATGACAACAATGAATGCATTTCATTTAAACATTTAGTGCAAGATCTTATTAAAAAGGGTTCATTGTCATTGAAAATACACTTACATACCTAATAAAAAACTTGGCATTTACCAGAATCCATTACCACAGCATGGGACAACCCAACCAAATAATGGAGCCTCAACTACCATAACCCAACCAAATCAAGTCAATCATGTCAATAATGTCCCACATTACCAAGGTTTTGTTGACATGATCTATGTGGTCACTAGAAATCAATGATATCTTGATCAACAACCACTAAAAAGTGGCCCACCTAATGTGCCTTCCTCATCAACTTTAACACCTCCATAAATGTTAGCCATGACCCCTCAACATCAACCAATCCTCCATCTTAAGAGTTAGCTCACTCATAGCCTCAAAAATGGCATTGGAAAAAAGTTTAATATATGAGCTAATCCAAAAATTGCGTCCACATAGGGAGGCACTAATAGAAATTATTAAGTACAAATAAGTACAAATGCATGATCCAAATACCTTTGTTAATTTTGTGGGTAGTGTTCAAACTTGCATGTCACAAACCATCACCTTATATCATCATGAAATTAAAACCATCCCGATGGAAGGACTTGACCCTCCTTTGCATATCATGGCCTCTATAAATGGTAAAGAATTTAAACATGTTTTAGTTGACATGGGATATTTAATCAATGCCATCACATCCTCTACTCTTAAAAACCTCAACCTTCCATTGACCCATATAACCTATATTCAATTTCACTTTGTGGGCATTCAATAATGCACTATGCTCAATGCTTGGAATGGTCATTATCCCTATCCAAGTAG
Source organism: Wollemia nobilis (assembly GCA_028583015.1). Classification (NCBI taxonomy): domain Eukaryota; kingdom Viridiplantae; phylum Streptophyta; class Pinopsida; order Araucariales; family Araucariaceae; genus Wollemia; species Wollemia nobilis. The sequence continues at coordinate 448,367 of JAQPPZ010002445.1, read as the reverse complement.
GGGTGAGGACCATACACACCTTGTGTCATGTCCTAGAAGGACAAATAAAATATAATATAATCCTTGTAATACCATGGATACAAGATATGCAATGCATACCATCAACATTGCATCACTACCTCAAATATACCCATGAGGGTCACACAAACTACATTCTAGCTAATGAAGAGCCTTTAAAATATTACCACATGGTCTCTCAACTGCATGATTTACCCTTAACATCCACACATTTATCCCTCACCCATATTACACCCACCTCATATTCCCTATTGGTTCCATATCACCCTACCTCATCTGCATTGATCGCATCCAATCCATACCTTGCCTACTCAATTCCACCCAATATGCAACCTACCTACTCAATTCTACACAACTTGATCCTCCTTCCTCTTCATCAAGGTTTAATCACACTATTCATGTCATCCAAAATCAAACCCATACCCCTCCTCCATATTCTTGTCATCCATATATTTTTTCCCATTCATATCATAATCAGCCTCCTTCATCATTCATAAAACCTATTCATGAATGTCACTCTCCTCTACCTTTCTTTTGCCCTTCATACAATGGCCCAACCTTCTACCCTTCTTCCAACACTCATTTTCTTGCCCTCCTCCCCAACCTCTCCATTCCCCATATCCTTATCATAATACATCTATAGTCATCAAAAATTCATCTTTGGTCCCTCTCATCCTACCCACACCACCTTATCCTCCCCTTCGTCCCTCTTCAACCCTTGTTATCCATAATCCTATATGAACTACCTCTTGACCACTTATTTTACTTCCTTCTCATAATCCTAATACCCAAACAATGACCCTTGTCTCTACCCCTTTGCTCTCCACCATTGGACATGTTACAACCACTGCCATTCCTACCACCATTACCATTCCTACCTCCATAATTCCTATATCCATGCAATATTCCCAAACAATATCCTCTTCCATGGTGCCTAAACCACCCTTGCATCTAGACTTGTCAAATGCAAACCCTTCCATTATTGACAAAATTCATGAGATATGCATATATTCATCCACACCCCCATCCCCTTAGATGGACACCTTTGAATATCCATATTCATCTACCTCTCAAATGGATCTATCCCAACCCGCTTATATTGTTGTACATATGACAAACCCTAGTATAGGTGAGTATATTGTACATAGTATAGCATTTATGCCTCCTATTATAGTGTCAATTAGGGAATTTGGTCACCATATCCATAGTCCATTAACCACTAGTACTATCATCCCCATGAAATCCTCATCCATTTATACCAATTTTGTGTATGCAAGAGTTGATTCATCTTTTGACAAACCACCTAATAAAGCACCCAAAATGTTGTTTTGTGAAAAAATCAAATTTTTTTCCAACTCATCATTCATCCTAAGGTATTTTAAACACTTTAATTTTTGAGGTTGTAGTCTTGGCCATTATGAATAGGGATCTTGCACCATTTTAGAGCCTCATTATCACCCATTAAAGATAAATCTGATCTAGGGTATGATAAGTATTCTTTATTCAACCTCCTTGAAGATGACGTCCAACGTATTACCCTTGGTCTCCTGGAGGATAGTGATGATAAGTAAACTGATACCAATTATTCTCACCTATCACAAGATGAATTTTTCCAAGTTTTCACCATTCATTCCTTTGCATATGACACCTCAGGAGATGAATTCGATGAACAATTTGAGGCACTTTCAATTTATTTTTATAGCTTCAAAGAAGAAACATCTACCATTATTCCCATCACTAATTTTCAAGATGATGGTAATTTCTACCTATATTTGTTCCCCATTCTACTTCCTATATTTCATATTCTCCTTCCATTGGAATGATCGAATGCACCCATGCATCCACCACCTCAACCATTGCAACTTCAACCTAATCCTCATCCATGCATTCTAGACCAACTTCTTCCTTGTGAAAATGTACACAAGAATCTAGCCTCTAATCCATAAATCCTTTCATTCACCCAAGTCAACATGATATTCATTGAATTATTCACACCCCTATATAATTTGAATTATCTTGGACACCCCATCCCTATCGATCCTAATGTCATTGACTTCGAGCGAATCTCATCCCCTCCTTCCATTTCTAATTTCCTTCCTTTTGACCTATTACTCAGAGAATCCAATGTTTACTTTCCCCATCCCTCTTCATTACCTTCTTCCATTTATCACACTAAATTCATTTACACCACACCAAATCTCTTTGACAATACCATAAATGACATTCACCTCATCCCCACCCTTCATCAACTTGAGGAGGGTTCCCACATGCTCATGGAGAAAACCATCAACATAAATCTTTGCACAAATCCATAAACTTGGAAAATTTCTTTCATTTGAAGAACAATAGCATTTCATCACCTTCTTAACTGAATACAAAAAAGTCTTTGCATGGTCCTATAAAGATATGCTTGGCCTTGATCCTAACCTAGTTGTTCATAATATCACTTTGAACCCCAATGCCAAACAAGTCAAATAGAAGCTAAGGAAAATTCATACCACCATTGCCTTCATGGTAAAAGAATTTTTTTTTAAGCAAAAAATCCCTTGCGGGGCTGCCTTTGTCTGAGAGACCACGACTAGGGGGTTCTACACCATTAAAGTCACCCGAGAGTCACGTCCGACCCTACCCACACCAACATTATCAATTGGATTTTGGGTACCCAATTCAAATTTTTGGTAGGGTGGAGATTCAAACCTGGGACCTCCCTTGGAGGATTGCCCTCTCCTCTCCAACTCACCTACAACACTTGGATGGGCAAAGAAGAATTACAAAATCTATTATACATGGAATTTATTCAACCACTCGATTATCCAGGATGGATTTCAATCATTGTGTCTATTGGCAAATCTCAATGAGGGGATACACATTTGCACTAATTTTCATGACCTGAACAAAGCATGTTTAAAGGATGACTTTCATCTTCCCAAAATTGATACGCTCATGGATTCTACCATTGGCCATGAAATGATCTCCCTTATGGATACTTTTTTAGGATACAATTAAATTCATGTCAATCCTAATGACCAACACAAGACAATCTTTACCACTCATTAGGGGACATTTTGTTACAAAGTCATGTCATTTGGTCTCAAGAACATAAGAGCTATGTACCAATATGTGAGATGTACATCTTCCATGACTATATGCACAAAATTGTCAAATATTACGTGGATGATATTTTGGACAAATACAAAACACATCATGAACACATTGATGTATTGGACAAAGTTTTTGATTGGTTACTTGAGAATAATGTGAGACTCAACCCTAAAAAGTGTGTCTTTGGAATCACTTCAGGGAAACTCTTAGGGTTTATAGTCTCTAAAAGAGGTATTGAAGTGGACCCCAATAAGGTCAAGACTATCATCAAAATATCACCCCGTAAAATTCTCAAATAATTTTGTAGCTTGCAAGAAAAATTAAAGTGATCTATTGCTTCATCATTCAATTATCAGATAAATGCAAGCCATTTAACCATATTTTATTAAAAGAGGTTGCATTTAAATGGACCATAGATTGTCAGGAGGCTTTCAATGCTATTAATGTTGCCTCACTTTCCTGCTAGTTTTATCACTACCTTGACTAGGCATTCCATTTCATTTGTATATATTTTCTACAAATTTCGCTCTAGGGACTATATTGGCTTAAAAAAATGATGCCAACCGAGAACTATTGGACATTTGGAGTCCTTAAGTCAAATTTGTCATTGATGTCACCGTTGATGCCACTAGAAGGATTCGTCATTAATTCCAAATATTTTAGTAGCAAACAAAGGCAACAAAGATGGTCATTTTATATCAAGCAAGAAGGCAAAAGTCCGAGTGAAACAGTGCAAAAGACAAAAGTTAAAAAGGAGTGATAATATTTATTTTATAAATTATTTAAATTCATGATGAATTTAAATTTTATAAATAAATATTAAAAGGCACTTTATCAAAGGTGAAATATTATAATGGTTAGAAGTGCCATGGTGAAAATCCAAATAAAATATTTGTAATTTTCATTTCAATATTTTATAGTGCAAAAGTGGGTTTACAAAGTCTAAAAATATTTTAATAAACCCAACAGTTTGGTTGAAGGTTGAAGACCAAAGCATATTTTAAATAAATCTAAAGGTTGGATTTAAACAAGGGAAAGTTTATTTCTGCCGACATATAGAAGACAAGGGAAGCACCAACATTTTTAATATAATGGCAATGCGTATTAATACCATGCCAAAGTTAAGTTTTGATTCACCCTTGCTCGATTTGAAAGAGAAGCGCATCAAATTTAATGCAGAGCTCGTGATAGTGTTGTGTGAATTTTATGGTTTGAATTGATGGCGAAAGGGACAAAAGCAAGCACATTGATTTTTTAAAATCCAACAAGGCACTTTGGCCTAGTGGCAAGTGGGCTGTAAGCGTACATTTTGGTGTGCATGGTGGTTAGTGTTTGAATCCTGTGGAAGCTTTTTGTGGATGTTTTGAAGGTGTCAATCATAGGCGCATACATTTTTGTAAGGCTGGGAAAGATTCTTGAAGCACATGGTGCTTACTCCTTCCCAACGATCTTGTAAGCTCATGTGGTGTTTGCACCATGGGCAAGACATTGTGAGGGTTGTGTTGAGAGTTCGAAACTCTCAAAAGGCAAAGGTACATTTTTAATGTTTTATTTTTATTAATGCCTAAGTTGGAGGTATAAGGTATTTTGTGGTTGAAGTCTTTGCATTGTGATAAAGGTTGATAGTTGAGAAATATTATTAGGAGGTATAAGGAGAATTCTGGTTTTATTTTCAAGTCTTAAGTTTTGTTATTGTGGAATATTGAAAGGTTAAGACTTTGTGAGTTGTGTGTTATTTCCAATAAAGGGTTTTGTGATTATACATGAGGATATTGCTTATTGTTTAAGTTGGAGTGATAAGGTGTAATTGTGATATTATTTTTGTGATATCAAAATTATCCTCTAACCCTTATTGAGCTTGTCAAATAAGTAATTGTGAGTGTGGCAGATTTGTAAGGACAACTACTATACAAGAAAAGATATGGGAAAAATTATTCTTTGTTGAGTTAGATGGTTGGCTTGATTGAAAATTAAGTTTGGAGTGAAAATGATTTGATTAGGGTTTCCTTTTCGAAAGGGGATGAGTTAATGCTTCAAGGTTTTTTGGATTGTGAGTTGTGATTAAACCTGGTTTGATAAGCATTGTTGTTTAGACTATTGGTTGAGTGAAGTACTTTGAGTTTATGCTTCAAGGTTTTCTGAATTGAGAGTTGTGATTAAAGCGTTTTCTTATTAGCATTGTTGTTGAAGCCAATGGGTGATGAAAATAACTTGAACTTGAGTTAAAAAAGAAAATGAGTATCATTATTATGTAAGATTTATTGTTGAGCATTGTTGGAAACATTTTGAGTTGGTTGACACATGCTTGGACTAGGGTTTGTGAGAAAGGATTGGTCCTTGAAGTGATTGGTTGTGTAGAGTTGATTGAGCCTTGTCAAGTGATTATGTAAAGTGGTTGTTCAAGTTCCATGAAATAAACTATTCTATATTATTATTTGAGTTGAGATTGAATTGAGTTGAGATTGATCATTGAGTATAGAACATATTGAGTCTCTAAAAATTCTCTTTAAGTTTCTATGAGATTGATTTGAGTTGAGATTGAGCTTTGAGAATAGAACATATTGAGTCTCTAACAATTCTCTTTATGCTTATATGATATTGAGTTGAGAAATTTATTGAGCATTGAGTATAGAAAATATTGAGTCTCTAACAATTATCTTTATGCTTCTATGATATTGTTTTGAGTTGAGATTGGGCTTTGAGAATAGAACATATTGAGTCTATAACAATTCTATTTATGCTTCTATGAGATTGAGTTTATAAATTGATTGAGCATTGAGTATAGGACATATTGAGTATCTAATAATTCTCTTTATGATTCTATGAGATTGAACAAGTTCTCTGTGGACTTGTTAAGTTGATTTAAGGCAAGTCTTTGAGAAGGCTTGTGGACTGATTTTGTGTGAGATTTTGTGGAAGCTTGCAATATAGATTTGAGCAAGTCCTAGAGAGGACTTATTAAGCATATTTAGACAAGTTCTGAATGAGCTTGTTGAGTAGATTTGAGCAGGTTCTGAGTGGACCTATTAAGCATATTTGAGCAAGTTCTAAGTGGACCTATTGAGTAGATTTGAGAAGTTGTGTGTTATTTCCAATAAAGGGTTTTGTGATTATATGTGAGGATATTGCTTATTGTTTAATTTGGAGTGATAAGGTGTAATTGTGATATTATTTTTGTGATGTAAAAATTATCCTCTAACCCTTATTGAGTTTGTCAAAGAAGTACTTGTGAGTGTGGCATATTTGTAAGGACAACTACTCTTCAAGAAAAGGTATGGGAAAAATTCTTCTTTGTTGAGTTAGATGGTTGGCTTGATTGAAAATTAAGTTTGGAGTGAAAAGGATTTGATTAGGGTTTCCTTTTCAAAAGTGGTTGAGTTAATGCTTCAAGGTTTTTTGGATTGTGAGTTGTGATTAAACCTGGTTTGATAAGCATTGTTGTTTAGACCATTGGTTGAGTTAATCACAAAACCCTTTATTTGTAAGGACAACTACTCTTCAAGAAAAGGCATGGGAAAAATTCTTCTTTGTTGAGTTAGATGGTTGGCTTGATTAAAAATAAAGTTTGGAGTAAAAAGGATTTGATTAGGGTTTCCTTTTCAAAAGTGGTTGAGTTAATGCTTCAAAACCCTTTATTTGTAAGGACAACTTCTCTTCAAGAAAAGGTATGGGAAAAATTCTTCTTTGTTGAGTTAGATGGTTGGCTTGATTGAAAATTAAGTTTGGAGTGAAAAGGATTTGATTAGGGTTTCCTTTTTGAAAGTGGTTGAGTTAATGCTTCAAGGTTTTCTAGATTGTGAGTTGTGATTAAACTTGGTTTGATAAGCATTGTTGTTTAGACCATTGGTTGAGTGAAATAATTTGAGTTTATGCTTCAAGGTTTTATGAATTGAGAGTTGTGATTAAAACCTTATCTTATTAGAATTGTTGTTGAAGCCAATGGGTGATGAAAAGAACTTGACATTGAGTTAGAAAAGAACATGAGTATCATTCTTATGCGAGATTTGTTGTTGAGCATTGTTGGAAACATTTTGAGTTGGTTGATACATTATTAGACTAGGGTTTGTGAGAAAGGGTTGTTCCTTGAAGTGATTTGTTGTGTAGAGATGATTGAGCCTTATCAAGTGATTGTGTGAAGTGGTTGTTCAAGTTTCATGAAACAAACTATTCTATATTCTTATTTGATTTGAGATTGAATTGAGTTGAGATTGAGCATTGAGTATAGAACATATTGAGTCTCTAAAAATTCTCTTTATGTTTCTATGAGATTGATTTGAGTTGAGATTGAGCTTTGATAATATAACATATTGAGTCTCTAACAATTCTCTTTATGCTTCTATGATATTGAGCTGAGAAAGTGATTGAACATTGAGTATAGAACATATCGAGTCTCTAACAATTATCTTTATTATTCTATGAGATTGATTTGAGTTGAGATTGAGCTTTGAGAATAGAACATATTGATTCTCTAACAATTCTCTTTATGCTTCTATGATATTGAGTTGAGAAAGTGATTGAGCATTGAGTATAGGAAATATTGAGTATCTAATAATTCTCTTTATGATTTTATGAGATTGAACAAGTTATGTGTGGACTTGTTAAGCTGATTTAAGGCAAGTCTTTGAGAAGGCTTGTGGACTGATTTTGTGTGAGATTTTATGGAAGCTTGCAATGTAGATTTGAGCAAGTCCTAGAGAGGACTTATTGAGAAAATTTAGACAATTTTTGAGTGAGCTTGTTGAGCAGATTTGAGCAGGTTTTAATTGGACTTGTTAAGAAAATTTGAGCATGTTTTGAGTGGACCTATTGAGTATATTTGAGTAGGTTATGAGTGGACCTATTGAGTAGATTTGAGCAAGTTATTTATGGACCTATTGACCAGATTTGAGCAGGTTCTGAGTGGACCTGTTGAGCATTTTTGAGCAGGTTCTAAGTGGACCTATTGAGCATATTTGATCAGGTTTTGAGTGGACATGTTGCACAAATTTAAGAAGGTTCTGAGTGAACCTATTAAGTAGATCTTTGGAGGTGACATAGTGGAGAGGACATAGACTCCAGTGGATAAATATCCATAAGCCAGGATATTTAGGATAGGTCTTCTAAGTGAGGACAAGAGTCTTCAAGTGGAGAGAGATCCATGGTCAGTGTAGTAGAGGTAATCTTCTAGAGGATCACCAACAAGAGCATAGGAGAAGAAGTTCTCCTGTGGATAGAGATCCACAAACCAGATTTATGGGATCAACATCTCCTTTGGAAAGAGGTCCATAAACATTATAATTGGGAAGGATTCCCAAAATATTATTTGAGAAATATTTAGAAGAAATATTTTCTCTATGGAGGTAGCCCACATTAGGTGAACCACGTTAAAATATGTGTCTCTATTGTGTATGGTGTTTTATGCATTGCTTTGATTACTTCTATTGATAATGCTATCTATACACTATATAATATTGATTTTAAAATGAAAGTAAAAAGTGGTCTTATACTGTTCACCCCCCTCTCAGTATAATATTTTGTTCTTTAATTGGTATTAGAGCAGGTTCCTTCAGAAGTGTTTGAAATATTGAAGGAAAAGAGGGCTAAGAACACAATGGATCAAAAGGATCAAAGGGATGGGTCCATAAATAATATAGTACTAGTATTTGATGGAAGTGACTTCTTGTATTGGTGTGTGTTGATGAGATTTTACCTAATGGCACTTGGCAATAAAGTTTGGGATGTAGTAGAATTTGGATATGATTCAGCAGCCAATACTCCTACAGATAAAGAAGGTAAGATTCTAATGCATGCAAATTCAAGAGATATGAATGCAATTATAAAAGGGATGTATAGATAAGAATCTATGAAGGTTATGGAGTGTACAATAGTAAAAGATATATGGGAACTATTGCATACCATATATGAAGGAGATAAAAGTGTCAGGAAAGCTAAGATTAGAAATATCAAAGGAGAATTTGAGAACCTAAGAATGCAAGATGATGAAAATTTTTGTGACTATCTCAACAAGGTTGATGAACTTATACATGAGATGAAAGGTCTTGGAACGAAGGTTGATGAATCTCATGCTTGTGATAAGATCTTGAGAAATCTTCCAAAAAGGTATAGTGAAAAAGGTTTCTGCTATAGAAACATCAATTGATAGTGATTCTTTGACAAGGAATTCTTTGCTTGGCATGCTTACTAATTTTGAGATAAGAACACAATATCCTATTCCTCCGAAAGAAGCTGCATTCAAAGTGGACAAAAATATAAAGGGTAAGAAGACAAAATCAAGCAGTGAGTCATCTAGTGATGAAGAAGAAAATTATGACAGAAGAGATAAAGGTTCCAGAATACCCATAGATCTAAGATCTGTTAAGTGTTTTAATTATGGAAAGTATGGACATTATGCAACAATGATGAAGAAAAATAGGACCACAGCTACAGGGAATCAGAAAGATACAAGCACCAAAAGAAAAGCAAGGATAGAAAAAGTGAACAAGGAAATAAGTTCTTCCAAAGGCAAAAGAGAAGCTACAATGCGGATAATGCAAGTAAGTACTCAAATGATAGTGATGCTAGTTTTTTAGATAATTATAGAGATGAAGTCCTATTTATGGTTGAAGAGAAAGACTCCAGTTATTCTCAAGTGTTTTAGATGTGGTAGATTTGGACATCTTGAAGATGATTGCACAAGGGATGGTTATAGTTTTAGTAATGATGATTTTGAATATGTACTTGAAAGATCAGATGAAAATATTCTAATGGCATTAGAAGAAAAAGTGAGTGATCCTATAGAAGACAAGCCAAAAGAAAGAAATGATATGGACAAATGTAAACAAATAGAGGATTATTCAACAGAGAATGATTATTATCTCAAGGGAGAACTTATCTATGCCCTTGACACAATAAAGAAGGTGAGAAAGCAACATTCTAAGTTTGAAACCCAATTTCAAGAATGTGATGAAGAAATATTATTTCTCATAGAGGATTTAGAAAATTCAAAGGCTAAGGCAAGAAAGTTCAAAGATAAGTTATAAGAAAATATTATGGAATGTGAAAATTTAACACAAGAAGTGGCCCTACTAAAGGAATATTTAGAGGATTCCAATAATAAGCTATACAAGTATGTAAAAAGTGCAAAGAGTGTGGATAAAATAGTCAAGATACAAAGAAGAGCAACAAACAAGACAAGTCTTGGTTCTAAATAGGTTCAAAATAAAATGGAAGAAGAGTCTACTTCAAGTCTTGAAGAAGAAGAAACTTTAGAAGAAGATACATCAGAAGAAGACAGTGTAAGTGGGAGTAAGACATCAGAGGATGAGTTGGACAATAAAGAGTTCAACAAAGATAGGAACAATGCACATAGAAGATACAAATGGAACAAAAATAAGAATAGGAGACCAATGAGGTCAAGACAAGGAAGATTCAATGGAATATGTTTTTCATGTCACAGGTTTGTACACATGGCTTCACAGTACAGGACATATGAAAGAAAGGAATATGGAAAAGGATAGCTTTTCCAAGGATATTGCTACTCATGTAATGAGTTTGGTCACAAGGCAATGAATTGCAAGATTCATGAAAAAAGAGGATATGACCTCACAAGAAGAAATCCTAAGACAGTTGCACCTCCAAAGAAAAATAACATTAAGTGTTATAAGTGCAACAATGATGGTCACACAACAAGATGGTGTAGAAAAAATATTCCATAATCAGGCATGAATAGGAACAAGAATATGAACAGGAGAAAAAATATGAACAGGAACAGGAACAGGAACAAGAACAGGAACATGAGCATGAACAGGAACAGGAACAAGAACATGAACATGAATAAAAATAGGAATAGGAATAGGAACAAGAATAGGAACATGGATGATAACAGGAATAGGAATAGGAACATGGATGAGAACAAGAATAGGAATAGGAACATAAGTTATGACAGGAATAGGGATGATGACTTGGGAAAGAGGATTCATAAAAATCAAAAAATAAGAGAAAAAGATAAAGGTAAAGAACAGTGCTTTCGGGGAGTAGAAATACTCCTATCCCAGAATTAACCACCTCATGTGGAGGTGGGGGAGGGGCTAAGCTAAGAGGCTCATTCTTAGCCCTGAGCCCCAAAGATGACCCATAGATCTAATATTTGTTAAGTGTTTTAAAGAAGGTAAGAAAGCAACACTGTAAGATTGAAACTCAATTTCAAGAATGTGATGAAGAAATATTATTGCTCATAGAGGATTTGGAAAAGTCAAAGGCTAAGACAAGCAAGTTCGAAGATAAGTTATAAGAAAATATTCTGGAATGTGAAAATTTAATACAAGAAGTGGCCCTACTAAAGGAATATTTAGAAGATTCCAATAATAAGCTATACAAGTATGTAAAAAGTGCAAAGAGTGTGGATAAAATAGTCAAGATACAAAGAAGAACAAAAAACAATACAAGTATTGGTTCTAAATAGGTTCAAAATAAAAGGGAAGAAGAGTCTACTTCAAGTCTTGAAGAAGAAGAAACTTTAGAAGAAGATACATCAGAAGAAGACAGTGTAAGTGGGAGTGAGACATCAGAGGATGAGCTGGACAACAAAGAGTTCAATAAAAATAGGAACAATGCACATAGAAGATACAAATGGAACAACAATAAAAACATGAGACCAATGAGGTCAAGACAAGGAAGATTCAATGGAAGATGTTTTTCATGTCACAGGTTTGGACACATGGATTCAAAGTGCAGGACACATGAAAGAAAGGAATATGGAAAAGGATAAATTTTACAAGGATATTGCTACTCATGTAATGAGTTTTGTCACAAGGCAATGAATTGCAAGATTCATAACAGAAGAGGATATGGCTTCACAAGGAGAAATCCTAAGATAGTTTCACCTCTAAGGAATAATAAAATTAATTGTTAGAAGTGAAATAATGATGGTCACATAGCAAGATGGTGTAGAGAAAATATTCTAGAATCAAGCATGAACAAAAATAGGAATATAAACAGGAACAAAAATATGAACAAGAAGAGGAACATGGGCATGAACAGGAACAGGAACAGGAACAGGAACAGGAACAGGAACAGGAACAGGAACAGGAACAGGGAACAGGAACAGGAACGAGGAATAGGAACAGGAACAGGAACATAGATGAAAAGAGGAACAAGAATAGGAATATGGATGAAAATAGGAACAGGAATAGGAACATGGATGAGAACACGAACAAGAATAGGAATAGGAACAGGAACAGGAACATAAGTGATGATAGGAACATGGATGATGACTTGGGAAAGAGGATTTAGAAAACTAAAAAAAGAAGAGAAAAAGATAAAGGTAAAGAAAAATGATTTTGGGGAGTAGAAATACTCCCACCCTAGAATTAACCACATCATGTGGAGGTGTGGGAGGGGCTAAGCTAAGAGGCTTATTCTTAGCCCCGAGCCCCAAAGGTGACCATTTTCCATTGATTTCAAAGGAGAGATATTTGTGTATGGGGGAGATATTTTATATTGGGAAAGATTTGATATTTAAGAGAGCTTTGAGCCAGGGGGAGCAATGTCCTAGGGAGAGCATAAGCAAAAGAAAGGTCAGGTTTCAGTAAAAGGATATGGGTTGCCATCAATGACAACGGGGGAGATTGTTGGACATTTGGAGTCCCTAAGTCAAAGTTGTCATTGATGTCACCATTGATGCCACCAGAAGGAGTCATCATTAATTTGAAAGATTTCAGTCGAAAATAAAGGCAACAAATATGGTCATTTGATATCAAGCAAGAAGGCAGAAGTCCTAGTGAAACAATGCAAAAGATAGAAGTTAAAAACGAGTGATAATATTTATTTTATAAATTATTTAATTTCAGGATGAATTTAAATTTTATAAATAAATATTAAAATACACTTTATCAAAGGTGAAATATTATAATGGTTAGAAGTGCCATGGTGAAAAACCAAATAAAATATTTGTAATTTTCATTACAATATTTTATATTACAAAAGTGGGTTTACAAAGTCTAAAAATATTTTAATAAACCCAAAGGTTGGGTTGAAGGTTGAAGACCAAAGCATATTTTAAATAAATCCAAAGGTTGGATTTAAACAAGGCAAAGATTATTTCCGCTGATGTCTAGAATACAAGGGAAGCATCGACGTTTTTAATATAATGGGAATGTGTATTAATACCATGTCAAAGTTAAGTTTTGATTCACCCTTGCTCGATTTGAAAGAGAAGCGCATCAAATTTAATGCAGAGCTTGTGATAGCGTTGTGCGAATTTTATGGTTTGACTTGATGGTGAAAGGGACAAAAGCAAGTGCATTAATTATTTTAAAGCCAAAACGGAACTTTGGCCTAATGGCAAGTGGGTTGCAAGCATACATTTTGGTGTGCATGGTGGTTAGTGTTCGAATCCTACAGAAGCTTTTGGTGGATGCGTTGAAGGCGTCAATCATAGGTGCATACATTTTTGCAAGGCTAGGAAGGAGTCTTGAAGCATGTGGTGCTTCTTACTTCCCAATGAGCTTGTAAGCTTGTGTGGTGTTTGCATCATGGGCAAGACATTGTGAGGGCTGCGTTGAGAGTTTGAAAATCTCCAACGGCAAAGGTATATTTTTAATTTTTAATTTTTATTAATACCTAAGTTGGAGGTATACGGTATTTGGTGGTTGAAGTATTTGCATTGTGATAAAGGTTGATAGTTGATAAATATTATTAGGAGGTATAAGGAGAATTCTGGTGTTATTTTTAAGTCTTACGTTTTGTTATTGTGGAATATTGAAAGGTTAATACTTTGTGAGTTGTGTTTTATTTACAATAAAGGGTTTTGTGATTATATGTGAGGATATTGCTTATTGTTTAAGTTGGAGTGATAAGGTGTAATTGTGATATTATTTTTGTGATATAAATATTATCCTCTAACCCTTTTTGAGTTTGTCAAAGAAGTAATTGTGAGTGTGGTAGATTTGTAAGGACAACTACTCTTCAAGAAAAAGTATGGGAAAAATTCTTCTTTGTTGAGTTAGATGGTTAGCTTGATTGAAAATTAAATTTGGAGTGAAAAGGATTTGATTAGGGTTTTCTTTTCAAAAGGAGTTAAGTTAATGCTTCAAGGTTTTTCGGATTGTGAGTTGTGATTAAATTTGGTTTGATAAGCATTGTTGTTTAGACCATTGGTTGAGTGAAGTACTTTGAGTTTATACTTCAAGGTTTTATGAATTAAGAGTTGTGATTAAAACCTTGTCTTATTAGCATTGTTGTTGAAGCCAATGGGTGATGCAAAGAACTTGAACTTGAGTTAGAAAAGAACATGAGTATCAATGTTATGTGAGATTTGTTGTTGAGCATTGTTGGAAATATTTTGAGTTGGTTGATACATGTTTGGACTAGGGTTTGTGAGAAAGGGTTGTTCCTTGAAGTGATTGGTTGTGTAGAGTTGATTGAGCCTTGTCAAGTGATTGTGTGAAGTGGTTGTTCAAGTTAAATGAAACAAACTATTTTATATTCTAATTTGAGTTGAGATTGAATTGAGTTGAGATTGAGCATTGAGTATAGAACATATTGAGTCTCTAAAAATTCTCTTTATGCTTCTATGAGATTGATTTGAGTTGAGATTGATCTTTGAGAATAGAACATATTGAGTCTCTAACAATTCTTTTTATGCTTCTATGATATTGAGTTGAGAAAGTGATTGAGCATTGAGTATAGAACATATCGAGTCTCTAAAAATTCTCTTTATGCTTCTATGAGATTGATTTGAGTTGAGATTAAGATTTGAGAATAGAACATATTGAGTGTCTAAAATTTGTAGTTATGCTTCTATGAGATTGAGTTGAGAAAGTGATTGGGCATTGAGTATAGGACATATTGTGTCTCTAACAATTCTCTTTATGACTCTATGAGATTGAACAAGTTTTGTGTGGACTTGTTAAGCTGATTTAAGGCAAGTATTTAAGAAGGCTTGTGGACTGATTTTGTGTGATATTTTGTGGAAGCTTGCAATATAGATTTGAGCAAGTCCTAGAGAGGACTTATTGAGCAGATTTAGACAAGTTCTGAGTGAACTTGTTGAGCACATTTGAGCAGGTTTTGAGTGGACCTGTTAAGAAGATTTGAGTAGGTTTCGAGTGGACCTATTGAGAATATTTGAGTAGGTTCTAAGTGGACTTATTGAGCATATTTGAGCAGGTTCTAAGTGGACCTATTGAGAAGATTTGAGCAGGTTTTGAATGGACATGTTGAGAATATTTGAGTAGGTTTTGAGTGGACCTATTGAGCACATTTGAGCAGGTTCTGAGTGGACCTATTGAGAAGATTTGATCTGGTTCTAAGTGGACCTGTTGAGAAGATTTGATAAGGTTATGAGTGAACCTATTAAGTAGAGCTTTAGAGGTGATAGTGCAGAGAGGACAAATAATCCAGTATATAGATATCCATAAGCCAGTACATTGAGGACAAGTCTTCTGAGTGAGGACAAGAGTCTTCAAGTGGAGAGAGATCCAAAGTTAGTGTAGTGGAGGCAGTCTTCTAGAGGATCACTAGCCAGAGCATAGGAGAAGGAGTTTTCCCGTGGGTAGAGATCTACAAACTAGATTTAGGGTTTCAACATCTCCTTTGGATAGAGGTCCATAAACATTGTAATTGGGAAGGATTTCCAAAATATTATTTGAGAAATATTTAGAAGAAATATTTTCTCTGTGGACGTAGCCCACATTGGGTGAACCACGTTAAAATTTGTGTTTGTATTATGTATGGTGTTTTGTGCATTACTTTTATTACTACTATTGATACTACTATCTATACACTGCATAATATTGATTTGAAAAGAAAAGTAAAAAGTGGTCTTATAATGTTCATTCCCCCTCTCATTATAATCTTGTGTTATTCAAGAACAAGCTAATTATTACATTAGTCGCACGTTGGTGAGTTACAAATCCAAATACACATATGTGGAGAAGTTATGCATTTTTTCATTTTCACATTAAATTGTCTTCACTACTAAATGCTAAATCATACAACCTATGTCATTGTCAGAGAAAATTCATTATATTACATGATGAGTTGCACTTACACTAACAACCAAATTGCTAAATGGATAATGCTCTTAATGGAATTTGATATTGAATTCATAAGTCAAAAATCCATAAAGGATCAGGTCATTATTGAATAGCTTATTGAATCCCCCCTTCAAGATGATAAACCACTTATCATCGAGCTTCCAGAATATTTCATATTTAATGTTACCGATCTTGAAGAGCACGTCAAACCTAAATATAAAGCTGATCTTACCCTTTTATTTTATGGGTCTAAGTGCAAACAAGGGGTAGGTGCTAGAATTATTTTCTTCATGCCTCAAGGGGTCCCTATCCCTTTTTCATTTAAAATCGAATTCCCTTGTACTAAAAATAGCATAGAGTATGAAGAATTGATCCTTGGACTCCAAACAACTATCACCATGTGAATTAAGCATATAAAAATTAAGGGTGACACCCTATTTATCATTAATCAAGTTAAGGGGGTCTATCAGTACAAATGCATGGTCTTAAAGTCTTAGAAATAGATTATTGATCAATTGCTCACCAAATTTGAATGGTATGACATTGAAGCTCTACCAAGATCATCTAATCATTTTGCAAATACCATGGCCAAACTCGGGTCCCTTATTCCATAAAACCTCATTGATAGCATCACTCAAGTTCACTTTACCATACTTTCTCAATCGACTATTTCCCATGAATATTCTAATGATGATGAGACATTGAAGGGTATAGGTGAGAAGACTTGTGAACTCAAACAAATATTCTTCCACTATTCCTCTTTCCTTAGTTTGCATAAGATATACCATATATGATGTGGAAGATCTCCTATAAAATATTTGGATAAATCAGTCCTTGAAGTCATGCCACAAAAGAGGGTCACCATGATGGTGAACATGCCATAAAAACCATTGGTAAACTTGGGTACCCAACTTAGAAGCTGCTAATGTGGCATGACCTAGTTCAATAATATGGTGAAGATAGATAAGGTCTTCCATTTTGGCCAATCATCCTTAAGGATTGATGAATTTGGAAAAAGGTATATAGATGAAATGAACTTTAATGTCATGAGGTCATTCAAAGAAATTAGAAGCACCTCCTATTGAGGAATCCAAATCAAAATCAAAACCTAGGAGGTAAGGACCAAAGTTAGAATATTAGGACTAGGAATTATTGGGGCAGAAAAACAGTGTTTGATGCTTGATGAAAGGCTTGGTTATCAAGTTCAAATTCATATTCGAGTTCGAAACTCTTAAAATTTGAAATATATTCAACATGTTCAAAAATTTGAAATAAAATTTGATATAAAATTCGATAATATTTTTATATCCTACTTGGTTTTTTGGGTAGTGGGATGCAAAGTAATGTGCCTAGAAGCCATCAATGAGGTGGTATCAATTTATAGGCACGCACATGTAATTATTGTCACAACCATAACCAATGTCTAATTAATATCATTATGTTAGTTACAACACCCAATTAGTTTGGGTTGTTCCTCTATCAATCCAATTACCTGGAGTTATATTCATTTACTAATTTACTCAGACAAGAATCGGTATAAATCTGCGATTCATATGTTTCTTTACTAATTGTGGCATTTACTGTGTGGGTTTGTGCCAATCATAATATTTTCAAACCTAGGTGTTGTATAGGCTTGAAGTTTGGTGTCACTAGATTTGTGGATCAAATTTGTCACCTAAACCTTATTTTATTTTTAAAAGGTAATAACCATTGGGTATTCAAACTACCGATACACAAATCAAACTAAACTTATTTAATTTTTTAATTAATATTAAATATTATTTATATATAATAATTAAGGTTGTGGGCTTTTTTACGAGACTCAGGTGAAAAAATATGTATATGTATGGGGATTCGAGGTCCTACATTCTGAATCATTTGCAGTTTGTAGTTAATAAAGTCTATAGCTAGAAAAATGTGATATGACTAGGTTGTTTTAATGAGCTATACATGAAATACACTATTTGACTCGTTGCCCATGTAGAACTAGAAAACCTGTTGTGATTTGACTAGGCTATTTAGCTATACACGAAATACACTGTTTGATCCGCTGCGTAGGAAAATTATTTTTTTCTAATTTTTTTCCATAACGAATTTAAGATTAATTTGGTGAATTTATTCGCCATGGTTTTAAATTTGACGAATTTTGAATTTTATCTCAAAAATTCTATGAATTTGATAACTAAGATGAAGGGTCAAAGGTTGTTATCTAATGTTTTATTGAGACCCTTGAGTAGAGTAGGTGTAGTACTGGATAGGTTTACAATTTGTTCTATGTTATTCAAGGACTTGGCTTGATTATATAAGGTGTTGGCAATGACAGTAATTGATTATTTTTGCTCACTCAAGGAGTGATTAATGGAAGTAAGCATTTGTTCTTGAAGTGAAAGATATTGATATAGACCAGGGTCAATAGTACTAAAAAGTACAATATCAATTAGAGTAGTAGAGGAAGGACTACTAAGGTTATTAGAAGAAGCAACTAGGTTATTAGAAGGGTTATTGGGTGTTGGAGAGGAAGGACTTGAAGTGTTAGGTATACTCAAATTCATGGTATTTAGATAAGAAAGAAGACATTGGTCAAAACTATTGATATTAATGGAGAGTTGTGATGTTTACCAAGATTTCTAGGATGATGCTTATTTTTGTTCATGCACAAATCCTCTCAAAGAAAAATACATTATAATTGGTCATTGGATCTTACCCAACCAGTATTAGTAGCAGGTTCATTCATGCACTTATAGCTTAAAGAGACATTCACAAAAAGTTATCTCCTACAAGGATTGATATTTTACTCTTTTTAAAATTATTTATTTTTATTTTATTTTATTAATATTGATCTATATATATTCTCTCTTTAATTTTTTTTATATATATTTTATTTTCTTTATTTTTTCTAAAATTATTTATTTATTTATTTTTTCTTCAAGGTCTATTTAAATATTTTTATTAAATAAAGGGAAATTTGAAAAAATAGGCAAGGGAAAAATTAAATAATTCTAATTAATAAGAAAGTAACACATGTGTGATGGAGAAGTGGGGAAGGGT
The DNA here is from genome assembly GCA_028583015.1 of Wollemia nobilis. Classification (NCBI taxonomy): domain Eukaryota; kingdom Viridiplantae; phylum Streptophyta; class Pinopsida; order Araucariales; family Araucariaceae; genus Wollemia; species Wollemia nobilis. Next base: position 429,183 of record JAQPPZ010002445.1, on the reverse strand, counting down.
GTAGGGAAACATGATGTATGGGTGAAGTGTGGGGATGTAAAATAAAAGCAAAAGGAAAAATAAAAATATTTAGAAACAAAGACAATAATGGAGATGAAAATCTTGTTATAACCGATGCAATTGTGAGAAATTTTTTGGAAGCCTTATTGGTTATTATACTTTCACTCTTTCGAGACAAAAATAATAGAATTGTGGTGGATTTTTTTATTTTGATTGATAGAAGGGGTTTTAAAGGGTCCTCAAACCTATTAAAAGTAGGGTTTTGAAAGGCCCTCCAAACCTTAGTCTAGCAATAAAACATCAAGAAAGACTGAGCTAGATTCCATGAATTAAACCCTAAAATCAATGAAGCAACCTCCTAGCAAATAAGCCACAAATTTTTATCAAGTAAATACAAGAGATTATCCCATGGTGAAATCATCATGTGCTTAGGAATCTAAAGCATCGAAGAAAAATAGTAGAATAACAAAAATGGAATATGTTAAAATAAATTTACAAATAAAGATCATCCAAATTGAAGCATTTCCACTCACATGAAAGGAGAACAACAACTAGTTTAATAAAACAACACTAGAAAATACCGGCCAACAAAATCCATAGCATATCAAAAAATAATCCCATAGGGCTCACTCATCTAGCCAATGGAAGACCCACCAGATGGAAAACATCATAAATAATCACCAAGAAACCCACATATCCTGTTGGAGAAAACCACTCTTAGGGCATTTGGAAAGAAAAATAGAAAATACCTAGAACAACACTTGAGAGAGAAAAAGAGAGGATCTTGGATGAAAATTAGAGTGTTGGAACCCTAGGATCTGACTTATCCGGCATCTTGCCTTAGTGGAAAAATTTTACCAAAAATAATTTGCCCAAATCGAAGCACACCATGGAGATAAAATAAAACTACCAGGAAGAGGAGATCTGCAATAGAGTGTCTGACAATAGGAAAATTCTCCAACATGAAAATCTACGAAGGCAAAAACCCCACAGATATTGTTGGAGTCCAACTGTAGCCTAGTCTAGCAAAACAATCTAACATGCTACCGATTGAGAATTTTTTTTGAATAAACCAACCCAATTTGTAGCATGCCATAAAACTAGGAGCAAATCACTCTACCCAAATAAGGATCTAAAACTTCTCTCTTGCAAAAATTTGGAAGAGAATGGAAAAACCATGAACTGCTTAAACCGAAGCAAAAAAAACAACACTCAGGTACAAGAAAAAAACAAAAACAAAAACCTTAATACCAAGGGATCAAACCCACCACCACTACTGTAACTGGAGAAAGAAATATCTATAGATAGAAGCTAGGGAACCCAACAAAGACATGGGGTCAAAATTTGAAATCCACCGTTGTAACAACCCCAATTGTTACTACTCAATCCAACTATTTTTTTTGTTTTATGTTCTCATATCTCCAAATCAGTGAGGGACTTAATTATGATCTAAGACAAAGGTATTCCAAACAAATGGTAAGTTACCAAGGCATCAAAATATCAAGAGATAATATGACTTGATCACAGTTACTCTTGAGTATAAGTGATCCACTTCTACAAAAACCATCATACAATCACCACGACATGAGAATGCTTAAATGGTCCATACCATAGCATTAGGTATTTATTCCACACATAGGAGAATTGCCCTTCTCCATACTATCCATGAAGAATAGTATAAGAGCGAATGCCTTAGAGATTAGATGTCCCACCTCCATGGTGAATCATCAAATTCATATACTTAGTTACTACCCTCATATCCACGATGAGGTAACTAAGATAATTATCACTCCACGTGATAAACTTACACAGGTCTTGGAATAACCATATTAAGCACAATTATCTTCCCTTCTCAATTACAAGTTTTATGAGGTCTTATCATTATTATAGTAGTTTCCAACATGTATCGTCTATTTGATTTGTTATTAATCCTCTTATTAGTATGTATGCCAATTTATCATATACGATTCCTATGAAGAGCATTATCAAGATTTTCTCTACACTAATTAAAACTATTGTAAGAGAGGTAACATGTACTTTACATCCATTCAACATCTATAGTCACTACAACTGATAAGATACGATAATCAAAAATAAATTCTATTTATCCAATTTAAATCAATTCCAATAGTAAGACATGTATCACCAATTGAATTATGAGGTAATAATATATCACTAAGTCTTCTTTTCTAATACACTTGAGCTTCTATAATATATACATCAAATTTCTAAAAAAATCATTGTTCAAAAATGGTTCCACTATTTACATTACAATAGGCTTTCACAAAATAAGCCTTAAATGTACAAATATCATGATAATCCGCAGTGGTGATGTTTGGGTCTTTTTTAGTTTCTTAATTCTCCATTGTACAAGAGATCATGGTGAAGGGATCCAGACAACTCGATATGCACATGTACAAAATACAATTCAAGCAACACATGCTTATCTTAATTTACTGGCAACCATGCATCGAGTATTTATCATAATGCATTTTACAATTCAATCCTATAGATATATCTAAACATACATTCCACATTCATCCTACTATTTGCATCAATGTCATTATACATAATCATTTGGATTATCATATAAATTTTAACCTTATCCTACATAAGGTTAGCTCATAATTCAATTCATAACAAAAAATAAGTCATTCTAGTCTTCTCAATAGCATGGAGAAGTCCCATACCTTCTCCAAGTCTAGACACCAATCCATCCTTCTAAGACTAGAGGAATTACAATTGTAATCTTTAATTAGTTAGGTCTTTTCAACAAAGGCGTATACCATTATCTATCTCTAAACAATAATATTGACATTTATAAACTCATATGTTTATCTAGGTTCCTTTGTATTTGAAATCCAATATTGATCAAAATACTTCCAAACTATAGTTAGTTAGGTTATTTCAGCAAAGGTATATAACATTATCTATCTTTAAACAATAATCATAACAGTTTACAAACAACACTTATAAACTCATATGTTTATCTAGATTCCTTTGTATTTGACATTCAATATTTATCATAATACTTCCAAAATTTCAACCAATAGAATCAATCTTTAACACTCGTCATATGCTCTTATTCAGTTTGTCCTCTAAATCATCTCTTAAATTTGCAAAAATAAAATATATTTACACATAGAAAAAGGGTATTTTTCTTCCTCTCCCTATCAATTGGTTATCAATTTTGTTTTACCAAAAACACTAAACATCCTTTTTTTTTAATATGTCATAACATTTTTAAGCCTATTATTTTTTAATTATAAAACAAAAAATATAAATTTTACACCAAAACCAATATACTATACACCTCCCTTTTATATATTTAAAGCCTATTTTATTTAAAAATGGGGTTATCTTTTATTTCATGAAAAATGGTCCGAAGTCAAACATCATTTACAATCATATATGATAGTGAATACAGTCAGCACAAACCACAATCTGATAGTGAACATAATCAGCGTAAACCACAATATGATAATGAACACAATCAGTGCAAACCACAATCTAATAGTGAATACAGTCAGTGTAAACTACAAGGTGATCACAATCAGTAAAGCGATCTAATAAAGCTTAGCATGATGTAGACAACATAGAGGTCAAATCATAAGGGCGTAAGTCTTATCCAAGCACCCAAATGGTTGGCTACTCAACCTAAGCACCCTTGGAAATTATAAATTGTCATGTACCCATAGTGTGGTGCATGTGGGATTAAATCCCTACATCATTTTGCAAAAACTGTTTTAAGAATCGCATGCGGCTAATTGATGGTCAACAACGATGGTTAAAAACCATGCAAAAAAATTTTGAACCAGCATATTGAAATCAAACAGAGATGGTCAAAAGTTCTCAAATTGGTTAAGGATCATAATAGTCTATTTCCAAGTGCCTTAGTGCTTGGCTGATAGCCATACTATGCACGAGCCTTTATATAGGGCTTGCACACCCCCACATGATGTGTGTGGGATAAATCATGCAATATTTAAGGCTTGAGAGGGTTTATCCCACATGCACTCTGTGGAGGCTTCGCGGAACTTTAAATATGCGAAGCACAATATAAGTTCTGTCCACCACCCTATGGTTGGGTGGTGGTAAAGCTAGCCTTCCTAGCGGTATTACTATGCGATGACGATGGGTTTATTCCAAATGAAGGTGGTGGGGTGGCCAGGAATTTGAATTACAACTATGTTATTTTTTAATTAAAATATAAAATATAATTATAAAATATGCTTATGGGTAAATACAAGAAGCATATAGATAGCCAATTAAACTTTTTTTTAGGTAAAAGGACAAGGGTTCTAAATTAAATCATTCAAACAAAACCTCACGCAAAACATTATGATTCCAAGTTTTATCATACCCTTATGATTCATCTCTAAATTAAATCATTAAAATAAAAACCTCATGCAAGACATTATGATTCAAAGCATCAAAAAAACATATAGATAGCCAATTAAACCATTCGATCAGGTAAAATAATAAGGGCTCTAAATTAAATTATTCAAATAAAACCTCACGTAAAACATTAATATTCCAAGTTTTATCATACCCGTATGATTCAGATCTAAATTAAATCATTCAAATAAAAACCTCATGTAAGACATTATGATTCAAAGCATCAAAACAATACATATGCATAGAAAAATAAAAAGGAAAGAGGAAAGCTCCCACTTGGAGCTCCTGCAAGGGTATTGACTCAGCTTGCATGGTATCCTCCTCTTCACCCTTGGCCTCCCCATTTTTCCAAACCCTTATGGAAATTTAAATATTTTTCTCCTACCCCAACAAGAAATATGCTCCTCTATTATTTAATCAATTGTTCCTCTAGACAAGAAAGATGCCTTCCCAATATTTTATTAATTTTTCTTCTTTCCCCCATGTGCAGGCTAATATTATAATGGGAAGGATATCCATAGAGATAAGGTAAGGGTAGTTTATTTGTCTTGTGTCCCCCATCCCTAGGGCAACTACAAAGTTACTACTATTAGGCATATGTATAATACAAAACTGAGACTATTAGAGATAAAAGAGAGAAAATCTCTCCTACCATTTTATCCAACATGAAGCAGCCATGTGGAGGAGAGGATAATTTCTTAATATAAAAAAATATTCCTTTTTATTTTGGTCCAATCAAAATTGGACAAGTTATGTAACACAAAAATATACCTAATTTATTTCTAAACTGAATGCAATTAGGTTAAATAACCATATTCAGAAAAATAGATCTCTTTTTGTAAATTAAAAATTGTTCCATTCAATATTTCACAAAATCACAATAAAGTCTACAAAAATTTATGAAACTTTTCAAATCTCTCTAAATTAATTTGGTAAGATGCAAACTCAGCATAATCACTTAATGTGAATTTTCCAAGGTAAAATTCAAGGGTGTTAATTTCTTTCAAACTAAATGTGTAATTATACATATAACAAACATATAGCAAACACAAGCAGTCGATGCATACTCAATATTCCTCATCACTGTTTTTGCTTTAAGTGAGTGGTTATTTTAAGATGACCTTAATTATCATCGCCCATGATGAAGGAGACTAGTAATGATGTGAACATGAGCACTTACTTGGTTGATTTGTCATTATCATCATTTCCCTTCTGATCTCTAGTGGTCAATCTCCACCTACGAGAGTACTTGCTCCTACAGTCAAGTAATGCAAAATAGCATCATTTTACTCAAAATAAACAATCATATTATGTACTTATCAAGATTAAAACCAACTATCAATACATAAGCAATATTTTGAGAGAGTTCTTCCAATGCAGGGTGTGAGAACCATAGCATAACAAACCATTTTCACCCCAATTGGTTTGGTATAGTATTGGCCCTATCTCATTGAAACATCCAGATATAATAAGAAACTACTAAACCTAGAAGAAAATGACACCAACCAAACCATGGACCCATAATTGGTAGAGAACCCTAGCAATAGGGCCAAACAAGCACAGAGCATTGGTGCCTCGAAACCAAAGGTAGCCAAGGTAACATCATCAGAATCCGCAGTGAAATGCCATACCTCTATATATGTTTTTTACAAGCCCACCCACGTAGGTTTGTGTTGGTTTATGGTTTTTTCCCCTTCCTGGAAAGCCATAAAAATATGAAACTACCAAACCTAGATGAAGTGTTGCACCATACAAATAAGTCCCCAAAATTGGCAAACAACCCAAGAAATGCAACTGCCCTACACACCCACAAACTAGAGCGAAGGCCAACCAGGTGATCAACAGCCAAAATTTTATACTATGATAAAATAACCCAGAATCACCTCGATCGGTTTGAGTCAACATTCGGCCCTCTACCCCAGATGAGAGTCATAATGCCAAACCCATAAGGGAGCAATAATAGACCAACAAGATCCCCCATAAATAAAACACCCTGATCATGAGCCACATTAGAAAAACTAAGCATGGCTAGCAGCCAGATCCAGAATAGGAGAATAGAAGACCTCCCTCTCAAAGGGTTTCAGAGAGCCAAATCCGAAACAAAAGGCCTCTTCGAATTATGGTGGATCATTAGGAAACACATGCTAACCCAGATTATTGGCCTTAAACTAGAGTTATTCATAATTAGTAATAAGTAATTGAAGGGTGCCAATGGATTGAATTATATTCTATTTTATTATTACATTATTATATTTTATCACCAATAAAGAAGATATGTGGATCAATATCTAGAGGAATGAAGAGAAAATAGAGATTGAAGGTTGTCACAATATTGAGGTTATAATTTTGTATGGATGGGCTTCGGTTTTATATATATATTATATAAATAGCTTATTCATCATGTGTTTTTTATATTGCAAGTCCTAGATAAAGTAGGAGCATTAGTTCTAAAGAGGACAAGAGGTTTTGGATGATGAGTGAAGGTATTTCTTACAAAGAGGAGAGATCTAAGAAAATTGAATATGATTATCAAGGGAACTAGGGAATGACATGAGAGAAAGGTATTTGTTATATGTATGTTGATGCAAGAGAAATAAAATAATCTTGTTCAATAAAGTAAAAATGTAAATTTCATGGTATACCTGAAAGTGTTCTAATGGCAAATTATTGTGTCTAGGTTCAAAAATTCTCTAATGATTTTTTAAAATCCACTGTGTTAGCATACGAAATAGTAACTGTTTGGTAAAGTTACTTGGTGTCAAAAAATATCCTAGATGAAATTCAGTTTGAAGGTTTTTATGCTGTTGAAAATATGCCAAATATGTATCTATATGGGCACATTTAAGAAGCAAGAGACTCTCAATAGATACAAAATGTTTTCAAGGAGTTCGAAGCTTTGAATTCAATGACCATCCAAAGATTTAAAAGTGGGACCTTGATAGATGGATGGATTTAAACCTTATGAAAAAATTACCCAAAGTTTAGCAATAAAAAAAATAATTCTAAATTTGTTAGGAGTGTCACTCTAATACCATTTTTTACAACCCAATCTCAAGACTTGGAAATTTAATAAGAAATAATCCAATAATGCAAGATATGATCCAAATATAATTTCCCAAAAAATAGTGAGCAATGATAAAATCAAAATTCAAATTAGTGTGAGGCTACCAGTTGAGGTCTGCGATCTATACTATGGGTCCATTCAACTCTGGTTCAAATCACACTAGCTACCATAAGCCCTTTTAGGTCTGAGGTATAGAAAAATTGGTTTGACCAAACCCCATAAGGGGGCGAAGGTCCAAGGTTCAAATATTGGACCTCGTCGGACTGAATGCTTGTCCCTTTCCTAGTGCTTTCAGCGATGTAAAAGGTTTAAAATTATTGTGGCATGGTGGTTATAGGGATGGGATGCAAGAAGAACTATGTGGCAGATTTCAGGGTGGACATTGCAAAATACTGTGGCGGCCATAAAAGCTGGATATCTTACCTATATTTGTGGTGACTACCGATTCCACCATGTAAATTAAAAAAAAATCAAATTAGTGTAAATTCATATTCACTTTGAGAGGAAAAAGTCTTATAGCTACCTAGAGAAGGAATTCTCTTATGCACACCAAGGTGACTTAAAACTAAAATATTCGATGAAACCCACTTATTACAAAATTCATCCTAACATATTACCGAGCATCATACCAATTTTTTTTATAATTTCCCTTATTAAATTGCTATCTAATATATTTCTTGATCAATTGCAAACTATATTATATGAAGTTGCATGTTGGTAATACTTTGGGTAGGGTTATTTTTAAATAATTCCATTGCATTGAGAGAACCAATATTTTTTTCTTCAATTAACATTATTGCCCAACTCTTCCCTTGATCTTTGAATAATCTCCATGTAAGTTTTACCTAAGGCTAAAATTTTAAGTTTACAATTTTGCAAGCTTGCTCATCTAATATTCTTTCTTCTATACACCCTATCTCACTCACAAAGAGAAAATGTAATGTTTTCCTCACATCCTTTCAAAAGATATTCTCTTTAAATTTTATCAAATTTTGATGCCATACTCATTGGAAATCTTAAAAGGCAACATTATATAAGTAAGGATGACAATTTTATCAATGTATGGCCTCCTATGCAATTATTACATCATCAAGAATTAATTTACCACAAAGAAAAACACCCTAATCCTTTGAGATAACACAATCTAGAATAATTTTCAACATGTTTACCATAATTTTTGAAATGATCTTATAAATCATATTACAAAGACTTACTAGACAAAAATTATCAAAACATATTATATTGCCTTTCTTGGAAACCAATGTAATAAAAGTGGTATTTTTACTCTTGAATAAATCCCGAAAATATTGAAAGAAAATTTCACAAAGTCCATCGATGCCAAGTACCTTGTTAGAATGGAAAGAGAAAACTACTTCATGTAGCTCCTTCATAAATATCTTCTTCATAAAGTTTTTATTTTGTCATTATGTCATAATTTGATGGAATATTTGTAAAAGCTTACCTTGTGGCTTCTTATATTGCCTAATATCTAATAAAATATTTTTAAAATAAGTAATTTTTTCATGTTATATTCTTATTCCTCAATATTTCCTCCATCTGACCTCATGAATGAATATATTACAAACCTTCATCTTGTGGAAATTCAACCAAATAATGACCTTATGACTTGGTCTAACAGAAGGCAAGACTTAACTTGTATCATGGAGATATTGGATAGGTTCCTACTCTCTGCTCATTTCTTAATTCATGGTCACATTCCTAAAGTGAAGACTCTTAACAATGCTGGTTCAGATCACTAGCCAGTCATGGTGGAAATTTGGAAAACTAATGAGAGTTTCTCTCATTTTTTTCAATTAATGTGGCTTAGAGATAGTTCCTTCAGAACTCGAGTGCAACAATGGTGGAAGGAAGGTAAACCAAGATAAGGGACTAAGATGTACTATTTTACCAAAAGGTTACAATATATTAAATCCAAAATCAAGACTTGGAACTAGGAGTTTGGGGATGTTCAACAAAAGAAACATGAAATTATTGCTCAACTTAAAAATTTGAATAAGAAATTCTGTTTAGATGGGCTCACAGAGAGTAGAAGTACAGACAAAATTACACTCACAACTTAGTTAGAGGAATGGAAAAAAAGAGAACTCTTATGGAAGCAAAAATCTAGAATTCAATGGCTGAAAGAAGGAGATCGAAACACAAATTTCTTCCATAAACGTCTTCTAGCTCAAAGATCTCACAACTTTATTTCTTCCTTAAATTCAGATTCTGGAGAGCTTATCTACACTTTGGATGGCTTGAGCTCTATTGCCGTGAATTACTTTTCCAATATTTTTGCTGCTACTCCTCTTGACTCGACTTCTCAACAAAATGTTCTTCAAGCGATCCCTTCTCTTACCACTTCTAAGGAGAAATCTATTTTGACTGCTATTGTTACTATTAATGAGCTTCAACAAGGGGTTTTTAAAATGCAAAAATAGAAAACCTCGAGTCCTAATGGTTTTCCCATTGAGCTCTACCAAGAGTTTTGAGATATCCTTCATGTTGATTTATTAGAGGTGGTAGAAGAAGCTAGGAAAGACAAAGAGATTTTGAAGGTTATCAATAAAAATTATATAACTCTTGTCCAAAAATCTCAAGAGGCTTATCATATCTCAACTTTTAGACCTATTGCTTTATGTAACGTTCTTATCAAAATTATTACTAAGATCATGGCAGAAAGGTTGAAGCCTCTTTTGCATAATATTATTTCCCATGAAAAAGGAGGTTATATGGAAGGGCATCAAATAGTGGATGAGATAGTTCTTGCTCAGGAAGCCATCCATTCCATGGAAATGCAAAAATTTTCTTCTATGTTCATTTTTTTAAACTTATCCAAAGCTTATGACATAGTGGATTGACACTTCCTTATCAAAGTTTTGGGGCAATTTGGTTTCTCTCGAGATTGGATGGATTGGATAATGGGTTGTATCTCTTCAATATCCTAATAAGTTCTTATCAATGGTAGGCCTTCACATTTGTTCCTAGCTTCTAGAGGCATTAGGCAAGGTGACCCCCTCTCCCCTTATTTATTCATCATTCTTGTTAAATGCTTGGGTAGGACTATAACAAAAAATAGAGACAAGAAAACCCTTGAGGGAGTTACCATTGCTCATGGAGCTAGGCCTATCTCTCATCTCCAATTTTTTATGACTCTACTCTGTTAGGTAAAGCTACAGTTAAGGAAGCTTCTAAAATTAAGAAAATCATTAAATATTTTTCTAAGGCTATCGGGCAATTGATCAATAAAGACAAGTCTAAAATAATTTTCTTTCACTACTCTACCAAACAAGAATCCATGCTCTTGGATAAATTAATATATAATAAGACCTCCCTTTTGATCACTTGTTTAGGCATCCCTACCAATACTCAAAGACAAAAAAATAAATACTGGAATTGGTTGTTGGACAAAGTTAAGAAGAAAATTGGAAAGTGGACCAATAGGTGGCTTTATTTTGGGGGTAGAATTACCTTGGTAAAGTATGTCCTTCAAGCTATACCTATTTATGTTTCTACCATGTTGAATATCCCAAAGGCTATTCTTTGAGAATTGGACTAAATTAATTATCAGTTCCTCAGGAGTGGTACTAAGAAGAAAATAAAATAGGCCTTGGTGAAATGGGACACTCTATGTCTTTCTAAGAATGAAGAGGGGTTAGGATTCCAATATTCTATTAATAACAACAAATCTTTAGCTACTAAATTGTATTGGAGGATTTTACATAACCCCAATGCCCTTTGGGCCAATAATATCTATGCTAAATATGTTGAGAACAAAATTCCTGAAGACCTTGTCCGCTATCAATTGCCTACCAAAGGTTCTCCCATTTTAGCGGTTCTTAATACTGGTGAGGATTTGATTAAAAAAATTATTTTGGATCATTCATAATGGTTAGAAGACAATTTTTTTGATATATTCTTGGGATGGTCACCATCCTTTGATAACTCATTTTCCTGATTGGAGGCCTTGGATGGAGGATCTTCACTGAGCTAATTGCATAAAGGTGGCTAATTACTATTGATACCATACTGGTAATTCATAGGTTGGTAGATATTGGATCCCTATTGAGGATTGACCTATTCAAATTCTAGAAATTCAAAGAAAAGATATCCAACACATCCCACATATGAGATCTCTCTCTTGGTCCCATGATAAAGATTGTTTTGGATGGGAAAAAACTACTATGGGTGAGTATTCAGTTGCTCAAGATTATTTGACTTTATGCCATAATAATCCCAACCAACTTTATGACATATTTTCTCAGTTGTGGGCTCAAAAGCTCTGGCATAAGATGAGGTTCTTTATTTGGCTTTTATCACATCATACGATGCTAATTGGTGAGCAACTTATGAAACATGGTTTTCATGGCCCCTTTAGATGCAAAATGTGTGGAAAGAATGTGGAAACTCTTAGCCATATTTTTATTGAGTGTAACTTAGTCTCTGTCCTATGGAGGAGAATGTCCATATTACTTTGCTTATAGTGGTCTAATTTTTCTTCTTTTTAACAACTTTGGAGGGATTGGCCTAAACATGAGGGTGTTTATTATTTCATTAGGCAATTGGTTTGGATGAGTTCTACCATTCTACCTTAGAATATCTAGAATGAAAGGAACAATCGGATTTTCAATCAATAAATAAATGATATTCACTATATCTAGCAAAAGGCCATTGCCAACTTAGTTGAATCAGTCCAATAACTCCTTAATCACCCCCAAAAATCCTACCAAAAATGGAATCAAGTGATGCAAAGATTGAAGATTAACTCTTCTAAGGGAAACTGACTTAAAAGTAATGTGAGTAATTGTAATATGGAAAGAACAAGGAATTGGCAGCCTCCTCCTAAGGATCATGGAAAAGTCAATACCGATGGAGCCTCTAGGGGGAACCCTGGAAAAGCTAGTGCAGGAGGAATTGGTAGACTTTTAGATGGATCCATGGTTTTCACTTTTACTGATAACTTGGGCGTCCTTTCCAATAACCTTGTTGAGTGGTATGGTATCCTCAGAGGCCTTCAAGATGTTGCTAAGATTGGATGGGAAAAGGTGTTGGTTGAATCTGACTCCCAACTCATGATTAATATTTTAAAGACTCCTAAGAATCATAAGGTTGATTGGAGAATAAAAATAATTGTTGAGAATATTCAATTAATCCATATGGGCTTTTTGAAAGTGGATTATAATCATGTGGTCAGAGTTAGAGAACAAAATAGGAGTGCTTATGCTTTAGCTAATTGGGCAATTGACAAAGGTGATCTTACTTGCTATGGCCACCCTCCCAAATGGTGGGCTTCACAAATAAGGGAAGCTCTGTTTTTTATCGTTTCTTTAGATGGCTCTAGTACTAGAGGTACCTAGTTCTTTTTTGCTTTGTTTTTGCTTCTCTTTGGTTCGGTCAGGGTATTTTAGTTCCCTAGCTTAGACATATCTTTCCTATGTTTCCTCTATTGAATCTTGCCTTAATAGTATTTTGGCCTAGAAAGGTTGTAGTTGTGTTTTGTTTTTTTTTTTAGTTTTTCGAGGGGTATGTGTGTTTTTTTGTACTGTTTTGTTTTTGTGTTGTTTTAGTTGTTTTTTTGTGTTTTTTGTTATTATATATATATATATATATATATATATATATATATATATATATATATATATATATATATATATATATATAGATAGATATTTTGTGTGTTTTTGGTTTTTTAAGTGTTTGTGTGTTGTTTTTATGGTTTTATTATGTGTTTTGTGTTTTATTGTTATTTTTATTTTATTTTAATTTATTTATTTGAGTTATTTGTTGTTTTTATGCTCTTATGTTGTTTTTGTTTGATTTGCGGTCTTTATTTTTTGTTTGATTGTCTTTATTTTTTATGTTGTGTTTTTTGTGTTTTATTGTGTTTTGTGCTTGTTTGTTATTATTTTTGTTGTTTTAGGCATGCTCGTTGAGTGTGCCGAAGGGGGCAGGCCAGGTGCAAGCCCTGGGCAATTTTGGCGGAATAGATACCTCTACCTCCTTGGGATTTACTCGAAAGTGGCATCCCATTTTGGGTGTTTTCCACAAAAAAAAAAATATTTCTTCCATCAAGAGTTAAAATATTTTTAATATGACAAAAAGAAAAAATCGATTTTTTTGTAGCATGAAAAATTTGGTATTTCTATCTTCTTCCTTATCCATTTATCCATACATTTTGGGAACCAATACAACTCATTTTTCAATGCATTCTGATAATTATAAAGTAATTATTTTTCTTGCACAAAAGAATCTTGGCCCATTCCAACTTTTAATTTTGGATTCAATTTACTTCTTTTCTTTAAAAATGATACCAAAAGATTTAGAATTCCAAATTTTCATTTGCTCCTTTAGATTATTCAGCTTTTGAACAAACTTATACATATATGATCCTTCAAAATTTACTTCATCCCACCATAACATAAGCATCTAGAAGAAATTAGGGTCTTGGATCCACATAGAATATAACTTAAATGGCTTTGGATGACCATTATTGGTTAAATCACAAGTTAGAAGAATGAGTTTGTGATCTAATATTTTTTGTAAAAAAAATCTGAAGAGATTATAGACTTTGTTTACAACCATATGTTGGATAACAAATTTTTTTCCAATCTTTCTAATATATGAGTTCGTCCAATATGTTTATTATCCCATGTATATTGAAAACTTGAAGGAATAACATCCAAAAGTCATTTGAATTGACAAATGAAGCAAAATCTTGCATTGACTTAGACCATCCAAGAGTACCACCATTCTTTTCCAAAGAAAATAGAATTGTGTTGAAGTCACCCCCAAGAATCCATAGATCACAAGTATGAATCATCATTACGTTTAAAAAAATGTTGAGGTCCATTCAACATCTTTCACAAGAATTAACTATTGTTAGTGCATATACATTTATAACCCCAACTTTGATATTTTCCTCTATCTCACAAAATAGCTCAATAACCCAATTACTTTTAGCTTCAAACAATTTTCCATACCATTTGCATTTATTTCATATTATTGCAACCAATTACTTTTAGCTTCTAACAATTTTCCATACCATTTGCATTTATTTCATATTATTGCAATATTGCCTAAAGCTCCTATGGAAAAAACTGTAAACAATCTCTAATAAAACATCCTTACATTCCTCACTACTTAGTTTTGTTTCTTATATTAAAATAAACTTAGGACTACAAAAACCGTATTATTTATACCACTAATATTCCTTGATATCATTTTATCATCACTTTATATTTTTACTAGTAAGTTTAACCTCACTTCTTAATAAAACATGATATTTTTAGTTGTCTTTCTAAATAAATACTTCTTTAAATATCCTTTTGAGTTTGCTTTTCTCTTTGTTTATCTTTTGATAACCTTGCACTCCTTTTTCATTCCCTCTAAATTAGACACGTCAGCAAAAGGGCGTTGGCTAACTAGTGTGCTTCCGTCGTGTTTTGACACGCTGTGTCATTCAATGAGGGATGTCTTGTTTCAACTGGTTCAAAGATCGAAACTGTCCCCAACTGGCGCGTTGGAAAAAAAAGGCGAGATAAAAGTCTGCGTCGATGAAAAAATCGACGAGAAGCAACGTACTGCGGTGGATACGTTGTGTGCAGTCTTGCCCAATGCCAAGTCTTTCCTAAGAATGGATATCACGAGGCGGCAGTTAAGGAGGGTTTAAATTTTGAAGTTACCTATTATAACTTATAACTTTTATTTTACACATTGTTATTGATTTCATTGAGTGTGCATCAGCCTAACGATGATAGTTCTAATCTCAAGTCCCTAACGATGATAGTTCTAATCTCAAGTCACTAGTGGTCTTTCTCACTCCAAGTTGTTAATAACAAGGTGAGGTAAGGGTTATAATTAGTTCTAAAATTTAATTTAATTTTTTTAAATATATAGGGGAATTGGTTACATTTACAGTCTTTTTTAACTATCAAGTAGGGTTCAAATTTTGGGGCTGATCCCTATATCTTTATTCAATAGTTTTAGATCAAACTACTACCTTTACAAACAAACAAGCTCCTAAAATTTAAACCTAAATCTCTTTTTAATAAAATACCTAAAATTTACAATCTACCTAAATCTTTTTATAACCTAAATATTTTCTTTTTACACTTCACTAACTTAAAAATGGTTTAATGAAAAGTTATCAATTTGAGACGGTTAGGGGCTCATACCATCAGTTGGAAATAAATTCATTTTGTCCTTTATTATTTATAAAATTTAATCATCGATACAAAAGAAAAGAAAGATGAAGGCTGTAATCGGCCTTCTAGAATCCATGGCCACTAATCAGACTCATTATCTTTATTGTGTTTGTTGACATGGTAGAGCCATTAGTGTGCGATGTGGATGTCTTCGAAAGTGCTTTTAGTGTTATTTTCTATTAGTTTTCGAGTAAGTTTGGTTATGTGTCTTCGAAAGTGCTTTTAGTGTTATTTTGTATTAGTTTTCGAATAAGTTTGGTTATGTGTCTTAGAAAGTGCTTTTAGTGTTATTTTGTATTGGTTTTCGAATAAGTTTGGTTATGTTTTATGTTATTATATTTTTATTTTAATAATAAATTATATAAGTTATGTTTAGGTTAAACAACAAGATAAGATTATAAGGTCATTCTTAGAATTTGAATCTTGTTTAGTAAGTGAAAAAGACTATAACTGTAACCGATTCCTATATCTAAAAAAAAATTGCATAGAAATTGCAAAAAGATTGAGTAGACATGGGCAATTCTATTTTTATTTGTCAGTATTCAGTAGTGTTCTAGACACCATTGATAAGGGTATAATCATGCACCCAATTTAATTGCTTGGTTAGGAAATCAGTATAAAAAATAAAATAACATGCTCCAATTTATCTCTAAAAATTTATTTCTTCGTTCCATCTATTGCACCAGAGCTTGTTAATGTTACTTTTGTGCTTGTGAGGCCTTTACGTTCTGGATTTTGTGAATAGTGAAACATGTGTTTAAGTGACAATGAACTTTTGGTTGTGGGGCATTTACGTTCTGGATTTTGTGAATAGTGAAACATGTATATTAAGTGACAATGAACTTTTGGTTTTATACACCTAAAATGTTGTATTGAGTGCACTTTGCAAGCTTTATTAAAAAAAATACAAGCAATATTTTGACTTGGAGGAGCACCTTGCTATTTTGAGATTTTTAAGATAAATATTCTTTGAGTAATTAAGTGCTAAAAGTTAGTTCCAATAGCTATCCATAACATCACATATTCTCCGATTTAACATTACTATCTAGGTCTTTGGTCACTCTCATTCCAATCTAACAATGGAGGAGATCTAACGTTACTATTTGGGCCTTTCGTCACTATCATTTTAAATTCTAGTGTCCTTGAAGTCCCCATCCTCCCTACCAAAAATTTGTTGGAGAACTTTGATTTACAAGAGAAGCTATCACACAAGTCAAGAATAAGGGATTCTATTCAATTTAAATATTAAGTTAAAAAAACAAGTATTAGGAGGAGAGTGGCATTTCGATTTTTATGGTCATACATTTAGTTTAATTGAAGGGTGTAAGATGGCTTTGTGGAGGCACTTGTGAAGATTATAAAAGTTTGATTATAAGTGTACCTTGAAAATTGTAAGTTCTTGTGTGATTGGTTTATTAGAATGCCAACTACAAGACAACTAATAATAAAGCATTTTGTGGTGTGGTGGTGCTTTGAGAGGCTTATTTTCAAGTCTCTTTGTATTTGTGGAGGACTTTCTTCTTTTTCCATCTCAAACTTTTATTTCAATCATGTGTTCAAATGACAACTATATGATATTAGAAAAACTAAATGTCACAAATTATGGGATGTTGAAGATGGAAATGACACTAGTATTTCGAATGAAAGGTTTGTGGGATTTAACAACACAAGATGGACTAGTAGACCTAAAAAATCATATGGAATAGAATAAAAAATATAAATGCATAAGCACTCATCTTATGACAAATATATCCATCAATCAAGTTTCATTTTCAAGATCTTCAAATGTCAAAATAGGTATGGGGTACTCTTTCTACAATGTAGTAAACTCAAAATAATGAATCCAAGGAGACCATTGACACATATTAAGCTATAAGGAGGGAGAATAAATGACCACCTCACCAAATTAAAATGAATAAGAAATTATCTTTCCACTATGCAAATAACATATAAATATAAAGATATTATGGATTTTTATTTGACAACCTTCCTAGTAAATATTGTAATTTTGTATCCATTTTTGAGCTAACAAAATGAGTATAATGAAAATGGATGAGCTATGTGGGCCCTTAGTAGGTGTAGAAGAGAAGCTTAAGAAATTTAATAATTAATCTAGCAAAAGTGGATATGCGATGATGATTAAAGAAAAATGGAGATCTACTAATCAAAGGAGATAAAATACTTCAAAAATATTTTTCTCACTTCTCTTGCTACATGTGGAAGCTGTAAAAATGCTTGGCATATTGATTCAAGTGCAAATCAGCATACAACTTATTATAAGGAGTATTTTGACTCTTTAGAGAAAAAAATGGCTCCCACAAGGTTATATTAGGTGATATGGGCACCATTTCCATGAAGGGTAATAGTGAAAAGAAATGAAAAATTACTCATATGCTTAATATGCTAAATTTGGACTCTGCTAGGGTTTTATGAAGAAAAACTGCTTTGCGGGGATGGCAGTAGCTTCCGGAGGAGGTCTAAAAAATTAGAGGAATGTCATGATGGCATCGGGTCCGACACAGAGAGTGCATGCTCGTGATGTTTTTTCATCTGAAAATGACTGCAAGGAACATGATTTACCAGTGCATGTTGGGAACCGCTTGTTAAAGAACAATGGATATTTGGAACGATGTGAAGCCAGACCGGTTCTAGTGGTTCAACCAGACTCGATGGCGAAATATGTGGAGTATCTAACCAAACATGCCCTTATTGAAAAATTTTTGGGCATCCAAATTTCTCTCCCCTTTGTGGAGGCTTGAGTCAAGAAGGCTTGGAATCCTGAAGGTGATGTGGAGGTGATGCTGAGTGCGAACAACTAATTTATGGTGGTTTTCTCTTGTATTGCAGATCGTAACAAAGCATTTGAAGGGGCCCATTATTTCTATAACCAAGTGGGACTCTTTCTTAAACCCTGGCATGTGGGTTTCAACCCATCAAAGGAGTGACCATTGTAGGTTCCAGTATGGGTGTGGCTTCCATGGCTCCCGTTGGAATTCTAGAGAACTAATATCTTGCATAAGATTGTCCTTCTGCTTGGGAATCCGGTTGGACCATCACAACAGATAATGGATAAAAAGGTAATATCTATTGCTCGTATTTGTGTTGAAATTGAATTAAATAATCCTATTCCATATTCTATTGAAATACAGTTTGGATCAACTACATGGGTTCAAAAACTTGACTATGAAGCTCTTCCATTTTGTTGTCGGATTTACCGTGAATATGGCCACCTACAAAGAAAATGCCCTAAGTTTGTCCCGCCTGTGGCTTCAAATCCTGGGCCCTCTCGATCTAGAAAAAATTTGGATAAAGGAAAAGCCCCGATAAAGGAAGGGGAATGGGATAAGGAAGGTTTTGTTTTGGTAAAAGCCTGAAATAGAGGACAAAGGGCAAATAAAGACCTTAAGGATAACCAACTAGATGCTCTACTCAACTGGTTTGAAATATTAGATGATATTTATCAGTGCATGGAGATACCTAAAATGTCGCTACCTGATGCAAATATAATAGGGCCAAATCAAATGTCTCTTCTTGAGGTGGAACTTAAGGAATCAGATCTAGGGGGTTTAAATGAAGAACAAAAGGCTTTGGATCTGAGTATAGGGGACATGGTTGGGTCTAGCCCTATAAGGAAAACTATTTTGGAAAATGGTACAAATTTAGTTATGCCCTCTCCTACTCAGGCACTGATGTAGTCATCCTGGGACTGCAAAACTCCTACGGTGTTGGGATTGGAGCAGAAAATAATTAAAATTTTTATTTTGGATAAGAATATGAATGTGGGTTGGAAGAAGGACCAAGATAAAATTAAGTTAATGGGGGAGACTTTGGTGGAGTCAGGCTTGGTGAGAACATTGGACTCCCATTTTTATAACCCCCAAAAATGATTATCCTCTCATGGAATGTAAGGGGGTTGAACAACATTCCCAAACAAAAAGTTGTTCGTGATTTGGTTCGTGTGCATTCTTTGAATGTGGTGTTTATTCAGAAGACTAAATTGGCTATTGATAGTATGTTTAGTATTGCTACCAAGTTATGGAGAAGGGTGCAATACCAGTGTATTGGTGCATGTGGATATGTTGGTGGCATCGCTTGTTTATGGGATCCAATTAAGATATCCCCTCTTACTTGGATTTCCAGAAGATGGTCTATTTCGATGGTCGGGCATGATAATGAATCTGGTGAAACCATCCTACTTACAAATGTGTATGCTCCTATTGATTACAATGGTAAAGTGAATTTGTGGGAGCACATTTTCTTTGTGAGAAGTTTGGCTCCCCTGTACCCATGGATTTTGGCTGGAGACTTCAACTCTATCACTTGTATGGAGGAGAAACATGGTGGGGTGGAACATATCGAGTCTTTTTCTTCTATCTTCAGTGCTCATATCTAGGCCCTAAACTTGGTTGACATCAAGACAGATAATGGAATATTTACTTGGCACAATAAAAGGTGTGGGGAAGCTTCCATCTCAGAGATACTGGATAGGTTTTTGATATCCAGTTATTAAAAGTGCTAGTTCTATGATTCTAGAGGGTAGGGGATCTGATCATTGGCCTATCAAACTCTCTGCTTTAGAGTTAGGGCTAAAAAAGAACCCCTCCTTTAAGTTTCAACTTATGTGGCTTCGTGATCCTAAGCTCCATGATTTCATGCGAGGCTGGTGGATCACTGGAAAACCTCCTCATCGCACCACTATGTGTTCCTTTATGAAGCAACTACAATTTGTAAAACATAAATTAAAGAGATGGAATATAATGAATTTTGGGAACCTTTCCTTGGCTAAGCTGGAAGCTCTTAGGAGGATGGAATAAGCTTAAAGGAAGATTAGAGATCAGGGATTCATGAAGGATATTCTTGTTGAGGAATCTGAGGCTGTGAAAGACCTTACTGAATGGGAATTTAGGGAAGAAATTTTATGAAACAAAAATCTCGAGTAGATTGGCTTCAGGAAGGGGATATGAACACAACCTTATTTTATAAATCAGTTAAGGCTCACTGTAATGGTAACCTGAATACCTATCTTGTGAATTATAAGGGTGCCCTGCTCTCTTCTTTCAAGGATATTTCAAAAGAGGCTAAGAGGTATTTTCCCTCTCTCTTCAAGGAGGACTCCCTATCAGACAATGAGAATGAAAAGCTTATTCTAAACTGTATTCTAGTGATTGTTTCTAGAGAGATGAATGAGCACTTGATGGGTCTAATTTCCCTTGAGGAGTTGGAAAATGTTGTATTCAAGATGAAAAAAGGAAAATCCCCAGGCCCAGATGGATTTCTGATTGAGTTTTATTAAGAGTTTTGGGATTTAATCAAATTTGATCTTTTGGAAGTGGTCCATGAGTCCCAAAAGAAAAAATATATGCTAAGGGCCCTAAATGCTACCTTCTTGGTGCTTATACCAAAAAAATAGGGAGCAAATTCCTTGGATATGTTTAGGCCTATTGCTCTCTGCAATGTTGTGTATAAGATCATCACAAAAATTATTGCTGAGAGGCTGAAGATATGGTTGAGAAAAATCATCTCTGAGGAGCAAGGAGGGTTTGTTACTGGCCGACAAATCTTGGATGGGATTTTTATTGCTACAGAATCTATTCACTCGATGGAAACTTCTAAGGAGAAAACTATGTTCATTAAGTTGGACATGGCCAAAGCCTATTATCGGATCAGATGGTCCTTTCTTCAGAAAGTTCTTGCTGCTTTTGGATTTGAGGAGAAATGGATTAGATGGGTGATGAGCTGTGTTTCTTCTTCCTCATTATTTGTTCTTGTTAATAATGAGCCATCAGAGCTGTTTGAGGACTCAAGTGTATTAATACAAGGATCCTTTATCTCCTTATTTGTTTATCATTATGTTAGAAGAGTTGGAAAGATTGCTCAAGTCTCAAGTCATGCAGGATCTCATTCAAGGGTGGAAGTGGGCTAGTAGTTTGCCACCTCTTTCCCACCTTTAATTTGTTGATGATACTGCTTTTTTGGGAGTTGCCACTATCAGGGAAGCTAGAAATATTAGGCAGTCTCTTGACATATATCTTGGTGCTTCTGTACAATTGATTAATGAGGACATGTATTCTATTTTCTTCTTCAATACCTCTCCTCTTATTCAAGCTAGGATTGCTCGTATTCTAAGATTCCAGGTTGGGACTCCTCATTTCATTTATCTTGGTATTCCAATTTCTTCTCATCCTCTATCTAGATCTTCTTGGCAGTCTATGCTTGATAAGTTTAGAAGGAAGGTGAATCACTGGGATTTTAGATGGCTATCCACTACAAGTAGAGTGTTTCTTTTAAAATATGTTGTTCAAGATTTACCCATTTATAGATATTTTGTACAAATAGCTCCCTCTCACTTCATCAAGGACATGGATGCTTTGTTAAGACAATTTTTTTGGTCTGGAAAACTTGATCAATATAAATGGAGTTTGGTTAGGTGGGATTATATATGTAGGCCGGTGCAAGAGGGAGGCCATGGGTTGCGACAAATAGCTCTTTTTGGGAAGGCTATGGCTGCAAAAATTTATTGGAGATGGTGTACCTCTCAAGATTAGATTTGGGCTAAAATATTATCTTGTAAATACTTGAAAGGTATTTCTGAGGCTGAGATCCCTAGAGTCATCTTGGTTGGGAAAGGTTCAGTTATCTGGGATACTCTGAAAATATAATCTAATTTAATCAAGCAGTGTTTGTTCTGGATTTGCAATTAGAGATCAGATGCTATTTTTTGGGAGGATTCTTGGGATGGCCACCCTCCTATCTTGAATCAATATCTTAGGTTACGTCCCCTAAGCATTTTTTTCTTGGAAGCAGGTTGGTCTCATGTGGAGGACTTTAAAAAAAAACAAATTTTTGGAAATATGGAGATGTACATGTGGAAAGATACGCAAGAATGGCCCCAGGGGGGACTGGCCAAGGATAGAGAGGTGCTTATTCTTATTCTTATGGGGAGAACCTATTCTTCATTGAGGGGTAAAGATATTCTAGCTTGGAACCCTGATCCTAAGGGAACCTACTAGGTAGCCTATGGTCATCAGGTTATTTATAAGCAAAAGTATGGGAGTATTCCTATCACTTGGTGGAAAAAGGTGTGGAATAAATTTTCCTCGTCAAAATGTAACTTCTTTCTCTGGTTGGTAGCTCGTAATAAATGCCTCACTTGGGATAATGTGAGGAAGATGGGATTTCATGGTCCCTCTTTTTGTTTCCTTTGTAGTAAGAATGAAGATGACTCTTCTCATTTATTTTTCTAATGCTCCTTTTCCAGAGACATTTGGCACCATTGGTGGAGTGCCTGGAACCATCCATGTTTTCATGTGTTGTCCTTAGTGGAATTTTGGAGTAGTCTGGGTAGACCTCCGACCAAGACCCCCTTCCTTCGGGTGGCTTGGAATTTGGGCCCTTCTTGTATCATTTGGAAAATTTGGCTCAAATGAAATCGACACATATTTTAGGGTAGTTATTTGGCTATTCAATGGATCTGGCAAAGGATCTTGTATATGGTTCAGAAAACCATCCATAGAAAATGTGATGTGGACCCTATTTTGGATTCTAGGGAGAAGAAGGTATAGCAAGACCTTGGTATCTTTGGGGATGGTGTGAACTCTTCTAACCCTAGTAGGGTTCCTCAGTTCAGAAAGAAGGTTAGGAAAGATGGTAGGTGGAGGCCACCCCATAGAAGAATTTTAAAAATTAATACTAATGGATCATCTAGGGGTAATCCTAGACATGCTGGCATTGGTAGTGTTGGGAGAGATTCTACTAGTGGTGTCAGTTTTTTCTTTTTCATTTATAAAGGTGTTCACTCCAACAATTTTATGGAAGCTCTTGCAATTCTTGAGGCCTTGTGGAGGGGGTTTTATCTTGGCTAGAGTAGGATTATCTACGAGTCTGACTCTAAAATTGTGGTTAATATTTTAAAGTCAAAGGGTGGAGGAAGTTAATTTGCAGTTGGCCTGTATAGTCATTCAGATTCTCAGAATGAGTGAAGAGTTCAAATTTATATCCTTTATGCATATTCCAAGGGAATGGAATGTGGTTGCTGATGACCTAGCCAAAAGGGCTTCTGAGCTGTTGGATCCTTGAAGTATCGATAACTGGGAGAGTCTACCGTTTGGGGACTCTCAATGCTTATAGGAGTTGATACACAAGGATGTAGAGACTTAATTTGTTTTGTTCTTGTTGTATTTTTTGGGTGTCATTCTAGTCTAGTGGTTTTAGCCTGTTTGGCTATTTATTTGAGTCCTAGTTGGAAGCTTAGTTGTACTTTGTAATCCAAACTTTTTATAAATAAATTTTTACCCCTTTATTTAAAAAAATATGCTAAATTTGAAGAAAAATATTCTCTCAGTAAATTGGATAATAAAGCATGGATACAAGGTGGAATTTTTTCAAGATAAATGCTTGATAAAAAATATGAGGGACAAAAAAAGGCTCATAATAGTAGAAACAATAGAAAATGAAATATATAAAATCGAATTAGATCTTGCAAACAAGGTTGCTTATGTGATAATGCATGTTTCTATAAGTAAGTTGTGGCACCAAAGGTTTGGCCACTTGTATTATCATAGTTTGACTACATATCAAATAAAGATATGGTTCTTGGACTCCCTTGAATCAAAGCAAACACAAGTTTATGCGAAGGGATGTATGGCTAGAAAGTAATGTAAAAACCCATTTGAAAGGAATACATGAAGAACAAGAGAATTGCTTGATCTTGTGCATAGTAGCCTATATGAATATATTACACATTAATCACTAAGAGGAGCAAAATATTAATTAACCCTCATAGATGACTTTTCTAGAAATACATTGACATACTTTCTTAAGGCCAAGGATGAAGTGTTCAAAAAGTCTAAAATATTCAAGGCCCTAGTGGGAAATCAATGTAACAAAATAATCAAAGGCTAAGAATAGATAATGGAGGTGAATATGTTAATCATAATTTTAAGACATTTTGTTAAATACATGGTATTTGAAGAGAGACAAAAAATAGATACACATCATAGCAAAATTAGGTGGTTGAAAGGAAAAATAAAACTTTGGTTAAAATTGATCAATGCATGATTCAACATAAGAAGTTGCCTATGGAACTTGGGATAAAAGTAGTGAATACAACAAATCTTGTTCAAAACAAGGCTTCTACCTCTATAGGCATTTAATATTTTATATCTTGAAATTTAATATATTTTGTCATAGTTTAAGTATTATTGGAAAGAAAATTGAAAGTGATTTCCAACAATATATTGCATGACCTATTTCTTGTTATTCTCACAATGACACTGAGAGGGGGGGTGAATCAGTGTAGCTCTTTAAAACTTAAATCTTCAACTCTTAAACCTGAAACAATGAAAAATTAAAACCAAATAAAGCAAATATAACAAGAGAGCATCACACAATACAAGATGTATCGAGGTTCACCGATTTGGATACTCCTCAAAAATTGACTGTTTGGACTCCCATCCAAATACAGCCTTTACAAAGCACCAAATTTACAATCAATTTACCAGCACCCACTGGAAGGAGCACCAACCCCTGATTTATCTGCACCAACAGAAAGGAGCACCAACCCCTAATTTATTTGCACCAACAGAAAGGAGCACCAACCCCTAATTTACCAGCACCAATTGGAAGGAGCACCAACCCCTAATTTATCTGCACCAATAAAAAGGAACACCAACCCATGATTTACAAGCACCAACTGGAAGGAGCACCAACCCCTGATTTACCAGCACCAACTGGAAGGAGCACCAACCCCTAATTTATCTGCACCAACAGAAAGGAGCATCAACCCCTAATTTACCAGCACCAACTGGAAGGAGCACCAACCCCTGATTTACCAGCACCAACTGGAAGAAGCACCAAACCCTAATGCCAAGCACCAAATTGGACTTCCATCTTGAAACTAGAATATTGACATAGAAA
Source organism: Wollemia nobilis (assembly GCA_028583015.1). Lineage (NCBI taxonomy): Eukaryota > Viridiplantae > Streptophyta > Pinopsida > Araucariales > Araucariaceae > Wollemia > Wollemia nobilis. The sequence continues at coordinate 403,602 of JAQPPZ010002445.1, read as the reverse complement.
TGCCTTCACTTTTACAATACCTTGACTGGTCTATTGCTTACTCAACATCTCGCCCAATTCACAAAACACACACGCTTATCACCCACACTGAAATCACCATCTACGCTCATTGAAATTCTCCAAGAAACACTCCTTTTATAACAATCCTTTCTCTTTGTAACTCCAGTTGTAACTCCTTTTATATTCTCATATGCCACTTGTCAATTGTAACACCTTCTTTCATATTCTCATCTGCCACTTGTCAATTGTAACTCCTTTTTCATGTAACTCTTTTTGTATATATTTAGAAGGTATTTCGTCAAACACGTCACATGCAAATAATTGAGACATGTCTGTTTGTTTTCTCTTTGCATGATTGTTCGTTTTCTCTTTGCATGTCTGTTCATTTTCTCTTTGCATGACTATTCGTTTTCTCTTTCATGACTGTTTGTTTTCTTTTCCCTTGTGCATGCATTTGTTTTCTCCTTCGATGATTGTTCATTTTATCTTTCATGACTGTTCATTTTATCGGTCATGATTGTTCGTTTTTGAGTCACGAAAATGTGACATATCGTGATATCGCAACACTTTTGTTTCTCTGCCTGCCTGGCCTTTTTGAGTCACAAAAATGTGACATGTCATGATATCGCAAAACTTTTTCTTTCTCTGCTTGCCTGCCTGCCATTTTTGAGTCACGAAAATGCGACATGTCGTGATATCGCGACACTTTTTATTTCTCTACCTTCCTACCATTTTTGAGTTGCAAAAATGTGACATGTCGCGATATCGCTACACTTTTTCTTTCTCTGCTTGCCTGCCCTTTTTGAGTCGCAAAAATGTGACATGTCACGATATTGCGACATTTTTTCTTTCTATGCCTTTCTCTTTCCTTTAGCCCGCAAAAATACAACATGTCACGATATCATGACATTTTTTCTTCTTGATCTTTCTCTTTGCTTTGGCCCATGAAAATACATGTCGCGATATCGCGACACTTTTTCCTTCTTGTCCTTTCTCTTTGCTTTGTCCCATGAAAATGCTACATGTCACGATATCGTGAGACTTTTTCCTTCTTGTCCTTTCTCTTTGCTTTTTCGACTGCTAAAATGCCACATGTCGCGATATCGTGACACTTTTTCTCATTGCATTTTATCTTTGCTTAGGCCACGAAAATGCAACATGTCGCGATATCGTTACACTTTTTCCTTCTTGTCCTTTCTCTTTGCTTTGGCCCGCGAGAATGATACATGTCGCGATATTGCGACATTTTTTCTCTTTGCTCTTTCGGCTGTAAAAATGCAACATGTCGCGATATCACAACACTTTTTCCTCCTTGCTTTTTCGCTTCTCTTTTGGCCGCAAAGATGCAACATGTCACGATATCATGACACTTTTTCTCCTTGCATTTTCTCTTCTCTTTTGCCTAGGAAAATGCAACATGTCGCAATATCGCAACACTTTTTATCCTTGCATTTTCTCTTCTATTTTGGTCGCAAAAATGCAACATGTCGTGATATCATGACACTCTTTTATTTCTTTGTTTTTTTGCTTCTCTTTTATCTTTACCATATAGGCCACTTCGGTCTTCTTGGACAACCTGTAACAACTTCACCCAAACATCAAAAACATCCTCATAAGCATTTTAACTTCACTATACATACTCTGAATAACCTCTGAACTCCTATCCACTGCATCAACCGATCTATCTGACTGTGTTGAAAACAATGACAATACTGTTGCTGCTCCTTGCTCAAAAATCTCCCCCTTTGGAATTGTTGGCAACACACGTGCAATTTCCTGTAACTCTTGTGCAATTTCCTGTAACTCTTCTCCCCATTTGACAACAATACCCAAAGGGCTGTTGTAAACTCCCCCTGCATACAACACATTGTCGCTGCAATATATTTTGCCTCTATTGTGGATAAGGAGACTGACTCTTGTTTCTTACTGTGCCACGTGACCAACCTATCTCCAAGATAGAATGCACCTCCACTGGTACTCTTTCTATCATAAAGTCTTCTTGGATAAGCACTCTAATCTTTGCTCATCATATTATAATTCCTATTGTACCTTGCTTTTACTTATTTAGTATAGTTTGATCAACATGCAACTCTCAGTTGCGCAAAAGTTACTCCTAAATCAAAAGTGACTGACTCTCCAGGCAGCCTGTGCATAATTTCTTCAACCTTTTGACTACCACCTCCTCCATGACTGATGACTTTGCCTTGCATCCATTGTGCAGCTCAATGTCTCTGGTTTCTAACGGCTGTCATGAATGTTTTCATCATCTGCACAGGAATTGACAGTGGACTGTTACATCTAGCGTTGGAACCTCAATATGCACACAGTCATCAACACTTGATATTCTACTTCTTTCTAGGGAAAATGTCAGGGCTACTCAATGTCTTAGGTGAACATTCTTCATGCGATTCCAGGGAGCATTTCTCCTCGTTGCAATCAAGGGATTCCTTGAGAAATATCTCACATTTCTCAAATAATTCAAGAATTTCTTAGGTGCATGGGCATCTTGTCCTCCTTGGCGCTTCACCACCTAGGTGCTATTATCTCAACGTCTCTGCCTTGCATGTGCCACTTGGCACTCTTGATGAACTAGGTGCTAGTGCCACTATTTGCTTTGACTCTGGCATCTCTTTGATAACAACTACTTCTTTAGAAAAAATTAATGCTCTCTTATACCAAATGATGTGTTGTATTTTTGGTTAAGAAATGCATGCCTTCCCACCTACACGTTGGCAATAATTTTCATAACGATCATGAAGAGCTTTACCATAGTCCTCCATCGATATTGGTAGATGAATTAAGACATACTCACAACACATATTCTATGTTATCTATAGATTGGGAATGTTACAGGCTTCAAAACCAGCACCTGCCAGCTTATGATTCCATGACATGATGACCTGTGCTACATGTTCTATCTTAGATAATGCCTATCAACTGCTGCATCGAAAACCTAGCTGTTCACCATGTTGTTCTTCTGAAGCACATCAGTTTGAAAATATTTGCTATTATAACCACCATCACCAGAGAGATTTCACAATAATAAAAAACTAGCTTTGTCAAGCCAACGTCTCATGCTCCTGCTTATTACCTCCATAAAAAACTACATGAACTGAAACACACTTTGACAACTATATGACAACTCCCCCTGACTACTTGCCTTTCATCCTTAGATAACCAAACAACATAGGAGCATTAAAATAAAACTTTAATATTGCTCCCCCTAAGGATGTGCTACCTAGAGTTGCTTAGTGCAATAGAGGAGTAGTCTCCTTTAGTCCAAGGAGACATGATTTCCTCTCTTCTTTCTTTCTCCAAACTAGTTTTATTACAGTTTTGGGCTCTTATTTTGACTTTTATTTTTCATTAGCTTGTGCATGTTTTTCGAGAAATTTTCTATTTTGTCTCATTCCATTAGGTTGAAATTTTCTTCCCTGAAATTGATTTGATGCGAATGTACTTCGACAATTTCTTGCAATGTGACCAAAATTATGACAGTTATAACATTCTACTACATAATCCATCAAAGGTGAAAAAACATTTCTACTAGGTGGTTGTCTCTTGTGCATCCTTGATGGATGATTATTTTCCTTTCTTTGATGCACATGATTTCTTCCCTGTCTGTGTTGCATTCTTTGCGTCTGATGAAATCTATTGTCTTGTCTTAGATTAGATACAAAATTTCTTGGACAAAACCTTGCTATGTGCCCATGACCATTACATTTAAAACATTGCACATGGTGTTCAACCGGAATAATAGATGTATTTCTACCAACATAACTCTTTGATCTATTATTCAATCCATAATAAATTTCCTTGTGACCATAATGGTTGCATCTAAAACAATAGCCATTAAAAGCATTATTATGAATAAAGTGAGAGTGATAGAACCTCTTTTGTTGTGGTTGCTTTGTTGTAGATCTCCTTTGAGATTTTCTTCCTTTTGAAGATTCAACTTCAAGATTTTCTTGCTTTGATCCTTCAACAGTGGACTTCTTTTTCTCTACAAATTTAGAAGATGAAGGTTGTTCAACTTCACATCCAAGACCAAGCTTACACATGGGGCTTCTTTGTTGCCTTATCATTTTATCTAGCAACTCTGTGCTCTTCTCAAATTTGAGATTTGTATTGACCTCTTTTAGTTGTTTCCTCAATAAAACAATCTCCTCTTCTTGTTTGCAGTAAACAATCTCTTTCTCATTGATCTATGACCTGAGAGTTTCTTCAATCCTTTTGGACTCTTCTACTTGCAGCTTTAGATCATTAATAACTTTGTTAGATTCCTCTTCACGTTTGCTACATACATCTCCTTTATCATCTAGGTGTGACTTCAAGGCTTCTTCTATTTTATTGGATTTATGAATTTGTAAGAAGAGATCTTCAATATTATCCCCATATTCTTCCAACTTCTTGGACAACCTTTTGTTATTTTTGAAGAACACAAGCTTATAATAAGAGGGGGGGTGAACAGTATAAGACCACTTTTTAATTTGCTTTAAAATCAACTTTCAAAATAGTATAATGCAGTGTATAGATAGCAGTAATAACAACAGTAATCAAAGCAATGCACAACACACCATCCACAAAGTGACACAACAATTTACATGGTTCACCCAATGTGGGCTACTCCATGGATAAAACTTTTCTCTAAAAGTTATATCACAGTTCTTTGGGAAACCTTCCCAATTACAAAGTTTATGGGCACCAACCCAAAGGAGACACCTTCCCCTAGCTCTACTCTTAGTGGTGATCCTTTAGAAGACCTCTACCTCCTCTGCCCTTAGCAAGTGGAACTCTATCCATAGAAGACACCTGTATTCCTTGCTCTGGCTAGAGATCTCTGTCCTCAACTCTATCACTGCAAAGTCATTCCTCAAATTTGCACCAAACACAGTCCTTCGGTGTAGCACAAATTTTTCCTCTTCCTCTGTTCTTTTTTGTTATAGCCGCACTTGGTTGAAACCAAATTTTAACTATCTGCGGATACACAGTAGCACTCGATCAACTTATGCACTTCTACGAAAACACAACAACACAGTCTTCGCAAAATCTTCGCAAATACAGCAGCACAGTCTTCGCATTCTTTGCTCAAACATAGTAGCATGGTTTTTGCACACTCTACGCAAACATAGTATTCGATCAGACTTCCACTTATGCGCCTCTACGATTGAACTTCTCCTCGCACTCTATCTGCGCAAATTGCACTTTGAATGCACACTTGATCGATAATAAACTCTTCAAGCAACCCTCCTTTTATACTCACAATCTCAAGATTGAAATCTTGGTCTTAGTCGACTGTTTACCCTTTAACCACGTCGACTACAAAACCCTACGCTGCGTCGGCCCAGATTTAACTCTGTCGACTTCACTGCCTCCCTGTAGCTTCTGGCGTGAAACTTCAACATGTCATAATATCGCGACACCTTTGCCTGCCGTACACCTTCTATTTCTTGCTGTCATAGAATCATGACACTTTTTGCCTTTGTCTGCCTTGACAATGTGCTTGTCTTGAAATCATGACACTTTTGACTTTTGCTGACGTCATCTTCACTCCTGTCATGAAATCGTGACGCTTTAGAGTTCAAAACCTTCTTCTCCGCTTTTGTCATGAAATCATGACACATCTACTTCTACTGATGTCAACTACAACTTTGTCATGAAATTGTGACCCTTCTTGCTTCTTCAACCTTTTCTCGGCTTGCACCAGTGAAAACGAAACATGTCACGAAATTGCGACGCTTTCGCTGCCTTAAGCTCTTTTCTGCCATATGCCCGTGAAACTGGAACATGTTGCAAAATTGCGATGCTTTTTTCTACAAAGCCTTCCTCTCTGCTACTATCATGAAATCGTGACACTTCTCCTATAGAAGACCTGCTTCCAATTTTTGTCATGAAATCATGACACTTTCTCCAACTGAACGCTGCCAACTCAACCTGTCGTGAAATCATGAAACTTTTTGCATCCGTACAACTTCTTTGTAGCCTGTCGCAAAATTGTGACACTTCTTGTTTCAGACTCTTCCTTTTGCTGCATGTCGTGAAATCATGACAGTTCTTTCTTCAAGCTTGTCAGCATGTCGCAAAGTCATGATAGTCCTTACTTTGATTTTTGCAGCTTGTCACTAAGTCACAACAATCCTCACTTTGTCTTCTGTAGCATGTTGCGAAATCATGACACTTTTCCTTTTGGACTCTATCTCCTGCAACATGTGAAATTCTGACACTTTCTGGTCCAAACAAATTTCCTGGCAAAGTGTCACGAAATCGTGACACTTTTCTTTCTCTACCTTCCTGCACTTTTCGAGTCACGAAAATGTGACATGTTGAGAAATCGTGACACTTTCTATTTTGCTCTGCTTCTCTGCCAACATGTCACGAAATCGTAATAGTTTTGCCTGCTTCGTCTCTGCCTTCCAGCATGTTGCAAAATCATGACAATTTTGCCAAAACTTTCCCTCTCCTTAAACATGTCGTGAAATCATGACAGTTTTGCCAGCACTTTCTCTCTCCTAAAACATGTCACAAAATCGTGACAGTTTTTCCAGTTGCCTACATACTTTTTCTAACTTGTCTTTTTCTTGATCTTTTGCAACTGGGCTACTCTGATTTTCTTGGAAACTTACTAACCATGCTGAAACCTTCATCAAAACAAGTTATTTTACATATAAACAAATTGCTTCAAGAACTCCTTGACATCAATGACAACAACTACACTTGAGCAAAGGCAATGTACTCAAGGTACCCAAAATTGCCAACAATCTCCCCCTTTGTCATTGATGGCAAACCTTTACTAAAAGCACATCTTCAAGAGCCAAAACTGAAATCAATCTGAGCTGACAACTGAGAATATTTCTTTGAAGTTTTGCTCCCCCTAAATTGAAGCTTCCCTCTTCACTTGAAGCTCTCCCCTTACTCATATCTCTCCCCCTTACTCAAATCTCTCCCCCTTTGTCATCAATGGCAAAGGGTCACCTTTGGGGCTCGGGACTAAGAAAGAGCCTCTTAGCTTAGTCCCTCCCCCACCTCCTATTAAGGTGATTTAAAACAAGGGTGGGAGTAAAACTCCCATTAGGCACTCATCATCATCAGTGTCTACAATTTCTTTGCCAGGCCTTCTCTTGAACTCTTTTTCAATGTTTTTGTTCTTGGCACTTTTCTTGTTCTTGTTCTCATCTCTTTTCTTGTCCAGACCTTGATCCTTGAACCTCTTTATACCATTGTTCCTATTCCTATACCTTAGAAGATTAGCTCTACACTGTCTGGCTGTGTGACCTGCATTGTTGCACTTATAGCAAGTAACAAAATTATTTCTTTCAAGCATAGCTGTTCTTTGAATTCGCCTATTCTGACTAACCCAGTTCCTGATATTTGCCTTGCAAAAAATTGCTTTATGCCCAAACTGATTGCAAGAGTAACAATACCCTTGGAAGAAATTACCACTTATGAAATTATTGTTAACCTTCTTCATTTGAGACATGCAATGTGCAGCCATGTGACCAAACCTGTAACACGCAAAACATCTGCCGTGAAATTTTCCTTTATACGACCTCTTGGGTCCTAAAAAGTTTTTCTTCGTATTCTAAATTTTGTTTTCTATTTCTACGCATCGATCACTCATGGACTCATGTTCTAAAGTACTTTCTTCATCAGAACTCTATTCCTTTTGGAATCTCTTGCTAGATTCCCTGACCTGTTCTTTGAGCGGTTTAACAAAGCCAAGATCTATTTTATCTGTTGGATTTCTTTGACCTTTGATGAGAGACTTAACCCTTTTGGAGCTATCTTGAAACCTGTACAACTTATCCTTGTACTCTTTAATTTCCACTTCTAGAGAGACCATTTTCTGTTCCAACTTATTATACTCAAGAATCTTAGACTCTAACTCATCCTTGAGTTCCTGTGTTTTAGCTATAGAGAAGTCAAGACTTTCTATAAGATTGTCTCTCTCCATACAGCATTCATCTAACTTAATCTCGAGTCTATCATTCTTCTTTCTTTCCTTTTTCAAAACACTAAGAGCATTATTGAGTTCACATTCAAGATCCTCTATTTGATTGCACTTTGAATTATCAAGGCCTTTTTTAGATTTCTTTTCACTAGAGGTGCCACCCTTTTCAAAAACCATACATGCATCTTCCTTATCATTTTCTGAAGCATCCTCATACATACTAGCAACCAATTCATTATTTATGCAATCATCCTCAAGGTGCCCAAAATTTCCACATCTAAAACATCGGTTCTTCCTCCTTTTTTGAAATGAACAACATCTCATTTTCATTATCACTAGAAGAGATTTCACTATCATTGCTAGAACACTTACTTGCTTTGTCCAGATAGAAGCTCTTCTTGTTCTTGTGTGAATACCTCTTTCCTTGATTGTTGTGCTCATCTTTGTTCTTTCCGTAATACCTGTGCTTTTAGAATCCTTGCTCTTAACATCCTATATATCTTCATCACTTTCATTCTTGGAAACAGTACGATTCAGTAGCATAATGACCAAACTTTCCACAGTTGAAACATCTTATATTTTTCTTGCTTTTGTGCTTTCTAGAGAACTTGCCTTTCTTGCTTTAATATGCCTCTTCCTCACTAGAAGACTCATCACTCTCTTGAATCTGTTTGCCCTTTGATTTCTTGGTAGCTTTGAAAGCTGCCTCTTTCTTTACATCAACTTTCACTTGAGTTCTCAGCTCAAATGCTGCAAGAATACTATGGAGCTCATCCTTTTTCAAATTATCTAAATCTTTAGCTTCCTCAATAGCAAAAATATTTTCACTAAATCTATTAGGAAGAGATCTTAAAATCTTATCACACACATCATTTTTGGCAAGTTGAAGACATAAGTATTTCATAGAATTAACAAATTCATCCATACCGAGCATGTAGTCACTAATATTTTCATCATCATTCATCTTGAGTTGTTCAAACATACCTTTGAAGTGTCTCAACTTGGCCTTTTGGACATTTACATCACCTGTGTGAACCACTTGCAACTGTTTCCACATTTCACTAGTTGTCTTGTAGTGAATCACCTTGGTAAGATCTGCCTTCTGTAAACCTTTTAAGATTGCATTCATTGCTTTTGAATTGCTATGATGTAGGATCCTGCCTTCTTTAGTATAAGGACCATTTACAGGAATAGTGTACCCGTCTTCAATCACTTCCCAAACCTCATTACCAAGAGCCATTAGATAAACCTTCATTCTTGCACTCCACAGACCGAAATTTGATCCATCAAGAATAGGTGCTGCATTGCCACTTGAATAATCCATTGTGTTCTTAACCAATTCTTCCTCCAAGCTGTTAAACCTTTTCGAAGGAACCCGCTTTGATACTAATTGAAGAACACAAGCTTATACTAAGAGGGGGGTGAATAGTATAAGACCACTTTTTAATTTGCTTTAAAATCAACTTTCAAAATAGTATAATGCAGTGTATAGATAGCAGTAATAATAGCAGTAATCAAAGCAATGCACAACACACCATCCACAAAGTGACACAACAATTTACGTGGTTCACCCAATGTGGGCTACTCCACGGATAAAACTTTTCTCTAAAAGTTATATCATAGTTCTTTGGGAAACCTTCTCAATTACAAAGTTTATGGGCACCAACCCAAAGGAGACACCTTCCCCTAGCTCTGCTCTTAGTGGTGATCCTCTAGAAGACCTCTACCTCCTCTGCCCTTAGCAAGTGGAACTCTATCCACAGAAGACACCTGTATTCCCTACTCTGGCTGGAGATCTCTGTCCTCAACTCTATCACTGCAAATCCATTCCTAAAATTTGCACCAAACACAGTCCTTTGGTCTAGCACAAATTTGTCCTCTTACTCTATTCTTTTTTGTTACAGTCGCACTTGGTTGAAACCAAATTTTCACTATCTACGCATACATAGCAGCACTCGATCAACTTATGCACTTCTATGAAAACACAACAACACAGTCTTCGCACACTCTTGGCAAATACAACAACACAATCTTCTCATTCTTTGCTCAAACATAGTAGCATAGTTTTTGCACACTCTACGCAAACATAGTATTCGATCAGACTTCCACTTATGCACCTCTACGATCAAACTTCTCCCCGCACTCTATTTGTGCAAATCGCACTTTGAACGCACACTTGATCGATAATAAACTCTTCAAGCAGCCCTCCTTTTATACTCATAATCTCAAGATTGAAATCTTTGTCTTAGTCGGCTGTTTACCCTTCAACCATGTCGACTGCAAAATCGTACGCTACGTCGGCCTAGATTTAACTCTGTCGGCTTCACTGCCTCCCTATAGCTTCTGGCACAAAACTTCAACATGTCACGATATCGCGACACCTTTTCCTGTCGTACACCTTCTATTGCTTGATGTCATGAAATTGTGACACTTTTTGCCTTTGTCTGCCTTGACAACGTGCTTGTCACAAAATCGTGACACTTCTGACTTTTGCTGACGTCATCTTCACTCCTGTCCCGAAATCATGATGCTTTAGACTTCAAAGCCTTCTTCTCTACTTTTGTTGTGAAATCATGACACATCTGCTTCTGCTGACGTAAAATGCAACTTTGTCACAAAATCGTGACCCTTCTTGCTTCTTCAACCTTTTCTTGGATTGCACCAGTGAAAACGAAATATGTCGTGAAATCGTGACTCTTTCGCTGCCTTAAGCTCTTTTCTGCCATATGCCCACGAAACTGGAACATGTCACGAAATCATGACGCTTTTGTCTACAAAGCCTTCCTCTTTGCTACTGTCATGAAATCGTGACACTTCTCCTATAGAAGACCTGCTTCCAATTTTTTTCGTGAAATCATGACACTTTCTCCAACTGAACGTTGCCAAATCAACCTGTCGTGAAATCGTGACACTTTTTGCATTCATACAACTTCTTTGTAGCCTGTCGTGAAATCATGATGCTTCTTGTTTCAGAATCTTCCTTTTGCTGCATGTCATGAAATCATGACAGTTCTTTCTTCAAGATTTTCAGCATGTCGGAAAATTGCGACAGTCCTTACTTTGATTTTTGTAGCTTGTCACGAAGTCGCAACAGTCCTCACTTTGTTTTCTGCAGCATGTTGCAAAATCACAACACTTTTCCTTTTGGACTCTCTCTCCTACAACATGTTGTAAAATCGTGACACTTTTCTTTCTCTGCCTTCCTGCACTTTTCGAGTCGTGAAAATGCAACATGTCACGAAATCGTGACACTTTCTATTTTGCTCTGCTTCTCTGCCAACATGTTGTGAAATCGTGATAGTTTTGCCTGCTTCGTCTCTACCTTCCAGCATGTCACAAAATCGTGATAGTTTTGCCAAAACTTTCTATCTCCTCAAACATGTCACAAAATCATGATTGTTTTGCCAGCACTTTCTCTCTCCTAAAACATGTCGCAAAATCACGACAGTTTTTATAGCCGCTTGCATACTTTTTCTAACTTGTCTTTTTCTTGATCTTTTTCAACTAGGCTACTCTGATTTTCTTGGAAACTTACTGACCATACTGAAACCTTCATCAAAACAAGTTCTTTGACATAAAAACAAATTGCTTCAAGAACTCCTTGACATCAATGACAACAAATACACTTGAGCAAAGGCAATGTACTCAAGGTACCCAAAATTGCCAACAATTTTTCCTTTCTATACCCAACTCTTCAAGTGCAGCGATCAACTCACCTTCTAGATATACTTCAGCCTCAAGGTTTTCATCACATACTTCAGAATTCACTCCTATATTTTCTAGTTCAATTTTCTCTTCCATAGGAACTGAAACTGACTAAGATGCCTTATTTGAGGAGGATCTCTTCTTCTTACCCATTGCATACTAATCCAAGATCAACCCTAGCTGATTTAGCCTGACAAAGAAAACTGGATATAATACCAATTTTTAGTCTCACAATGACACTGAGAGGGGGGGTGAATCAGTGTAGCTCTTTAAAACTTAAATCTTCAACTCTTAAAGCCGAAACAATGAAAACTTAAAACCAAATAAAGCAAATATAACAAGATAGCATCACACAACACAAGATGTACCGAGGTTCACCGATTTGGCTACTCCTCAAAAATTGACTGTTTGGACTCCCATCCAAATCTAGCCTTTACAAAGAACCAACTTTACAATCAATTTACCAGCACCCACTGGAAGGAGCACCAACCCCTGATTTATCTGCACCAACAGAAAGGAGCACCAACCCCTGATTTATCTACACCAATAGAAAGGAGCACCAACCCTTGATTTACCAGCACCAACTAGAAGGAGCACCAACCCCTGATTTATTTGCACCAACAAAAAGGAGCACCAACCCATGATTTACCAGTACAAACTAGAAGGAAAACCAACCCTTGATTTACCAACACCAACTAGAAGGAGCACCAACCCCTAATTTATCTACACCAATAGAAAAGAGCACCAACCCCTGATTTACCAGCACCAACTGGAAGGAACACCAACCCCTAATGCCAAGCACCAACTTGGACTTCCATCTTGAAACTATAAGATTGACATAGAAATGCCTTCACTTTTACATGACCCTGACTGGTCTATTTCTTACTCAACACCTCCCCCAATTCACAAAACACACACACTTATCGCCCACACTGAAATCACTGTCTACACTCATTTAAATTCTCCAAGCAACACTCCTTTTAGAACAATCCTTTCTCTTTGTAACTCTAGTTGTAACTCCTTTTATATTCTCGTATGCCACTTGTCAATTGTAACACCTTCTTTCATATTCTCATCTGCCACTTGTCAATTGTAACTCCTTTATGTAACTCCTTTTGTATATATTTAGAAGGCATTTCTTCAAACACGTCACATGCAAATAATTGACACATGTCTGTTCATTTTCTCTTTGCATGACTGTTCGTTTTCTCTTTGCATGTCTGTTCATTTTCTCTTTCATGACTGTTCGTTTCTTTTCCCTTGTGCATGCATTTGTTTTCTCCTTCGATGACTGTTCGTTTTCTCTTTCATGACTGTTCGTTTTCTCGGTCATGATTGTTCGTTTTTGAGTCACAAAAATGTGACATGTTGCGATATCGCAACACTTTTGTTTCTCTGCCTGCCTAGCCTTTTCGAGTCACGAAAATGCGACATGTCACAATATCACGACACTTTTTCTTTCTCTGCATGCCTGCCCTTTTTGAGTCACAAAAATGCGACATGTCGCGATATCGTGACACTTTTTCTTTCTCTACCTACCTACCCTTTTTGAGTTGTGAAAATGCGACATGTCGTGATATCGCGACACTTTTTCATTCTCTGTCTGCCTACCCTTTTTGAGTCGCAAAAATGCGACATGTCGTGATATCATGACACTTTTTCTTTCTCTTCATTCCTACCCTTTTTGAGTCACGAAAATTCGACATGTCGTGATATCGTGACACTTTTTCTTTATCTGCTTGCCTGCCCTTTTTGAGTCACAAAAATGTGACATGTCACGATATCACGATACTTTTTCTTTCTCTACCTTTCTCTTTCTTTTGGCCCGCAAAAATACAACACGTCGCGATATCGTGACACTTTTTCTTCTTGCTCTTTCTCTTTGCTTTGGCCCATGAAAATACAACATGTCGCGATATCGCGACACATTTTCCTTCTTGTCATTTATCTTTTCTTTGGCCCGTAAAAATGCTACATGTCACGATATCGTGACACTTTTTCCTTCTTGTCCTTTCTATTTGCTTTGGCCCGCAAAAATGCTACATGTCGCGATATCGTGACACTTTTTTCTCTTTGATTTTTTGGCCGTGAAAATGCTACATGTCGCGATATCGCGATACTTTTTTCTCCTTGCATTTTCTCTTTGCTTAGGCCGCAAAAATGCAACATGTTGCGATATTGCGACACTTTTTCCTTCTTGTCCTTTCTCTTTTCTTTGGCCTGCGAGAATGCTACATGTCACAATATCGCGACACTTTTTTATCTTTGCTCTTTCGGCCGCGAAAATGCAACATGTCACGATATCGCGACACTTTTTCCTCCTTGATTTTTTGCTTCTCTTTTGGTCGCAAAAATGCAACATGTCACGATATCGTGACACTTTTTCTCCTTGCATTTTCTCTTCTCTTTTGGCCATGAAAATGCAACATGTTGCGATATCGTGACATTTTTTTTCCTTGCATTTTCTCTTCTCTTTTGGCCATGAAAATGCAACATGTCGCGATATCACGACACTCTTTTTTTTCTTTGCTTTTTTGCTTCTCTTTTATCTTTAGCATATGGGCCACTTCGGTCTTCTTGGACAACATGTAACAACTTCACCCAAACATCAAAAACATCCTCATAAGAATTTTAACTTCACTGTCCATACTATAAATAACCTTTGAACTCATGTCCACTGCATCAACCGATCTATCTGATTGTGTTGACAAAAATGACAATACTGTTTCTGCACCTTGCTCAACATTTCTATGAAATCAAGTAGAGAATTTTAATTGTTGAAATCTAGTCAATGGTTTAGAATTACAACTAAAAAAATTTAGACCTTTATAATTTTGTCATCTAGTGGCCAAAGTCATCATATAATCACTTGTTCGAGGGGTTTATTCCATAAAATGGACACATTTGTGGGGTTAGAACTGGTGTAAATGACCTAGATTTTAATGTTGGGAGGAAACATCACCCTAATTAGTGACAACATGCAATATATATAGCACTACACTTGACAAAGACATATTGTGGATAGTTTGATTGGAAAAATTAATAACATCCCAATGCCTACTCCCCAAGCTACCCACTAGACAAAATATGAATTCAAAGTATATATTAACTCTCATGATCTTGATATCCTTGTTGGTTGGATCTTAGATAAGGTAGTCAATTTGGCTTACTTTATATTACAAATAAAAATACTTATATAGATTCACACAAAAAATATAATGGTTATAAAAAACCATGTACAAATAAATAGGGAACAATAGAAACATATAACACATAGAAAACTACTCCAAGAAGGCACAACAAACTAAACTAACGACTATTATTTCTTATCATGTATCCAACTTCTCATTCTTCTTGCCTTTTTTCCTTTTTGGTTTCCATTATTACACCTTTGTAGAATAAAGTGACTTGTGGTACCAATGTTAATAAGCATATGTAATGATATCTCATACTAAATATAAGAACATAATTTTTGGAGTTTGTAATATTATCTTGTATGAGTTTATTAAAGTGCATTTATTTCTTATCAACCAAGTAGAAGGTCATTTCATCTAAAATTCTCTAGATATAACTTTTAGATGTCACTATCTAGTTTTATAAGTTCTCTATGCCAACCATATTGAGATCTTAAGATATAAACCAAGGGGTGTTTAAGCAATTTATCTTGCTCAGTATTCACACATTCTTTATAAATATCATTTCCTAGTGTAGAACCTTCTAGTATGCTTTATCACTAGATGTCTATTCATATATGCATGGTGTAAGAAGTAAGGTATCATACAAGGTTACAAATATGAATGTCTTGATGTGCACCGCCCTTGAAACAAAATACAAGTAATGGATAAATAAATATTTCAATTCAATACTAGAACATAGGACATCATGAATCATTTAGAATGCTTTGGAGGAACATAGAACCACTCTATTTGTGTAGTTTTATGATCTCATGCCTCAATTGGGATCCCTATATGCAACCGCAAACCTTGCATCAATTCATAGCCAAGGAACTCTAAAGGTGCATATAAACATTGATATTTTAGTCTTTCTAGGTAGATCAATATTGATATGTTGGATACTTAGCTTCAATATTTAGAGCCCCACTATATCACCACTCGGTTTTTCAACATCGATAAAATCACATTCTTAGTGTTGAACATATCAGAATTGATATTTTGTTGGTTGGATGCCATTGGTAGAAAAATTGAAGAGCATATTATCTTCTCTTCTTAGGTAGACTTCATAAAGCTAGTTCATAAATGATTCTATACTTTGCACCACTATAAATACAAGTACATGTATTTTTCTACAACTATAACAATGTATCCTTGACAAAATATAGATCAAAGGAGATAAGAGGCATCATGTGCTCACATACATCAATGGCTTAGAATACCATATTTTGTGAAAGATGGAATTTTTTCTAGTTGATTATTTGGCATAGGCATACCACTTCACATTAAAGCTAGAGGAGAAATCAAAATCTAAACAAAAATACTTTTTTTAACCTTGCATAAGAACATGGTTCCAAAGTAAAATCCACTATATGAGTGACCACCTATAACACCTATACCTAAGGGTCCTCCTAAATCACTTAATCCAAATGTGATTAATCTATATGATATAGGTAAAAGAAGTAATATGGAAATGGTCAACCACCATAAGAATCACACTCATAATGACTCAGTGTTGGGCCTATTAGAAGATCTTGGTGGTCTTCCTAAAGGAGAATTAATTTTTATTACCATAAAAATAAGATCAAGAGATATATACCACATGTTTTAGTGCAATAACCTAGTAAGTTAGTATCACCTCAAAATACAATCCCTATGAAGAATGAGAGTACCTCTTCCATAGTTGTTAGGTATGGACAAGCCTTTACATATCATCATCAATAGTAGGATAAAAAAAAAATCATCATATAATGCATAATTAAGCACCTTTTCCTATAGACTATCAGTCATATTTAGCCTTACTATTTAGGTTGGACACAACCATAGAAAGGTATAGCAATATACTACCAATGCACCCTCAAATATGACTTATTATTGATGTGCAACACAATCACCTATGACATGTGTCATTGGATATTTGTGATGTCTTATTGGGAAGACCTTACTTGATGAGGAGCACATATGATAATGTAATAGTTAGATTAGGCTTGTAGGCTTAATTTTTTTATATGTCCCCTATGTACTATGTGAAGCTCTTTACAACTCAAGTTATTGTTAGATTATTTCTAGAGATAGGGTTGCTAGTTTATTAGTTGTTACACAATCTTACTCTAGCTAGCTACCTTATCTAGTTTGTTATCTAATCTACCAAATTTAGATATTTCTTTACTTGGTTGTTGTATATGTTTATTGAAGCATTTTGTTTAATTCTATATTCTTTTCGATCCACATCAATGGTATTATACTAGTAGAGCATCCTAGTGTTAGTTCGGTATTCTCATGTTGGCTCTTGATTAATTCTAGCCAATAATCATGTTGTGCTTATTTTGGATTGTGCAATATTCCATCCAACCTCCTAGAATTTTATTTTATTTTTGAAGCTCTAGTAGACTAAGGTAAATTATTACCTCATTCTTGAACTTCTTAAGTTTTGTTCACTTTTGCTTTGATTTTTTGTTTAAGATATTTTGGCAACTAGATCAAGCCATTCCTATTTCATCATTGCATGAATTGGCCAATGAAATACAGAGAAATTAAAATCAAGAGGAGAGTAATATTTTTACTTGCATAAGGACAACACATTTGGAGTACCCAAAAACATCAGAGAGAACGAGGGAGATTGAAATTTTGTGAAAAATGGGAGGATTCTAGTTGATTTTTGGATATTGATATTGATTCATTTTAATTTACAACAAATGACCTAATTTTTGCATCAATCAGTTACATTATGATGTCTTTAGGTAGGTCATTTCTTATTGATAAAATCATCTAGCAGATCATCACACAACGATATTACCATTTGGTAGATCAATGCTATCTAGCATCATGGATGACATTGTCATTATGACTAGTGACCCTCCCTTATTATCAATGATAATAGCTATTGACATGATCATTAACCCTAGAAATAATAGGTTGTGATCAATGTAAATATTGACCCCTAGCGACAAGAGGTCATCGAATCCAATCATTGAGTGAAGATAATTTTGATAGAAGCAACAAGTGGTGTTGATACTTTTTCGGAGAAAGATCTAATTAGCTCATTGAAACACCATGCATGTTGATATGTGGCATGATTTCACATGTTGAAAGCTTCATAGGCCATACCTATTAGTAGAAATAAAAATTTTAAATCCCACATTCATAGGGAATATCTAAATTGGGCAAGATAAAAGTTGTTATATTTGCATAATATAACGTTCACAAGAGCATGGTTTGAACTCATGTGCCTAACTACAAAATTGATGCTATTACCATTTGACACAAGGGCATATTGAAGGTCAACTAGGATCAACATTTTAATAGTTAACAAGGATTGAAGGTCAACTTGGGATTTTTTTTTTCCTCTACCTCCAAAATATCCTAGATGCATGGGATGAATATAGCTTTTATAGATTAAAATGCTTTCTGACATATCAATTAAGCAACCAACCATAGCGGCTAGCCAATGACGCACATGGTGAAAGAAAAATTATCCATTGACCTGGTGGGTACTTTAACCCCATTGAACACACCTATTATAGCCTACTAACCAATGTTGAGTTTTTTTTTATGCCCAAAGATGACCAAATATATTTTTTTTTCAATTTTAATTATTAACTTTTACTTAATAAATTAATTATTTTTGCATTTTAATTTTACCTTTGGTAGAATTTTTGCTAGAATTTTGTAAAGCTATACAAAACATTTTTTTTGTAATTGCTTGGATAGCAACACAAGTTTTGTAGCCCCTTTTGTAAACCATTAGGTTCTTACGCGTTTCTTTTTTTAAGTCCACCTAGCTTATATCCATTCAAAAATGACATTAAATTTAGCAGACAAAATGACCACTATAGCCTAAGTAGTTGGTATATTAACCAGTAAGGTCCAAGAAATCACAATCCACAGTGCCCCTAATGTAAATATATACAATAATGATCTATAAGCTAGGAAAAAATGTGAAGTAAAAACTTATGATGGGTCTAGAAATATTGATGTACTAGCTAGCTAGATAATG
This sequence comes from Wollemia nobilis, assembly GCA_028583015.1. Lineage (NCBI taxonomy): Eukaryota > Viridiplantae > Streptophyta > Pinopsida > Araucariales > Araucariaceae > Wollemia > Wollemia nobilis. The sequence goes on along the minus strand of JAQPPZ010002445.1, from coordinate 384,782 downwards.
GATATGGAAACTTGGTTCTCCTACACAAATATCCCAACAAAGGAAAAAGTCCCCTTTGCAAAACTCAAATTGTCTAGGTTAACAAAACTTTTAGTTATCAAACAACAAGAAGGTCAAAATCCAATAACACTGAGGATGACTTAATAAAATATTTACAGGATACTTTCTATGATTCAAAATATGAATATGAACTCAATGTAAAATGGTATAGATTAAAGCAAAGTTATAATATGTCTGTGCAACGTTATATTTTCTAGTTCAATAGGTTAAGTATTTTGCATAGCATAAAATATCTAGTTGAAGTACTCATCATCAATTTTAGAAGTGGGTTATATGATACTTTGTATAGGGAGTTGAAATATATTACCTTAGCTACACTTAATGCCACCTTTAACCATGCATAATTGGCAGAGGAGAAACTTTCTAGTCAATTGAGAGGATTGTGATATTTAGGCCCTACCAAGTTGTTAAATTAGCATCAACACCAACAAGTGAAGAGAACCTCTTCTTCATTTATTTCTCATTCTCCATATTAATCTACTTCCTATTCTTTTTCATCCAAAAATCCTTATTTTTCTAACCCCCCAAAAATTTGTAGTTTTTATAAGAAGAAAGGGCATATTTGATTTCAATATTTTCAATTGTAAAAAATGAAGAAGAAATCATTGGTTGTACTCTCTTCAAAATAGGTCTCAAACGATGTCTCCATTAAGACTATAGGGGAAGATAAAACATATAATGAGTTAAAGTATCAATTGAATCATGAATCACAACTATTCTATAGATGACCATGAAATTTGTTTTGTCATAAGGGATAAGCTAAATCAAGATAATTCCATTAATATAATTGATAATAACTCATATAAAAATCTAACTGTAAGGTTCATTATCAAAAAACTAAAGTTACCTTTGAATCCTTATCTTCATCCTTATTATATTGGATGGAAGGATAGTGACACCACTTCTAACATCACACACACCTGCACTATCTCATATGCTTTTGGTCCTATGTTTGTAGATAAGGTAACATGTGATGTCACTCTAATGGATTGTTGTGGGATTACTAGTTGGAAAACCCTATTAGTATGATAGGGAATCTACTTATGATCCATATATGAACACTTAAACTTTGCAATTAGATGATAATGCATGTCTAATTAAGTGAACTCAACAACAACCAACTTGATTTTAAGTTGTAGACAAGCACACAATTTGACACTAGTATTCATAAGGCCTAATAATGATGAAATCCAAGCACCACTCCATAAATATTCAAGGAATAATCATATACACATGTGTTTAAGAAACCTGACACACTCTCTTTTGTTCAAGATATCAATCATAGCATAGAGATTTTCCCTGGTGCTTCTCTTCCTAATGCACCCACATATAGACAATTAGTGCTACAAATGGAAGAACTTAAAACATAAATTAATGATTTGTTGTCTAAGGGATTTATTAAACCGAGTACCTCTCCTTGTGTTTTATCAAACTTTATTATGCTCAAGAAATATGGTGCTTGGCAACAATGTAATGATTTCAAGACCTTAAATAAAATCACCATCAAGAACAAGTATCCACTTCTCGGAATTGGTCTTCTAGATCAACTATAAGGGGCTAATTTCTTCTCAAAGATTGATCTCAAAAGTGGGTATCATTAGGTCTAGGTTTAGGTAGAAGACATGAAAATAGTATTTAAGGCTAAGTTGGGCCTATTTGAATGGCTTGGTATACCCTTTGGTCATACAAATACCCCAACTACATTCATGAAGCTAATTAATGAAGGGTTCAAGGAAAACATGGATATATTTATGATTATTTATCATGATCACATTATTTTTTAATCTCCTACTTGTAGGGCCCATCTATATCACCTAGAATAGGTTCTCAAAACCATTCAAGAGAAGCAATTATGTGTGAATCTTCCAAAATATTTTTTTGCTCAATCCTCCATCTCCTATATTGTATTTATCATCAATGATCAAGACATTCAAGTAGATCCTACCAAGGTTGAAGTCCTCCTCCATTGGCAAAATCCCTTTACCATCAAATTGTTAAATATTTTACTTGGACTTGCAAATTTCTATCACAAGATCATTTCTATATTTTCCACTATTGTTTCTCCATTATATCATTTGACTAAAGCTAAATTTATGTTTAAATGGACAAATGATCATGCTTTCACATTTGATACATTGAAACACAAACTATGTATAGCCCCTGTCATTATCCTTCTTGACCTTTCTCATCCATTTGAGATAGAGACAAATGACTCAGTTTTACCTTGGAGTAGTATTGAATCAAAATGGTCATCCAATGGCCTACCATTATGAGACATTCTCAGCTACCAAATAGAATTACTCCACTTATGAGAAAGAGTTTTTTATTGTTTGGAAAAAATATTTTTGAGAGTACCCCAAATATTTTACAACTAAAATGGACCTCATAAGTACAACCTAAATACATACATGGATAAAGCTCTAAAGAGATCTAGTGACCAAATATCAAGAGATACAAAGGATAATATCCAAAGTGATCAAGATGCCAATATCAAAGATAAAATATAGGATATTCCAAGATCCAGATACACCTTACAACAATAAAGAAGAACACAGATCCCAAGGAGAGAATCAACATTCACCTAGTCAAACTAGCACCCAAAATAAAATTTAAGACTTAAAAATATTGCCTAAAATTTAAAATCAATATTTCAAAATAGACTTCCCACCCTGACATGCAAGGAGTGCCATGCATATAACTATCATCCACTAGATACAAGAACCAAATCAAAATTGAATCAAAGAATTTTTTTCTCAGAAAAGAGAGGAAAGATCGTGTGTCCAAATGGTAAGCATTATCAGGTAAGATAACTCAAAAACTGTAGACATAGAACCTTCAAACAAATAGATTAATCCAAACCCTATGAGAATCAAAAAACTATATCTTGATATCAAAATTAAAGGAAGATCAATCTTAATTTGGATGATCTCTAGGAAGGCGTTTCTACCCAATGCAACAATCTCATTGTTTGAATGACAAAGAGTTTCACCAGTTGGAACCAAAAGGCCCATACCAAGAAAGGAGCCCCAAGGAAACAATTAAAAATATTTATGGATCTTCCTAAATCTCCACAAAAATGCTCCTGAGAAAAGATCTCCAGACCCAACAAAACCAAATCCATAAACTTAGCTAGAATACTTCAAAGAAGAATGGTTGAGCACCCTACATCCATAACTAATAAATATCTATAAAAATTTCTTAGGATCTAACAAATATAGATAGATAAAATTATCCAATAACCCTTGAGGAGTGGATTTATATCCCCAAAAAACTAGAACCCTACAAGCATAAACATTATAAATTTACATATTTCTCCATTCTATCACAACAAGCGTTAGGGAGATAGCTTGTAAAAATCTCCAAGGATCCACAAAAGGATCATTGTTCTCATGCAAGATATTTCTAGGGTTAGAAAATAAAAAATAATGATTTGAGCACCTATTTACATCAAAAATAGAGTAAACTAAACTAAGCAATCTGGAAAATCCCTAGCAAACAAATATCTCCATGCTATCAACTCCCACCCATGGTGGGATTCAAGGATAAGAGAACTAGACATAGCTCCCCAAAAACTTTGTATGAATAAATTAGGGGAATCTCCCTAGCCAAATATAGGAGAACCACGTAAAACTCCCCAAAATCCATAGATAGGAGAACTAGACAAATCTCCTTAGCAATAAACAAGAGAACCATATAACTCTCACCAATAATCAGATGGATCTTCCCAACCACAGATGAGAAAACCAAATGAAACTCCCCAAAAAATTTAGACAAGAGAACAAGATGAATATCCTCATCAACAAACAAGAGGGCCAAATGACTCTCCCCCAAAAATGGGATAACTAGATAAATATTTCCAAAAATAGGAAGAACTAGATGAATCTTCCCAAATATCATAGGAATTGTAAAAAAACTAATCCCTATCAGCTCTAGGCCTACAAGAATAACATGAACCCCCGAAAAACTAGAGCTCCATAGCAGGGGAGTCCTTCCACATCCTTTCAGCATCTCAAAACCTCTTTCTCTTATCCTCTACATCCTCTCATTCAAATTTCAAGTATACATTCCACCTATGAAAAATAGTTGTTTAACTTGATGTAAGACATTTACTATCAGTGACATTATCTTCTTGGTAAAGAAATTATTGTACATACAGATCACATGCCCCTTACGTTTCTACAATCATAAAATAATATTGAAGAGACTTGTCACATGAAGTGGGAAGCCTATTTGCAAAAGTTTCATTTAGTGATCAAGTACAAGAAGGGGCTAGCAACACTATATTAAATTGTTTGAGTCAACCTCCAACATTTTTAACTTTAGCAATTGTGACTACTTCCCATATTGGTTAATTTCCAAACTTGGCCTACACAACATCTTTTACATCCTTTTTCTTCCAATATAATTCCTTTTTAGGATTTTCACATGATGAATGATTTGTTGTCTAAGTTAGATAAACAATGTGTGCCCCAAAAGCATCTTTTGTCTCTTCTCAAAGAGACCCATTCTACACTCTATAGTGGACATTTTGAAAAGCATAAGACTCTTCACCACTTGTAGCGATTTCCCTATTGGCCTCACATGCAACATGATATCTTGTGGTTTTTGAGGCAATGTGTTATTTTTTATGACTCCAATCCAGGTAACAAGAAGTTAGGCCTTAGTGTTCTATTACCCCTTCCTTCATGTCCTTGGAAAAGTATTTTCATGGACTTGTTGAGTGGTTTTTTGATGAAATTTTGATAACATGATTGTGTATTTGTGGTTGTGGATTGATTCAATAATATGGCTAAATTTATTCCATGTTGAAAGAATAGTTCTACACCTAACTTAGCATAACTTTTTTTGAGACAATATGGAATTCCTTTGGTCTCCCTACCAACATTGTATTTGATATAGATTCATGTTTTATGGGCCACTTTTGGTGATCTTTATGGAATATTTTAGGATTATCTCTTAACTTCTCCATGAACTTTATTCCATGGTCATATGGGCATACCAAATTGGTTAATTGCACTCTTATTTAGGTTTTGAGGATTTATTAACACACTTCTCTAGCTAAGTGGGATTTGAGACTCATTCATATAGAGCATACTTACAACATAAAAATTCACACTTCCATAGGAATTTCTTCTTTTGAGATTTGTATTGGTTTTAAACCTTTGGAACCCTATGAGTTGCCTCTATTTTTGCTCTCTCTAGATATTGTGCACATTTAGAAGAAGTGAGATAATGTAACATAATTTATATAGCACTTGTAAAGTATTTATTCCAAGGTGCTTTAGATATTGTAGAAGACTCAACAACAGTAGAAGCAACCAAAGGATAAACATTGTGTTCCTCATCCTTTTTATATTGGAGATAGAGTTTGGCTCTACTTGAGTAAACAAAGTTTTATAGAGAAGGCACATAGTAAGAACAAACCACTCTGCTATGGCCCTTACATTATTCTTTAGTAAGTGTCCGTGAATGCATTTTACCTTGACCTTTTGACTCATATTGGTATTCATGATGTCATTAATATGAATATTTTGAACCCATATCATCATTCTACTTGGGAGACCATTTTTGTCATCAACCATCCTACAAATGTGGTACTTGATTTTTAAATTTTGCTTAATTCAAATTGAGTGTTTGATATGAAGACTTGTCAAAATTGATAGGGTTCTTCCACTTTCTACATTTTTGCCCATCGAGGTCAACTTCCACACTAGGCTTATTAGATATCTCACCATTATATGTCCCATGAATTTACCTCCCTTTTATAAACATTAGAGTGCAATGCTTCTATGGTGGGAATGGATGATGTGGATCACATATGATGATGTAATATTTAGATTTGGTTTGTAGGCTTATTTATTTTTTTGTCTATGTATCCTATGTACTGCATGAAGCTTCCTATAGCTCATGTTATTGTTAGATTATTTTTAAAAATATGGTTATTAGTTTGTTAGTTATTACATAGACTTACTCTAGGTAGCTATCTTATGTAGTTTGTTATCTACTCTGCTAGATTTAGCTGGTTTGTTACTTGGTTGTTGTATATGCTTATTTAATTATTTTGTTTAATTTTATCTTCTTTTGGATCCATATTTTACCTCTTTTATTACAAGGTAACCTACCATGACTATATATAGAAATGTTAGTATACATAGAAAAGAAGACACAAGATTCCTAAGTGCCTCCCTAAGAAGAAGGCGACTTTAATTTTAGCAAAGAAATGCAAGAAGTTGATCTTGTTTTGCTTATGGGTCGAACTAAGAAACAATACACCAATAAGTTCTTTGTTGTCATGCCAACAATAGAAGGAAGTCTTGTTGTACTATTTATTAAAGCATGAAATCAACCTAATCCTATGATTAGCTCTTTCTAATATCCCATTATATCAATATTAATTATGGATAAATAATGAGATCTAGTTATGAATATAGGATTTAATCTACCAAGGAAGGATTCAATCTAGGTCATATCCATGTCATAATCACATTGTGCTAATGTCAAAGAAAGATGGTATTTGGTGCCTATACATCAACTATAAGGTGTTGAACAAGATTACCATCAAGATAGAACTATTATTCTTAATGCATTGATGACTTGTTGAACAAGCACATGGGGCACAATAATTCACTAACATTTATCTCAAATTAGGTTATTATCATATACTTATCTATCCCACAAACATCTAAAATATGACCGTCAAGATGTAGGAAGGACTGTATGACTGATTGATTCTGCATTTTAGATTGATTTATACACTTATAACATTCATGCATCTAATGAATGATATTTTATGTTCATTCATAAGATATATCATGATCATCTACTTGGATGACATTCGTATGTTAAAAAAAAATAGGAATAATACCTCTAAAATGAGTTTCAAGTTCTAGATACTCTCCACCATTGTAATCTTCAAGTAAATCTGGGTAAGTGTACCTTTGGTATCGCAAAGATCTATTATTTTAATTATCTTAGTGACCAATAAGGATTAATGTTATACAAGATTAGATAAAACCCAAAAAATTAAATATAGTTGAGGATATTTATTGGCCTTATCAATGTCGACCATCAATTTATATGATGATTTTAACACTATTATATCTATTCAAGAAAATGAGCTACATGAAGAAGTATGACTTTATATTACATAAATAAAATTGTACAATGAATAATGGAACTAAGAGTCCATTATATAGGAAGATATGTTCCTTGGCCTTTACTCTACCTATGACTCTTCATCTACCTATCCTGTGACTCCTTTATAGGTGGACTATATGCACATTTACATCATTGCACATTCTAACACTTATACATTTATTACATTGCATGAAGTAACTCAAACTTTACTCTAAAGTAAACTTCTACTCTAGTTATGCACCCAAGGTGGTACATTGACATGTACCAAATAATTTAATATACTTTAAAACCCCACTATATTACATTATTTGGTATGATTTTACTTTGAGTTGCATAACTGATCTCTAAAAGTTAAAAACTTGTTTCTACCAAGAGTTTTTGTAAAAATATCTATTAGCTATTCTTCTATAGGAATATGCTTCAATATGATATGATGGTTTTGAAAGTGATCTCTGATGAAATGAAGTTGTGCTTCAATATGCTTACTTCATTCATGTACAGTTGGATTTTTGATCAAAATGAGTACTCCTTGATTACCACAAAATATCAATGTTGGAGTTCATTTGATGCCCATGTCAGATAGTATATATTGTAATTATAATGCTTCACATGTTATATCTCTTGATACTCGATATTATACTTCAATATATGATTGTGCCATTGTATGTTGTTTCTTACTGTGCCAAGATATAAGTCTTGATCCAAGATAAAAAACATACCCTAAAGAAGACTTTCTATTATCAATAGAACCAACATAGTCTAAATTTGAGTAACCCTATAGACAAAAATTCTTAACATTCTTTATATAAGTTATACCATATCAATAGTCTTCTATTTATATTGCAATATTCTCTTTGCAGATTAGAAATGATTTTCTCTTGGTTCTTGCATGAATCATGAAAGATAATTTACAACAAATACTAAATTAGATAGACTATTTGTTAGGGATAGAAGACTTTCAATTAATTGACGATACATGGTTGTTGAAACTAAAAGTGTTTCATAATTTTTGGATAATTGAATCTCTTGTTCCATAGGTGTATCTTTTGGATTATAATTCTTCATCCTATACTTTTAAAGTAAGGCTTCTACATATTTTTATTGAATAATTATAATATTGTCTTTATTTTGATGGATTTACATACCGAGACAATAATTCATTAGTCCTAGATCTATCATTTCAAATGCCTTATCAAAATAGTTTTTAATATCACTTATTAGTTTTTTTGTGCTTCCAATAATTACTATATCATCAACATATACTATGAGTATATCATTTCCAATTCTCTTTGTATATATACTAGGATTAAAACTACTTCGTTTGGAGTTATGTTGTTATAAATGATTATTGATTTTTATATTCCATGATATAGGAGCTTTCTTTAGACCATATAAGGATTTGTTTAATTTGTAAATCTTATACTCTTGTACTTTAACAACAAATTATTCTAGTTGTGACATGTAAACTTCCTCTTCTAATTCACCATTAAGAAAAGCACTTTTAACATCCATTTGATGAAGTTTCCAATCTCGATGAGCTACTATAGTACAAACTATTCTAATAGTAGTCATTCTAGCTATTGGTGTAAATATTTCTTCATAATCAATTCCCTCAGTCTGAGTATATCCTTTGGCTATTAACCAATATTTGTACTTGTCAAGTGTCTCATATTCTTTATACTTGATTTTGTAAATCCATTTGCAACCCACCATTTTCTTTCCTGGAGGTAATTCCACTAAATTCCATGTTTTATTTTTTTGTAGTGATGCATATTCAGACTCCATAGTTGTCTTCCAATGTGATTTATTTAGAGCTTGAAGTGTTGATTTTAGCTCTATTGTATTGCTTAGTAATCCTCTGTTTATTCTACTTTGACTACAAGTTTGAGGTCTAGTAGTAGTAATATTTGGCATTCTTTCTAAGTTTAAACCCCTAAGTGTGTCTCTAAGCCATATTGGTTATTTCATTTGAGGAATTGTGGATGTTTCCATGTATTCACTATCATTTTCTACATATTCTGACTTTCTTAACTTGTTATATCATCCTTTGAGAATTTTATGAAGACTTTTGTATCAGTATTTTATTTCTTGATATCTATCTTGACATTCTCATCAAAAACTACATCTCTGCTTATGTATACCTTTTTTGTATATGTATCTATTATTTTTTACCTTGTAGATTCATCATCATAGCCAAAAAATATTCCTACAATAATTTTACCATCTAATTTAGTCATATTTTATTTCTAAATGTGCATGTAAGCTTTGCAACCAAAAAATTCTTATTTTTCCTATATTTGGTTTCAATTCTAGCCATGTTTCTTCTTGTGTAACATGTTTGAATATTCTTGTACGTAATCTATTTTGTAAGTATATTGTTATTTTAACTGATCCTGCCTAATATTGATAATTGATATGAGCTACTTTTAACATGCACCTAACCATCTCCATTATAGATCTATTTATTCTTTCTAAAATTTCATTATATTGTGGAGAATATGTTGTAGTAAGTTATATTTTAATTCCATTCTCTTCTAGAAAAGAATCAAATTATTTTGATGCAAATTCAGCTCCTCTATCTGAACGAAGAGCTTTGATAGTCTTTCTTGATTCTTTCTCTACTTGAAGTTTGAATTGTTTAAGACAACTAAATGCTTCTGATTTATACTTCATGAAATATACCCATATTTTATTGGTATGATGATCAAAAAACAATTGGAAATACTCATGTGCTCCAATACTAGTGATATTCATTGGGCCACATAAATCTGTATATATTAATTCTAATGATTTCTAAGTCCTATGTTGACGAAGTTCAAAAGGAATTATATGTTTTTTTCCAACTAAACATTTTGGACAAATAGTAGATTCTAAGGATGTATTTGGTATTACTTCAACCATTTGATATTTGAGTATTTTATTTAAGGAAGATACACTAGTAAATCCTAAACATTTGTGCCATAGATCTGAGGCTTCAACTAAAAAAGTTGAATGTGTAATAATATCTAGAGCAAATAGACCATTTATAAAAGTACCTGATGCTACATTTTTCTTGTGTTTAATAATATGACACTATTTTCTTCCATTGGAAACCTTGAACTCTATAGTCATATTTTGATCCATGAGTTGAGAAACTAAGAGGTTATTATTAGTCAATCCTGGGACATATAAGATATTTTTAATTATCTCTTTTTCATTTACTAGATCAACTAAAATATTTTCTATCCCCTTTACTTAATAAGTTTTACTATCTGCTATAGTAACTGGTTTCTCATTTTCTTTTGTAAATAATCAAACAATTATTTGTTTTTAGTCATGTGTTTGCTTGCTCCTAAATCTATATACCAATACTCCATGGTTGTGAAGTTTTCAAATATTCTAATATGAAGATGTCTTTTATGAATGCACAATGAATATTGAGAGTATGCTTAGCTTTCTTAGTTTAAGTTAATTTTTTTTTATCTCCCTAATGTTCAACTTTACTTTCTTTCCTTATGTCTCCCCATTGATTAATAAGTAGAAAGCTAAAGATAAATAGTGATGCACCTTCAAGTTATAATAAGGTATTTTCCTTCAAGACCTTTTAGTTGGATTAATGTCTCAAAAATTAATGTAAGAGACTAATGTAGAATATAATTTCTAACTTCTAATAAATTAATGATTTTGCTCCTTTGATCTTCACTTTTCAATGGTTTAATTTTTCTAAATTTTAGGAAACTAAAATTTGAAGTAGTATACCTTATAACCCCCTAATTCAGAATTTTAGAAATTAACAATATTTGAAAAATATTATTTTAACTATCCAAGGTAGAAACCTTTACATCTCCTAAATTAAATATTTACAAATATTGTAATGTTTAAATCTCAATCAACTTATAGTATCTTATAGGATATACTCCCTTTGCTAAAATTGCTTTCTTACTCTCTAAGATTGATATTTTAATGCATTTATAAATAACTTTCAACCTTGTATTAGGCACCTTATAACTTCCTAAAATTAAGAAAGTAAATATTAAATAGGTAAAACTATACCTTACTTGCAATATGTGTACGCTAATTGGCTCCAATCTCTAACATATGATGCTTGTGCATAAAATTTCTCCTCTTATGCACCTTGGACTATATTAAATCTTCTTTGAAGATTTGTTCACTGTATTGGTGCAAGTAATGGTTTACATGATCAAAATGAGTGTTGTATTCTATCCCGCTTCCTTCAATGTCAGCATTATTTTGATGTCTTCAAATTTAGTTTTTCAAAATCCCTAGGTCCAATGAATACACTAATTGCCTACGGATTTGCAATGATCATATTTGGGCTGAATAATGTGTTCCTACATTTCACTGTGTATGGCATATATCAATAAATATTTATGGGCATCTTATTCTCCTCCTTAATGGCACTTTTACTCCCTTCTTTAATGCTTGATTGTGTGCTTTTGTTTTGCCTGCATTCTCCTTCAATAATGGGTGCTTAAATATCTTGGATTCTCTTTGAAATGTTAGACAAGTGGTACCTTGAAATTTACATTCTTGATGTGTGTTAGTTTAGATTATTTAAATGTTTATTTCTCCCTTATGATGATTATGCCTTGTAACATCCAAAGTATGTTATTCAATGCTCAAAAATAGGTGTTACTTTCTCTTTGAGTGCTTCTTTTCTGGGCATACATTAAGGAATATATGGGTGCCTTGTTCAAATGTGCTAAGTGGTAAAATATGCCTAGGATATAAATTGCAAATGGACCTCAAATTTCATGCATGTAAGGCTCCCTTCAACATCTCTTATTCATTGTACACTTATTGCTAGTGGATGCTCTTTGTGTCTTATCTTCAACTCTTTCTTTCCAAGTGAATGGTGATGATGTGAGGTTGGATTCAAATATGATGGTTTAAGAACATTGTAATGGTGGTTATGTGGTGCTTCAACAATGGATTTAGGTGTTTTATTTTAGATGGTGATTCATCTATGTTGTATCTTGGATAATGCACCTTTATTTTCACCTTGTATTTTGCTTCTTTATGCTTATAATGTGTTTTCCTTAGCGCTACCTTGTCTACATCGATATGCAATAAATTATGTGATCCTTATGTAGGTATTATTGTTGTAGGTTAGTGATGCTATAGGTGTTATATTTGGTGTCTTTATACATATTGAAACTTGGATAATGTGAGCCCTTCGTAAGCTCTCTTCCTTAGCCTGAAATATGCTCCTTTACTTTGTTGAAATGGCTGCTTTGTAGATATGATTTACAAGCTATTATAGTGTCTTTGAGATACTTTAGCTTTGTCCTCTTATTTGCTTTAATTAGAAGGTAGGATGTTGATATCTAATTTTTTATTTTGTTTGCGGGTTATAACCCTTGTAAAAACTATCTTTTGCACTCCCTTGAAGACTTTAATATACAACATTCTTCTTGAAACTTTTAAATTTTGATATGGTGCTTTAATGAAACTAAATAATGAACTAAATAAGTAATATTCAACTAATGAACCTTTTGCACCAAATTTTCTTACCTTAATGACCTTTGTAGATGATGGTTGTCTTGGTGATTATAATCACCTAATGGCTACCTTGTAATGGATGAAATCGAAACTCTTCTTTACTGTCCAAATAAGCTCCTATTTGTAGCCTTAAAAACTCCTCTAACTTGCTACCCGAAGAATCTAGTTTGGTGGATTTTACTCTTTTTTGAAATTTGGTAAACTTCTTTCCAAATTATTCTCCTTTTGGGATTGTTGTCGAAAGGTGATAATTGTCCCAAAATTTCTAATTTGCAACTCTACAAATCTATAATACGGATTTTTTGGCCTTCTTCTTATTTCTCCTTGAGACCTCTTATTACTTCAATGGGGTTTTATTTCTAGGACCTCCTCTTTGATTTGTAGTCTTCAATATTCAATAGAGATCACCAACCTCCAATATTCTCCTAGACTCTTTTCTAAAGTCTCTACCTCCTTCAACATTTCTTTAGGTCCCTTTGTAGCTCTTATACCAACGATGGTTTTAGCACTATTATATCTATTGAATAAAATGAGCTACATGAAAAAGTATGACTTTATATTACATAAATGAAATTGTATAATAGCAAGGAACTAAGAGTCCATTATATAGGAATATATGTTCCTTGACCTTTACTCTACCTATGAATCTTCATCTACCTATCCTATGACTCATGTACATGTGGACTACATGCAAATTTACATCATTGCACATTCTAACACTTGTGCATTTATTATATTGCATGAAGTAACTCAAAATTTACTCTAAAATAAAATCCTACTCTAGTTATGTAACCAAGGTGGTACACTGAAATGTATCAAATAATGTAATATACTATAACATTATCATGGGATTCTCATGCCTCATGGTCATTGAATCATTAAACTAGGTTATGCAAGTGAAGATAAACATCCATGGTACTTCAAAATAATAATAGAAATTCAATAAAGTAAAGTAGCTTCTTTGTTCAAAGTGATTTCTATCCATATCATACATCACTTGATTGTTCAATCTTCATACTAATACATTTGACTATACACTTGATGTCATCTTGATTTAGAATGAGCATCTACTTGTCTACCATTCTCAAACACTCTGCAGTGTAGCATGTATTACTCCACATATTAGTATTTATAGGACAATTGCACCATTACATCATGGGTAAGGATATTGTGGTCCATTTAGATCATAGATCTTCCTAGTTATTCAATTTATATAATAATATGGAAAATTGTAGGCATATAAAATGGAAGACTTTTAGGCATATAAAACATTCATATTAGAATATTTTAATGTTTATTTCTTCATTTTATTTTGTAAAGAATCAAACAATTATTTGTTTTTAGTCATGTGTTTGCTTGCTCCTAAATCTATATACCAATACTCCATGGTTGTGAAGTTTTCAAATATTCTAATATGAAGATGTCTTTTATGAATGCACAATGAATATTGAGAGTATGCTTAGCTTTATTAGTTTAAGTTAATTTTTTTTTATCTCCCTAATGTTCAACTTTACTTTCTTTCTTTATGTCTCCCCATTGATTAGTAAGTAGAAAGCTAAAGATAAATAGTGATGCACCTTCAAGTTTTAATAAGATATTTTCCTTCAAGACATTTTAGTTGGATTAATGTCTCAAAAATTAATGTAAGAGACTAATGTAGAATATAATTTCTAACTTCTAAGAAATTAATGATTTTGCTCCTTTGACCTTCACTTTTCAATGGTTTAATTTTTCTAAATTTTAGGAAACTAAAATTTGAAGTAGTATACCTTATAACCCCCTAATTCAGAATTTTAGAAAATAACAATATTTGAAAAATATTATTTTAATTATCCAAGGTAGAAACCTTTATATCTCCTAAATTAAATATTTACAAATATTGTAATGTTTAAATCTCAAACAACTTATAGTATCTTATAGGATATACTCCCTTTGCTAAAATTGCTTTCTTACTCTCTAAGATTGATATTTTAATGCATTTATAAATAACTTTCAACCTTGTATTAGGCGCCTTATAACTCCCTAAAATTAAGAAATTAAATATTAAATAGGTAAAACTATACCTTACTTGCAATATGTGTACGTTAATTGGCTCCAATCTCTAACATATGATGCTTGTGCATAAAATTTCTCCTTTTATGCACCTTGGACTATATTAAATCTTCTTTGAAGATTTGTTCACTGTATTGGTGCAAGTAATGGTTTACATGATCAAAATGAGTGTTGTATTCTATCCCGCTTCCTTCAATGTCAGCATTATTTTGATGTCTTCAACTTTAGTTTTTCAAAATCCCTAGGTCCAATGAATACACTCATTGCCTATGGATTTGCAATGATCATATTTGGGCTGAATAATGTGTTCCTACATTTCACTGTGTATGGCATATATCAATAAATATTTATGGGCATCTTATTCTCCTCCTTAATGGCACTTTTACTCTCTTCTTTAATGCTTGATTTTGTGCTTTGTTTTACCTGCATTCTCCTTCAAGACTGGGTGCTTAAATAGCTTGGATGCTCTTTGAAATGTTAGACAAGTGGTACCTTGAGATTTACATTCTTGATGTGTGTTAGTTTAGATTATTTGAATGTTTATTTCTCCCTTATGATGATTATGCCTTGTAACCTCCAAAGTATGTTATTCAATGCTCAAAAATAGGTGTTACTTTCTCTTTGAGTGCTTCTTTTCTGGGCATACATTAAGGAATATATGGGTGCCTTGTTCAGATGTGCTAAGTGGTAAAACATACCTAGGATATAAATTGCAAATGGACCTCAAATTTCATGCATGTAAGGCTCCCTTCAACATCTCTTATTCATTGTACACTTATTGCTAGTAGATGCTCTTTGTGTCTTATCTTCAACACTTTCTTTCCAAGTGAATGGTGATGATGTGAGGTTGGATTCAAATATGATGGTTTAAGAACATTGTAATGGTGGTTATGTGGTGCTTCAACAATGGATTTAGGTGTTTTATTTTATATGGTGATTCATCTATGTTGTATCTTGGATAATGCACCTTTATTTTCACCTTGTATTTTGCTTCTTTATGCTTATAATGTGTTTTCCTTAGCGCTACCTTGTCTACATCGATATGCAATAAATTATGTGATCCTTATGTAGGTCTTATTGTTGTAGGTTAGTGATGCTATAGGTTTTAGATTTGGTGTCTTTAAACATATTGAAACTTGGATAATGTGAGCCCTTCGTTGGCTCTCTTCCTTAGCCTGAAATATGCTCCTTTACTTTGTTGAAATGGCTGCTTTGTAGATATGATTTACAAGCTATTATAGTGTCTTTGAGATACTTTAGCTTTGTCCTCTTATTTTATTTAATTAGAATGTAGGATGTTGATATCTAATTTTTTATTTTGTTTTCGGGTTATAACCCTTGTAAAAACTATCTTCTGCACTCCCTTGAAGACTTTAATATACAACCTTCTTCTTGAAACTTTTAAATTTTGATATGGTGCTTTAATGAAACTAAATAATGAACTAAATAAGTAATATTCAACTAATGAACCTTTTGCACCAAATTTTCTTACATTAATGACCTTTGTAGATGATGGTTGTCTTGGTGATTTTAATCACCTAATGGCTGCCTTGTAATGGATGAAATCGAAACTCTTCTTTACTATCGAAATAAGCTCCTATTTGTAGCCTTAAAAACTCCTCTAACTTGCTACCCGAAGAATCTAGTTTGGTGGATTTTACTCTTTTTTGAAATTTGGTAAACTTCTTTCCAAATTATTCTCCTTTTGGGCTTGTTGTCGAAAGGTGATAATTGTCCCAAAATTTCTAATTTGCAACTCTACAAATCTATAATACGACTTTTTTGGCCTTCTTCTTCTTTCTCCTTGAGACCTATTATTACTTCAATGGGGTTTTATTTCTAGGACCTCCTCCTTGATTTGTAGTCTTCAATATTCAATAGAGATCACCAACCTCCAATATTCTCCTAGACTCTTTTCTAAAGTCTCTACCTCCTTCAACATTTCTTTAGGTCCCTTTGTAGCTCTTATACCAATGATGGTTTTAGCACTATTATATCTATTGAATAAAATGAGCTACATGAAAAAGTATGACTTTATATTACATAAATGAAATTTTACAATAGCAAGGAACTAAGAGTCCATTATATAGGAATATATGTTCCTTGGCCTTTACTCTACCTATGACTCTTCATCTACCTATCCTATGACTCATGTACATGTGGACTACATGCACATTTACATCATTGCACATTCTAACACTTGTGCATTTATTATATTGCATGAAGTAACTCAAAATTTACTCTAAAATAAAATCCTACTCTAGTTATGTAACCAAGGTGGTACATTGAAATGTATCAAATAATGTAATATACTCTAACATTATCATGGGATTCTCTTGACTCATGGTCATTGAATCATTAAACTAGGTTATGCAAGTGAAGATAAACATCCATGGTACTTCAAAATAATAATAGAAATTCAATAAAGTAAAGTAGCTTCTTTGTTCAAAGTGATTTCTATCCATATCATACATCACTTGATTGTTCAATCTTCATACTAATACATTTGACTATACACTTGATTCCATCTTGATTTAGAATGAGCATCTACTTGTCTACCATTCTCAAACACTCTCCAGTATAGCATGTATTACTCCACATATTAGTATTTATAGGACAATTGCACCATTACATCATGGGTAAGGATATTGTGGTCCATTTAGATCATAGATCTTCCTAGTTATTCAATTTATATAATAATATGGAAAATTGTAGGCATATAAAATGGAAGACTTTTAGGCATATAAAACATTCATATTAGAATATTTTAATGTTTATTTCTTCATTTTATTTTGTAAAGAATCAAACAATTATTTGTTTTTAGTCATGTGTTTGCTTGCTCCTAAATCTATATACCAATACTCCATGGTTGTGAAGTTTTCAAATATTCTAATATGAAGATGTCTTTTATGAATGCACAATGAATATTGAGAGTATGCTTAGCTTTATTAGTTTAAGTTAATTTTTTTTTTATCTCCCTAATGTTCAACTTTACTTTCTTTCCTTATGTCTCCCCATTGATTAGTAAGTAGAAAGCTAAAGATAAATAGTGATGCACCTTCAAGTTTTAATAAGGTATTTTCCTTCAAGACCTTTTAGTTGGATTAATGTCTCAAAAATTAATGTAAGAGACTAATGTAGAATATAATTTCTAACTTCTAAGAAATTAATGATTTTCCTCCTTTGACCTTCACTTTTCAATGGTTTAATTTTTCTAAATTTTAGGAAACTAAAATTTGTAGTATACCTTATAACCCCCTAATTCAGAATTTTAGAAAATAACAATATTTGAAAAATATTATTTTAACTATCCAAGGTAGAAACCTTTATATCTCCTAAATTAAATATTTACAAATATTGTAATGTTTAAATCTCAAGCAACTTATAGTATCTTATAGGATATACTCCCTTTGCTAAAATTGCTTTCTTACTCTCTAAGATTGATATTTTAATGCATTTATAAATAACTTTCAACCTTGTATTAGGCACCTTATAACTCCCTAAAATTAAGAAAGTAAATATTAAATAGGTAAAACTATACCTTACTTGCAATATGTGTACGCTAATTGGCTCCAATCTCTAACATATGATGCTTGTGCATAAAATTTCTCCTCTTATGCACCTTGGACTATAGTAAATCTTCTTTGAAGATTTGTTCACTGTATTGGTGCAAGTAATGGTTTACATGATCAAAATGAGTGTTGTATTCTATCCCGCTTCCTTCAATGTCAGCATTATTTTGATGTCTTCAACTTTAGTTTTTCAAAATCCCTAGGTCCAATGAATACACTCATTGCCTACGGATTTGCAATGATCATATTTGGGATGAATAATGTGTTCCTACATTTCACTGTGTATGGCATATATCAATAAATATTTATGGGCATCTTATTCTCCTCCTTAATGGCACTTTTACTCCCTTCTTTAATGCTTGATTGTGTGCTTTTGTTTTGCTTGCATTCTCCTTCAAGACTGGGTGCTTAAATAGCTTGGATGCTCTTTGAAATGTTAGACAAGTGGTACCTTGAGATTTACATTCTTGATGTGTGTTAGTTTAGATTATTTGAATGTTTATTTCTCCCTTATGATGATTATGCCTTGTAACCTCCAAAGTATGTTATTCAATGCTCAAAAATAGGTGTTACTTTCTCTTTGAGTGCTTCTTTTCTGGGCATACATTAAGGAATATATGGGTGCCTTGTTCAGATGTGCTAAGTGGTAAAAGATGCCTAGGATATAAATTGCAAATGGACCTCAAATTTCATGCATGTAAGGCTCCCTTCAACATCTCTTATTCATTGTACACTTATTGCTAGTGGACGCTCTTTGTGTCTTATCTTCAACACTTTCTTTCCAAGTGAATGGTGATGATGTGAGGTTGGATTCAAATATGATGGTTTAAGAACATTGTAATGGTGGTTATGTGGTTCTTAAACAATGTATTTAGGTGTTTTATTTTAGATGGTGATTCATCTATGTTGTATCTTGGATAATGCACCTTTATTTTCACCTTGTATTTTGCTTCTTTATGCTTATAATGTGTTTTCCTTAGCGCTACCTTGTCTACATCGATATGCAATAAATTATGTGATACTTATGTAGGTCTTATTGTTGTAGGTTAGTGATGCTATAGGTGTTAGATTTGTTGTCTTTAAACATATTGAAACTTGGATAATGTGAGCCCTTCGTTGGCTCTCTTCCTTAGCCTGAAATATGCTCCTTTACTTTGTTGAAATGGTTGCTTTGTAGATATGATTTACAAGCTATTATAGTGTCTTTGAGATACTTTAGCTTTGTCCTCTTATTTGCTTTAATTAGAAGGTAGGATGTTGATATCTAATTTTTTATTTTGTGTGCAGGTTATAACCCTTGTAAAAACTATCTTCTGCACTCCCTTGAATACTTTAATATACAACCTTCTTCTTGAAACTTTTAAATTTTGATATGGTGCTTTAATGAAACTAAATAATGAACTAAATAAGTAATATTCAACTAATGAACCTTTTGCACCAAATTTTCTTACCTTAATGACCTTTGTAGATGATGGTTGTCTTGGTGATTTTAATCACCTAATGGCTGCCTTGTAATGGATGAAATCGAAACTCTTCTTTACTGTCCAAATAAGCTCCTATTTGTAGCCTTAAAAACTCCTCTAACTTGCTACCCAAAGAATCTAGTTTGGTGGATTTTACTCTTTTTTGAAATTTGGTAAACTTCTTTCCAAATTATTCTCTTTTTGGGCTTGTTGTCGAAAGGTGATAATTGTCCCAAAATTTCTGATTTGCAACTCTACAAATCTATAATACGGCTTTTTTGGCCTTCTTCTTCTTTCTCCTTGAGACCTCTTATTACTTCAATGGGGTTTTATTTCTAGGACCTCCTCCTTGATTTGTAGTCTTCAATATTCAATAGAGATCACCAACCTCCAATATTCTCCTAGACTCTTTTCTAAAGTCTCTACCTCCTTCAACATTTCTTTAGGTCCCTTTGTAGCTCTTATACCAATGATGGTTTTAGCACTATTATATCTATTGAATAAAATGAGCTACATGAAAAAGTATGACTTTATATTACATAAATGAAATTGTACAATAGCAAGGAACTAAGAGTCCATTATATAGGAATACATGTTCCTTGGCCTTTACTCTACCTATGACTCTTCATCTACCTATCCTATGACTCATGTACATGTGGACTACATGCACATTTACATCATTGCACATTCTAACACTTGTGCATTTATTATATTGCATGAAGTAACTCAAAATTTACTCTAAAATAAAATCCTACTCTAGTTATGTAACCAAGGTGGTACATTGAAATGTATCAAATAATGTAATATACTCTAACATTATCATGGGATTCTCATGCCTCATGGTCATTGAATCATTAAACTAGGTTATGCAAGTGAAGATAAAAATCTATGGTACTTCAAAATAATAATAGAAATTCAATAAAGTAAAGTAGCTTCTTTGTTCAAAGTGATTTCTATCCATATCATACATCACTTGATTGGTCAATCTTCATACTAATACATTTGACTATACACTTGATGCCATCTTGATTTAGAATGAGCATCTACTTGTCTACCATTCTCAAACACTCTCCAGTATAGCATGTATTACTCCACATATTAGTATTTATAGGACAATTGCACCATTACATCATGGGTAAGGATATTGTGGTCCATTTAGATCATAGATCTTCCTAGTTCTTCAATTTATATAATAATATGGAAAATGGTAGGCATATAAAATGGAAGACTTTTATGTAATAATTTTATCTTGTGATCAAATATTATAAAGAAAAGGATAAAGAAAAATAGTTTTCCTAAGCCTCCTACAAATATAGGTATTGTTATGAATTCTCAACATAAAAGGATATAGTATCCATGAATGATAATAGCTATACCATATTTGATGTTGACTTTGTTAACATCCATTGTTGATTGAAAAAAGGTAAGTTAGTGTCAGACCATCATCTCTAGGTGGTAAACTATACCATCATGGAAATCTTTGTGTTTCATTAGGTGAAATATACCAACTATTAATTTGGGATGCACACTATTCTACGGTAGTTGGGCACTTTGAGAATGACAAAAACCTTGCAATAGTACTTTCACTAGTTGCACATGTGCTAATATTTTGAGAACTACATCAAATATTACACATGTATCATTGTCAAACACATAAATATTGGGCTCTATACACCATTACATTTACCTTCCAATCCTTAAGAGTTATCAACATCAAAGATATTAACCACCAAGCACCAACATGACTAAATATTTGTGGTCATGGACAAGCTCAAAAAAATGGATATCATGGATCCATGTAATAAAATAATTGCACTTTGGATACTATTCATTTATTTTTTATAAGGCTTTGATTTATTTCAACCTACCTCAATTGATTATGTTAGATAGAGATAATCATTTTTTTAGCAAAATTTAGTGCTATAAACCCTCTAGATATTAAGCTCTAATATTTTAGAGCCTTCCACCCTTATATGGACGAGCAAATCAAAGTGATCAATAAAGTATTAGTGCATCTATTGTACATGTATAATCTCAACCATCCTGACATATAGTATGAGAGTCTATTATACATCCAATATTTATAAAATAGGGTTATTCCCTCTTCCATAGATCATAATCTATTCCACAAATGTGTACGTTTTTAGCCTAGTTTCCTTGTGGACATCACCTTCCATATACCAACTGATGCCATGACACCAACTCAAGACAAGGAGGTCAATGAGGTAAAATCATTCTTTTACTAAGTATAGAATATCTAGATTTAGCTCCAAGAGATCAAATACTGCTAAAAATAGAAATACAAATAGAACCATGATCAACATAGAATGTTCAAATTTTTAGGTTGGGTTTAAGGTTTAGCTCCACCTAAAGAAATAACACTTTTCATTTCACATTAGAATATTAAAGCCATTAATATATGGTTCATACATTATTAATACCACATGGATGACCTTGTAAATCATAGAAGGTGAACCATCACATTCTTGTATAAAGATATATATACCCCCATTGCAAAAGGAAACACATGTATGAAGTATTATTTATAGAATTATTGGATCATGGAGTTGGATATCTTGTGGAGTGGATTCCTTCCAATAGATAGAATTATACGGTGTTGCCCTACCTCAAGGGTATTACCAATATCTATTTTATTGTGTGGATTGTTATTGCAGATTTTTTTTTGTGGATGCAAGTTGTAAATTTTTTCATATTGGTGAATGATTTTTTACCATGAGAAAAGAGGTTCTAATAGTAGCAATCACCACATAGCAAGCATTGATAATAAATTTTGTATACAGATTTTGATCAATTTATATTGTAAGTATTCTTCATGCATGTACATGAATTATTTTGGTCATTTACATTCATATTTGATATTATAAGTGAATGTTATTTCATTATTATATTGGCTTGGATATATATATAAATTTTATTGCTCACATATATAATTCCACTCTTGATTATTAATATTTTGAGATAGTAAGGTTTAAAAACCAATAGTGGTATCAGAGATACCACTTAACTCTATTAATTTTTGATAGAGTTATATTTTATTAACCACCATTAGATTAGAATTTGTTCACTTTGAAAGTGATTAAGACTTGGACTCTATTTTTAAAGGTTGAATTGAGTAGATATTGAGGGGACAAGGTAAAAGTCATATTGATTTGGATGCTAGGGTATTTCTACTTGTTTCATGGAAAATCAGTAAAGACTAGGTCTCAACTTGAAGTGATTAAGGACTAACTCAAAAGGAATTTGATCATGTATGGATATTCATAGTCACCCTGAAATTTATTTTGGATTATCTAGAAAATAGGAGAATCAATTTTTTCTTAGGTGTGACCTAAAGTATTGAAGATAAATTTCAAAGAAGAGAAGAGATTGAGAAGCATCTAAGATTCCTGAGTATAGAGAAGAGAAGATATTGAGAAGCATATAAGCTCCTTGAGTATAGAGAATATATAAGAGTTTAATACAAATAAGAAGCCTCCAGAGATAAGGAAAATAGAGGAGTAGAGAAAATTTTAAGTTCTGGTTAATCATATAACTAGAAAGATAAGACTGATTAGAAACACTACATTTACTACAATCTTGGTCTTGGATTAGTTCTTCTAAAGAAGTTTTATTTAAGTATCCATTTCTAAATAAGAAGGAAAAAATTCATAAAGCACTACTTTGTAGTGGCTATCTAAGATCCATAAAGCACTACTATATAATGACTATATAAAGTGATATCATACGACACTAAGAGATATAAGCATGGTTGGAAAAGTAATAGAGTAGAGCAGAGCTATTGTTAGAATTACCATAGTAATTCTCTATTATTACTTTATTTCATTGTTAGAATAACAACTATTTTTAGCGTATACACTATTAGGTATCTATATTGTTTCTCAGGTCCTTTTATTATGGGCTATTTGGAGCCTCGACTGTAATATATATTTGTTCGTTCACAAGAATAAAACTACTGTTCATTATACATGGTATCAGAGCCCAGATTTGGGACACTGTAGGGCAGGAGAGGTTCAGGGCTGTCACATCCGCCTATTATAGGGGTGCCTATGGTGCCCTTGTTGTTTATGATATCACTAGAAGGGGCACCTTTCTCAATGTCGCTCATTGGCTTGATGAGCTCAAAACGCATTCTGACTTGAACATTGTGACAATATTGGTTGGAAACAAGTGTGATTTAGATAATATCAGAGAAGTGCCAACTGAAGAAGGCAAGAGCCTTGTCGAAGTAGAGAAGTTGTTTTTCATGGAGAATTCTGCATTAAATGCAACAAATATGAAATATTTTTTATTAAAATATTAAATTTTACTTTTTTCAAAATTTATAAATTGTTAAAATACCATAAAAAGTGGGGATAGAGAGAGTATTTTTTTTTTGAAAAATAGCAATTTGGAGAATTGTAAAAGGTGCATTTTCGGTTGCGTCCGACACCTAGTGGGTTATTCCTGTGGGCACTTTTTTTTTTGTATGTTGCATATTTGATTTCTTGCACTATAACATTAAAAGTTAAAATCAAATTTACTCCCTAAGTCCCCGAAATAATTAAAACCCATCCATGCAATTTATTGCACTGCAGCGTTTGGTATTTGTGATACCTCTGGCCAGCACTTATAGGTAAAGCTATCATGATTGCGCTACTGTATCCGCCGCCTAATATAGCTGCTACAAATGACATCTGAGCTTATTCTCTATAAATCGTCGGGGAGAGATAAGTTTGCCATTTTGCATTTTTTTTACTCCATCCACTACCCTTAATCGTTCTTGTGTTTAGGCGTAAATCCTGACGAAGTATTCTTCAAAGTGTTTAGGGGAAGTTACGCCCCACGCATGAGAAGATCTTCTATGGTAGGTGCCATCAAAAAGGTGATTCCATTTCAGTACTGCTTATGTTCCACGTATTGTATGATCTCTAAAGGTCACCTATAGTTTCCCTCACGTAATGGCGGGTGATTTTTTGTTGATCTTTCTAAATACCTATAGTTTCCCTCATGTAAGGGCGGGTATTTTGTACGGTATAAAGGCCTAGCAAAAGGTATATCGAAAGGGGGACCAATTGGTGTTATAAGGAACCTTCATCATGTCTGCAAAACTAATGACTGATTCTCATCAGTTGTTGAAAGGTCCTAATTACACACCATGGAAAAATAAGATGAAGGCCAGCCTAGCAATGGATGATTTATGGGATGTTGTATCTGGAGCAACAACCAGACCTTCACCTGTTGCTGGTGCTACAGCTCCATCTAATGCTCAAAGATACTTTGATAAGCTAGAAAGTAAAGCAAAAGTGTTCATCTTGCTTGCTATGTCTGATGAAGTCCAACCCCATATTGCTGACTGTGCAACTAGTAAAGCGGCATGGGATGCTCTTAATACTATATATGAGGGAAAGAATGATTCCACAATTCTATTTATTCGATATCAATTATATAGTCTGAGCATGAAGCAGGGTGAGACAGTTGAATTCTTTCTTTGCAGAGTTTTTGAATTGAAAGAAAAATTGAATTCTTTGGGAGAACCAGTTGAAGACAGGCTCCTTACTTTAGTTGTATTGAGAGCTTTACCTGATTCTTATCGGGTGTTGATCACTTTCTTTCGGGTATCACAACGGAAAGTTACTTTTGTAGAATTGGTTAATATGCTTCAAGAGGAGGAAGCACGCCAACTACAGAGAGATGATTCTTCTAACACTACTCTCTACATCAACAAGAAATGGCAGAACCAAAAGAAGGGTAATTAGAAGGGAGGGAATTCACAAAAGGATTCAAAAGGGAAACAAACTCAACAACCTCAATAGAAAAAGAGATATTGCAAGATCTATGACAAATAAGGTCATGATACAAATAGATGTTGGCATAAGAATAAGCAATCAAAATAGAAAGGCCAAAACAAACCACAAAAGAACAACAAGTGAATGTTGCTATTGAAGAATCTGACACGGATTCTGAGAGAGCTCACAAAGTTCTCATGACTACCACAGTGTCCAAGCAGATGGATCCTATATGGTATGTTGATTTTGGAGCCAGTAAGCACATGACTGGTGACAAATCATGGTTTGAGTCTTTTGAGGCCAAAGAGGGCAAACCTGTCACTATTGTCGATGATAAAACCTACAAGGTTTAGGGAGAAGGCACTGTTTCAGTCACCCTTCCTGATGGCAAGTGTCAGATTGACAAAGTTCTCTATGTTCTAGGATTGGCAAACAATTTGTTGTCAGTCACACAAATTTTGGACAAAGATATGGTTGTGAACTTTAGTGTTGAGGGAGGCAAGAAGTGTTGTTCTATTACCAGGAGGGGTAAGAACATTGCAACCGCTTCATATAAGCATGGCTTATTTGCCTTAGATACTATCTCTACTCCACATGTTGCCATGACAGTCTCTACAAAGGAGGAAACTTCCCTATGGCACAAGAGATATGGACATTTGAGTTCTGGTTACTTACTTGAGATAAGTAAGTATGATATGGTTAAGGGTCTTCCTTCCCTTTCTACCACTTTACCAGTTTTCTCTAACTGCTTTGCAGGAAAGCAGCATAGAGTGCCTTTTGAAAAGAGCTCTACAAGAGCAAAGAAACCTCTGGATTTGGTTCATACCTATCTGTGCGGTCCCTTCACTCCCAACAGTTGTGGGGGTAAGAGGTATTTTTAGTTATTTGTGGATGATTACTCACGAAAGATGTGGGTATTCTTTCTTCAACTAAAATCTGAAGCATTTGGCTTTTTTTAGCAATTCAAGAAATCTGTTGAGAAGGAGTCAGGGACTTCTATAAAGACTCTCCACTCAGATCGAGGGGGGGAGTTCACCTCTAAAGAATTTTTTGCATTATTTAAAGAAAATGGGATCACAAGACAGTTAACTACTACTTATACTCCTCAACAAAATGGAGTTGTTGAAAGGAGGAATCGTTCCATCATGGAAATGGTTCGTTGCATGCTCACAAGAGCTAGACTTGAACAAATATATTGGGCAGAAGCTATCACCATAGCAGTATATCTATTGAATAGGGCACCCACAAAGGCCCTACAAGGAATGACTCCACAGGAAGCATGGAGTGGTAGGAAACCCTCCATTTCTCATCTATGCATTTTTGGATGTAAAGCTTTCATGCACATACCAAAAGAGAAAAGGAAGAAGCTAGATGAGAAGACATTGAAGTGTATTCTTCTTGGGTATGATGAGCACTCTAAGGGTTATCGTTTGATTGATCCCTTAACCAAGAATATTCACATAAGTAGAGATGTTGTTTTTGATGAGGCTTTCACATCAGCAAACACATCAGATGTATACCTAGACCTTGTGGAAACTCAGGTTGTTAAATCTCCTTCATCAAAGGTTGGAGGTTCTTCTGGATCTTCTTCAACACCTAAGAAGAAGAATCCAAAGTGGTATACAAATACAATCAAAGACTCTAAGCTATCTACTCCACCAGATTTAACTTTGGATAGGCCTCGTACTCCCAGCATGGCTCGACAGGAGAAAGCTACAACAGAGAATACTGGGGTTGATGATCTGTGTCAATCTTTTGAAGAACTTTCTGTAGATCCAGCAAGAGATATAGAAGATATGGATATTGATAGTGATAAGGTGTTTATGTCTTCCATAGATGATCTTGAACCTACATCAGTACAATTTGCTCTCGGTGAGCCTTAGTGGAAGGCTGCTATGGATGTAGAGTATAAGTCTTTGATGAAAAACAAAACTTGGAAGCTTGTCGATCTGCCACACGGAAAGAAGCCCATTGGCTGCAAATGGGTGTATAAAGTCAAGTACAAAGTAGATGGGACAATTGATAAGCATAAGGCCCGTCTTGTTGCAAAGGGCTATGCTCAAAAGGAAGGCATTGACTACAAGGAAACTTTTGCACCTATTGCTTGGATGACAACAATTCGAGTTATTTGTGCTATGGCAACACAGTTTGGGTGGAAATTTCATCAGATGGATGTCAAAAGTGCCTTTCTGAATGGTGATATCCAAGAAGAAGTCTATATGACTCAGCCAGAAGGATTTATAGTGGAAGGCCAACAGCAGAAAGTTTGCAAATTGGTCAAATCCTTATATGGCCTGAAACAAGCTCCTCGAGCTTGGTATATAAAAATGGACAATCACCTCTTACAGCATGGTTTTAAGAGATGTCCATCAGATGCAAACCTCTATTTCAAGAAACAGGGTTCTGAGATAGTGTTGCTTGTACTCTATGTTGATGATCTGCTCATTACAGGGGGTTCAAAAACTATGATCTCTACTATCAAAAGAGACTTGTGTCAATATTTTGAGATGTCAGATCTCGAACTTCTCCATTACTGTCTTGGTATGGAATTCAGCCAGAAGGAGCACTCCATCAAAGTGTCTCAAAAAAAATATGCCAAGACATTGCTAGAAAAATATCGCATGACTGATTGCAAGCCAATGGCAACTTCGATGGATACTGGACTTCAGTTATCGTGATATGATGATTCATCTCAGGTAGATGGTACTCTCTATCGACAGTTGATTGGGAGTCTCATATATCTGACCAATACTAGGCTAGATATCGTATTTGCTGTCAACTATCTTTCGAGGTTCATGCAGGAGCCTAAGACCACTCATTGGAAATAAGAAAAACGTGTTCTTCACTATGTCCATGGCACAATGGAATATGTTCTAGAATACAAGAGGAACAACAAATTCTTCTTGCAAGGATACACGGACTCCGACTATGCCGGATCATTTGATGATCGCAAGTCAACTTCAGGATATATTTTTCATCTTGGATCCGGTCCCATCTCTTGGCACAACAAGAAGCAACATGTGGTTGCTATTTCATCAACAGAGGCAGAATATCGTGTCGCATGTGATGCTGTGTGTGAAGTGATATGGTTGCATCGCATTCTAACAAGTATGGGTCATCCATCCAAATCTCCAATACACTTGTTTTGCGATAATCAGGGTGTTCTAAACCTAGTCAAGAATCTAGTCCATCATGAAAGAACAAAACACATTGACACACAATGTCATTTAATTCGAGATGAAGTTCCGAGGCACCGAATTTAGCTTCAGCACATTCCCATCGATGCTCAAGTTGCAGAAATTTTCACTAAGGCACTTGCACGTGTCAAATTTGAATTGTTTCACAGCTCTCTTTGTATTACAAAATGATGTAATCAGGGGGGATGTTAGTATAGCTAGTAGTTATATTATTACCCAAATAATGTAATAAGGGGGGATGTTAGAATTACCATAGTAATTCTCTATTATTACTTTATTTCATTGTTAGAATAACAACTATTGTTAGCGTATACACTATTAGGGATCTATATTGTTTCTCAGATCCTTTTATTATGGGCTATTTGGAGCCTCGACTGTAATATATATTTGTTCTTTCACAAGAATAAAACTACTGTTCATTCTACAGCTATAAATGTCATCCTACATTAGTCCTATAAATAATCTATAGATGATAACAAAGCATGATAAGATGAAGGAAATTAGAATTTTGAAAGTGCTATTTAGAGTGCCCTTTACAAAGCAAACCAAACAAGGGTCAAAGTGTTATTTAGAGCATCCTTTACAGAGCAAATTGAACAAAGGTCATCACATCATTTAGAGTTGCCTTTGTAGAGATAAGCATCATTTAGAGTGCCCTTTGTATAGCTAACTGAACAAGGCTCACCATTTTATTTAAAGTTCCCTTTATAGAGAAAATAAAACATAGATCAAAGCACCATTTAGAGTGCCATTAGGATTAAGAACTAGATAGAAATCTAAGCATTATTCAAAGCACAATTTTGAGATATTCATCCAAAGCACTTCCACCTAAGATAATCATTATTTAGAGAGGTATTCAAATGAGATAAATGCACTATCCAGGGCACTTTCACCTAAGATGAGCTCCATATAGAGCTTTGAGTATTGCTACTTGAGAAGTGCTCCATCTAGAGCTCCGAGCATTGTTACTTGAGAAGAGCTCCATCTAGAGCTTTAACCATTACACCATTTGGATATGCAAGTGCTATCAAAAAATAGCAAAATGAACAAAGAGCATATCAAATGGAATTCCAAGCATTACAAACCTTGGAAGAATGAGATGTTATCATTCCATGCTAACCAACTTGGAGGAATGAAATGTTATCTTGGCATGTTGACCAACACTAGAATAATTGTAGTCTTAATTTAGTTGACCATCATAATGGTAGCATTCTATGTTACATTTCTAGAACTGGTGCATCATTTATTTTTGGAGGGAGAACAAATTTGGTTTAATTTATTTTTGGAGGGAGAACAAATAAGGTTTTCCACTTTAATATTTATTTATGCACCTTAGCTATTTTTTCAAAAGTTATTTTGAAAGTTTGAATTTATTTATAAGTTATGGAGTGATAAGGATTACTATTAGGATTTAATTTTTTATAAGGTTTGAAAATATAATAATTTTGTTAAGCCTTAAAAGTTTGAAGACTTAAAATTTGAGTTTTTGAAGGTTTGAAGATTTGATTTTTTAATATTTGAAGAGCTAAAAGGCTTTAAGATTTGATTTTTTTAGTTTTTGAATATTTTTGAAACTATAAGAAATTTGAAGTTTTTGAAGGTTTGAAATTTTTTAAAATTTTGAAATTTGAAATTTTGCAAATATAATTCAATAGGGAGTTAATTTGTAAATTTTGTATTTGAGTTATTATTTAAATTTAGAGTTATAATAATTACAACTTCAAAGTAATTGAATTGCAAACTTTGATTATTATGGAGTCCATAATTAGAAAGAAAATATTAGAAGTTATAAAATTTGGCATTGGTAAATTGATTGAAAAATATAAGGGCAAGCTAGATATGGCAATACAATTTATCTATAAAGAAGCAATGAATGAAATTTTTGAGACATTTGAATATTATTTACATTCAAATATTGTTGAAGCAATTGATAATTCAAAGGATGATATTATGATACCTATTGATATAGGTAGTATAATGTATATGACATTACTTTCACTTGAACTTATAAAGATGAAAATCCAAAACAAAAAGAGTTGATTGAAACTCTAAAAAAGAAAGTAGAGATTGATACAAGTGAATCATATCTAAAAAGAGTGTCTCATTATTCTTGCAATATTGTCATCCCAAGCTCATGCAATTCAAGAAATTATTATGATGCTCGAAGTGAATGTTCAAAAGTTATAGGACAATATCAATATTATGAAAAAATAGAAAAGAAAGTACATGAACCAGAGACCAAAGACAACGTTTAAGATATTCATGAGAAATAATTAGAAGCACATAAATTAGATACCAAAGAAGAAGCTCAAGTTGTCCATGAACAAGTTAATAAAAACACAAAGTCTAAAGAACCAAAAAAATGAAGATGGAGGAGAAATCAGAGCAGAACATAAGGATGAAGCTAAAGATAAATCTCAAGTAGAGGTTCATGAAAAATGCAAGATCAAATAAATATTTAAGATCAAAGATGAATATTGAACACTAAAGTCTTCAATAGCCAAATAATATAATACAGGGGATGTTGGAGAATATTACATTATCTAGTACATGCAAATGTATCTCTATGGTATTTTTATGGTACAAATGTAAATATGTAATGTGCAAGATATACACAAGTGTAATTTAAGAGTGTAATGTGTAAGATATACACAAGTTTCATGTAAATGTGTTGATGGACCTTGTCGGAGCCATAACTTGTGAACCATACATCCGTTGGCCTTGAAATTTAACATGTGGTTTTGTGTGTGTGTTCTGCATCAAGAAAATATTTGATTGGCCTGACTCTCCAAAAAAAGAGTTTTTGAGACCTAACTCCTCCATATAGTGTCCCAAAATTAGCTTTTAGAATAGGTTACCAGGATTTTGAGTTTTTTTGGCTGTTAGAAGTTTATTATCTTTTGTTATACCTTAATTTATGACCTAATATTTTAAAGTAAGGTTTTTTATTGTAAGAGAGATGTGTGCACTGAATTTAGGTGCAATCTAACTCATTTCTATTTTGAAAAGTTTTTAGAAAGAAGATCTATTTTTAGTAGCTTTAGAAAAAAAATAATTTTAGGGTTTCTTTGGTTTTCGGTTACTATGTGATGAATTATAATATTTTGTAGAAGGGGTGTGAATTCAGGAATGAGAATAATATCAATTTGCAATTTTCTTCCATTATTGCATTTGTGTTATGTGATTGGAGTCCACTTTGTTGCTCTCTTGTAGCTGAGTTTACACCATTTGTTATCAGAGAAGGTGTGATCTCACTAGTGAAGAGAAGATGCCACCTAGAATATATGCCCAGATGAATAGGCAGATCGAGGATATGAATGTAGAAATAGCATGACTAACTAGTGTGATTGATCGCATGGGAGAGAGACATCCCAGGGCACGTGTAGATCAAGGATCTGATAATGAAAACATACTTGAGAAACATGGATCTGAGGTCCACGTAGAAGAACCAGAGGGCCCAAAGGAAGAAGGGCACGGTTTTGAAAATTTACTGATACGATCTCTAGAGGGGCTTAAGGGCAATCGATATGGGATCAAGATCAAGGTTCCCAAGTATGTTGGTGGGTTGAAACTAGAGGAGTTGATCGATTAGATCAATAGCCTAGAAAAATATTTTGAATGGAGTAACCTTGTTGAAGAGAAGAAGGTTAAGCTCGCATGCACAAAGTTGAAGGGACATGCATTGATTTGGTGGGATCATTTATAGACTACACGACAGAGGAATGGAAAGAAAAATATCAAGGATTGGACAAATATAAAGAAATTACAGGAAAAATTATACTTGTAGACTACTCCCAAATCCTATTTCATAGATTTTAGAATATCTGATAGAAGGATCAAAACATTTAGGACTATACTAATGAATTCTATAAGATATCCATTTGAGTGGAGCACAATGAGACGGAGGACCAAAAGGCTACCAGGTATTTAAATGGCCTAAGTTTTTTTGTTCAAGATGATA
This sequence comes from Wollemia nobilis, assembly GCA_028583015.1. Taxonomy (NCBI): domain Eukaryota; kingdom Viridiplantae; phylum Streptophyta; class Pinopsida; order Araucariales; family Araucariaceae; genus Wollemia; species Wollemia nobilis. The sequence goes on along the minus strand of JAQPPZ010002445.1, from coordinate 352,052 downwards.
TGAGCATGCATCACACTCTTACAGTGGAGGATGTGTACCAAATGGTCCTCAAGGTGGAGGAGAAATTGAAAAGGATTAATATAAGAGGTAAGAAGGGATTCATGCCCTTTTCAGGTCAGGGTTGAAGTGGATCTAATTTTTCAAGGGAGAATCCTCAATACCTGCTAAACAAGAAGAAGATGGGCAAAATCTAAGAGGAAGAGAATACCAACGAGGTAGAGGTTACGGTGGTGGATGAAATGGGAATGATCCAAAGAGGTCGTATACCTGTTATGGATGTGGTGAGGAGGGGCATAAAATATTTGAGTGTCCCCAACATGATGTCCAAGAAATGGGTCAAGAAGGACAAGGAAGGGTCAATCTGGTTGAGATGGAAGAGCAGGATGATGATGAATTTTTTTCCGACTTGGGGGAAGCCCTTATGATAAGGAGGATGTTGATTTATCCTAAGAAAGAGATGGTGTAGAGTAGAGAAAAGGGGAAAATTGTAGATGGTAAATATTATTGGTTGTGAACAAACATATTTTGAACAAGGTGTACATCAGGAGGGAAGGTATGTAACATTGTCATTGATGGTCGTAGTTGTGATAATATGGTGTAAAATGTCATGGTTGAAAAAATGCACCTAAAATGTGAAAAAAATCCTCATCCATATCACATATCATGGGTTAAGAAGGGGAATGAGGTAACATTATATCAAAGGTGTTTAATTAAATTTTCAATTGTGAGCACTTACAAGGATGAAGTGTGGTGTGATGTGATATCGATGGATGCATGTCACATTATATTGGGAAGACCTTGGCAGTATGAGAGGGATACTAACCATAATGGGAGAAATAATACTTACACATTTTGGAAGGATGGTGTAAAGGTAGTTATTGTGCCTCTGAAGGAGGATTGACAAAGTGAAAGCTTGTTGATGATGAAGGAGTTTCTTGCAGATATTAGGGATGCTAGATTATGTTATGCCTTAACAACTAGGAAGCTAGAAATAGAGGTAGTGAACAAAAGCTTGGTAAACCTCTGACGATGCATAGTTGGAAAAAAACCAAAAAAATGGGATTTAGCCTTGTCACAAGTCGAATCTACATACAACAGTTCAGTGAACATGTCGATAGGTAAATCTCATTTTTAAATTATTTATGGTCAAAATACTAGAGGTGTATTAGATTTGGTTGAGTTACCAATTGGGGAACAAGTTAGTGATGATGCAGAAGAATTTGTTGAGCATATCCAAAAAGTGCAAGAGTCAGTGAGAGAAAAATTACAGAGTAGTAATGCTCACTAAAAATAGTTTGTTGTTGTACATAGAAGGGTGAAAGTTTTTGAAGAGGGTGATATGGTCATGGTTCATCTTAGGAAAGAAATATTTCCTAAGGGGATGTATAACAAACTCAAACTTAAGAAAATTGGGCCATGCAGGATTTTGAAGAATATCAACGAAAATGCCTATAAAGTGGAGCTGCCTGATGAATTTGATATTTCACCCATTTTTAATATTTTTGATTTATTTTAATATCTTGGTACTTCCGAGGATGGCGAATTACAGGACATAGTAAATTTGGCATGATAGATGCCTAAGAAGAAAAAATATAGAGTTGCGTAGGTGATCGATAAGAAGGTGATCACCACCAAACATGGGAGCTACAACAAATTCTTGGTTCAGTGGAAAGGATTACCATAGTTAGATAACACTTGGGTTTCAGAGTCAGAGCTAAAGAAAATTGATAACCAGAAGCTATAAGATTTCAATTCAGTTGAACTCGTAGGAGCTGAGTTCTTTTTCACCAGAGGAGAATGATGCACCTTGCGAGAGCCATAACTTGTAAACCATACACCCGTTGGCCTTGAAATTTAATAGGTGGTTTTGTGTGTGTTTTTTGTATCAATAGAATCTTGATTGGCTTGACTCTCTAAAAAAAATGTTTTCGAGACCTAACTCCTCCATCTAGTGTCCCAAAATTATCTTTTAGAATAGATTCCCAGGTTTTTTGGGTTTTATTGGCTGTTAGAAGTTTATTATATTTTGTTATACCTTAATTTGAGACCTAATATTTTAAATTAAGGTTTTTTATTGTAAGAGGGATGTGTGCACTAAATTTAGGTGCAATCCGACTCATTTCTATTTTTAGAAGTTTTTAGAAAGAAGATCCATTTTTAACAGTTCTAGAAAAAAAATGCTTTTAGGGTTTCTTTGATTTTTGAATACTATATGATGGATTGTAATATTTTATAGAAGGGGTGTGAATTCAGGACTGAGAATAATATCAATTTGCAATTTTCTTCCATTATTACATTTGTGTTATGTGATTGGAGTCCATTTTGTTGGTCTCTTGTAGCTGAGTTTACACCATTTGGTATCAGAGTGGGTGTGATCTCACTAGTGAAAGGAAGATGCCACCTAGAAGATATACCCAGATGAATATGCATATCAAGGATATGAATGTAGAAATAGCATGACTGACTGGTGTGATTGATCACATGGGAGAGAGACATCCCAAGGCACGTGCAGATCAAGGATCTGATGATGAAAAAATACCTAAGGAACGTGGATATAAGGTCCATGCAAAAGCAGAACTAGAGGGCCCAGAGGAAGAAGGGCACAATTTTGAAAATTGATTGATACAATATCTAGAGTGGCTTAAGGGGAATCGATATGGGATCAAGATCGAGGTTCTCGAGTATGCTGGTGGGTTGAAACCAGAGGAGTTGATCGATTGGATCAATAGCCTAGAAAAATATTTTGAATGGAGTAACCTTGTTGAAGAGAAGAAGGTTAAGCTCGCATGCACAAAGTTGAAGGGAAATGCATTGATTTGGTGGGATCATTTATAGACTACACGATAGAGGAATGGAAAGGAAAATATTAGGGATTGGACAAAGATGAAGAAGAAGTTACAGGAAAAATTATACCTGTAGACTACTACTAAATCCTATTTCATAAATTTCAGAATCTCTGATAGAATGATAAAATCATTGAGGACTATACTAATGAATTCTATAAGCTATCCATTCAAGTGGAGCACAATGAGATGGAGGACCAAAAGGCTTCCAGGTATGTAAATGGCCTAAGTTTTTCTATTCAAGATGAGATGAGCATGCATCGCACTCTTACAGTGGAGGATGTGTATCAAATGGTCTTCAAGGTGGAGGAGAAATTGAAAAGGATTAATAGAAGAGGTAATAAGTAATTCATGCTCTCTTTAGTTCGAGGCCAAAGTGGATCTAATTTTTTCAAGGGAGAATCCTCAATACCTGCTAAACAAGAAGAAGATGGGCAGAATTTGAGAGGAAGAGAATATAAACGAGGTAGAGGTTACAGTGGTAGACAAAATGGGAATGATCCGAGGAGGTCGTATACCTGTTATGGATGTGGTGAGGAGGGGCATAGAGCATTTGAGTGTACCCAATGTGATGTCCAAGAAAGGGGTCAAGGAGGACAAGGAAGGGTCAATCTGGTTGAGATGGAAGAGCATGATGAGGATGAAGTTGTTACTGACATGGGGAAAGCCCTTATGATAAGGATGATGTTGATTGCTCCTAAGAAAGAGATGGTGCAGAGCAAATCAAATGGGAAAACCATAGATGATGAAAATTATTGGCTATAAACAAACATATTTTGAACAAGGTGTACATTAGGAGGGAAGGTATGTAACATTGTCATTGATGATGGTAGTTGTGAGAATATGGTGTCAAATGTCATGGTTGAAAAAATGCACCTGAAATGTGAAAAACATCCTCATCCATATCGCATATCATGGGTTAAGAAGGGGAATGAGGTAACATTAGATCAGAGGTGTTTAATTAAATTTTTAATTGGGAGCACTTACAAGGATAAAGTGTGGTGTGACGTGATCTTTATGGATGCATGTCACATTCTATTGGGAAGACCTTGGTAGTACGAGAGGGATACTAACCATAATGGGAGAAAGAATACTTACACATTTTGGAAGGATGGTGTAAAGGTAGTTATTGTGCCTCTGAAGGAGGATGGTATGAGTGAAAGCTTTTTGACGATGAAGGAGTTTCTTACAGAGATCAGGGATGCTAGATTTTGTTATGCCTTAACAGCTAGGAAGCTAGAAACAGAGGTAGCGAATAGAAGCTTGGAAACCTATTACAATGTATAGTTGGAGAAAAACCAAAACAATGGGATTTAGCCTTATCACAAGTCAAATTTACATACAATAGTTTTGTGAATAGGTCGACAGGTAAATCTCCTTTTCAAATTATTTATGGTCAAAATCCTAGAGGTGTATTAGATTTGGTTAAGTTACCAATTGGGGAACAAGATAGTGATGATGCAAAAGCATTTGCTGAGCATATCCGAAAAGTGCAAGAGTTAGTGAGGGAAAAATTACAGAGTAGTAATGCTTACTACAAAGAGTCTATTGATGCACACAGAAGGGTCAAAGTGTTTGAAGAGGGTGATATGGTCATGGTTCATATTAGGAAAGAAATATTTCCGAAAGGGATGTATAACAAACTAAAACTTAAGAAAATTGGGCCATGCAGGATTTTGAAGAAGATCAATGATAATGCCTATAAAGTGGAGCTACCTGATGAATTTGATATTTCATCCATTTTTAATATTTTTGATTTATTTCAGTATCTTGGTACTTTCGAGGATGGTGAATTATAGGACACAGTAAATTGGGCATGATAGATACCTAAGAAGAAAAAATATAGAGTTGCACAGGTGCTCGATAAGAAGGTGATCACCACCATACATGGGAGCTACAACAAATTCCTGGTTCAGTGGGAAGGATTACCATAGTCAAATAACACTTGGGTTTCAAAGTCAAAGCTAAAGAAAATTGATAACCATAAGCTATAGGATTTCAATTCAGCTAAACTTGCAGGAGCTGAGTTCTTTTTCACCAGAGGAGAATGATGCACCTTGTCGGAGCCATAACTTGTGAACTGTATGACCGTTGGCCTTGAAATTTAACAGGTGGTTTTGTGTGTGTGTTGTGCATTAGTAGAATCTCTGATTAGACCGAATCTCCAAAAAAAGTGTTTTCAAGACCTAACTCCTCCATCTAGTGTCCCAAAATTAGCTTTTAGAATAGGTTCCCAAGTTTTTTAGGTTTTTTTGGCTGTTAGAAGTTTATTATATTTTGTTATACCTCAATTTGAGACCTAATATTTTTAAGTAAGGTTTTTTATTGTAATAGGGATGTGTGCACTAAATTTTGGTGCAATTCAACTCATTTCTATTTTTAGAAGTTTTTAGAAAGAAGATATATTTTTAGTAGTTTTAGAAAAAAGAGGCTTTTAGGGTTTCTTTAGGGTTTCTTCGGTTTTCGGTTACTATATGATGGATTGTAATATTTTGTAGAAGGAGTGTGAATTCAGGAATGAGAATAATATCAATTTGCAATTTTTTTCCATTATTGCATTTGTGTTATGTGATTGGAGTCCATTTTGTTGGTCTCTTGTAGCTGAGTTTACACCATGTGTATTGAGAGAATGTGCACGTGTCATGTATGTAATCATGTAAATATGTAATATGAGGATGTGCACAAGTGTCTTGTATTAGGAGTGCATGTAGGAGAGTAAGAGTCATGTAGAAGTGTGCAAGTATCATAGAGTTAAAGTAAGCATTTAAGAATATATTGAAGAGTCTAGTATACAAATGGCAAGATGAGAAACCAAAGATCAAGAATAGAAAAGGTTACATATTTCAGATATGTGAGGAGTTCAATAGATAAATATTGAAGAGTCATATTAATATGCTTATATTATGGAGACAAATATTTATATAATGTAGAGGAAAATAGTCTATAGCAATCACCATATAGCAAGCATTGATAATAAAGCTTGTATATAGATTTTGAGCAATTTATATTGTAAGTATTCTTCATGCATGTACATGAATGATTTAGGCCATTTACATTCATATTTTATATTTTCAATGAGTTTACACAATTTTTTATGAAGGGTCATATTCCCCTCATACTAAGTGGGGTTTGAACCTTAGACCTCTCAAAGAGAAGCTAAAGACCTTACACTATAGTAAGATTGTAGCTCAAATTTCATATTTGATATTAGTGAATGTTATTTCATTATTATATTGTCATGGATATATATATTTGATTGATCACATATATAATTATACTCTTGATTATTGATATTTTGACCTATAATATATTTATATTGACACCTATCATATTTTGAGATAGTAAGGCTTAAAAACCAACAATGAGGTCTTCCTTGTCCAAAGCCTAGTTTACCATACCATCAACTACCTTATTTTGCTGTAACAATCCCAATTGTTACTACTCATCCACTATTTTTTTTTGTACCTATATTCATCTTTGTCCACATTTTAATGAGTTAAGAATATAATAATGATCTAAGACGAGAATACCCCAAATGAGAAGTAAGTAATCCGAGCCACAATAGATTAATTCAAAGTCACATTTAAGTAGAAGCACCAACTTCTACAATTCATTCAAATCCATTCACAAATAGGAGCACCAACTCCTACAATTCCATCATACCATCACCAAATGGTATGTGAATAATATAATGGCTATGTCCCTCATGTCATCACCAAATGGCAAGAGGACATCTCAATGGTTATACCATAAATTTAGGAGAACTATCCCTCACCAAAGGGATTTGTTCCTCCTCTTCTCCATACTATCAATGAAGACTAGTAAATAGGAGAAATCATTAATCTATTATTCCTCATGAAAACTTATGTATGACTTGGGATAATTATCTTAAGCATCATTATAATATTTACTCATTTCCAAGGTGTTGATGGTTTTTGTGATGGTGGGTAATTTCCCAAAAGTATCAAGTGCTTGGTTTGCTTCTAATTCTCTTAGATTAATGGTATTGTTTTATCTCATATTGTTGTGTAGGTCATCCATAAGTTTCCTTCTACACTATTTTAATCAATAAGAGATAGAAATTATAAACATCCATTAATCATCATACATTTTATAAATTATGCTAATCAAAGTATTTCCATTACTTGATCAACTTCCAAATCATATATCACCTAACATTTTATTGAGGTGAATACTACTTTAGAAGACTTCCTTTCTAATATACATAAGCATGTAATCCAAAATACATCAAATATTACAAATCTTGGTTGTTTATACATCAATGATTTCAGCCATCCATAATTACAATGAAACTATCTCAAAACATGCTTATACAAAATGAATAGTATAATAGTCTTCAATAATTGTTGTCCGGTTCTTCCCTGGAAGGTCTTGAATATCCATGGTGTGAGAGATGATAGTTAAGGTATCAGGAGAAATAGGATGTAAATATACAAAATTCATTACAAGAAAACCATGCTTATCAATTTTAAATGCAATCATGCATCATACATTTGTCAAATGTATATAACAAGAAATCACCAGCCATGAATTTTCACAAATTCATCCATATTTGATATTTTTCATAATAAGGATTATTTTCTTAATTCCATTCATCATTCATTTGGATTATTACCAAACATATGGAATAGTCTCATACCTCTTTCCAAGGAATGGACACCAATCCATCCTTCTCAAAATTAGAAGATTTTTCATCCTTGTAGATAATTAAATTCGTTCATAAAACATAATATAATTTGTAAGATCTACTATTATTTACCATAGAAATTCACATACAAGATCTATGACTTCATTTACTAACAATTGATTTCTAAAATTAATAAGAAAGCCCATTATCATTTGATCTCTATTCATTTTACAACATTGGTCACTTCTATTACAAGTTTATGAAGGATACTGAAGTTAGATTATTCTCATTCTTTTTAAAAATTCTACCTCTATCCATATTCGATATAATAACAAAACAAAGAATACTTTAAGCAGTACACAGGTATATTTACATAACATAATACCCATTTATAGTTCACACCCCTTTTATCCTATGATAGTATCTATCTCTACAACATTTAACCATAATATAAACTCTATTCATAGGTTTGGGAGTGTACATCTAGTTATACAAATGCTAAAATCGCATAAGATTTTAGCACATCACAACAGACTTAATATTCACCTTGTTGCTAATATTAAAAACAAAATCAAATCAACACCATGGTTATCTAAACATGGGGTAAATTGATTAGGTATCAACCATTAATCATATTAGTATTCATAAATGGTGGATGCCAATTTAGATTTGTAAATAATATGCTAACACTCATTCTATAACCCACTAGAAGGCTAATACCCTCTTGGTCGATGGTTGATCTACACAACTACGAGAGGGATGGTGTATTTGGACCAGTGAGGGAACAAATTCTCCCACATGTCAGTGTTGAAGAGACACAATGGTTCATATAAACATCATAGATAGTAATACAAGATTTATGTTTTATACGAGGCTTGTAATCTAGTCATGGGTTAAGACAACATGGCACAATTGAAACTTGTAAAAGGTAGTTCAATATATCCTCATGGATTCATCCCCAATAAGGTATACTTATGCTTTATTACAGAGAGAAGTAGGACTAACATCGAAAATCTAATCCAAAAGAACTCGATCTTACAATCCTTTTCTAGCTAGTCATCATGGATATATCCATGGTTGAGTTACATAGCAATAACCATTTGTAGAATGAGATTTACATCTTTGTCTTTGGTTGGAATCCTTAACATGGCATACAGTAGGTTCACATTCTCTACTATGGATCCAATGGTCTACAAGTGGTACATAGTTAATGGTGAATGGTAAGGTTATATACAGTTGCCAATTGGCTCTGAATGTTGTGATAAAGGAAGGATTTAGTCAACAAACTCCTTCTCCTATAACTGACATCACCGAGTATTTAGTGGTAAGGTTTAGATCCAAACATGACATTCATAAATTTGGGTATACAATAGGGATTGGTGTGGATAGAAATCTAGTTCAACGGTGCCTATATACCTTTAGGAGGAACTAAGCTAAATAACTAAATCCTTTAGACACAGAATGCCCAAACCAATTAAGAGTCATGTACATAAGTACACTAAGGATAGGTATAAAGCAAGCATCCTCCACTATTTAAATGTTGGTGATATTCGGATATAACCAGGTACATAATTAATCTAGAGTCTCACAAGTAAAACTTATTTGAAATGGGTTTTTCTTAAAACCTGGGTTGGATTTTCGTTTCGTCGAAAAAGGTGCCTCGGAGATGGAGATATTCAATTTTGAATATTTGGTTTAAATTTTAATATTTAAAATTTAATTTTAAATTTTAAAATTAAAATTACCTCAACGTCGACATCATAATAAAAAATAAATTAATTTAAAAGTGCCACCAACATTTGCAAAATTAAATGGAAGTTGCATATAAATGCAAAGGCTTTTATTTCAAAAGCCTTGGAATCGAATAAAGAGGAGATAAGACGAAAAATGCTGAAATATTCGTGTGGTAGCATTGTCCAACGACGAGCGAGGGGAGTGCAAAGGTTTTTGCTTGCGAAAGATATGAGGTTTGATTCTCACGGGTTAGAGTTTTGAGCAAGAGAATTGGCCCATGTTTTTGTTGACGTGAGCAAGGGGAGAAAGACAAAAGCGTATTCTGTGGTCTTCGTCCTATTCAAGCGCATAGCTCACGTGGTCTATGGCACCATGGTTGAGGATTGTTTGGGCAGAGACGAGGGTTCGATTCCCTCTAAGAGGCAAGTAACATTTTTATTAATAAATTTTTTATTATTGCCTAAAGTTGGAGGAATAAGGTGATGAGGGTTGATTTAATTTTTTATTGGAATGCAAGTTTAAAAGCACTTTTAGAAAAGAATATATTTATGGTATTTTCCTTTTATAAAAGTATATAATATTATATATCATTGGAAATATTATTTCAAGGGCTATTTGAATAACTCATTTAGAAAGAGAAATAAGGTGTATGTAGAGAGACATTTCTATTTTTGTAAATGGGTTCAAAAGTGAAGATTTTTGTGCTCTTTTCAAAGTGTGTTGAGTGTGCCAGATTTCCAAAGGGGTTTCTTCACTTCATAAAAGGTATGGGAACATTATCCCATTGATTTTTTATGTTGGTTGATTTCTAAAATATCATTGGAGGGAAAAGGATTGTTTGTGGTTTCCTTTTCGAAAGTGGTTGGTTGAATGCATCAAGGTTTTCTGAATTGAGAGTTGTGTTTAAAACTTTGTGTTATAAGAATAGTGGTTGAAGCCCATTGGTTGTGAAAGAACTTGAGTTAGAAAAGAATATGAGTATCATTGTTATGTGAGATTTATGGTTGAGAATTTTTGGAAACATTTGAGTTGGTTGATACATACTTGGACTAGGGTTGTGTGAGAGAGAGTTTTCTCTTGTGATGATTTGTTGAGTTGAGTTGATTGAGCCTAGTCAAGTGATGTGTTAAGTGATTGTTCAAGTTATATGAAACAAAATATTCCATCATTCTATGTTGAGGTGAGATTGAGGTTAGAAGATATTAAGTCTCTAACAATTCTCTTTATAGTTCTATAAGACTTGAGTTGAGTTGAGGTTGACTTGAATTGAGTTGAGGTTGATTTGAGTTGAGATTGATATTAGAACATATTGATTCTCTAACAATTCTCTTTATGCTTCTATGAGTTGATTTGAGTTGAGTTTAGATTGATTTCGGTTGAGAGTGAGATTAGAACATATTGAGTCTCTAATAATTCTCTTTATGCTTCTATGAAGTTGATTTGAGTTGAGATTGCCATTCATTTTTGAGTTCATTTTGAGTACTACTTGAGCATGATTTATTGATCCTTTGAGAAGGCCTTTGGGATATAATTAAGGATAGTGTTGGGACATATTTCTAGAGTATATTTGGACAAGTTCTTGGTGAGATTTCTAAAGTAGATTTGGGCAAGTTCTTGGTGAGCTTGCTAGAGCAGATTTGGGTAAGTTCTTGGTGAGCATGCTAGAGCATATTTGGGAAAGTTATTGGTGAGATTGCTAGAGAATATTTGGACAGGTTCTTAGTGAGCTTGATGGAGAATATTTGGACAGGTTCTATGTGAGCTTGTTATTCAACATTGGACAGGTTTTGCGTGATCTTGTTATTCAACATTGGACAGGTTTTGCGTGATCTTGTTATTCAACATTGGACAAGTTATGTGTGAGCTTGTTAAGCAGGTTCTGTGTGAACCTATTGAGCATGTTCTTAGTGAGCCTCTTGAAAAAACTTTGGAGGTGAAAGAGTGTAGAGGATAGAGTCTCAGTGGATATAGATCTAGCAACCAGCACAATTGAAGATAGATCTGAGTGAGGAGTCTTCAAGTGGAGAGAGGTCCACCAGTAAGTGTAATAGAGAGATACAGTCTTCTAGAATATCACATAGCCAGAGCATAATGGGAAAGAGTTCTCCTTTGGATAGAGATCCATAAGCATTGAAATTGGGAGTGATTCCCAAATAGATTAATTGAGAAAGTTTTAGTAAAATATTTTCTCTGTGGAGTAGCCCACATTGGGTGGACCACATAAATTGTTGTCTCTCAATTGTGTGGTGACTTGTACTCTTGCTTACTATTGCTATCTAAGTTATTAATGGACACTGCTATATTTGGTTATTGCAATTAAGGACATTAATTGATATTGGTTTGGAAAGAAAGTAAAAGTGGTCTTATACTGTTCACCTCCCCTCTAAGTATAATTTTGTGTTCTTCAATTGGTATTAGAGCGGGTTCCTTCAAAAAGTCTAACAACTTGAGGGCAGATTCTACAAGAACACATATGGCTTCACAGAATGGATTATCTTCAAACAAGGCTCCATTGCTTGATGGTAACAATTATGCTTTCTAGAGCATGAGGATGAAGAACTACTTGATATCACAAGGATATGAGGTATGGTAGATGGTTGAAAAAGAGTATAGGGTTGAAGGTGATCCGGAGGAAGATAAGACTACTAGGAAATTGGTTGAGATAAATGCAAGAGCAATGAATTGTATTTTGAGTGGGCTATGTGAGATAGAATTTTAAAAGGTCATGGTATGTACTTTAGCTAATGAGATGTGGACCAAGATGCAGAATATTTATGAAGGATATTCCAAGGTAAAGTTGGCAAAACTACATACTCATAGAAAAATATTTGAGGAATTGAAAATGGAATATTCTAAAGATATTGCAAAGTTTTTACTTCATGTTGATGATATTGCTAACACCATGAGAGGCTTAGGTTTTGAGATGAAAGAATCAAAAGTTAATCAAAAGGTTTTGATATCACTTCCCATGAAATCTGATTTTAAGGTTTCAACAATAGAAGAGACAATGAATATCAACAAGCTAACAATGGAAGAATTGCAAGGTACTCTCACAACTTATGAGATGAGAGTAAGAATCAGGCTCCAATAAAAGAGATTTCATTCAAGGATTCAAAAAAATAGAAAGGGAAAGTTTCAAAAACAAATAGAGTTGTAGAAAATGATGAGGAAGCTAACTTCATCAAAAGGAATAAGGACTTAAGGAATTTCAGGGATATAAGGAAAGTCAGATGCTACAAGTGTGGTGATATTGGTCACTATGCATACAAATGTCCACATGAAGAAAATGGTGATCATGAAAAATAGGATAATAGAAGAAAAGAAGATAGAAAGCATAAGAATGACAAATATGACAAATACAAGCAAAATAGGTATGAGAAGAAGAAATTTTTTTGTAAGGCAAAGAAATATTACTACATTGTAGAAGCAAGATATAGCTCAGATCATAGTGATAGAGACAAATCAGATGATGAAAAGGAAGAACATCTATTCCTAGGAATAGAAGGTAAAAGAGAACATTATTTTGTGTGTGGTCAAAGAGATCATAGATCAGGATATTGCAATGGTTTCAGTGATAGTGAAGATGAGATGACACATCAAAGAAACAAACATGGTCAAAGAAATCTTGAGAGTTTGTTTGCTCTAGAATATTATAATAATCTTAGTGAAAGTGAAGATGAAGAAGGGTTTTTCTATGGAATAATAGAAGTAGAAGAACATTCACTCAAAATAGAAGAAGTTAAACAAGATGATAATGTCTCAATTGATCTAAAGGAAGACTTCAATGTTATCCATGAACAACTACAAGAGGTTAAGGAGAATCTAAAAGAATTGAGATGTTCCCTACATGAGAAGTTTGATTCATAACATGACTCAAAAGGTAGATATATTTGTACTAAGAAGGAAACATGTATTTCAGAGGCTATATAGATGGATGCCAAGTTGCTACTTGACACAAATGAAGAGAAAGAAGAGGAATATTCCAAAGCACCAAAGGTCCCATATTTCAGGTTTGGGGAATCACACTCAAAAGGAAAGGAAGTTCTAAAATATGAAAGCAAAGAAGCACCTAAGATTTGTGAGGAAAGTTCCAAAGTTCCTATGGCTCCAAATATTCAGTTTGGTTCTTGTTTTGATATAGGTGAATCAAGTTCAAAGGGAAAAGAAATTCTTGAAGAGAAAGGCAAAGAAGAAACTAAAGAAGAAGTTTTAGATGGTACAAAGAAGGTTCAAGAATGCAATGCACAAGTTGAATATGATCATAAGGATAATTTTCAAGAAAGGTATGAGGAGCCAAGGAATGAACAAAGGAATTTTCAAGGACATTGTTTCTCTTGTAATGGATTTGGACACAGGGATATACATTGCAGAATCCATGGATCAAAGAAGTTTGTTTTTGCTAGAAGAAACTTCAAAGAAAGAAGGTATGATTTTTAAGTACATTGCTTCTCATGCAACAGGATTGGTCATAGAGCTTCTCAGTGCAAATAAAATGAGCAATATGTTTTTGTTTTTAGAGCTACACAATTTAGAATTCATGGTCATAATGGTCATGAAAACATAACTTCACAATACAGGGTTTAGGAAAGGAATGGATATGGAAATTATTTCAAGAAATATTTTAGGATATGGGAACCATACAAAGGCTACAATATCAAGTGTTTTAATTGCAATAACTTTGAACATATTACAATATGGTGTAGGACTCGATTCAAAATAGGTTCAATGCAAGGAATTCAAACAAGTTCAAAGCAAGAAGGTCAAATAGGTTCTAAACAAGAAGATCAAGTAATTCATCAAGAGAAGGATATTAGAAAAACATGGAAGGAAATTGATAGAGGAAAGAAACAAAGTGATATGGCAGTAAAAGTACTCCCACACAAAAATTAATCACCTCAAAAGATAAGGGGGTGAGGGGGCTAAGATTAAGAGTCACATCTTTTAGTCCCATAGGTGTCCCATTTGCCATTGATGTCAAATGGGGAGAGATTTGAGTAAGGGGGAGAAGCCTCCAAAGAGATTATTGAGTTAGGGGGAGCAACATCCAAAGAGAGTATTGAGTTAGCAGAATCAGCCTCCAAAGAGAGTATTGAGTAAGGGGGAGTAGCCTCCAAAGAGATTATTGAGTTAGGGGGAGTAGCTTTGAATCTCAAAGATGGTTTTTGCAGTGATTGTGGTTTTTGCTTTAGAGCTGTTCCCATAAATGAAAAATGGGAATATTGTTGGCAATTTGAGTTGTTTTATGTTGTCATTGGTGTCACATTAATGTCATATGGTAACACTAAGTTTTTATGACCAAAGCATTCATATTTTGGAGAGCATGGATATATATAGGGTTTTTGTGAAAACCAAGGCAGGTAAAATAAAAGTTTTTATTTAAAACCATGGATGGCATATTTGAAATGGGATTTTAATAAAACCCAGGTTAGCTTTTCATTTCATCGAAAAATGTGCCCCAGAGATGGAGATATTCAATTTTGAATATTTGGTTTAAATTTTAATATTTAAAAATTAATATTAATTTTTAAAATTAAAATTACCTCAGTGCCGACGTCATCATAAAAAAGAAATTAATTTAAAAGCGTCATTGGTGTTTGCAAAATTAAAGGAAAGTTGCATATAAATGTAAAGGCTTTTATTTCAAAAGCCTTGGAATAAAATAAAGAGGAGATAAGATGAAAAGTGCAAAAATCTTCATGTGGTAGCGTGGTCCAATGACAAGTGAGGGGAGTGCAAAGGTTTTTGATTGTGAAAGAGACAAGGTTCAATTCCCATGGGTTAGAGTTTTGAGCAAGAGAATTGACCAATGTTTTTTGTTGATGTTAGCAAGGGGAGAAGGACAAAAGTGCATTATGTGCTCTTCGTCTTATGCGAGCGCGTAGCTCACATGGTCTGTGGCATTGTGGTTGACGATTTTTTGGGCATAGATGAGGGTTCGATTCCCTCTAAAAGGCAAGTAACGTTTTTATTAATAATTTTTTTATTATTGTCTAATTTTGGAGGAATAAGGTGATGAGGGTTGATTTGATTTTTTATTGGAAGGAAAGTTTAAAAGCACTTTTAGAAAATAAGATATTTCTGGTATTTTCCTTTTATAAAAGTATATCATATTATATATCATTGGAAAGCTTATTTTGAGGGTTATTTGAATAACTCATTTAGAAAGAGAAATAAGGTGTATGTAGAGAGATATTTTTGTTTTTGTATATGGGTTAAAAAGTGAATATTGTTGTGCTCTTTTTCAAAGTGTGTTGAGTGTGGCAGATTTCCAAAGGGGTTTCTTCACTTCATAAAAGGTATGGGCACATTATCCTATTGATTGTTTATGGTGGTTGATTTATGAAATATCATTGGAGGGAAAAGGATTGCTTGTAGTTTCATTTTTAAAAGTGGTTGGTTGAATGCATCAAGGTTTTATGAATTGAGAGTTGTGTTTAAAATCTTGTGTTATAAGCATAGTGGTTGAAGCCCATTGTGTTGAGCAAGGTGCATAGACAATATTGTTATTATTGTCAACACACTCAGATGGATAGGTTGATGTAGTGGACAGTTTCTTGAAGGTTGTTCAGAGTATGTACAATGATGTTCAATGATTATGATGATGCTTTAGATGTTTGGATGAAGTTGTTACAGGTTGTTCATGCAAATTTGCAAAAGTTGAAAAATTGTCAAGAAGTTGTCAAAAAATTGTAAAAGTCATCACGGGTGTAGTTGGATAGGATGGATCATTTTGGAACATGCCATCATGTCAAGAAATATTCCAGAATAGTATTGGATGTTTTAGCATGGTGTTTGGATTGGTCGGTGACGTTTTCGATATCTTGGCGGATGATTTGGCAAGTGGTTGTATAGGCCAAAAAAGGGTAGTTTTTTTAGAAGCACTACTAGCAAACCAAGAAATATTTGATAGTAAAATTTTAACTGGAGGTGGTTGTTATCTTTAATAACATGTTTTCCAAATTTCACCCAAAACAGAGAAACGAGGCGAATTTTACAAGCGTTGCAATACTGTCACAAAAATGCTCTTTTTGGAAAAAGTGTGTCAGCAGCAGTTTTCGTGGAGGTGGTGCGGGTGAACCGTAAGGATTTATGTAGTGAGATTTAGACTGGATGTAGTCAGTATTGCAAGTATTTTATGTTTCATATTTTAGATAAAATAGAGTTACGATGTGAGAGTTATGATTGTTTCAAAAATGGTACAGGTCACTCTTATGTCAATTTGTTCCACTTGTGCAAAATCCTTCAGTTGGCCATTTTGACCTTGCATAGTCCCAGATTTTTGATTTTAGTGTTGTTACACCTTCAAGGCATCAAATAGAGCATATTTTATTTTTGGTTTGATGTGTCACGTGGCTCCGAAGTAAGATAACGAGTAAGGTGTCAATTCTTTGCATGTGACGTGTTTAACGAAATGCCTTCTCAAAATAAAAAAAGGAAGTTATATTGTTTTAAGTAGCTTCATTAAAGAAAATATTTTTAAAAAATTGAAAATGGAAAAAGAATGCAAGTGTGTGCTTTTTAAGTGACAAGGGATTTTATTGAAAAGTGGGGACTTTATTTTGTAAAGAGAGAAGTGTGTGTGGAGAAAAATAAAGAGTGAAAATCCGTGATTTTTGGAGAGTGGTGAAAAAAGCCACTTCTATATTTTGGGCATAACTTTCCATATGATATCTGGATGAAATTTTTAGAGGATTTCACAGACAAAGTGCTGCACAATACCCAAAAAGCGTTTAGAAATTAGCAAAATGGGCTAAGAGAACAATCAATTTTTTTTTGTGAGAATAGAAGATTCAAATTTTGAGTAATGTAGAGAGAGGGATGTTATACTGGGTGAAACAAAAAGTTTTAGATTTTGAGCTTACATAACATAGAGGGTTATGGTTTCAGTGAAGACATTCATATATGTCATTTTATTATCAATATCAAAATCAAATGGGTGCTTGGTAGAGGGGTTGGTGCTCCTTTCTGTTGGTGTAGATAAATCAGGGGTTGGTGCTCCTTTTGGTTGGTGTAGATAAATTAGGGGTTGGTGCTCCTTCCAGTGGGTGCTGGTAAATTGATTGTAAATTTGATGCTTTGCAAAATATGGATTTGGATGGGAGTCCAAAAAATCATTTTTGGGGATGTATCTAAATCGGTGAACCTCGGTACATCTTGTGTTGTGTGATGTTCTCTTGTTATACTTGCTTTATTTGGTTTTATGTTTTCATTATTTTGGCTTTGATTGTTGAATATTTAAGTTTTAAATAGCTACAGTGATTCACTCCTCCCTCTCAGTGTCATTGTGAGACTAACAATTGGTATCAGAACTAGGTTCTTGAATAGGCTTAACTGGCTAGGGTGATCTTAGAAGTGACACAATGGCAGGTGGTGAAGGATTCTCATCAAACAAAGCACAATTGTTTAATGGAACTAATTGTGTATTTTGGAGACTCAATATGTGGACATATCTTTGTGCTTTGGGTTACAACATTTGGGATTCAGTAGATAGTGGATACACAATACCCATCACTTCTCCAATCGATGCTGCTGGTAAGAAACTATTTGAGAATGACTCAAAAGCAAAGAATGCTATCATGTGTGGATTAGTGGGCATCGAACTAGTAAAGATTATGGGTTATAAAATGACAAAGGAAATATGGGACAAAATGAAGAGCATTCATGAAGGAGACGTTAAGATCAAAGAGGCCAAGTTACAAACACATTGAGCTCAATTCTAAGTATTAAATATGAATGACAATGAGAATATAAAGGCATATATGTTGAGAGTTAATGAAGTCATTAATGTGATTAGAGGACTCAACGAGGAAATAAAAGATTATGTCATCATGAAAAAGGCATTAATATCCCTTCCCCAAAGATTTGATTCTAAATTTTCAGCTATAGAAGAAGCTAAATATCTAAATTATTTTAGTATGGATGAGATGCATGGTTCTTTGACTGCATATGAGATGAGAATAGAAAAATATAAACCCATAGACAAAGAAGCTACTTTTAAAGCCCATAAAAATATGAAAGCAAAACAAGAATACAAGGAAGAAGAGGCATCAGATGAAATGGAAGCAAACTTTGTTCAAAAACTAAAAAGGAGAAAAGAAAAATACAGAGTAAAGTTATCATTTAAATGTTTCAACTGTGGATTCATTGAGAATTATATAGCTAAATGTACACTAAATGATAAGAACAAAAGTGATGAAGGATCACACGAAGAAAGAAGTGACTGGAAGAAAAAAACAAATTTTAGAAAAGGCAAATTCAAGAAGAAAAGTTTCATCTCCAAGAATGTCAGTTCATCAGAAGATAGCTCTGGTGAGGATTCTAAAAAGGAAACTGGTGAAGCTCTTTTCATGGCACTCAAAGAAGAAAATCTAGAAAAAGAACAAGAATGTGATGAAGAAGAAACTGATGTAGAAGTGAATTTTGAAAAGGAACTAATTGCATCTCTAGATGAATTGAAGATAGAAATAAAAAATAATAAGAAAAATTCAAGAAAGCTTGAGGATGCAAATTAAATCATAACAAATTTGAAAGTATAGATAGAAGAATCCAAGAAAATTTTCGAAGATCTTGAAATACAAATAACCATGAAAATAGATTATTGTAGCAAGCTAGAAGAAGAGATTGTTGGTTTAAGAATGCAACTAGAAGAGATGAATCAAAAAATTAGTTGTTATCACAAACATGAAGAAAGTTCTATGAAGCTGGATAAGATCATAAATAACCAAAATACTATAGGCATCAAATTTGGTTTGGGTTTTGATGAAGGATACTCATCAAATGGATCAAAGGTCATAAATGAAGAATCCACAAAGAATGAAGAGAAGAAAAAGATTGATCAAGCAAAAACAAATCATGCAAAGGAAAGCAATAATGCAAGGCACAAAAGGAGAATTGACAATGATGGCTTCTCCAATGTCACACATCAAAGAAGAAGAAGATTTATGGATCCTACGACAATATGGAAAAGACCACCACACAGGTTCAATCATCTCTTTTCTGGTTACTATTTTAAATGCAATGGTTATGGACATAAGATCTCAGATTATAAGTATAATGTAGGACCAAGGAATTTTACCAATAGAAATGTTTTTTCACCTTTGATGGATTATGCAGTAGAATTTTATAACTATCATAATTTTGGACATATTGCAAGAAATTATCGAAGTACATTTGCATCAAATCAATTTTAGGGAAAAAATTTCAGCCAAATGGAATAAGACAAAATAAAATTTTTTTCGAAAAACATGCACAAGCTACTAAAAGTGAAAAGCCAAAACAAGAGCCCAAAATTGTAATCAAACCTGAGTGGAAAGAAAAAGAGTGACCTAAGGAAGAAAAGTAATCCTTGATCCTATAGACAATATTTAAAGCGCAAAATAAATCCGCACCATGGATACTTGATAGTGGATGCTCCAGTCATATGACAGGTGACAAACAAAAATTTGAGAAGTTGCATCAATATGAAGATGGTTCAATAAAGTTTGGAAATAATGATGGAGCTATGATAGTTGGCAGAGGTTTAGTTAAGATTAGTGATGGAAAAATTGGGTCAAAAGAAGTATTGTTTATGGTTGGTCTAAAGTATAACTTGTTGAGCGTAAGTCAGATTTGTGATAGAGGTCATGAAGTGATCTTTAAGAAGCAAGGTTGTGAAGTCAGAAAGGTAAACAATGGAAAGTTGATAGCAACTAGATCAAGGACATCTAGAAACCTGTAAACTATTTTAGAGACTTCAAAAGGATCTTGCTTGATTGGATAGGAAGAAGAGAATTGGTTGTGGCACAAGAGGATCAATCATATTAGTTTTGATAATCTAGTAAAAATCAGGTCAAAGAAAGCAATGAGCGATACTCCCACCATTGGCAAACCATCAAATAGCATTTGTGCTTCATGTCAAAAGGGGAAGCAAACTAGAGTGTCATTTAAAACAAAATATTACTACACAAGCAAACCTTTGGAACTAGTACATACTAATTTATGTAGACCCATGAGAATGCAAAGTATAAACAGTGACAAATATTTCATGTTGTGTATAGATGACTATTCCAGGATGACATGGGTACTATTTTTGAAGCATAAATCAGAATATTTTGAGATGTTCAAGGTTTTCAAAAACCAAGTTGAAAATAAAATAGGAAAAAGGACAGTGCAAGAAATGGCATGGACAGTCAGGATACCTTAGCAGAATGGTGTGGTAGAAAGAAAGAATAGGATAGTGCAGGAAATGGCATGGACTATGTTTACTAAGAGCAAAGTAGTAGAAATATTTTGGAAAGAGGTAGTCCATACTGCAATATACATCCAAAATAGGTGCATTTTGAGGACGCATGAAAGCAAAACTCCTTATGAGTTGTGGTTCGGTAAAAAGGCAACAACAAGATACTTTAAATTTTTTTGCAGCAAGTGTTACATCAAAATAACTGAAGAAAACCTTGGTAAGTTTGAAGATAGAGCAGATGAAGGTATTTTTTTTGGCTATTCATCAAAAAGCAAAGCTTACAAATGCTACAACAAGAGGCGAAGGAAAATTTTGGATAGTGCCGATGTTAAAGTTGATGAAGGAAGGGAACAAGTAATTAGATATGAAGAGAACTACCCAATTTATGAAGAGGTCATTGAAGGAGATGAGGAAATGGAAATGGAAAAGAAACCAAAAATTGACTCAAAGGATTCAAACAATGATTTAGAAGTGGAAGAAAACAATAAATTCAAAACAAGAAACTGGTAGAAAGATCATCCTAGAGAGCAAATAATTGGAGATCCCACAGTTGGTGTTTAGACAAGAAGAAGATTAGTAAGTAACTACTCTTTATTATCCAGCATTGACCCCAAAAATTTTGCTCACAAAATCAAAGATGAAAGTTGGGTAAAGGCAATCAATGAATAATTAGATCAGATCGAGAAAAACAAGACTTGGAAAATAGTACCAAGACCCGCAAATAAAAATGTAATCATTACTAAAGGGGTCTCTCAAAATAAATTGAATGAAGACAGACAGGTAGTCAAGAACAAAGTAAGATTGGTATGCAAAGTCTATGCACAAGTTGAAGGTATTGACTTTGAGGAAACCTTTACACCTATGGCCAGACTAGAGGTAATTATAATGTTTCTGGCTTTAGCAGTTTACAAGAATTTCAAAGTTTTTCAAATGGATGTGAAATCAACATTTTTGAATGGGAAACTTGAATAAGAGGTTTATATTGAGCAGCTAGATGGTTTCCATCTTGGTGATGATCCCAACTTCATTTGCATGTTGAAGAAAGTGCTATATGGCTTAAAACAGGCACCCCGAGCATGGTATGCAAGGCTAGACAATTATCTTACTCAGCAAGGGTTCAATAAAGGTATGGTGGATAGTAATTTATATTTCAAAATAGAAAATGGTCATCATATTGTTCTTGTTGTATACTTAGATGATATCATGTTTGGCAGCAAGAAAGATGAGTTATATAAATATTTAGCAAATAAGATGCAGAAATAATTTGAAATGTCAATGATTGGTGAACTTTTGTATTTCCTTAGATTGCAAGTTAATCAAAAGGAGAAGGGCATATTTATTTCTCAAATTAAATATGTGAAAGAGATGCTAAAAAAGTTCACAATTGAGGATTGTAATCCAGTTAGCACTCCCATGATGACAGGTTGCAAGTTGAGCAAGGATGACAAATCTCCACATGTTGATCAAACTATGGATAGATCTATGATTGGGAGCTTAATGTACTTGATAGCTACCAGAATAGATATTTTGCAGGCAGTATACATGGTAGCACAATTTCAAGCTAGTCCCAATGAGACTCATGTGACAGTAGTGAAGAGGATTTTTTGGTACCTCAAGGGTACTATGGAGTATGGGTTATGGTATCCGAAAGGTAAGGACTTCACCCTTATTGCATATTCAGATGTAGATTGGGAAGGATGTGTAAATGACAAGAAGTGTATCGGTTGAGGTGCATTCTATCTTGGAGACAGGTTGGTCGCATGGCATAGTGAGAAACAAGAGTCAGTCTCCTTATCCACGGTAGAGGCAGAATACATTGCAGTGACAATGTGTTGTATGCAGGTGTTATGGATGAAATAAACTCTAAAGGATCTTGGAATTAATTTTAGTGAGCCAATTTTAGTTAAGTGTGATAACACCAGTGCCATTAACATCTTAAAATAATTTGATTATGCATTCTCGCACAAAACATATTGTTATCCGGTATAATTTTTTGAAGGAAAAAGTTGCGAAAGGTGAGGTTAAGTTGGATTTTGTTCCAAAAATAGAGAAAGTGGCGGATATATTCACCAAACCATTGCTCAAGAAAGTCTTTGAGTACCTTTGCAAGAAATTGGGAGTGGTCACACTTCCCAAGAATTGACTAGCTATTGGGGCCACATTCTTAGGGGGAGCATTTGTGTATTTATTTATCTTTTTGCTCATGTTTGTGATTTTTGCTAAGTGTAATAATTTTTACCTGAGAATGTTGTTAATGGACTTAGGGGGAGTTTGCAGCAGCCCTTTGGTATTTTTGTCAAAGGGGGAGAAGAGTTACAGGAAATTTTGCGTGTGTTGCCAACAATTCCAAAGGGAGATATTGTTGAGCAAAGTGTAGTGACAGTATTGTCATTATTGTCAACACACTCAGATGGACAGGTTGATGTAGTGGAAAATTGTCCAGAGGTTATTAAGAGTATGTACAATGATGTTCAATGCTTATGAGGATTTTTTTTATGTTCGGGTGAAGTTATTACAGGTTTTTCGTGCAAATTTGCAAAAGTTGAAAAAATCGTCAAGTTGTCCAAAAATTGCAAAAGTCATCACGGGCACAGTTGGATAGGATGGATCAGTTTAGAACATGCCAAAATATTAGTAAATAATCCAGAATAGTGTTGGAGGTGTCAACACAGTGTTTGGATTGATCGGTGACGTTTTCGGTATCTTGGCGGATGATTTGCCAAGTGGTTGTAAAGGCCAAAAAAGGGTAGTTTTGTCAAAAGCACTGCAAGCAAACCGAGAAGAATTTGATAGAAACATTCAAAATAGAGGTGGTTGTTATATTCAAGAACATTTTTTTCAAGTTTCCACTAAAACAAAGAAATTAGGTGAATGTTACAAGTGTTACAAAATTGTCATAAAAATGCTCTTTTTGGAAAAAGTGTGTCAACAACAATTTTCGTGGAGGTGGTACAGGTGAACCATAAGGAGTTATGTAGCGAGATTCAGACTGGATGTAGTCAGTATTGCAAATATTTTATATTTCATATTTTAGAGAAAATAGAGTTATGATTGTTGCAAAAATGGTACAGGTCACTCTTATGTCAATTTGTTCCACTTGTGCAAAATCCTTCAGTTGGCCATTTTGACCTTGCATAGTCGCCAAAGTTTTGATTTTAGTGTTGTTACACCTTCAAGGCATCAAATAGAGCATGTTTTATTTTTGGTTTGATGTGTCACATGGCTCCGAAGTAAGATAGCGAGTAAGGTGTCAATTCTTTGCATGTGACGTGTTTGACGAAATGCCTTCTCAAAAAAAAAAAGGAAGTTATATTGTTTTAAGTAGCTTCATTAAAGAAAATATTTTTAAAAATTTTAAAAGCAAAAAATAATGCAAGTATGTTATTTTTAAGTGACAAGGTATTTTATTGAAAAGTGAGGACTTTATTTTGTAAAGAGAGAAGTGTGTGTGGAGAAAAATAAAGAGTGAAAATCCGTGATTTTTGGAGAGTGGTGAAAAATGCCACTTCAGTATTTTGGGCATAAATTTCTCATATGATATCTATTTTGGCTGAAATTTTGAGATTTCACAGACAAAGTGCTACACAATACCCATAAAGTGTTTATCAATTGGCAAAACGAGCTAAGAGAAAAATCATTGTTTTTTTATGAGAAGAGAAGATTCAAATTCTGAGTAATGCAGAGAGAGGGATGTTATACTGGGTGAAATAAAAAGTTCTAGATTTTGAGCTTACAAAAAATAGAGGGTTCTGGTTTTAGTGAAGACATTCATATATGTCATTTTATTATCAATATCAAAATCAAGTGGGTGCTTGGTAGAGGGGTTGGTGCTTCTTTCTATTGGTGTAGATAAATCAGGGGTTGGTGCTCCTTTTTGTTGGTGCAAATAAATCAGGGATTGGTGCTTCTTCTAGTGGGTGCTGATAAATTGATTGTAAAGTTGGTGCTTAGCAAAGGCTAGATTTGGATGGGAGTCCAAACAATAATTTTTTGGGGATGTAGCCAAATCGGTGAACCTCGGTACATCTTGTGTTGTGTGATGTTCTCTTGTTATACTTACTTTATTTAGTTTTATGTTTTCATTTTTTGGGCTTTGAGTGTTGAATATTTAAGTTTTAAAGAGCTACACTAATTCACCCCCCTCTCATTGTAATTATGAGACTAAAAATTGGTATCAGAACCAAGTTATTTAACAGACTTAACCGGCTAGGGTGATATTGAAAGTCACACAATGGTAGGTGGTGAAGGCTTATCACCAAACAAAGCACCATTGTTTGAAAGAACTAATTACACATTTTGGAGACTCTAGATACAGACATATCTTTGTGCTTTGGGATACGACATTTGGGATTCAGTAGATAGTAGATACACAATACCCACCACTTATCCAACCGATGCTACTAGTAAGAAACTGTTTGAGAATGACTCAAAAGCAAAGAATGTTATCATGTGTGGATTAGTGGACAACAAACTGGTAAAGATTATGGGTTGTAAAATGGCAAAGGAAATATGGGATAAAATGAAGAGCATTCATGAAGGAGATGTTAAGATCAAGGAGGCCAAGTTATAAACACATCGAGCTCAGTTCAAAGTATTAAATATGAATGACGATGAGAATATAGAGGCATATACGTTGAGAGTTAATGAAGTCATTAATGCAATTAGAGGACTCGACGAGGAAATCAAAGACTCTGTCATCGTGAAAAAGGTATTAAGATCCCATCCCCAAAGATTTGATTCTAAATTTTTAGCTATAGAAGAATCTAAAGACTAAATTATTTTAGTATGGATGAGATGCATGGTTCTTTGACTGCATATGAGATGAGAATAGGAAAATCTAAACACATAGATAGAGAAGCTACTTTTAAATCCCATAAAAATATGAAAACAAAACAAGAATACAAGGAAGAAGAGACATCAGATGAAATGGAAGCAAACTTTGTTCAAAAACTAAAAAGGAGAAAAGGAAAATATAGAGTAAAGTTATCGTTTAAATGTTTCAACTATGGAGTCATTGGGAATTATATAGCTAAATGTACACTTAATGAGAAGAACAGAAGTGATGAAGGATCGCACGAAGAAAGAAGTGACTGGAAGAAAAAAACAAATTTTAGAAAAGGCAAATTCAAGAAGAAAAGTTTCATCTCCAAGAATGTCAGTTCATCAGAAGATAGCTCCAGTGAGGATTCTAAAAAGGAAACAGGTGAAGCTCTTTTCATGGAACTCAAAGAAGAAAAACCAAAAAAATAACAGGAATGTGATGAAGAAGAAAATGATGTAGAAGTGAATTTGGAAGAGGAACTAATTGCAACTCTAGATGAATTGAAGATAGAAAGAAAAAAGAATAAGAAAATTTCAAGAAAGCTTGAGTATGCAAATGAAATTATAACAAATTTGAAAGTATAGATATAAGAATCCAAGAAAATATCTAAATATCTCGAAGTGAAAATAACCATGAAAATAAATTATTGCAGCAAGCTAGAAGAAATGAATTAGAAAATTAGTTGTTATCACAAATGTGAAGAAAGTTCTATGAAGCTGGATAAGATAAAAAATAACCAAAAGACTACAAGCATCAAATTTGGTTTGGGTTTTTATGAAGGTGAATTATCAAATGGATCAAAGGCCATAAATGAAGAATCCACGAATAATGAAGAGAAGAAACAGGTTGATCAAGCAAAAATGAATCATGCAAAGGAAAGCAATAATGCAAGGCACAAAAGGAGAATTGACAATGATGGCTTCACCAATGTCACACATCAAAGAAGAAGAAAATTTATGGCTCCTACGAAAACATGAAAAATACCACCACCTAGGTTCAATCATCTCTTTTTTTGTTACTATTTTAAATGCAATGGTTATGGACATAAGATCTCAGATTGCAAGTATAATGTAGGACCAAGGAATTTTACCAATAGAATTACTTTTTCACCTTTGATGGATTATGCAGTAGAATATTATAACTGTTATAATTTTGGGCATATTGCAAGAAATTGTCGAAGTACATTTGCATCAAATCAATTTTAGGGAAGAATATTTCAGCCAAATGGAATAAGACAAAATAGAAAATTTCTCGAAAAACATGCACAAGATACTGAAAAAGAAAAGCCAAAACAAGAGCCCAAAATTGTAATCAAACCTGAGTGGAAAGAAAAAGAGTGACTTAAGGAAGAAAGAAATCCTTGATTGTACAGATGGCATTTAAAGCGCAAAATAAATTTGCACCATGGATACTTGATAGTGGATGCTCCAATCATATGATAGGTGACAAACAAAAATTTGAGTTGTAGCAATATGAAGGTGGTTCAGTAAAGTTTGGAAATAATGATGGAGCTAAGATAGTTGGTAGATGTTCAGTTAAGATTCGTGGTTGGTCTAAAGTATAACTTGTTGAGCGTAATTTAGATTTGTGATAGAGGTCATGAAGTGATCTTTAAGAAGTAAGGTTGTGAAGTCAGAAAGGAAAACAATGGGAAGTTGATAACAACTAGATCAAGGACATTTGGCAACTTGTACAATCTCTCAAAGAATTTAGAAGGAGCTTGCTTTATTATATAGGAAGAAGAGAATCAGTTGTGGCACAAGAGGCTCAGTCATATCAGTTTTGACAATCTAGTAAAAATCATCTCAAAGAAAGCAGTGAGAGATATTCCCATCGTTGACAAACCATCAAAAAACATTTGTGCTTCATGTCAAAAGGGGAAGAAAACTAGAGTCTCATTTAAAACAAAAGAGTACTACACAAGCAAGCCTTTGGAACTAGTACATACTAATTTATGTAGACCCATGAGAATGCAAAGCATAAACGATGACAAATATTTCATGTTGTGTATAGATGACTATTCCAGGATGACATGGGTACTATTTTTGAAGCATAAATCAGAAGCTTTTGAGATGTTCAAGGTTTTCAAAAACCAATTTGAAAATAAAACAAGAAAAAATATTAAATGTTTAAGGTCATACAAAGGAGAAGAGTTCATTTCAGAGGATTTCATAGTATTGTGAAAAATATGGCATTAGGAGACAGTTTTTAGCAGCCAAGACACCTCAACATAATGGTGTGGTAGAAAGAAAGAATAGGACAATGCAGGAAATGGCATGGACTATGTTTACTGAGAGCAAAGTAGTAGACATATTTTGGAAAGAGGTAGTCCATACTGCAGTATACATCCAAAATAGGTGCATTTTGAGGATGCATGAAAGCAAAACTCCTTATGAGTTGTGGTTCAGTAAAAAGGCAACAACAATATACTTTAAATTTTTTGGCAGCAAGTGTTACATCAAAATAACTGAAGAAAACCTTGGTAAGTTTGAAGATAGAGTGGATAAAGGTATTTTTCTTGGCTATTCGTCAAAAAGCAAAGCTTACAAATGCTACAACAAGAGGATAAAGAAAATTTTGGATAGTGTCGATGTTAAAGTTGATGAAGGAAGGGAACGAGTAATTAGATATGAAGAGAACTACCCAATTTATGAAGAGGTCATTAAAGGAGATGAGGAAAATGAAATAGAAAAGAAACCAAAAATTGACTCAAAGGATTCAAACAGTGATTCAGAAGTGGAAGAAAAAAAGAAATTCAAAATAGGTAGCTGGCAGAAAGATCATCCTAGAGAGAAAATAATTGGAGACCCCACAGTTGGTGTTCAGACAAGAAGAAGATTAGTAAGTAACTACTCTTTATTATCCAACATTGAGCCCAAAAATGTTGCTGATGCAAGCAAAGATGAAAGTTGGGTAAAGGCAATAAATGAAGAATTAGATCAGATCGAGAAAAAAAAAGACTTAGAATTTAGTACCAAGACCTGTAAAATAAAATGTAATCGATACTAAGTGGGTCTTTCAGAACAAATTGAATGAATACAGACAGGTAGTCAAGAAAAAAAGCAAGATTGGTATGCAAAGGCTATGCACAAGTTAAAGGTATTGACTTTGAGGAAACCTTTGCACCTGTGGCCATACTAGAGGCAATTAGAATGTTTCTAGCTTTTACAAGAATTTCAAAGTTTTTCAAATGGATGTGAAATCAACATTTTTGAATGGAAAACTTGAAGAAGAGTTTTATATTGAGCAACCAGATGGTTTCTAGCTTGGTGATGATCCCAACTTGGTTTGCAAGTTGA
The DNA here is from genome assembly GCA_028583015.1 of Wollemia nobilis. Lineage (NCBI taxonomy): Eukaryota > Viridiplantae > Streptophyta > Pinopsida > Araucariales > Araucariaceae > Wollemia > Wollemia nobilis. Next base: position 323,488 of record JAQPPZ010002445.1, on the reverse strand, counting down.
AGAAAGTGTTATATGGATTAAAACAGGCACCCCGAGCATGGTATGCAAGGCTAGACAATTATCTTACTCAGCAAGGGTTCAATAAAGGTATGGTGGATAGTAATTTGTATGTCAAAACAAAAAATGGTCATCATATTGTTCTTGTTGTATACGTAGATGATATCATATTTGGTAGCAACAAAGATGAGTTGTGTAAAGATTTAGCAAATAAGATGCAGAAAGAATTTGAAATGTCAATGATTGGTGAGCTTTTGTATTTCCACGGATTGCAAGTTAATCAAAAGGAGAAGGCCATATTTATTTCTCAAATTAAATATGTGAAAGAGATGCTGAAAAAGTTCACAATGGAGGATTGTAAGCCAGTTAGCACTCAATGACGACAAGTTACTATTGGAACAAAATATGCCTTCGGTTAATAGTGTTGCGCCTTAGACTTTGCCAACATTGAATAGACATATCTTGCTTGATATCATCTGTCTAGTATCTAGAGAAGACTGTTTTATTTGAGTTTTTTAGAGAAAAGGGGAACAAGAGATAAGGGAAATATAGCCTAAGCTAAATTTTTTCTCATGGTACAGATTAGACAACAACAAACATTGATGATGCAGTTTAGACAACAGTAAAGCTAGAACTCTTCTTTATAGAAAACATGAATTCCTGAGTGTGACTTTTAGATGTTCGTCTAAAAGCATGTAAATATATTTTAATGTTCAACTCTAGAAACAAGATTTATATGTGCACAGTCCAAATTTTAGAATAGATACATTATAAAACTTAGAATGAATAAAAGTTAAAACACCAAGAACATACACTTGCACACAGAAGTTTCGAAATCCAGAAGAAGAAATCTTTTATTGCTTGTAATCCAGTACATGTACATCAAGCTTGTAAACATCCAAGAGCCGACCCTTTTTTTGGTCGACTCACTCCTATTTATACCCTAAAAAGAGTATCTTCTACTACGTACTTTTAATTTCTTCAATCAATTAAAAGTAATTGTCTACAGTTTCTAATAATACACAAAGGATTTCTCGCAGATTGGATAAATTTCCTTTTGGCTAATTTAAGGTGAGCCTATTATTCTGCAATCATCTAGCGGACCTGCCAGGTTATAATCAATAGACCATTCTTCAAAAATTAGCACCTGATGTCAGTGCATGTCCCCAGTTGCCAAAAATATACTCTATTCCTTTATAGTTGGCATGTTGTGAAATCGTGACATTCGTCTCCTATTTTTCTCCTTTGCCGCTTCCAGCCGCAAAAATGAGACATGTCATGAAATCATGACATTCGTCTCTTCCTTTGCTCTTTTGCTGCCTCGCACCACAAAAATGAGACATGTCACGAAATCACGAAATTCTTTCCTTGCTTTGCTCTTCTACAGCTTCCAGCCGTGAAAATGAGACATGTTGCAAAATCATGACATTCATCTCTTCCTTTGCTCTTCTATCGCTTCTAGCCACAAAAATGAGACATGTCATGAAATCACGACATTCATCTCTTCCTTTGCTCTTTTGCTGCCTCCCGTCGCAAAAATGAGACATGTCACGAAATCGCGACATTCTTTCCTTGCTTTTCTTTTCTGCCGTTTCCAGCCGCAAAAATGAGACATGTCGTGAAATCGTGACATTCATCTCTTGCTTTGCTCTTCTGTCGCTTCCAGCCATGAAAATGAGACATGTCACGAAATCGCGACATTCTTTCCTTGCTTTGCTTTTTTGCCGCTTCCAGCCACGAAAATGAGACATGTCGCAAAATCGCGACATTCATCTCTTGCTTTACTCTTTTGTCGCTTCCAGCCGCGAAAATGAGACATGTCACGAAATTGCGACATTCTTTCCTTGCTTTGCTTTTTTTTTTTATTCCATCCGTGAAAATGAGACATGTCACGAAATCGCGGCATTCGTCTCTTGCTTTGCTCTTCTACTGCCTTTAGCTGTGAAAATGCGACATGTCGCGATATCGCGTCACTTTTGCCTCCTTGCTCCCTTTTGTTGCTTTTAGCCATGAAAATGCAACATGTCACGATATCACGACACTTATTCCACTTGGCTCTTTCTCTTTTCTTTTGCACACGAAAATGCAACATGTCACGATATCGCAACACTTTTTCCTCTTGGTTCTTTCTCTTTTATTTTGCCTGCAAAAATGCAACATGTCGCGATATCGTGACACTTTTTCCTCTTTGCTCTTTCTCTCCTCTTTAGCTGCAAAAATGCAACATGTCATGATATCGCGATACTTTTTCCTCTTGGCTCTTTCTCTTTGCTTTTTCCCACAAAAATGCAACATGTTGTGATATCGCGACACTTTTTCCTCCTTGCTCTTTCTCTTGCTCTTAGTCATGAAAATACATGTCGTGATATCGCGACACTTTTTCCTCTTGGATCTTTCTTTTGTTGCTCTTAGCCATGCAAATGCAACATGTCGCGATATCATGACACTTTTGCCTCTTTGTTTTTTTTTGTTTCTCTTAGCCGCAAAAATGCAACTTGTCACGATATCGCGACACTTTTGCCACCTTGCTCCCTTTTATTGCTCTTAGCCACAAAAATGCAACATGTCGCGATCTCACGACACTTTTGCCTCTTTGTGGTATTTTGTTTTTCTTTGATCTTTAGCATATGGGCCACTTCGGTCTTCTTGAAAAATATGCAAAAAGGTGCATCAACTATTTTTCTATAGTTAGTCACTTTTTGACTAACAGTTACAAGTTGAGCAAGGATGAAAGATCTCCACATGTTGATCAAACTATGTATAGATCTATGATTGGGAGCTTAATGTACTTGACAACTACCAGATCGAATATTTTGTAGGTAGTATGCATGGTAGCAAGATTTTAGGTTAGTCCCAAGGAGACTCATGTGATAGTAGTGAAGAGGATTCTTCGGTACCTCAAGGGTACTATGGAGTATGGGTTATGGTGTCTGAAAGGTAAGGACTTCACCCTTATTACGTATTCCAATGTAGATTGGGTAGGATGTGTAGATGATAGGAAGAGTACTATTGGAGGTGCATTCTATCTTGGAGATAGGTTGGTCACATGGCACAATAAGAACCAGGAGTCAGTCTCCTTATCCACAACAGAGGCAGAATACATTGTAGCGACAACGTGTTGTACGTAGGTGTTATGGATGAAAAAAACTCTGAAGGATCTTGGCATTAATTTTAGTGAGCCAATTTTAGTTAAGTGTGATAACACCAATGCCATTAACATCTCAAATAATCTGGTTATGCATTCTTGCACAAAACATATTGCTATCCGGTATCATTTTTTGAAGGAGAAAGTTGCGAAAGGTGAGGTTAAGTTGGATTTTGTTCCAACAATGGAGCAAGTAGTGGATATCTTCACCAAAAAATTTCCTAAGGAAGTCTTTGAGTACCTTCATAAGAAATTCGGAGTGGCCACACTTCCCAAGAATTGACTAGCTATTGGAGCCACATTCTTAGGGGGAGAATTTGTGTATTTATTTATCTTTTTGCTCATGTTTGTGATTTTTGCTAAGTGTAATAATTTTTACTTGACAATGTTGTTCATGAACTCAGGGGGAGTTTGTAGTAGCCCTTTGGTATTGTTGTCAAAGGGGAGAAGAGTTACAAGAAATTGTGTGTGTGTTGCCAACAATTCCAAAGATGGAGACTATTGAGCAAGGTGCAACGACAATATTGTCATTGTTGTCAACACACTCATATGGATAGGTTGATGCAGTGGACAGTTTTTCAAATGTTGTTCGGAGTATGTATAGTGATGTTCAATGCTTATGAGGATGTTTTTGATGTTCGGGTGAAGTTGTTACAGGTTGTTCATGCAAATTTGCAAAAGTTGAAAAAATCATAAAGAAGTTGTCAAAAAATTGCAAAAGTCATCACGGGCACAGTTGGATAGGATGGATCATTTTGGAACATACCAACATGTCAGGAAATATTCCAGAACAACATTGAAGGTGTCAGCATAGTGTTTGGATTGATTGGTGACATTTTTGGTATCTTGGCGGATGATTTGGCAAGTGGTTGTACAGGCCAAAAAAGGGTAGTTTTGTCAGAAGCACTATGAGCAAACCAAGAAGAATTTGATAGTGAAATTAAAACTAGAGGTGGTCGTTATCTTCAAGAACATGTGTTCCAAATTTCCACCAAAACTAAGAAATGATACAAATGTTACAAGCGTTGCAAGACTGTCATAAAAATTCTCTTTTTTGGAAAAAGTGTGTCAGCAGTTGTTTTCATGGAGGGTGTATAGGTGAACCGTAGGGAGTTATAAAATGAGATTTAGACTCGATGTATTTAGCATTTCATATTTTAGAGAAAAAAAATTTACGAGGTGAGAGTTATGATTGTTGTAAAAACGGTACAGGTCACTTTTATGTCAATTTGTTCCACTTGTGCAAAATCCTTCAGTTGGCCGTTTTGACCTTGCAGATTTGCCAGAGTTTTAGTTTTAGTGTTGTTACACCTTCAAGGCATAAAATAGAGCATATTTAATTTTTTTTTTTGAGGTGTCACGTGGTTCCAAAGTAAGACAACAAGTAAGGTGTCAATTCTTTGCATGTGAAATGTTTGACAAAATGCCTTCTAAAAATAAAAAAATGAAGTTATATTGTTTTAAGTAGCTTCATTAAAGAAAATATTTTTAAAAATTTGAAAAGGGAAAAATAATGCAAGTGTGTGCTTTTTAAGTGACAAGGGATTTTATTGAAAAGTGGAGACTTTATTTTGTAAGGAGAGAAGTGTGTGTGGAGAAAAATAAACAGTGAAAATCCGTGATTTTTGGAGAGTGGTGAAAAAAATCACTTTAGTATTTTGGGCATAAATTTATCATATGATATCTATTTTAGCTACAATTTTGAGAGGAGTTTACAGACAAAGTGTTACACAATACCCATAAAACATTTAGCAATTGGCAAAATGAGCTAAGAGAACAATCAATTGTTTTTTTGTGATAAGAGAAGATTCAAATTCTGAGTAATGCAGAGAGAGGGATGTTATACTGGGTGAAATAGAAAGTTTTATATTTTGAGCTTACAGACTATAAAGGGTTATCATTTTAGTGAAGACATTCATATATGTCATTTTATTATCAATATTAAAATCAAGTGGGTGCTTGGTAGATGGGTTGGTGCTCCTTTCTGTTGGTGCAGATAAATCAGGGGTTGGTGCTCCTTTCTGTTGGTGCAAATAAATTAGGGGTTGGTGCTCCTTCTAGTGGGTGCTGGTAAATTGATTGTAAAGTTGGTGATTTTTAAAGGCTAGATTTGTATGGGAGTCCAACAATTATTTTTGGGGATGTAGCCAAATTGATGAACCTCGATACATCTTGTGTTGTGTGATGTTATCTTGTTATACTTGCTTTATTTGGTTTTATGTTTTCATTATTTTGGCTTTGAGTGTTGAAGATTTAAGTTTTAAAGAGATACACTAATTCACCCCCCCTCTTAGTGTCATTGTGAGACTAACACTTTGGTTGTGAAAGAACTTGAGTTAGAAAATAACATGAGTATCATTGTTATGTGAGATTTGTGGTTAAGCATTATTGGAAACATTTGAGTTGGTTGATACATACTTGGACTAGGGTTGTGTGAGAGAGAGTTGTCCCTTGTGATGATTGGTTGAGTTGAGTTGATTGAGTCTAGTCAAGTGATGTATGAAGTGATTGTTCAAGTTCTATGAAATAAACTATTCCATCATTCTATGTTGATTTGAGATTGAGGTTATAATATATTGAGTCTCTAAGAACTCTCTTTATGGTTCTATAAGACTTGAGTTGAGTTGAGGTTGAATTGAATTGAGTTGAGGTTGATTTGAGTTGAGAGTGATATTAGAACATATTGAGTCTCTAACAATTATATTTATGATTCTTTGAGTTTATTTGAGTTGATTTTAGATTGATTTGGGTTAAGAGTGAGATTAGAACATATTGAGTCTCTAACAATTCTCTTTATGCTTCTATGAAGTTGATTTGAGTTGAGATTGCCATTCATTGTTGAGTTCATTTTCAGTACTACTTGAGCATGATTGATTGAGCATTTAAGAAGGCCTTTGGGACATATTTTAGGATAGTGTTGGGATAGATTTCTAGAGCAGATTTGGGCAAGTTCTTGGTGAGCTTGCTAGAGTAGATTTGGGCAAGTTATTGGTGAGCTTGCTAGAGCAGATTTGGGCAAGTTCTTGGTGAGCTTGCTAGAGCAGATTTGGGTAAGTTCTTGGTGAGCTTGCTAGAGCATATTTGGACAAGTTCTTAGTGAGCTTGTTGGAGCATATTTGGACAGGTTCTATGTGAGCTTGTTATTCAGCATTGGATAGGTTCTATGTGAGCTTATTATTTAGCATTGGACAAGTTCTGTGTGAGATTTTTAAGTAGGTTCTGTGTGAACCTATTGATAAGGTTCTTAGTGAGCTTATTGATAGAGATTTGGAGGTGATAGAGTATAGAGGATAGAGTCTTAATGGATAGAGATCTAGCAACTAGCAAATTTGAAGACAGATCTAAGTGAAGAGTCTTCAAGTGGAGAGAGTTCCACCAGTAAGTGCAACAGAGAGACAAAGTCTTCTAGAAGATCACATGGCTAGAGAAGAAGGGGAAAGAATTATCCTTTGGACATAGATCCATAAAAATTGTAATTGGGAGTGATTTCCAAAGAGATTTATTGATAAAGTTTTAGTAAAATATTTTCTTCGTGGAGTAGCCCACATTGGGTGAACCACGTAAATTGTTGTGTCTCAATTGTGTGGTGACTTGTGCTCTTGCTTACTACTACTATCTGAGTTATTAATGCACATTGTTATATTTGGTTATTGCAATTAAGGAAATTAATTGATATTGGTTTGGAAAGAAAGTATAAAGTGGTCTTATACTGTTCACCCCCCTCTCAGTATAAGCTTGTGTTCTTCAATATCACAGTTTTTCCTTTGAGTGGGCAGGAATTTTAGAGTAATTCTTAGGTAACACCATCATCAGGGAAGATAATAGTGATGATAGGAACATGATATTTACTTGTTGAGGTGTCTTTGTCATCATTTCTCTTCTCATATCTTGGTGGTCAATATTACACCTGTAAGAATACCTATTCCTACAATCAAGTAATGCAATGCAGCATCATTTTCTCTTGAAAAAAACAAACATAATGCAAATATATCAAACATTAAAATTAGGCATCATAACACAAATAGTATCTTAATAAAGTTCTTTCAATATGAGATGTGACATCTACTCTCTTGGTACATGGGTGTATATCACCTCTATAAAATTGCTTTGCACTCATATGATTTTCTCTACACTCCTTTGAATCATCCAATTGGAATTCTTGATTCTCAATGGGGATTTAAGGTAGTTGATCAATAACTAAGAGTTTGACTCTACTATCATTTTGTTCCATTCGGTCTTGAGAGCCTCTTGTATCCCCCTTAAAATGCCATATCCCTCAATAACGTTGTTGGAAAGTATACCTAAGTTTACTACAAATATGAATGTCAAGGTACCATTTGGTAGTATACCTATTCCCCTTGCATTAGCCTTGCCTTAGTTACTCCTTGATGTCTCATATGTATTTACCTTTCCAAATCCCATTTGTGGTTGCTACCATTTATGGGTTCTATCCACCCTTTTATCTTGTAGTTTGAATCTTCTAGATTCATCTGTCCAGGGATTGATCTTGATTCATGCCACTATTTTCTCCCATTTATGATATAATTTTTATGGTAGCTTTAGCACAAATTAAATAGTCTTTTTTATAATGGATATGGTCTTCACCCACATATAATGGATATCGCTAATATCTTATTTGAATATCCTTATATTATGATAATTTTAGTTGTTCCAAGGTAGAATCATCATTCTCATCCACACTATCTTCCCCAAATAACCATCTACTAATTGTTTATTCTTCCATCCTCTCCAAATCTCTTTTATAAATAGACTATTTTTCCAATGTTGACCTAGTAAATATGCCAACATTTTATATAGATTCATAGTTATGGGGCATTCTATAACAAGGTGGTTGAAAGTTTTATTTTTCTCCATACATAATGTACCTTTTAAAGTTCCATAGACTCCCCTCTTCATTAAATTTTCCCCTATGAGTACCCTTTTGTGGATGAGTAACCAGTTGAAGAACCTAATCTTTGGCCATAAATTTTGTATCTAGAGTTGTGTGAATAGATCCTAATGTAGATAAGCAATGCTAGGGCATAAAGCTTTATATTCTTGTGCTACTGTATACACCTCCTTAGTCCTACTATTCCATCCAAACCAATCCTTCTCATAGGACCATGATAATGATATCATTTGTATGATTTGATTGATCTCTTTTTACAGTCTCTCTAGAATTTGGATTGGTCATTCTTTTGGTGGAATCCAACATCTTTCAACTTTTAGTCCTCATTTGGTCCCTATAGTATTTTTTTACTTTTATCCATTGCTTTCTCATTCCTTTCTAAGTATATCCTCCATTACTGGGGTCTACGCTAGATATTGAGTCACCAAAGGTTGATGTTCATCCCATGAGTCTAACCAAAAATATGTGTATTTTCCAATATTAACTATCCAAAACAACCTTTATTTAATCATTTTATCTCATCTTTTGAGTACTTCTAAACTAGGGGAACCTCTATTAGACAACTAATATTAGAAAATCTCTATTGGGGTCTTGTTCTCTGCATTGCTTGTAAATTTTTGGCCCATAATGCATTGGGACTATTTATCATTGTCTAGTATAATTTTGCATAGATGTCCATCTAGTTGTCCATATATTGTTAGAGGTGTGCTTCTATTATCATAGATTATTCCCCTATGCTTCTTTCATAATTTATAGAAAGGTAAAGTTGACTATATGACATGAATAGATAGGTTTAATATTGTTTTTGTTACAGATTGGTCCCTAAAAATATCACATTTACCTATTTGTGCATTTAGGTTGTTGTGTATTAGAAAAAGATATTGCATTTCAAGAAATGAAAAAATGTCAAGGCTATATTCTCTTTCCCTTAAAACATCTACATTTTAAAGGGAAGAGAAATAAAATATGGATATGCTTATTTATTTTATTTAAAATTATAATTTAATTCAATATATTCTTTGCTTTTGACTCATTTTGTAAAAAAAAAAGTTACTTATTTTATTTGCATTAGTCAAGTCCTTCCCTACTTTTTAGAAAATTTCTTTCTATTTTTAGATTGTGAATGTTTAACTAGATCAACACCCATAAATACCAAAGTAGTATTCATAACTTAAGCATAATTTATAAATGTATACATCCACACCATGCACCCACACATACACATACACACATATGTGTGTGCGTGCACACACACATACACCTACCTTTAAATGAAGCTCAAAATCTTAGTTGCAACCACATCCTTTGAGGTATGAATCCATTCATTCAAGAGCAAAATTGACCCATTCCATCCCTACATTTGGCATAATTACATATTAGTTGACTCAATGTGAACATTGGATGGATCCCTTGAATTTGCAATTGTTAAGTATAATTTTTAATTCTAAAAATTAAAGTTCTTAGAGAATTTATAAATCATAACTTCTCTCGTTTCCCCTCTATGTTCTTTAGCATATTATCTCTATCTACTTATATTTGGTTAATCTATCATTTTTGGCTAAACTACGTTTACTGTAACACATATAGTAAAGTGATGAGTGATCATACCCTTGGTAGAACCCTGAAGGTTCTAGCTAATATTTAATAAATGAATAAATAAAATAACATTAAAAAGAGTCACTTTTAGGGTTGAATCACTGTTGCATTGGAATGGGAAATCCCTCTAATGGGGTTAAACAAATATATATTCTTCTTCTTGGATGATTTGTGTGAATGGCCAACCAAATATATATATCTATCCTAAATTTACTTTGGTGAAGGGACATGATGGTTCACGTTAGAAAGAGACGTGATGGTTCACGTTATGAAGAGATGTGATGGTTCACTTTATGAGTTAACAATATAATAATTAAATGATTAATAATACTAACTTATGATATTAGGATGGAGGATCCTAACATGCCACCCTCCTTAAAAAGAGCTTTATCCTCAAATCTCAAAGTGAGGATCTTTATCCTTTGTTTTCCAAGCAAAATTTTTGCAAGTTCTTGTACTATTTTAATGTCACTTTTTTGAAGGTAGGGATATCTTGAGGATGAGAGTGTTAGTGGGGGGTTTCTAGGAAAAATAGTAGAATCTTCCTTAGGGGAATCATGATGATGATGTGAGATAAACCCTTGGTCCACAAACACTTCAGAATTATGCATCAAAAATGGTGGTAACGCTTCCAAATCCTGTTGGTGGTCCTTGGTAGAGCCAATAGAGGAGTATGTAGTCACTCTGTGTTGTTGTCGAATAATTTTTGCCATGTTGTGATAATGCAATATTGGTGAGGAAGGTGTGTGTAGGTCTTGTAGAGTGTATGCTAGCCAACATTGGTCATGTCAAAGTATGTCTACCCCATCCTTGTTTGGTGCATCGATCACTTCAGGCATATCAACAATATTGTTGTCATTAGTGTGATCAGGAATTTTGGGTATTTCTTTCTCATTGTCCTCATTTTCCACATATTTCTTATCTTTCTTATATTTCTTAGCTTCCTCTTCTTCCTCATCTTCCTCATATTTAGTTCTATTGTTACGTGAATTTGTCACTATGTCTACCTCAATCACAATTTCATTGTTAGGAGAACTATAAGCAATAGTTACATCCAAAATATATAGTTTGGGTGTAATACATTGATGATTTCAGATAAATTTCTCATCGCAATCAAATCAAAGGTCATTTTCTATTTGTTTCTTCATTTTTGCGGGGTTGATACATTTAATGGATAAGAGTCGGGAAATTTTTGGAGTGGTGTGCATATTTTATGATTCCCATACAAGTGGTTTTATAATTGGTTCCTTCCATTGGCAAAAATCCTCCTTTTTAATAATTTTATTTGCAAGGTCATCATTTTTTAGGGTTAACTCTATTATTTTTGTTGCTATTTTTGTTTCAAAATCATCTTGTCATTTATTCATTACTTGCAAGATTATTTCGAGATGTCTTTAAACAAACTTCCCCACTTGTATCCAAAATCGATGCTCTGATACCAAATGGTAGAACCCTGAAGGTTATAGCTAATACTTAATAAATGAATAAATAAAATAAAATTAAAAAGAATCACTTCTAGGGTTGAATCACTATTGCACTAGAATGGGAAATCCCTTCAATGGGGTTAAAAAAATATATATTCTTCTTCTTGGATGATTTGTGTGAATGGCCAACCTGATATATATATCTACCCGAAAGCTACATTGGTGAAGGGACGTGATGGTTCACTTTAGGAAGAGACATGATGGTTCATGTTATGAAGAGATGTGATGGTTCACTTTATGAGTTAATAATATAATAATTAAATTATTAATAATACTAACTAATAATGTTAGGATGGAGGATCCTAACAACCCCAATATATAGGCCTTAGATAGATTCAAGTCTCTTCCATGCATAATTCTACCCTCTCACACCACTTCTCTTCCACATACCCACTCTACAACTCAAATTGAATTTCTCTTTTATGTATGAATAGCTATATCAAAAGGTTTTAGTATATATAGAGGTTTGCATTTATCAAGTTGAATTAGTATTTAGAGATGTTTAATATCAAAATATTTTTTATATAGAAAGTTTAGAGTTATACGGGTTATTTTGCTTCTCTTTTCCTTTTTACACTTATATTTATAAAGTCTAAAAATAAATAAACATTAAAATAGATCTTGTAAACCTCATCGTAAATCCTTCAATAATCCACTTGAGTCCATTATTAAGATGACTAAAAGAGGTATATCACAAGTAATGTAATTTTTGAGATTGACCCACCTCTCTAAATATAAGAAGAGCTAGAAAATCCTTACATAAGTGGCTATGATAATTCTACTTTCAAAGAAAAGGACATTGGAAGCCCATCCCCATTTAAGCTTACCCCCAATAATTAAGAAAATGTAACTTTTAAATCATTAGAAGCCTTATTTCAATTCCTTAATAAGAAAAGGATGAAATAAAATGGTATTAAAGACAAAATGTATCTATGTTTGAAATATCTCAATGGACGACATCTCTTGTTGAAGTTCCAATCTCCACCTTGTAACTTTATACCTTATTTCCTCAAAACCTTAATGTTATGCAAGGAAATTTCCTTGAATCAATGAAAAACACCATTCTAATGCAATTACACTATATCAACCACATTTTTATCAATATCTATAAAAAATATACTTGTAAGCGATTAGTCATGATGAACCTCTTCACATGTTGCTATCACATCTCAACAGTGTATGCCATCTATAGGATAATTACTTCAACCCTCTACGGTTAAGAAAAATAATGCTCCTTCAAATTTATAAATAGGAATTGGATAGACCTATCACTTTATCAACCAAAACAAATATATTCTTCGTATATCATAGATATCAAGGGGGTACCCATCATAACATCATATTTAAATTGCATTCCAAAAATATCATAAAAGATTTCTTATCACTTCTAAAATTTTTAATGTAATTATTAGAACATCAAATTATCAACCAATATCCAACCCCCCTAAAAAGATAACTCAATCTTGAAATTCAACTATATCATCCATCCATTGTTTTAATCATACATCTACAAACATAGAGGCTATTATCACTCAAATGGATCATCTTCAACAACAAATGGCTATTTATTATAACCTAGCCTCATATCAAAATTATTCTTATGGAGGCCTTTCCAACCAACTTTTATATTTATATATAGTCTAAATGGTTTTTTCTTAAAACTTTGAATCCTAAGTTCTAGCTCTATAAGGGGAAAGAATATACTATAAACCACGTCAAGTTGTCTTATATAGCTTATTGTGATGTCATTTATAAAAATGAATTACTGCTCAAACTGATCTTGAATAGCCCATTGTTAAAGTGGTATTATCAATCACCATGACATTACTTCAATATTTTTAAGGACTTGGTAGAGTTTTTTCTTAGATAGCTTTGTACATATATAAAATACAAGACCATCATTAATGTTTTATACCTAATGAAACAAAGCAAAGTGGAGAATCTAGATAACTTCTTAGGAACATGGAAGGATTTAATAGGGAGGCTACAATATGTTTTTCCAAAAAATGACCCATTAAACATCATCTCCAATTGACATGACAAACTATATTTCTACCTTGAGACCAAAAATGTTCAACATCTAAGGCAACCATATCCTAATCCAAGAAAGTGGAAGATACATTTATAAAATGAGTTCATTAAAATATCAAGTGTAAGAAAAAGGATAAGAATTCCTCCACCAACAATAATAGTAATTCCAAGAGTCAATATAATAATAAGCATGTTTTTGGTGACGGTGAAATATATGCTTATAACGTCAATAATATCAATGTTATAGAGAGACTCCAAAAGCGCATTCTATATAATTCTAGTACCTAAAGGTCATTCCATTATAGAAGAAATTTACAGACTTAGATGAACATTTATGAGACATCTTAGGATACCTTTTTAGACCCAAAATTATAAAACTCCTGATTGTTAAGCTAATCGAACCAAGAAGAGAAACAACTTTTAAATTTTAACCCAATGAGTATTGTGTCTTTCACATGAATAGTGGTCATAAAATCAAAAAATTCATGGGACTTAAGAACATGGTCCAAGATATCACATATGGTAGCCAAATTTTTATGAGCATTGGATCCGTGTCTAAATCTTCTCCTTTGCCTAATCAAGATCTAGACATATTCAAGAATCCCTTGCCAGACCATCAAGGTATTGGATAATGATATTAAAATAATAATGTGAAAAAAATCTATTATACCAATGCCTCTCATCCTTATTAGTGGGTCGTTGGTTCCATTAATTACATGTGTCTTAACATGAAAACAACAAAAGTTAAAATATACAAGTGATTAAACTTTATGCAATCCACCATCTAGACATTTTATCATAATCCAATCTAAGCCAAAATAAAACTTAATAAGACATGATTTTCTTGGACAACCAAGGTAGACACCGACAAAAATATCAATTTTAGGTCTCCTCCAAAAATATTTAATTTTCTAGAATATCTTGACCAATTTTAAGCGAACAAATAATTTCTTGAGAAGTTGGTCTAACTAATTTTCCTCCATCACTAGAGTGAAAGGGATAGATCACAACAACATATCCTTCCATGATGACAATATCCAAAATTAATCAATCATAACAAGATATTTACCTCTTTATATTACTACCTGAATCAATGATAATCTCATAAAAAGGATATTGGTCAATAATGGATGAGGACATAATATATGTAGCCTCAAATTTCTTGGTCACTTTGGTCTAACCAAGTATAACCTTAAGAAATATAATCTTCTCATTATGTATTTGATAATGGGGTATGCAATTCTAGTAGTACAATAGTATTTCCTCTCAAAGCTATCCCTAAAACCCTCAACACACTTTTCTATGTCATACCTTGTAATTTATCTTACAATATCCTTCCAAGTAGTCCTTAGATTCATGAAATGCACATAATTCTATATGCCCTACATCAATGTATCAAACATGAATATAGATTTCACACCTATAGCATTATAGCTAACCCTTAATCTTTTAAATATTGTAAATTAATTAAAATTCAAACCAAGAAATATAATATAGCTCCATATTTAAAAAAGAACCAAGTCACTATTATTATTCCCAAAAAAGAGATCCCAAGTGACATAGAAAACACTTCTTACATAGGTAAATATAGCCAATCCCTTAGTGAAACTCCTCTAGTATAATCCATGGGTTAAATCAACCTCTCTAGCCCATCCCTAACCCAATATTAGTTCCTAATCCTAATATTAATCAACTTAGCAAAGTTACCATATTTTTGTGGAACTATAAGTAGGTCTTCTATAAGTAGCCTTAGTAATAAAGGAAAAGTGGTAAAATAGCAACTTACTCCTTTGTTTGTATTAGGACCACAAATAAGGAGAAAATAATTGGAATAAATTGATATCCTTATTATCATCATCAATATGCATATTTCTATTTATTATGTCCATACAAATACTAGCCAATATGGATTTTTGTGTAAAGGGGGTTTGTCATCTTCCACAATAAAAGAATGCCTTGAAGTGGAAGTTTGGGCTAGTAGTACTGAAATAGATTCTATTGTAATAAATTTGAACCTATACCTAACTTGTTGTCAAATAATGATTATAACAAGTCTCTTGAGTCTATTTCCTAAGAGCGTTATAACAAGATCTTTGTATCAAATAAAATCTCTTTGATTAGCCCAACATATAATGACAAAGACTTTATTAGTCCTAACCATATTGAATTTTGAAGTATCCCAAGTGATTCCATTCACCACCATGGTGTAAATTACTTGAACCCAATTCATCCCAAGCTTATAGGTGATAGATATTCTTATGACTTAGAATACAATATCATCACTCTAATGCCTTATAGATCACTAAATGTTAATAATTATATTGTTAATAATTTTTTATTGAGGGATTTTTCCCTCAAATATCCAATATATCCTCTTCCTAAGACCCTAGTCTAGATCCTCAAATATCATATCTTGATATTGATGAACTATAGAGCCTATATGTCCTCACATTTCTACCTTAGTGAGAAGATAAATCATGTCTTCTAATAGAAGAAATAATTTGCATCAACATGGGGATAGTAAAATGAGCCTTATATCCCTAAATAAGATAAGGTTCGAACCTCTCACAAGCAATAAAAATGTTCAAAGATTTTGATCAAACACAAGTATATTTTTAATTGGTCATATGCTAACACACCAAGATTAGATCCTTCTCTCATTGTCTATGATATAATATCCAAACCAAAATCCAAGCATGTAAGGCATAAGTTATATAAAATGCATCCTAAAGTTATTCTTTTGATAAAAGAAGAGCTTTAAATTTTTTTATAGTGTTAGTTTCACCAAATCATTCAACTACTCTATTTGAATATCTCAATGGCCAAGAAAACTAACAACATAAAAAGATGTATAGTTTGTTTATATATAAAGAAAACTTGTTCTAAATATTATTTTCCTCTTCCTAGCATTAGCATGATTGTCAACATCATTATTGGTGTTGTGTTGTCATTGATGAATAAATTGTTTTGGATACAATCAAAATAAGATATCTCTAGAAGACCAATATGAGGTTGCTTTCACCACTTCTTGGGGAACCTTCTACTATCAAGTGATGTCCTTTGGGCTCAATAATGTATGACCTACCTATCAAAGGATCAATGATATCCTTAGTTGCTTTATCAAAAGAGAGGACCATACCCATGACATATGTTTAATAGATTGAGTATTTACAAGATGCATCTAAAATCATAGAAGTGTATTTTTGGTGTTACTACTCATAATGTTTTGGAATTTATTATGTCTAGAAGGGGAATAGAAGTAAATCCTAAGAAAATAAAACCATATTTAGAAATTTAAATCCTAATAACTTCATTTAACCTAGAAACCTTTAGGGTTATATCCAAACCATTTGGAGTTCATATTCCAATTAGCTAATAAATATAATCCTTTGACCAAATTATTCAAGAAAGATGTATTTTATTAGGATAAAGGTTATAAAAAAGACATTTGATGACATTAAATAAGTATTTACTGCCAACTCCTATCCTTTTCCTTCTTAACCGTAGTAATCCTTTACTCCTCTATATAACTACGAATGAATATATGTTGGGTGATTTGCTAACCCAATATGATGACCAATAAAAAGAGTGGTCTACCTACTATATCAATAGAATATTGATCAGCTATGAGATATATTATACCCCTTTAGAAAAAAATTATCTATTTTTTGTATCCTTATCACAAGCTTTAACACTACATATTGAGTTGCAAATTACTATAAATATTGACCCTTTGTGATATATCATGTTCAAAACCCGCTTATGTGGATAATTTTCTAAGTAGATTATGTTTCTTAACAAGTTTAATCTTAGAATTCATCAACCAAAATTCAATCAAAGGTTAATTCACAGTTGATTAGCTAGTAGGTGCACCTCTTGAATCTAGCCATCAATTGAGGATTGAGTTTCCTAATGAGTCTATATTTTGTGTTGAAGCAAAGCTCAAAGAAGAATATTATTGGTTCTTATTCTTCAATGATTATATATGTACAAAATATGAGGGGAAAGGGATTATCCCTATTATCCTACAAGGTTAGCCTATCCATTTGTCCTCCAAGATAAGCCTCGTTTGCACTAATTTTAATATAGAATATAATGCCTTTGTCCTTGGTCTCAAATATGCTTATGTTGTGAGGATCATAATTCTTCATGTCTTTGGTGACTCCCAAATTATTTTTAATCGTAGGATAAGGATCTACAAAATTAAGGATGAGAAAATTAAATCCTATAAAGAGATCATTAATTAGTTTATTATAACATTTGACGATATCATAATCAAATCCATCACCATAAGAATACTAAGGTCTCCACAACATCGCTTATCCCACTTGAGATGGAATATGGACAAGAAAATTTGATCATCATACATCTTAAGCAACCAACATCTTCAGAGTATATCCTTCTCTTTTAAAGGTCTTCACCTAATAGAGTGATCTCACAACTAGTTCTTGATATCAATATATGTATAACTACTTAAAAGATGCTACTTTTCCTATTGGATTGACAGAAAACAAGAAGAAAATACTAAGATAGAGAGTTTACTTATATGTCATTGTTGGAGATATCATATATCATTGTATCCTTTATGGGACTTGTTGGTCTAAAAATTGGCCCATGGAAATATTATGTGCCCAAGGACTTTGATCAACATTGAATGACCTTTAAGTTATCGGGCTTTGAGGTCAATATTTAAAGTAGACTAGTTCCTATGGAGTTCTAGCTAACTAAAATTGAAATTAAAAAAAGGTAAACGAGTGCTAAAATAAATAAACATAGTTGAAGCTAGAACTTATAAAGGCTACAGATTAAGCCACATCAAAGTACATGTAGTATAAAATCTTTGACCACTAAAAAAAAAACTATTTCAATTAATAGACCAACTACTTTTTCTTCAATAAAAATATATTACCATTTATTATATCTATTTTGAAATACGAATTCTAGAACCAAATAATGAATACACAAATTTCTAGAAAGCAAAATGACAACGTCATCATTCAGTAGGTTATGTAGAAATAAGTAAACATTAATACATACATATTCTACGTAAAAAGAATAAACTATAGGTTAAACATTGATTCACTTATATTTCTTCAAAAGCCAAAAACCTTTTACATGTAAATTGTAAAAGCCTAAGAGTCGACCTTTTTTCTAGAGGTTGCAACCTCTATTTATAGATTTTTATAGTTGGATCTTTACAATGCAAGATTTGAAATTAGAAGCTATTACAAAGAAGTCAGTGGGCTAAGATTTATTCTGAGCCATCCCTTGCTCTTGAAGCAATTCTTCGCTATAGATTTGTGACATAGTTTGTTAGCTAAATCTTATTGAAGCAATTCTCTATTGTATATTTGTAATAGATTTTGTTAGCTAAATATTTCTCGAAGGCTACATCACGTGGTGGTGATTCCTTTTTACCTTCATTGCTTCTCAACTTACTCGATCATGGCATGGAGATATTTTCAACCGTAGCATAGAGACATATCATGTGGTCATGCCTTCTTTTGGTCTTTCACACTTCTCAACATCTTTGACCATGACATAGAGACATGTCGCATGACCATGGCTTCTTTTGAACTTTAACATTTCTCAACATCTTTGATCATGGTATGGAGACATATTGCACAATCATGGCGTTGTCTTGGATTTCATTGCTTTCAACTAGGCTGACCACGGCTTTATGACATAATTGTTGACATTTTTCTTTTAAATGCTTATTACACAGCCATGGTGAAGATTTATAAAGTGGCTTGTTTGACTATCTTTGATGATGACATATAGACATGTCACGTGGTCATGGTTTCTTTTAGCCTTTCACAGTTCTCAGCATCTTCGACCGTAGCATTGAGACGTGTCACGCGGTTGTGGCTTATTTTGATTGTTGACACTTCTCAGCATCCTTGACCACAACATAGAGATATTTTGCATGGTTGTGGCTTCTTTTGGCCTTTCACACTTCTCAACATCTTTGATCATGGCATAGAGATATATCACACGACCATGGCTTCTGTTTAGCCTTCAATAGTTCTTTGCATCTTCGACCGTAGCATAGAGACATGTCACATAGTCATGGCTTCTTACAACCTTCCACACTTCTCAACGTCTTCAATCACAACATAGAGACATGTAGCATTATCGTGGCTTCTTTTTGGCCTTCAACACTTCTTAGCATCTTTGATCATGACATAGAGACATGTCACAAGGCCATGGATTCTTTTTATACTTAAACAAAATTTAATGCTTTGTTTTCCAGTTGCACGATAGACTTCATCAACCATTTTTTATTTCTTTTAATTGTCCTTAGGATAATCTACCCATAATTTAAGCATAAAACATCTAATAACCCCCGACTTTGGCCAAATATTGTCATTCTTAGTTACAAAAATAATTTACTAGAAGTATTGTGTGGGTAGGGATAAAAACTACCCACAAGACTCTTTTAGATGCTTAAATAAAATCAAAGCTTAAGAGGACTTCAAATAATCTCGTAAGGGATATTTTTTATGGTCACTTTAGTGCCATAGCAATTGTTTAGGATTTGGTTAGGATGGGCTATTATTGACCCGACATTTAAAATGACTTATATGACTATCAAACAATGTAATAAGTTTCATAAATATGACAATATTATCCATGTGCCATCTCAAACTTTACAACTCATAACTTCACCTTGGCCCTTTTTATTTGGGGACTAGACATCATCAAGAAAATTAACTATTTTACTAAATGGGTTGAAGTCATGCCTTTAGCCTATACTATAGGTGGTTAAGATTCCATGCTTATCCAAAACTATCTTGTTTATAGATACATGATTCCATGTATCATTATTTCAAATAACATAACCTCTTTAAAAATAGGGATTTAAATATATTTTTGCTAAATATCACATTCAACATAAGTGACCTACCTCATATCACCCTTAAAGGAATGGTTGGGCTAAAGCTTCTAGCAAGATCCTTATCAACATCCTAAACAAGCTTGTTAACAAGATCGTATGAGATTGGAACTTGCAAATGTGTTCCACCCTTTTAGCCTATCACACCAATACTAGAACTCTAATCGGTATAACTCTAATGCGTTAATCTATAGATCCTATGTTGTCTTTCCATTTGAGCTTGAGGTTCCTTCACATTGAGAGATATAGTAGGCTATCCCTAAAATGATGGGTATTAGGTTAGAGCATATTGTTCAACTATACTCGTAGATGAAATACAAACTCATGCTTTAGCGCATATACAATTCTATCAATAGAGACTTAAAAGAGCCTATATCAAATAACTCAAGGCTGCTCTTTTAAGGTTAGTCACATATTATAAAAACACTAACATTAAATATAAACTTAAAAATGAATTTGATCCAATTAGCTTGGTCTTAAATATAAACTTAAAAATAAATTTGATCCAATTAGCTTGGTCTATTTATTGTCATCACTATGTTTAATTTAAAAACATGTCGACAAAAAAAACTTGAAAATCTTATGAATATCAAAATCTTGAAAGATACTATACTTAACATGTCATGTTTATTTATGTTTGATGCTAATATTTATGTATGTTTAACATTGATAAATATCTTTGCTGGACATTGATATTTTCTTAATGTTGATACTAATGTATGCTTGACTTTAACCTACCTTTATCTTTGCTTGACAAGTCTGACGTTTTTGCTTCTCCGTCATCTATGTTGATACTAATGTATGCTCGACTTTACTTTAACTTATCTTTGCTTGACAAACTGACGTTTTTGCTTCTCCGTCATCTAAGGGAAAGCGAAAAGCGCTAAATGGAAGGCAGAGCTAGCGGAACTCCCATCCCTCTAAACAACTACAACTTTAGCAAGCGTTTTCCTATCCGTTAAAGTTTTCGAAGAGTCCAAAGATAATTGCAGGCTCAGGATGAATGGGACCACACAAGTTTTCAACTTTCGCAATCCTCACATCTCCTTTCGATGATTTTTTTGCGCCACCACGGTTGTAAATTGTTGGGACGGTGGAGTGGTCATTTTCGTACTTGTATACCGCCTCTATCATCCTCTATACAATTATTTGAGATACTTTATCGGATCCAATGTCCGGGGATTATGTCTGATACTCTTTTTTGTTTGTTTTCCTTACCGCGTGGCAGCAATACCCTCCTTATATCCGGCCCATTTTTCAGGAAAATTCTATATAAATTTTTGGATAAATAAATTGCTAGAAAGAGAGCGGCAATGTGGATAACGTGGGTGGAAGAATGGAATATATTTCTAGAAGAGTTACATCATATTATCATTAATTTTAATTTAAAGATAAAACTAGAATTTAGTTTTTCGTATTATTGTCAAGTAATTTTAATTTAAAGATAAACTAGAATTTAGTTTTTCGTAATATTGTCAAGTTGTTTAGATGGGTCCCTTCAAACAGGAGCGTGCCTTAAAACTAAAATGAGTCTTTCTATCACTATCTTAATTCGGATTCATTGCACAATTAGGATTCATTGCACCTTGTCGTGGAAAAACAAGGAAATGAATCTTCACTTAGATTTTTGTGAGATTAAAAAGTAATAATAGTTTTTTTTTTGGTAAGGTTGACAAGTAGTTAAAGTTTTGGTTTTTGTGAGATAAATTTTTTTTTTTTGGTAAGGTTGATAAGTAGTTAAAGTTTTGGTTTTTGTGAGATAAAAAAAAGTAGATGATTATTTATGTGTTAAAAAATTAAATATAGGAAATATATAAGTGATTGATATATATATATATATATTGTATGTTTTATATTTATTTTGTCTTTTCCAACTTTCAAGTGAGTTTAATATAGTGTAGTGTGGAGGGTTTCTAATGCGAGTATAGGGTTTATATATTTTTCTTCTTTGTTATTGGCTTATCACCCTTACTTTTTTTTTATGATCTCGTTTAAGCTATTAGACTTATTTATGGGATCATATGTATTATTGTACATTTGATAAAATAAGTTGAATGTATTATCCTAATTGCAACGATGGTAAACTCACATGATGAGATCTTGTCTAGTAGCTTGTTTAATTTAGTCTAATTATATTTTGGTTTGGTGAGGTTTTATTAGTCTTATCAATTTATTGTTTCTATCATATATTTGACATATATTATTCCTTTAAAGAACATAAAATTGTTTAGCTAGGTATCTTTTACCAATTGCAATAATTCTCCCAAACATTGTATATGTTATTACCTATTTTCTAGCGATCTAATTTGCTTTTTTAGGTAGTATAATGAATGCACTTAGTTATTCTCTTATAATCTCTATAACTAAGTTCATTACTACAAATTAGATCTCTAGTCACATATATCTAAATCGATCTATAATTCCATTTATAAAACCTTACATTAACCCTTAAATAAACCTTTTTGAACATTTGAAATGCTCCTTGGATTGATTTTATTTGTGTAAACTAGCCACTAATAATGTGTCAATTTTTTAGTTTGGTAACAAGACTACTCTTCTACAACCTAAAATAGTCATAGATGTCAAGAATGGAGTATAAATAATCCATGAAGAGTTTGATGCAATGCTAATGAATCTTAAAATATATTGTAAACCAATTATTTACTGTTCTTGTCATATAATGTCAGTTTTCATTGAAATTTGCTAGTTCTTAAGCATGAAAAGTGGATGAAATAATGTAAATCCTATGCATGAAGTGAAATACATTAAAACTCATGTATTTACCTTAAAAGCATACTCACAAAATTATCAAAATAGTAATTTAAGGTAGGGAAAAATCCTCTAGTAGAAGAAAAATCATTGTTCAATCCCTCAAACTTTCTATTCTTACAAAATTGGAGGAATTAAAAGATATGTTGGTCATCACATTGGCCTTGTTTAAATATGTGGTGGTTGAGCTTCACTTAAGACCATGACCAATTTTGTATTACACTATACGTGTAAGCCCTTTGGGCCCTTGTAAACCTTGTAAAAGGTATTTTTGTAATATTTTATTATTTAAACCTAAAGGTTAGTTACTTAACCTTGACCTAAAGGTAACTTGTAATTGGGTATAAATACCCCATCATACCAAACATTTTATTGTTGGTTGGAATGCATTCTATTATGCTATAGTGAGATTATATGATTTCCATGGACATTGCCTTGTATGATGTGCATTGCTTACTTGTGTATTTCTTTTCAACAACACTAGTTAATGTGTTGATTCGATTCATTTATGAAAATTATTCTGAAATCCATTATTATAATAGAGCAAGTGTGAATCTCCTTTAATTGATTTATTGTCCTCAAAAAATCAACTTCTATAATATCTCCCAAGGGTAATAATGTTTGGATTAGATAGAAATTTTTTCTTTAAAGTGATGATAATTTGGAAAAATGTTTTTTTCTTATAAAACCATTGGTGGAATTGTATCATGAGGAACTCATTAGATTCAACGTATTTTATTAAGAAGAGATATTTATTGATAGGTTCCTTGATTCCTCTCATTCCAAATAGATGCGCTAGTTTTACGATTGAGTTTTTCAAGATTTTTGAAAATCTCATTTGTTTTTTACAACTTTTTTTAATCCATTTAATATATATATATATATATATATATATATATATATATATATATATATATATATATCTCCAATTGTAGCATAAATTAGAATATAAACTACTTGGATATTGTAAAAGAAGAGGTTGGACATTTTTTTTACATACTCTCAATTCCATAGAAGTCACAAGTAGGATTTCATGCATGGAAAATACCACTTAGCTACTTTAAAAAGTTGCTAAAATGGTTTAGAAATATTTTTCTACATAGGCATAAGAGGATATCTTGATTGGTTGTACTCGACAAAAGGATTTTATAGGAAAAATGATAGATATGAACAAACTATTAGGGTTTTTTGGATTCTTTATGAAATTTTATAGGGGGCCTTTGTTGAAATTATTTTTTCTATTTTATCTTTAGACACCTCTTTTTCTATGTCAAAAATTTCACAATTCCATCTAAAATTCAATTGTTCAAATTTTAAAATTTAAAATATTCTAGGGAATATTCCCAAAAAAGGGTAAGCATGAAAGGAAAGCATGTGTATCCATCGCCATGATGCACGTTTTCATTACATGCACAACATTAAGAAGGGGCATTTGATTAATGGGATGATTATTTAGTTAAGGCTAGTGTTATATATTCTAAGTGGGACCTTGGCCTTAGAGGCTTGTAGAGTCACTATAAGGCATTGGGTCTTAGAGGTCTAAGTTTCAAATCTCCCTAGCCCATTGTAATGAAAATTTTGATAATGTCCATAAATCTATTAATGAAATAAGGATTGATGTAGTACTTGATGACATCATAAAATATTCATCATAAAATTATGATATAAGACTTAATGACATGGCATCAAATAATACAATATTCTATATAACTAATGACATGGTTGTTCATATAGTAGCCAATGTTAACATGGTAGTCCATACAAATGATGACATGGTTCTTGACATAACAAGTTGTGAAATGGCTAGAGTCAACTTATCAATGACTGACATAGAGAGTAGATTTCCATATAGTGGGTGTAAATAATGGTTTGACCAATGACATTATAGTAACTCATTAGAGTCTATGACCATACATTCATATAGTTAGGTGTAGATTTGATGAAGCATAAATTTGAGTAAATAATAAAATGATAAGTTGCACAACATAGTTTATAGGTTGTAAAGCAAATCAAAATTTAGAAAGTGGTATAGTCTATTTTGATGGGATATTGTATAGTTGCCTACATAGCCAACACTTAGTTCTAGCTCCCTATTTTAGATTGTGACAATTGACATCATCTCTTTCACTAGTACATTATCTAGTTTATGCACAACTTGCACTCTCTCAACCACTCATGTAGTGATACGTAGCAACCCCCCATTCACTTTATGTAATTGTTTTAAAATTTTAAAAGCTTTAAAGGTATTTTATGTATTTTTAGGTCAAAATTTTTGAGGCGCTAACTTGTTCATACATAAGTGTCTTGAGAATCTTGTTTTAAAACTATGTAAGTTTTTGAGATCTTTATAATGGTAGTGTTTTTTAGGTCAAAACTACACATAGGATTTTGTACTTTGATAGGAAAGTTATGCATTAGCATGTTACCTTGCTAAATGGTCCAAAATATGAAAATTAGAAAATTAAGATTAAAGCTTTGCCCTATATGAAGGGATTGCTCAAACATGTGAAAGAGGAACCTTGAAAGTGTAATTGTGAAGAGAAGAAGGCTATAAGGATAAAAAGGATGATATTCTTGGTGTGATAACTCTTCATACTGACAAGATCTATAACACCCATGGTAGCAACACCATTGACCCTAATGAATTGCTTAGTAATATTTAAGAATTGTGTAATCACATTGATTCTACATAGATCAATAGATCAAACGTAAGGATTGCTACTTTGACTAAGGGAATTTTTTGATATTTTTGATGAGTACATTATTTGATTGATAAAATTAAAATATGATATGTAAACTACTAGAGAAATTCTAAAAGTGATAGCATAAATATAAGAGGCCATGGACAAGGAGAAGAATACTCAACATAATCTTCAAAAATATTTTGAAAACATAGTAGACAATTGTTATTGTGTTTAATATGCTTTGAGTCTATTTTCCCAATTCTCCACCACTACTAATTGATGAGTTATTCAAGTCAATTTTTTGTTATTAGGCCTAAAGACAAAGGCATAAGGGTAATGATTTCATAAACGAGGTTTATCCAAAAGAAGAGGTCAAAGATAAATGTGATAAGCCAAAGAAAAATTAAAAGAATCCCAAGAAGTCATTTGAAAAGTTAACATGTAAATTTTGTAAGAAGAAAGAAAAAAAATATAACTTTATTAGATTTGTGTCAAAAATCTTGAGAATGTAATAAAATTGGGGGTGTTTATGCTACTATTTTATGCATAGTGTGAGGAAATGTTTGATGGAGAAACCTCTCAAGATCATATAGTTATTTATTTAGCATACTAGACATCCAACTATTTTAGTGAATGGATTGTATATTTAGGGGTAATAAGGTACATGACAAAGAACAAACATCTCCTTTAGGGTTAAAACAAATTGCATTTAGGGAAGAATGTTGTCATTGGAGATTATTTTTCTTTATATGTGATAGCATGTGGAGAGGTTAGTATTATATCTTCTTCCTTTGATGATGTTTGTCATGTTCCTAGTGTTGGACCCAATCTCTTGTCTGATTATCACATTACTCAAATGAATAAAATATTAGAATTTTAGCATGATGTTAGTGTAATCAAGGATATAGAAAATGGATTCAAAAGAGTTCCTTCTAGTTATTATAATGATTTAAATAAAATATATAAGCTAGATGAAGAATAAATCCTTTTATTTCTTCCTTTTGGAAGATGTTTTTTGTGACCATGAAAGCCTATGATGGAACCATAGAATTGGCCATATCAATTATGGATATTTGAGATACATGAGTCATTGTTATATGACCATTAAAATTCCTTATATTTTACCTCTAATTGGTGCATGCAAGGTATTTATTTTGGAATATCATTATAGGTAGACTTTTCCAAGAGGGACAACAAGATGTGTTACTCACTCCTTTGATATTATACATAGTGACATATATGGAACCATGGGTATACCTGCATTTTATAAAAATAGGTACTTCCTTCTCTTTATTGATGATATATCTAGATATGTAGGGTTATATACTATTTATATCAAGGATGAGGCCTTTGATAAATTCAAGGTATTTAAAACACTAGTAGAAAATATTCTAAAGAGGAGGATCAAGTGTCTTAGGTTAGATAAAGAAGGTCATTACATGAGCAATTTCTTTCATGATTTTTAATACTTCATAGGTTAACATATTAGAGGAAATTCCAACATATCCTAAAGTAGAATGAGGTAGCTAAGAGGAATAATAGGTTAATCATGGGGATTTCCTATTTTATGATTCATGCTAAGAGGATGGCGTACAAATTCTAGAGTAAGATTATCATTTGTTCAATATACATCATCATTAGGGGGTATTAATAAGAGATATCCAAAATATGACACTACTTAGGAGGTTGAGAGATAATAACTTGATGTCTTTGTGGGGTATTTTAATACCTCTAAGGTATATTGTCTCTATGATTCTTAAATGTGTGAGATCCTTTTTCAAAGAGATATCATTTTTGATGAGGTTCCTCTAGGGATCCATCCAATCCCTTTTCACAAAATACCCTCCTTGTTTCTTCCATTGGTCCAATACATAATTCAAATATTATTACAAGCTCTGTTCTTATTATTGCATCTTCTTCATCTTCTAGTGAAGGCCCTGTGCCAATATATTTGTTTCATCCTTGGAAAACATCACATACAACACCTTTAATATTAGACCAAAGGAATATTGAGCATGACATACCAATCCCTTATGCTTTAGTTTTACATGATAATATGAGTGGTGAATTTTATTTGTATTCTTCATGTTTAGATTTAGATGTTGCTTTACCATAGGATGTTCCTAGTTCTTCTTCAATTCACAACACCCAAGTGCATTTACACATTTCTAGTGGATGTTTATCCAATTTTGTCTTTGGAACAACATCAAAAGGACCCTTATCATGCATTGATATCAAAAGTTAATCATTCTAGAGATCCTCTCAAATATTATTAGGCTAAGGGCCAACCAAACTAGGAAGATGTCATGCTTGAAGAGTATGAGTTATTAATAAATAATAGGACATAGGATATTGTTCCTCTTCTAAAAGAGAAGAATCTATTTGGATGAAAATAGGACTATATGAAAAAGTGAAATTTATATGGTCATGTGGAAAACATAAGATATGCCTTATTTCTAATTGGTTCGCTTAGCAAGGAGATGACTATTTAGAGATAATTTATCTAGTTACAAATATGGATTCTATTAGGGTCATTCTTTTTATAGTTGTTTCCTTTAATTGAAAGGTATATCATATGGATGTGAAGAGTGTCTTTCTATATGATGATATTTAGGAGGAAAGGTATATGTAGTAATCACCTAGATTTGAGCTTGAGGGTCCCACATACTTGGTTTATCGATTTATTAGGTCCTTGATAAGGAAAATAATTAAATTACCAAATAATATAATGTTTTTTTTGTAGGACAACATATAATGTTATAGAATTTGTAAGCCACCTTTTCAAATATGTCTTATAGATATTTAATCAAAAGTTGACCTCTATATGTTTTCTAAAATTTGAGATGGCTTGCTAACATATTTGAATTAAATCTAACTTTAATTTGAGGTTTAGTAGGACATGGAAAAAAATTCCTCCTAAATCTAGACTAGCTACTCCCCTTGAATTTATGTATTACATTAGAGCCCTTGGGTTAGAAATAGGGTTACAAACTTAGAAATCAATGTATAAATGCCTTTCAACAAGTTTACCATGCAACTATCCATGTAGAGAATGTCTTTATTGTTGTAGGAATGCTCCCATTGAAAGTGGTCATGCCTTATTGCTTAGAAATTTCTTAGTTTACAACTTAGCCTAGGACATAAACACCCTCATTTATGGACCCTCCATCCTTTTCATTACCACTTACTCAAACGACTCCAATTCCTCCTCCCAAAACATCATCTACCTCAATTCCTTTTCCCCCTCTCCCATCTCAGAATTCCTAAGAATAAAATCTATTACTTGATATCCAAAATACCTTCAAGATAATTAATAACAAGATGAATGCAATGGAAAAAAGAAAAATGGAAATGTCTCAGCAAAGAAGATTCATATATGTTAAAAAATATGATAAGCCTAGTACTGGTAGTAATATAGGACCCAAAGTTAATGCAAATCATGAGGATCAGGAATTAGTCCCTAAAACTAGTTTGGTAAATGTTTGGTGTCTAGTATACAATGACCCTCATGAATCTGACACCTATGTAATGTACCAACATCATGTTCAACAAGCCATAGATAAAGTTGAGAGAACCCAAAAGGGAAGAGTCAATATGTTATGGCAACCTAGACAAGTTATGTTTGGACCAGAATCCTTAGAAGAAGAATCAATTTCTATCCTAACTGGATCTAGAAACAAAGCATTGTAGGTAGATCCACAAAAAAGGGTCAATTCCAAGTTATTTCTTAAAATAAAAAGGGAAAAACCCTTGCAAAATAATGATAGACTTTCAGTTCCACAGGCATGTAAGAAAAGTTATCCAATTCCCAGGGAACAAGAAAATGATAAAAACTCAATGAAGTAAGGGAAAAATAGAAGAATAAAGAGTAGCTAGGTTTTAAAAAGGAGGCAAAGGATAAGTTGAAATTCCCTTCCATCGCCAAGAGGAAAAGGATTGAAGCTAATAGTATAAGAGGAAATTTGATGAAACTAAGAAAAATATGAAAAGATCCCTTTAGAAAAGTCTAATTTCAATATTGTGGAAGAACTAAAGAGGACTCCTTCTAGATCAAGTCTTTATGACACTCTCTTCATCCCTAGTCAGATTAATCTACTAAAGGCTTGTTTGAACAAAAATTCCCAAGAAAACGCAACAAATATTGTGTTTAACTTGTCCCATGACTAGGAAAATATGATTCCAATGACCTTAAAGAATAAACCCCCACATTTTTACATATCTCTAAGAATGGAAGGGTGGATTGTTCATAATTGTATGATAGATTCAAGGGCTTCAAAAATAGTCATGCTTAAGGCAGTGTGTAATGAAATGGGAATGGAGTACACACATTCATGCCTATAAGTCTTGTAGCTATATGGAATACCAATCAAGATGATAGAGGTTGTAAAAGATATTTTGATGAAGTTACATAGAGCCCTAGAGGTCACTATAGTCTAAGAGATTGTGGTAGTGAACCTATATCCCTATTTTGTTTTATGTATTTCCAAATAATTTAATACCAAGATAAGGGGTTACATGTATTTGTATTATTCCTACATGATGATTCCTCATAAAGGGAAAAGGTTCAGAATAACTCCAAAAAATCTAGTAGCTTATCATATTGAGAAAATTGGGGAAGACATGTACAATCAATCTATAATGGAAGAAACTAAAATAGTGGAATTACTTGAGGATTTAGAAGTTGAGGATGAATTACCATTTAGGTAAGATCATAATATAATTTAAACTGGAATGGGCACATACAATATTTCTTTTGAAACAAATAAAATGACTCCTGCCATTTCAAATCAGTCATCAAGAAAATCAAAGATTTGGACAATGCATTTTGATGGTGCAATATGCAAGAATGAAGCGAGGATAGGAGTAGTTTTAAAATCTCCTTCAAAAAGAGTTAAGAGTTTTGTAGGTAGAAAATCCACCTTCCAGAAGAAAAAAAAAAATTAAATATAGGATTTGCTTAATTTTGTTAAGTTTTATCAATTTTGCTTGATGTACAGTTTTTCAAAATGAACATATATAGAGTTAGGCCAATTGTACACATGTGGAGTTGTAAAATGTACAAATATGGGTAATTGTACAATTTTCATAAATGTGCAATAGAATGAAATTAAGGGAAATGTGCATTTAAGGTTAATTTGATAATAATCAAACTAGACTTAGGAAGCCTTTACTGCAAGTTGGTTGTTTACGGGGATGGTAATTGTAAATGGTGGTTATCTCAGAAACCATTTTGGAATGTCCTGGGAAAGCATTATAAGTACACATTTATTTTTGATGGTTTTTCATTGTTGTTAAAATATAGTTATTGATAGTTCGATGTGTTGTTGTTGATTGAGAGTTCTATATTGTTCATCGATAGTTCATTCATGTTGTTGTTCATAGTTGTTCATTGTGATTTTCATTGGAAATTGTACAAATATATTTAGCCATAAGAATTAAAAAATTATTACAATTGTGAGTTATTGTGAATTCCATTGTGCATATGTATGTTAATTATATATTGTGTATTCTGTGCAAGTATGGCTAGAATGATGTGGAATAGGGATATTTATTTTTTGGTAGATAAGATACTATAGCGTTAATACCGGGTTTTACAGGTTGACCCAAAACCTTTTACAAAAATAAGCCAAGGGCAATAGATGAACATATCCTTACTAAGGATCCTATATATGTAAAATGTACATGCCGCCAAAGCCATTACATCCGGTAAGGCACATAGCTTGTTATCAAAAAGAAACTTCCCATACAACATTTTGGGTATACCCCGAGAAAACACATATGCATCATAATTACAAAAAATAAATAGACACGGATCCCTTCCTTGAGACAATGGAGAAACAAAAAGCTGCAGACACACATAGTAGAGTACTGAAAAAAACTCCCACAAGCTTTGTATTGACAGTTACTCTTAATAATTCTTTGGTAATAGGGATATTATGGCAATGAAATTTTACTAATTTTGAACTCTTAACCCTGGAGAATGTTGAGGAACTGATATTGCACATTATTATTTCTATACAAAAATTTCATTATGTTGTTGTGTGATTTCTAGAAACATTGGTGATGATAATAATTCAATGGCAATGAATTAGGGTTTGCATATTGTGGGATTATGTTGACAATTACATTAGAAAGATAACCCAAATATTTCCTAGAGAAGAATGGTGTGCAAATTGGTAAATATATGAATGAAGCATTCAAAAATATTTAGTGAAACCATACATCCTAACCACCAAACCATATAACTAATCATTGCCCAATTTAGAAATGCAATTGAGTAGTTTAAACTTGCCAAATAAGGAAAATTAGGGTTCTCGAGAGAACAATTACAAAAATGATTGATTTGGATTGCAAAATGACTCCCAATAAATTTAACAAGTGGAAAATCATACATACAATCCTTTTGTATGATTTTTATCATATATTTGTATCATTTGGTGATCGTGCAAGTATTTTTGTGAAATTTACAAATCGTTCAAGGTAAATCATACATTTGTACGATTTGGGCAAAAGCTATTACAAAACCTTGGGAATCATCTCAAAACCTCCCAAATAACCTCCCTCTTTGGTAATAATCTCCCCTATGCTACATTTGGCATCGTTTCCTAGTTAAATTTTGAAAATTGATAATATTTTTGTCAGAATTGGGTCAAAATAGTCACAATTGAGAAGGGTTTATGGTAAGACCCCAAGGTCTTACTATAAAATTATTAACAAATTAATGTAAATGTTATTGTAGGCCACTCAAATGGGGCTCCCTTGTAATCACTTTGCCGCTATATGGGGCTCCCTTATTTAGAATCTATGATTCTTATTCTTATTATTCTTCTTGGATGATTTGATATGGATAGCAAACCTAATATATATATCTACCCTAAAGCTACATTGGTGAAGAGACATGATGGTTCACGTTATGAAGGGTTGTAATGGTTCACTTTATAAGTTAATAATATAATAATTAAATGATTAATAATACTAACTAATACTAACTAATAATGTTAGGATTGAGACTCCTAACATGTCACCCTCCTTAAAAAGAGCTTTGTCCTCAAAGCTCAAAGTGAGAAGCTTTGTCCTTTGTTTTCCAAGAAGGATTTGTGTAAGTTATTGGAATCTTTTATGGCATCCTTTCATAGGCAGGGATATCGAGAAGGATGAAGCATTAGCGAGGGGTTGCCAAGAACAATAGTAGAATCTTCCTTAGGAAAATCATGATGAGGATGGGAGGGCAACCCTTGGGGTTCCTCAAATACTTTAGAATGATGCATCAAAAGTGATGGTAATGATTTCATATCATTTTTTGGTTCCTTGGTAGAGCCAATGGAGAAGGAGTGTGTAGTCACTTTGTTTTGGTTTCGAATAGGTTTGGTCATATGGCAAGAACTCACTATTGGTGAGGAAGGTGTGTGTAGGTCTTGTAGAGTGCATGTATGGCTAGAATTGATCACTTCGAGTATGTCTACCTCATCCTTGCTTGGTGCATCAATCACTTCTTGCACATCAACCTCATTGTCTTCATTATGATGAGTAGGTGCACTAGTCGCTTTGGACACAACTACCTCATCTTCTTGCTCTATGGAGAGACAAGGATCAACTTCCTTCAATAAATCCAATGTTAGTGTAGCGCATTTATGGTAGGGTCCAAATTGCTCATCACAATTATCGCAGAGGCCTTTTGCTCATCATTCCTTCATCTCCTCAAAGCTAAGACATTTAATTGGTAAATTTCAGTTAGGTTTGGGGGTTGTGTAAGTGTTTTTTGCCCTTCCATTATGCATAGGTTTGGGAGTGATGTAAGTGGTTGATGATTTTTCCATAGGTGGTTTCCCTAATCGTTGTTGTGCATTGATTTTATCTTCAGCTAATTTTGCCAATCCATAGGTCTACATCATGGTATAGGGATTGAACCTTGTCACCTCTATTCTAATTTCCTCTTTCAATCCACTAATGAAGCTATTGATAAGAATTGATTCATCCAACCCTATGTTGTGTTTGGTGATATCCTCAAACTGCATTTGATACTCACGCACAAAAGTGATTTGATGAATATCCTTGAGAAAATCCCACATGTTTGGGTCCCACATAGCTCTGATACCAAATGGTAAGACCCCAAGGTCTTACTATAAAATTATTAACAAATTAATGTAAGTGTTATCGCAATCCACTCAAAGGGGGCTCCCTTGTAATTGCTTTGTCGCTATAGGGGGCTCCCTCCTTTAGAATCTATGATTCTTATTCTTATTCTTCTTCTTGGATGATTTGATATGGATGGCCAACCTAATATATATATCTACCCTAAAGCTACATTGGTGAAGAGACATGATGGTTCACGTTATGAAGGGTTGTGATGGTTCACTTTATAAGTTAATAATATAATAATTAAATGATTAATAATACTAACTAATACTAACTAATAATGTTAGGATTGAGGATCCTAAAAGTTTATAAGTGAGAAGTGATGAATAAGAACCAATTGGAGGTGAATGATAGATATAATTTTGTGAAGATGTAGGAGATGAGATCAAGGAGAAGAGGAAATCTTAGTTAGAAGGAGCACAATAATTGATCAAAGGCAGACCATAAATAACTTGACAAACAAACTAATAATTGAACAAGTATGGACTTCAGAAGAAGGAGATACTGAAAGATGGGAGATGTTATTGGTAGATACAGAGGAAAGGGTACAAGAACCACCAAGGGTCAAATAGAATGTTGACGTAAGGGAAGATATTTATGGAAGAACTATTCAAGAAGATAATGAGTGGATGGTAACACCTGAAAAAGCGATAGAAAGGTTTCAAAAATGTGTAGATGATGGGAGTCAAGCACTAGAGCAACAAGATGCTAGGTCTTAAGAAATGAGAAATAGGGCCGTAGTCGATATTTCGATGAAGAAGGTCATGGATTGAGGATGCAAAAGAGGTTATGAGATGACTATTTGGTGAAAATAAGGTACCACAGATAGAAACATCCTTTGAAGAGAAGCATAGTGGAACACCCATCCAAGGAAGGAATTAATTTAAGATTCTAGAATATACCTCCTTAAGTGATGAGGAAGGAGATTCAATAATGGCTTGTATAGATACAAAATTAGGGAAAAAAAGATGCCCAACATTCATTAGGGAAGGGAAGGAGGACTTGAAAAGACACATTGAGATATGCATAGCCATTTGGAAAGTGAATGGTGTAAATCAACCAAATGAATGGTTGTAATTTTTTCTTGCTACACCAAGAGAAATTGCAATAGATTGGTATCTAAAGTGAGAGAATACAATAGCATTTCAAGTATGGAATATAATGAAGGATACCTTCATTGAATAATTAAAATCCTTGAAATATGATGGTGATATTTTCACTGAGATATACACCACGAAGTAAGATGTCGATGAGGGTGTAAAAAAATATAATCGATGACTAAAGCAATTAGTTGATAAGATGCATATGCCACCAGTAGATGCAATGATGAAGTGATGGTTTCTTTATGGGATACTGCTAAGATACAAAAATAATATGAAGGTAGTACCATCCTCAACTTACGAGTAAATTTTTTTGAGAGTGAGGTGAAGCATATGACAGTAGGAATCATAGCACATACTAGGCATGAAGATTCATATAGTGGTGAAGAAGATATAATACATAATAAAATCTAATAATTCCATAAGGTACTTGATAATATCATAAGAGAAGCCAAGAAAGATACATGGTGATATTAAAAATATATCTAGTGTATAGAATGTAAGGCCAAATGGCACTCAAATACAAATTGCCCTCGAAATGAATATTACCACATATGTAATGTTTTACAACACGAAGTGGTATAGTATCCATTTAAAGTGAAAGTCTACCCAAAAATCCTCATGATTCAATATCAACAAGAGAAACCAAAACCTTAAGGGAATGGATAGGTTGCAACTAGTGAAGGTTATAGAAATAGTCGACAAGGAGGAAAGCCAAATCAGGGTACTACACAAGGATGCCAAAGCCAATTATAGTATGATTCAGAAGGAAGATTGATCATAAAATATCATAATTTCCAGGATTGGAGGAATTTCATAAATACTTATCCTTCTTCTTAGATGATGTAGTCAACATAGAACAATACTACACATATGTGTAGATGGTGTGGTCCACGAAACCACAAAGAATTCAATTGTCCTAAGAAAGTGAGTTCAAGTGGCTCACAAAATGTGAATATATTAGACATTGACATACCCTTAGTGAAGGAAGATAAAACTAAGGAAAAAATTATAGCCGTAACATGGATTAAGGCCAAGAAAGACACTTACCCAAAACCTTCCAAGGAGAAGCAGATATGGTAGGTGGTGAAGAAGTTACTTGAAGAAGAAGCCAAGAAGGCTAAGTAAGTTAGGCTTGTAGAGCAAAATGAGTGAAATAATCCTTGCACATTGAAAGATAAGGTAATGGTACAAAATCTTGTGATATATATTTTGAATACAACCATCAAGATAAATATGGCTAGTGTAATGGAAATCATACCATCATTACATAAGGCAATGAAAGAGGAGGTGCAACCACAAAAAGTTATGGAGGTTGAGAGCTAAACTATATAGGAGGAATAAAAAAAGGGTTATTTCATGGATCCAACCATATTAATGATTGATGTTGGAAAGAAACTAGCATTAGTTCATATGGAGATAATGGGGCACAAATTAATACAAGTGATTGTGAATGGAGGATCCAATGTGAACGTGCTACTAGAAAATACTTGGAGAGATGTCGGTGCCCCATCCCTATGGTCACTAGGTTTTCGATTGTATGGTGCTGACCAGTACAAAATTGAAATAAAATAAGTACTGATAGCATATCAAGTGATAATCACTGACCAATAATTTATCTTGGATTTCATTGTGATTATGATGTTGAAGCTAGCATATGATACACTTATAGGAAGAGGTTGGCTATGAGTAGCCAAATTTAATCATAACTAGGAAATATGTCAGATCATGTTCAATAAAGGATAGTACAAATATATGATTAACCTAAAGAATCAAATAATTAGTGAGGATGTGGCCACGGCATATGATTCTAGTAGTTCTTTAGGCAAATAAGAATATGAACCTAAAAAATAGGGGATGTTGTACCTAGGATACTATAGTGAAGATGATGCATGATCTGATAGTGGACTTCATCACTAACATATGGAGGAATATGAGATGTTTCAATGCATGTTCATCATGATGCATGAAATCGAAAGAAGACAAAAACAATGAGCTAAGTTGAATGAACCTTAGGAAGTACCATTACGTAATCAAAATCCACCATAGGAGGATGAGGATATGGGGAACACATGCCTATTTACATAAGGGTTAGAAGCAATATCTATTGTAGAAATATAAGAATTGACACCTCACCCTGGTGAAAGAAGAAGAATGCAAGTACATGTAATGTTCATAGATAGAATGAACTAAATTTTAGAAGAGGAGGAACATAGGATTATCTAAGTAACCTTGCACTAGTACCATTAGAAACTAATTAGGAATTATAGGAAGAAGCCAACCAATTGGAGGAAGTAGTGTATCCATAGCTCGAACAAAGAGAGTTGCCTTGCATAGAAAAAGATCAACACAGGATATGACTAATGGTATAGTATGAGGATATAATTGATGCCTTCGATAGGGATATTCAATATTTAAATGAATGTGGAGCCACAAAAGAAGAACTACAAATAATATCTTCATTAGCTCAGATAGGTATGATGTAATAGAGAATGCAATATCAAGCACAATAGTTGCAAGAGGAGTATGAGGTATTACAAGCACATAATGCAAGGCTTCATAGATAGATCATTCAAGATATGGATGACACCATGAAACAAATTGAGGAGAAATAGGTTTCACAACAAATAGAACTAGGTAAAAGCAGTGAAAGTAGCAAGGAAGTACCTCAAACAAGGGTGAATCCACAAGCAAGGACAAGTTCTCAAGGAGAGGAAAGCTCCCAAGTTGAAACATGAGGTCCCATGCATGAGCCACTGGTTACAAAAAGTAATTGAGGTAGTATGGTGAGACATTAAGCAAGAACTAATATATATTAGATCCCCAAGGAAACTTACATAATCAAGTGATTCTATAAATGGGGCAATTCCCTATCTAGTAAGAGAAAATTACCAAGAGAGTGGTAGTGATGACCTCTTTGCACAACTTGAAGCACTCCATGCTCGACTAGATTTAGATACCTATGAGATAGCCTATTAGCAATTGTGAATGCAAATAAAAGATGTTAGAAGAATTTTGTAAATAAGTAAATTTCCAATGGAGTGGTCATCACAAAAAATTGATAGTCGTAATGACTTGAGTATAGAGTCTGATTTTTAGAAGAGCATAGGGAGACTTTGATAAGTTATTCCCCACAATATTGCTTTGAAGAAATATATTGGATGAAATGACTAATGCATGCACATCATTAGATAATATCATTACAATTATTGGTACTGTAAGCATCAATAACTAATGGACATCTAACCAATATAGAGTTGGTGGAGGTAATTCTGAGCACTTGGGAAAGAAGAGAACCCAATTGACAACATGATCGACCACAAAGAACCCTAAGTCCCATAGGGTGGGAAACATATTAGATAGGAGGATAATAATCACCTAGAGGTAGGAGGAGAAGGATACAGTCTGCTACTCAAATATGTATTGGGGATGCACCACTCGCATGTTATAGATTGTATATTTCGTGCATGTATGACTAGAATGGTGTGGAATAGGGACATTGTGGCAATGGAATTATACTAATTTTGAACTCTTAACCATGGATAATGTTGAGGAATTGATATTTCACATTATTATTTTTGTACAAAAATATTATTATATTGTTGTATGATTTCTTGAAATATTGGTGATGATAATAATTCAATGGCAATGAGTTAGGGTTTGCATGTTGTGGGATTATGTTGACAATTGCATTAGAAAGATAAACCAAATATTTATTGAAGAAGAATGGTGTACAAAATCATAAATATATGAATTAATAATTCATAAGGATTTGATGAAACCATACATCCTAACCACCAAATTGTATAACTAGTCATTGCCCAATTTGGAAATGCAATTATGTAGTTTAAACTTGCCAAAAAAGGAAAATCAGGGTTCTCGAGAGAATGATTACAAAAATGATTTATTTGGATTGCAAAATGAATTCCAAAAAATTTACCAAGTGGAAAATCATACACACCATCTTGTTTTATTATTTGGTGACTGTGCAAGCATTTTTGTGAAAGTTGCAAATCGTTTAAGGTAAATCGTACACTTGTACAATTTGGGCAAAAGTTGTTACAAAACCTTCAGAATCATCTTCAAACCTTCCAAATCACCTCATACTCAGGGAATACTCTCCCATATGCTAAATTTGGCACTATTTCCTTATTAAATTTTGATAATTGACAACAATTTTGTCAAAATTGGGTGAAAATTTTCACAATTGAGAAGGGTTTACAAGTGACAAGTGGTGAGTAAAAACCAATTAGAGGTGAATGATAGATACAATTTTGTGAATATGTAGGATATGAGATCAAGGAGAAGAGAAAATCCTAGTTATAAAGGGCACAATAATTTCTCAAAGGGATACCGTGAATAACTCAATGAATGAATGAATAATCAAACAAGTATGGACTTCAGAAGAAGGAGATACTAAAAAGTGGGAGATGTTGTTGGTAGATATGGAGGAAAGGGTACAAGAAGCACCAAGTATCAAAGAGAATTTTGATGTAAATAAATATGTTTATGGAAGAACTATGCAATAATATAGTGAGTGGATGGTAATACTTGAACAAGCGATAGGAAGGTTGAAAAGGGGTGTAGAGGATGGGAGTCAAGCACCAGAGCAATAGGATGTGAGGTCTTAGTAAGGAGAACAAGGGCCACATTTGATATTATAATGAATAAGGTCATGGATTGATGATGCACAAGAGATTAGGATATGACTATTTTGTGAAAATAAGGTACCACATATAGAAACATTTGATGAAGAGTAGAATAGTGGAACACCCATCCAAGGAAGGAATTCATTTAATATTCTGGAAGATACCTCCTCAATTGATGAGGAAGGAGATCAAATAATGGATAGTATAGCTACAAAATTAGGGAAAAAAATATTCCCAACCTTCATGGACGAAGGGAAGGAGGAACCAACAATACACATCAAGATATGAATAGACATTTGGAAAGCGAATGGTGTAAATCAACTAGATGAATGGTTGTAATTTTTCTTGCTACATTATGAGGACTCACAATATATTGGTATCTAAAGTTAGAGAATACAACGAAATTACAAGAATGGAATACAATGAAGGATGCCTTCATTGAAGAATTCAAACTCTTGATATATTATGGTGACATTATCATTGAGATATACACCATGAAGCAAGATGTTGATGAGGGTGTAAAAACATATAATCGATGACTAAAGTAATTAGTTGATAAGATGTAAATGCCACTAGTAGATGCATTGGTGAAGCAATGGTTTCTTTATGGGCTACTGCTAAGATGAAAAAATAACATGAAGGTAGTACCATCATCAACTTACAATGAAGTGCTAGAAAAATCATAGAATTTTGAGAGTGAGGTGAATCAGATGATAGTAGGAATCGTAGCACATACTAGGTATGAATATTCAAATAGTGGTGAAGAAGATACAGTACATCAAACCTTCCAATAATTTCATATACGATTTGATAATATCATAGGAGAAGCTAAGAAATATGCATGGTGAGATCAAAATAACATATAGTGTACAAAATTTAAATCCAAAGGGCATTCAAATACAAATTGTTGTCAAAATGAATATTGCCACATATGTAATATTCTAGTACATGAAGTGGTATAGTGTCCATTTAAAGTAAAATTCTACCAACAGACCCTCACGATTCAAGATCAAGAGGAGAAACCAAAACCTCAAGGGAATGGATAGGTTGCAACTAGTAGAGGTTATAGAAATAGTCGACAAGGAGGAAGACTAAATAAGGCTAATAAACACGGATTCCAAAGCCAATTATAGTATGATTCAGAAGGAAGACCGACCATACAATATCAAATTTTCTAAAAGTGGGGATATTTCATAGAGAAGTATCTTTCTTCTTATATGATGAAGTCAACATAGAACAATACTACACATATGTGTATATGGTGTGGTCCAAGGAACCACAAAGAAGTCAATTATCCTAAGAAAGTGAGTTCAAGTGATTCACAGAATGTGAATTTCTTAGACATTGACATACCCTTAGTGAAGGAAGATAAAACTGAGGAAGAAGTGCTAGTCATAACATGGATTAAGGCAAAAAATACTTATCCAAAACTTGCAAAGAAGAAGTAGAGATGGTATATGGTGAAGAAGGTACTTGAAGAAGAAGATAAGAAGGCTAATCAAGTTAGTGTTTTCGAGCAAAAGGAGTTAAATAATCCTTGCACATTGAAATATAAGGCAATGGTACAAAATTTGGCAGTATATATTTTGAATACAACCATCAAGATAAATATGGGTAGTCTATTGGAAGCCATACCATCATTACATAAGGAAATGGAAGAGGAGGTACAACCACAAAAAATGATGGAGGTTGAGAACCAACCTATATAGGAGGAAGAACAAAAGGGTTATTTCATGGATCCAACCATATTAATGATTGATGTTGGAAAGAAACTAGAATTAGTTCATATGGAGATAATGGGGCACAAATTAATAAAAGTGATTGTGTATGGAGGGTCTAATGTGAACGTGCTAATAGAAAATTCTTGGATGAAGAATGGTGCCCCATCCCTATGGGCACCATGTTTTTTATTATATGGTTCTGACCAATATGACATTGAAACAAATGAAGTATTTATATCATAGCAAGTGATAATCATTGACCAAGAATTAATCTTGGATTTCATTGTGATTATGATGTTGAAGCCAACATATGATGCACTTCTAGGAAGAGGTTGGCTACGAGTAGCCAAATTTAATCACAACTAGGAAAAATATCACATCATGTTCAAGAAAGGAAAGCACAAATATATGATTAACCTGAAGAATCAAAGAATTAGTGAGGATGTGGCCATGATATATGAGTCGAGTAGTTCTTTAGGTGAAGAATAATATGAACCTAACAAAGAGGGGATGTTGTACGTATAAGACTATAGTGAAGATGAATCCTAATATGATAATGGACTTCTTCACTAGTAGATGGAGGAATATGAGATGTTTCAATGCATGTTCATCATGATGCATGAAATTGAAAGAAGACAACAACAAAGAGATAATTTGAGTGAACCTCAGGAAGTACCATTACGTAATCAAGATCCACCATATGAGGATGATGACATGGGGATCACATACCTATTTATATAAGGGGTGGAAGCAAGACCTATTGTAGAAATATAAATACGACACCTCACCCTTGTGAAAGAATGTGAATGCAAGTAAATATAAGATTCGTAGATAGGATAAAACAAATTTTAGAAGAGGAGGAACACAAGATCCTCTAAGTAACCTTGCACTAGTACCATTAGCAAATACTTAGGAATTATAGGAAGAATCCAACCAATTGGAGGAAGTAGTGTATCCATATCTTGAACAAAGAGAGTTGCCCCACATAGCAAAAGGTCAACATAGGATATGACTGATGATTCAGTATGAGGATAGAATTGATGTCTTTGATATGGATGTCCCAAATTTAAATGAATATGGATCCAAAAAAGAAGAGCTAGAAGGACTCACTCCATTAGCTTAGATAAGTATGCTACAATAAAGAAAGCAATATCAAGCATAATAGTTGCAAGAGGAGTACGAGGTATTGCAAGCACATAATGCAAGGATTCATGGATAGATAATTTAATATATGGATGATACCATGCAAAAAATTGAGGAGCAATAGGTTTCAGAGCAAATAGAACTAGGTACAAGAAGTGAGAGTAGCAAGGAAGTAAATCAAAACAAGGGGGAGTCCACAACCAAGTACAAGTTCTTAGGGAGAGGAAAGCTCCCAAATTGAAACATGAGGTCCCATGCATGAGCCACTAGTTACAAAAGAAGTAATTGAGGTAGTATGGTGATACATTAAGAAAAACCTCACATATCTTGAGCCCAAGGAAACTTACATGAAGAATCAAGTGATTACAACAATGGGAGGATGCTCTATCTAGTAAGCCAAAGTGACCAAGAGAGTGGTAGTGATGACCTCTTAGCACAACCAGAAGCATGCCATGCTCGACCAGATATAGATACCTATGAGATAGCCTATTAGCTATTGTGAAGGTAAATAAGGGATGTTAGAAGAATTTTGCAAATAAGAGAATTTCCAACGAAGTGGTCAACACAAATAATGGATAGTAATAATGACTCGAGTATAGAGTCTATTTTTTTAGAAGAGTATTTGATAAGTTGTTCCCCTTAATGTTTCTTTGAAGAAATATATTGGATGA
The DNA here is from genome assembly GCA_028583015.1 of Wollemia nobilis. Classification (NCBI taxonomy): domain Eukaryota; kingdom Viridiplantae; phylum Streptophyta; class Pinopsida; order Araucariales; family Araucariaceae; genus Wollemia; species Wollemia nobilis. Next base: position 280,558 of record JAQPPZ010002445.1, on the reverse strand, counting down.
AATTACTAATGTATGCACATTATTAGATAATATCATTACTATGATTGCTACCACAACCATCAAGAACTAATAGGCACCTAACCAATATAGAGTTGGTGTAGGTAACTTCGAGCTCTTGGGAAAGACGGAAACCTAGTCAAAAACATGATCGACCATAAAGAACCCAAGTTCCATAGGATGGTAAACATGTTAGAGGGGAGGATTATGATCACCTAGAGGTAGGATGAAAATGATACAATATCCTAATCCAATATGGCATGGGGATACACCACTTGCATATTATAGATTGTGTATTCTGTGCAAGAATGGCTAGAATGGTGTGGAATAGGGACATTGCAACAATGGAATTATACTAATTTTGAACTGTTAACCCTAGAGAATGCTGAGGAATTGATATTGAAAATTTTTATTGCTGTAAAAAGTTTTTATTAAGTTTTTGTATGATTTCTAGAAACATTGGTGATGATAATAATTCAATGGAAATGAATTAAGGTTTGCATGTTGTGGGATTATGTTGACAATTACATTAGAAAGATAACTCAAATATTTCCTGGAGAAGAACAATGTGCAAATTGGTAAATATATGAATGAAGCATTCATAAGTATTTGGTGAAACCATACATCCTGACCACCAAACTATATAACTAATAATTTCCTAATTTGTAAATGCAATTGTGTAGTTTAAACTTTCCAAATAAGGAAAATCAGGGTTCTCGAGAGAACGATTATAAAACTAATTGATTTGGATTGAAAAATGAATTCCAATAAATTAACCAAGTGGAAAATCATACACACCATTCTATTGAATGATTTGGTGACCGTGTAATCATTTTTGTGAAAGTTGCAAATCATTCAAGGTAAATCATACACTTGTACGATTTGGGTAAAAGTTGTTCCAAAACCTTGGGAATCATCTCTGAAACTTCCAAATAACCTCCTCCTATGGGAATTTAGGTACCTAAAATATGTCATATTTAGTATAATACTCATATGGACACACCCAAAGACCATCTTAATGATCTTAGACCTTTCCAAGAGCTAGCAGCGGTCTTAACCACTCAAAAGGGTAGTTTTAGCACATATAGGCTTAGCCACTATCAATCAGAGTGGCTGCCACACCTGGACACTAAAGCTAAGAGTGGCCACACCTAGCCATTGATATAGATAGTGGATAGCACCAAAACATAGTCTGACCATGAATACAGGCCCACATCACATAGTCTAACTACACTTTGCATTGTTTGTGGGAGGATTTTGGCGTGGAACTCGTAGAGTTCCTCTTGACTACCCCTTAAATGCAAATTTGTGACTGATCCTTCCCATTTGTATGGTTTTTTGCATACAAATTCATATTTTTGCTTCTCCAAGAATCCAATATCTAGATCTAGATATGAATCTGGGAGGTCTACATTTGGAATCCCCCAAGCAAAGCAAAAGATCCACGAATATCAAAATTTTATGCAGTGAAGCTCTAGCCGATTGGAGAGTAATTCAATATTTATTATAGAAGTAGTGAAGCTCTACCCAATTTAGTGATGGTTTCTATCCATAAAACCATTTAGATCAAACATGTTTCATATCCAATCAGTGCACAAACACAAAGGGTGACCCTTGAACATCAATTTGGGTGAGGAATATAGTGCTACAACCCTTGGTTCACGAGGAGAAAGGTTTCACTTCATGTTCGCTATCCTTGATAGTGGCCCACAGGCATAGCCTAGGGTTTTAGATATTATTATCCAAGTTCTAGCTTAGATCTATTACTACCTTTTACTTTATTAATTAGTTTTAGCATAGATTTGATTTCTTTAATGCATTTGCACTGTTATTTCCTAAGTTATACACACATTTATCATTCAATTTTATTGCATTTGATATTATTATGCTTATGTATCATGTTTATCAAATATACTAATAAAAGCCTCATCAAGAGAGGCTTCCCATACTACTAATAGTGTTTTGTTATTTCTATGCATACAAGTTACAGGTTCATAGGACTGATTCAAGGTATTCTACGCATAATATCCTTCCAATATGAGATAAGGAGGAGGTATCTATAAGACCTCATACAATTTCATGTGCAAGGTCAGGAGGCCTACGAAAGCACACCACCCCCTTGCAAGGGGACATCTTCACCATTACTTCTACTTGTATCTTATTGTATCGAACTCGGTATCCCTAAGAGGGACTGATGTGTAACCAGGATTTACAAATATTAATAAAAGATCTTTCTTTATTTGTCATTTTCATGTTATGTGTGCTTTATGGTCTTTCATTTTGATATAATATTGCAAGTAGTGTAGATGTGCACGCTTATCGAGATTGCACAGATGTAAATCATGGTGGGAGACCCTCCTAGTTTTTTTTAGCTATTTTGATTATGTTTTCATGCTTTTTATGAGTGTAGGTTTAGATACTCTGGTTGACAATGGCCAGCAGATAGAAACCGTTTTTGAAGTCAATGACCAGTAGCAATCGCTCTAGTCAATAGCGGCTAGCAAAAAAGTGTAGTAGAGGGTAAATATTTCATCATCATACAAGAATTTTAGGTTGGTACTACTCCTTGATTTTATGTCTTTCTATGTCTGCAATTTAATTTCAGAAAACAACAAGAACAACAACATTTTTATTTAAGAAAACATAATAAAATGATAAAAGGAAAATGCATTGAAGCTTTCTAGTTTTTTTAGCTTTCTTCTAGTCACTTCTAAGAATAGAAAACCTTTATTTTCAAGGTCTACCCTAGTATCCAAAAGTCTGGATTGTTGTTTTTTAAGCTTGCTTGCATGTGGCCCAACTAGAGGTTGTTGCATCACAAAGTAGAAATTGCATTATCTGAAATTCATTTAGATTAGTTAGAGATGCATTTTCTGAAATCAAACATTATTTTTAGGCATATAGGGAAATAATCATGAGTGCTCTTTGATGCATAGCTTTCCATTATAAAAATATAAAAATAACCCCACACACCACATATCACTTTAACGCTAGTGAGTTGGAGGTCATGACAAACCACTGGTAGATATCAACGAGGTGGCTTTCATCTCCACCCACTACCTCAAATCTTGTGTACCTATTATTATTTTCCAATACCATCTCCAAGATCCATCATAACTCATGGTAAATTTGCATGTATCTCTCTTTGAAGAGGTATATCATTGACTACGGGTGAACTAGGTGAGTACCGAGAGGACCTATGCTCACTAACTATGTGTGGACTTCATTATCACACATTATAGATTGAATTATGTGACCTAGACTTCATCACTAGGTTTTCAAGCTACGAGTATACAGGTGAAATCCATTTGAACACAAGAATACCATCCAATGGAATGCAAAATATGTGATACAAGGTATTATTTACAAACAATGCATCAAAACACACAAAATAGCTTAGGGAACACACATTAATACATAAATGAGATAAGAAGATAATTCACAATCATCATGGTATACACATGAAGCAACCACCCTCGATCCAACACCGAGGCAAAAATTGACGCTCCCCATAGTCATAGTTACAATAACATTGAGCCACCCACCCACAATGTCTCTAGATAAAGTTTAGCAAGTCTTAGGGGTGATAACTCAACCCTTGGGGCGACTCCTCAAAAAACCCCAATGAGAGAGCCATATCTTGGTTCCCCTCATGGTATACATGAAGAGGCATCAAGGCATCATCACATAGACATGAGGAGGCATCAAGGCCTTCATCATCACATAGACATGAGGAGACATCAAGACCTCCATGCTCACATAGATATGCAAAAGCCTCAAGACCTCCATCATTAAACAAACATGAGGAGGTCTCAAGGTCTCCATCATCACAACAACATGCGGAGGCCTCAAGGCCTCCATAATTAAATAAACATGCAGATGCCTCAAGTCATCCATCATCATAAAGACATGTGGAGGCCTTAAGAACTCCATCATCACACGGACATGAGGAGGCATCAAGGCCTCCATCATCACATAGGCATGCAGGGGCTGCAAGGCCCCAAACTTCACATGACACACTTAATGATAGATCAACCCATTAAGGGGAAATACACTAGGCATGTGCCCAATAGAACATTGAGAGCATCTTATAGCCTCCCAGAAGATGGGAGGATACCCCTAGATTATGATCTCATTGGTGCTAATGGGACTCCACAATATCGGTCATGGAAGACAAGACAACTTGATGATTTGGATCGAGTTTCCTTGAGACCAACTTAAAGAAGCATTGCCACCACACATTCTTCTTTAGGAAGTTCACATAGCATAACCACAAGATTCACCAATGAACCAAGAGAATATTCAAAGCAGCCCTGCAGCACATAAACTATCTTCGACCATCGGGGTACACAACATATATCACAATACATAGAGCAAGTAGCCCTAATAGAAAATGGTAAGAACATAGCAAGAGCCTCTCTGAGAGGTCTATCCATTAGAACTCCTCACACAAAGTTAGAGAGGCATGAACCTTCAATAGCAGGTCAATATGAATGCATATGTATATTAGAAGAAGAGTTGCACATTGAGAGAGAGCATTTGGAAACTCTCGATCAATAAGAACAAAGGAAAAGGTGTCTGCACCTACATGAGAAACACTTGAGAGAGGAAAAGGTTGAGTGCGAAGAGCAAGTGGGTAGACTATCTCGGGTCAAATTACACATAGGTTGTGAGGAATACCAATATGATATATGTGCCAATTCTCAGCATGAGAGATGCACTAGACAAAGGGATGAGAGCACTCACCATGCCTCACAACATCAACAATGCCTGGATCTATAACATACACAACTTAATGAGGAACAAACATGGAAGGAAGATCAGGAGTAGACTTATCCTAAACCTCCATTCGTGGTCATGGGATATGAAGAAAAATTCCCAAATAAGGCAAACATAGGATTACCTCCCTTACCACCGCAAGTAAACCTTTAAGAATAGGAGATTATTTCTTCGAAGGTGTAGCAAATAATTGTTGAGAGAGTCAAATATCTTGATAAGTAGGACACGATTGGGCAAAATATGACTTTGAGCAAAATACACAACCAACCTTTGTACCCCTCAGTACTAAGTCCTGCATACCCTAGGTACTTTGAGATGCCTAGGCTAGACAAGTTCAAATGAGAGGAAGACACACAAGAAAACTCTATAAATTTCATGAATGCATACTTTTAGCTTGAGTAGAATGATGCCCTAATGCTAAGAATGTTTATCATGATGTTATCAGGCACATAAACTCAATGGTTCAATCAACTACCCAAGCACAACATCATCAACTTTGAGCAACTAGTGAATGCATTTCTTGAATGCTTCTCCTTTGATGTCAAGAAGAATGTGAACCTATTCGATCTGACCAAATTAAAGCAATATGATGATGAGCCAGTTATGGACTATAGGAATTTATGGAGGAAGATAATGGCAAAACTACCATTCTTCATTCCCACTAAAGAGCTCACATGAATGTTCACAAAGAGCTACACCAAATACATCTCATTGCTATTACAACTATAGTAGTATGAAACATTCGAAGAAGCCTTGGCTCAAGCCAAGATTATAAAGGACATAAATATTTATGAAGGAGACCTCAAGCTCCAAAAAAAAAGAGTGGAATAATAACAACTGCAATAAGAATCAACAAAAGTAGGCCAAGCCAGCTCAAGTCAACCAGGTTGTTTTAAGCACACCAAAGGGAGGCAATAGCCAACAATCATAGACTATTAGGATCACCCCCCATCGACCAATTACAACCTGTAACCACCAAAAAGGCTCACACCCGATCTAACTATCATAATTGAAGAAAGATACACAAATAGGCATGTATAATTCGATAACAAGAAATAACATGAATACAATGAATCCTTTATTAATTTCAATGGAGTCAAATTATAGATTCGTCCCTCTTAGGGATACCCATTTGATACATCAATTACAATAGTGTCTAATCCCTATCAAGGGTAGGTGTGATAAAAATGCCCCTCAGGGTGACACGAACTACTCTAGGGTGTTGATGTCCCTCTTCTTTGAGTTGATGAAGGAATTGGATGCTTTATCTCTCCTTCAAATCCTATTCCCTGCAATCAAGAAACAACAAGAAGCAATTAGTAACAAAGGAGGACTCTCTTGATGAGGCTTTTGGAGGAATGTTGCATAAATAATAGCATGAAATCAAGAAAGCATTTAAAACTATCAATCTATGCAAGAAATGAGGATATTTGTAATATAGCATGTAAATAAATCATTAGAAAAATAATGCATGGATCAGATAACAAAATAGAAGCATAGAGGTGCATAAAAGATCCAAAAATCTCCTAATTAATGCAAAACATAAACTATCTATTCTAAGCTAATTCCTATGGTTAGAATTCTTCTAAACTATAATTAAACCTAAGAAATGATTAATCTAACCTATTTAACTGGACAAAAATAAAAAGAGTAAGGTGATCTATCACCTGTTGCAAACCATAGCTCTAGTGAGCGATCTGCACTATGAACCGTGGCTGACAGTCATGGTTTGAACTTTGATAAGTTTACCCTCAAAATTAGGGATAGTGGGATCAATGTCCTTGTCCAAATTGATTTTCAAGGGTCACCTTAGTTGTCCTCAGACTAATTTTACGGTCAATTCAATGTGAAGGGCCTTCGTTTTCCCGAATTTTCATTTCTTGATCCTCCTAGACACCTAGGGTATCCATAATGCAATTCATCATGAATGGTGGCAAAAGAATTGGGGATTAAGTGCAATAGCTCTATCTCTTAGTATAATCAATTTAAGTGTATAATTTTCTAGGGCTTCATTGCTCAAATATTCAATGCTTACTCCTCTTTTTATCCCCATTTGGAGGGGGTAGTTATAGCATGCCCTTAGGGCTAGAGGTGGCTTCATGGAGAAGCCAAGACCAATAAGGGTGGTTAGGATATTTGGGATGGAAGCCTATAGAATTTTCTATCCTTCAACTACATTCTTCTAGATATTTTGGCCTTTCCAACCAATTTGGCTCAGATGGAAGGCCTAACTGAACTTCAATTAAGATCGCAGGTCACAATTACGGTCCAAACTATAGACCGTAGGTGTCACCCGTACTTTAGACTGGAGACCATAGGTATGAGCTACGGTTCAAACTACTTAGGAAAAAATGCCTAAATTGAGTGGTTATAACCACTGCTCTATCTTGGAGTCTTCCCTAGATCCTCCAATGGTCTTTGAGCATGTCCATAGGAGTGGTCACCCTCGACATGATGCATTTTAGGTGTCTACAAATGCCTCTTTTGAGATGCATTGTGAGATTGAACAACACTGAGAAAAAATATACATCCTAAAATGATGTCTAAGGTTCTATGATGATCATTAGTCAGATCAACATTAGATGTCCCATGTACAACAAAAGGATGCACATATTGGAATCATTGCTTCCAACTTGTGAAAGGCTTACATTTTGACAAGTCTGCCCTCATCATCAGATGTTTAGATAGCATCAATGCCAAGTATGGGTATCTTCTAACCCATAAATATGAAGGATGAGAGTTACAAACCAATTATCATATTTATTGTTTACCCCAAGAAAAGGGGGAAGCTTCTGATAGTTGACAATGATTCATAAGAACGAACATAATTTTGACAAGGTCAGGGGATCTACGATCTCAGGGATCTTTTGCTATCTTTTATTATGATTATGAAATTATGACTACACCCTAAAGAGATGAGTCAATGAGGGTAATGAAAATGTATGAAGCGACAATATCGCTTGACCATAATGAATGATTCTGAACAAATTAAGATTCAATCCTTTTAATGCCTTGGCTAGGACTTGTTCATCTTATGATTGCAACTCTTAGTAGTATTGGCACATTTCTATCCCATGGAGCAGTCAGGCTACAATAGCCATCTTAAGGAATCAAAATGATACAAATGCAATTAGACTTGTGTTGAATCATATTTGTCGATGATTTTCTAAAAGATATCATAAAAGAAATGATAATTTTACCCCAAATGTCCTTATGGTGATTTACTCATCTTGTTAGATTGCATGGATCGCAACTCGCTGCAACCGCCAAGTGTAAATGATAAATCACTGAATATGAGGCACATTTGGTTTTTAATTATTTGATTTTTTTGTTTTAATTTTGCATGTATTTGATTGGTCCTGGTGATTTTAATATCACCAAATTTACAATTTTAATCATTTATTTTGAATTTTTATTTGATGGAATTCATTAATTTGCTCTTTTAGACCTTCCCACGATGGGTTTTGAGTGCATTTAATGCTAGTTGTGGACCACAAGTATGGTCTATGATTTAAATTTCAAAATTTTGGGAACAGTGGATCAGACCTGTGGGCGGAAAACTTTAGTTTCGAAACCACAGGTGTCAGATGCGGTTCATCGATACTAGGAAAACCTATAAATTGAATTCCCATTTGAAAATTTTTTATTATTTTCTTGCAAGCATTAGCAATTTGAGAGCTCTAAGAGTGAGTGAATATTTCCTAATCCGAAACTCTACCACACTCTACCATGATTATACTCCTCTACCTCAATGGCAGATCCTGATCAGCCATCTACTAGCCGAGGCCAGGGTGTAGGCAAGGTAACTCAAAACTGAGACTTCACACTCAATACTAGTAAAATGAACCACATTAACTAATGTGGATAATGAACCTAACTAAACTATTGATAATGACCCCCACTAGGCTAGGCTAGCTTTAGAAATTTAATTTAATGTCTCAATGGTCTAGGATGGTACCCAAAATGGGTGCCATTCCTAAAATGTAGTTGGTATTTGTAGTTCCAATTGACAAATTGATCACCATCTATAACCACCAAAAATCCTCACACCCAATCTAACTATCGCAATTGAAGAAATATACACAAATAAGTATGCATAATTTGATAACAAGAAATAACATGAATACATGAAATCCTTTATTAATTTCAATGGAGTCAAATTATAGTTTCGTCCCTCTTAGGGATACCCATTTGATACATCAATTACAATAATGTCCAATACCTATCAAGTGTAGGTGTTATCAAAATGCCCCTCAGGGTGACACGAACTACTCTAGGGTGTCGATGACCCTCTTCTTCGCGTTGAGGAAGGAATTGGATTCTTTATCTCACCTTCAAATCTTGTTCCCTACAATCAAGAAATTATAAGAAGCAATTAGTAACAAAGGAGGCCTCTCTTGATGAGGATTTTGGAGGAATCTTGCATAAAGAATAGCATGAAATCAAGAAAGCATTTAAAACTATCAATCTATGCAAGAAATGAGGAGATTGTAATATAGCATGTAAAGAAATCATTAGACAAATAATGCATGGATCAGATAACAAAATAGAAGCATAGAGGTGCATAAAAGATCCAAAAATATCCTAATTAATGCAAAACATAAACTATCTATTCTAAGCTAATTCCTATGGTTAGAATTCTTCTAAACTATAATTAAACCTAAGAAATGATTAATCTAACCTATTTAACTGGATAGAAATGAAAAGAGTAAGGTGATTTGTCACCTATTGCAAATTGTAGCTCTAGTGAGCGATCTGCACTATGAACCATGGCTGACAGTCGCGGTTTGACCACTGATAATTTTACCCTCAAAATTAGGGATAGTGGACTCAATATTCTTATCCAAATTGATGTTCAAGGGTTGCCTTAGTTGTCCTCAAATTTATTTGGTGGTCAATTCGATATGAAGGGTCTTCGTTTGCTCAAATTTGAATTTCTTGATCCTCCTAGGAACATAGGGCATCCATAATGCAATTCATCATGAATGGTGGCAAATGGGTTAGGGATTAAGTACAATAGCTCTATCTCTTAGTATACTTAGTTTAAGTGTACAATTTTCTAGGGCTTCGTTGCTCAAATCTTCAATGCTTGCTCCTCATTTTCTCCCTATTTGGAGGGGGTAGTTATAGCATGCCCTTAGGGCTAGGGGTGGCTTCATGGAGAATCCAAGACCAAGAAGGGTGGTTAAGACAGTTGGGATGAAAGCCTCTGGAATCTTCCATCTTTCAACTACCTTATTCTAGATATTTTGGCCGTTCCAACCAATTTGGATTGGATGAAAGGCCTAACTAAACTTTAGTTAATATCGTAGGTCCAGTTGCGGTCTAGAATGCAGACCATAGGTGTCACCCGTGGTTTAGACTGGAGACCATAGGTTTGGGCTATGGTTCAGAATACTTAAGCTAAAATGCCTAAATTGAGTGGTTAGAACCACTACTCTATCTTGGAGTCTATCCAAGATCCTCCATATGGTCTTGTAGCATGTCCATATGAGTAGTCACCCTCGACATGACGTGTTTTAGGTGTCTACACAACCCAAAGAACAATCAAGGTCAAAACAAGGAACATGGATCACCTTGCCATTCACACCTCTTTCATAATCAATGAAATCAATATTTAATTAGTTAAGCAAGACACAAAGAATCAAATTTCTTGATATACAACTTTGGGACCCTAATCATCCCAAGCCAAGGGTATACAGGTAAGATTAGTATTACCCATATCATAGACAACAAGGGCATGATATCAAGGTGTGTGTCAATTTCAAGCATGTTGTATTGAGAAGGGTGAACTAAAAGTTGACAAACCATTAGCACCCGATAATAGATATGGGTATATTCAAAAACCCATTGCCAAATCATGAGATCCCAGGGTTCAGGGCACCCAAGTCAACTAAGTTCGAGTTGAACCGCCCACTCAGGGATGCATTGAAATGGTTGATATAGTCAACATGATAAATAAGAGTTGGAGATATGGCCAAGTAGAGCCTCCAAAAGTTCCTATTCATATCCTGACTGCACATCGATAGAGGTAGGTGCAAAACAATCCTTTGGGTCTACCACCATGACCTGTGGTAACTATTTGGAGTATACTGGAGCAAAATCTACAAATGACTCTGGCCAAGTTGTCAACTTATGAACTCATACAATAATCTCATAGGCACAAGGAGACTTTTATGGATATCTTGAGATTGATCGAGCTCCAAACCTAGAACCTAGATGCGTTCACACACTTTATGGGGCAAGTACAGTAGTACTAAGAGCCTATGATCCATTTCTATGATCATAAAATCAAAGTAGTGCCTACTACCATAGCAGAACCACATTTGCATATCATCATGTCAATCAATGACATACGCTTCAAGTGGGTTCTAATTGACATGGGCTCATCGATTAACATTATCACAAAAAAGGCTATAGGGCACTTGAAAATCCCTAGGTCCAACATTGTCTCAACCTCCTATACATTGAGAGCTTTCAATAATGCATTATGCTCCACAATGGGTACAATTGTTCTACCTATAAAGGTAGGTCATAAGACCATCCTCATGATGTGTCACGTATTGGAGGGGTCAATGCAATACAACATCCTCTTACGACATCCATAGATAAGGGACATGCAGTGTGTTCCCTCAATCTTGCACCAATGTATCAAGTATGTACACAAGGAACAAGTGCATGTGGTTCATCAAATGAAGAGTCATTTAAATATGTGCATTACGTTGACTTGTTGGAGGACTTCATCCTTCCATTGACACACCTATACATAAGGCCTTCATCCCCCATCACACATCTAGAGAGTAAGTCTAAATCTGTGCGAGGTGACCTATCGACATCATCACCACCTCCTACATCTAAAGCTACTGGTGCTTTTAAGAAACCCATGATACCCAAAGCAAAGGACTCTCAGAAGCTAAAAGCACCCCTAGTGGAGGAAGGACCTAAAGATCTTTCAACTATAGTAGCTATGGAAATTATAAATCCCATGGAAGAGGAATATTCCTAGGACATAGATGAGGAGGTACCTCAACCTGCCTTGCCTACTTTATCAATAGTGTCATCTACACCCCAGGTTACAATTGACTTAGCCAACACAAGTTTAGGTGAGTATCTTGTGCAGAACATGACTTTCATACCTATTATTGAGTCTGCGCAAGATATAAGATGACCAAGAGTCCTAAATATACCAATAGCCAATAGGGACAGTGGTTCCATTAGGGATTCCCCCTAAACAAACCAACTTCATATATGTTGGTTTATATTGTGCTCATAGTGCTTATAATATTAAAGAGAACGAGGATGAACCATTCACCATAAATGTTCATTACTTGTCAATTCTTGAGTTTTCTCTAAGGTACTTTGAGCGATGTCATTGGCATGGCTATGGCTTAGGTTTGTACAAGCAAGGGCGTTCACTTTCATTCTAGCTGTAATACCAACTACATACTGATAGGTGGGGTCTAGGATATCAAATACAGAGCCATGATGATTCATTCATAGCAACTTTAGATAGGCTAATATTGGGGTTTGGGGAAAACATTGACTGGAATACCTATCAACCCCCTAGTAGAAACTGCTTAATGGACATATGGGTGTTTATGGTAAAAATTGAACCACTCGATGATTATCATCCTGATTCCTCTCTTAAAGCGCACCCATCTAAAATCATCCTATGGGAGGATGAGCCAATCCATGGATATGAGCAAGAGAAAAATAAGTATGTCACTAGTGAATCCAAAGATGAAGCTGAACTAGCATATCATGGGCCTCGATATGTCCAACGCCTTAATTGGATAGGTAGCACAGAGAGTGCATACATCTCAAATGAGAGTGGATATGAGTCATAGGACTCAACTAAGATGTCCTATCTTGGGATAAGAAGTGCATGCCACATTGTAGGGCCAATAATAAATGCCAATGGATTCTTCATAAGCGATAATGATTATGAATATGAGACTAAAATGGCCTATCTAAGGCATTAATAGGAAAGTGATCGCCCAATTCCAATGGGTAAGAATGAGGGGTTATTCATAGATGACAACAACTATGAGGACGATACCAAGATGGCTTATCTTGGACCTCTTCACTTATGTCAAGTAAATCTAATTATTTAAAGAGAGGTGATACTCCACACAATATATCCTGACCTTTGCTTCCTGGGAAGACCAATAAATCTAGATGTTATTCATTGCATGGTCAACCTAGATCCACCTACATTTAGAGAGCTGTTGTAGCCTAACAATCCCATCATCTTGTCTATCCATAGATTGAATCTTGATATCCCTATGCATCTAGAGCCTCATCATGAGTATGGAGGATAAACCATTGAGGTAGAATTTCACCCACATAGTCTTGGAGATTTCATCCCATCCATCAACATGATCTCCATTGATTTGACCACTCCACTTCACAACCCAAAAGATCCTATGAAACTGTTATATTTTAACTTAGATGCTATTTATTGGGATCATTTTGACTCACCCCTAGATCCTAAATATTTCTTCCCCAATGAAGATATGTTACAACCATTCCATTTTGCACTAGGCTATGCACATGATGTCTATCACGCTAGTCTTGACCCTGAGTCAGTAGGACCTATAAACCCAAAAAATGACATCCACTTAATCCCCACTCCTCACCAACTTGAGGAGATGTCACATATGACAATAGAGGAGACTTTCAATGTGGACATCGATGATGATCCTTCTCATCCAAATAAATTCAAGTTCAAAGAAAGCTTATCTCCAGAAGAACAAACCATCATTATTCCTCTATTGAAAGAGAGACCAAGTCTTTTTTCTTAGACCTACAAAGATATATTGGGGCTAGATCCAAAATTGGTTGTCCACAACCTTTCACTAGCCCCACAAAGAAATTGATAAAGCAAAATCTCATAAAGATGCATCCAAACATTGCTTTGATGGTAAAGAATGAGTTACAAAAATTGTTGGATGTAGTCTTTATTGTTCCCATCGACTATCCAAAATGGGTATTAAACATTGTGCCCATAGGAAATCCTGATGGAAGAATCTGCATTTGCATGGATTTCAAGGATCTCAATAATGCAACAGTAAAGGATTCATTCTAGGTTCCTAACATAGATGCTCTTCTAGATGCAAATTTAGGTCATGATATGCTTTCCCTAATGGATAGTTTTTTTGGTTACAATAAAATTCAGATTAATCCTAAAGACCAACATAAATTCATGTTCACTACTCCATGGGGGACATTTTGCTACAAAGTAATGCCATTTGGTCTTAAAAATGTTGGTGCCACATATCAGTGGGCTATGACATACATTTTCCATGACTACATGCACAATATTTTAGAAGACTATATCGAGGCCAAGTCATTGCTACGTGAAGAGCATGCCAAGATCCTTAAAAAGGTCTTTGATCGTTTTATTGAGCATAATGTCAGGTTGAATCCCAAGAAATGCATCTTTGGCATAAATTTTGGAAAACTCTTAGGATTCATCATTTTTAATTGAGGCATCGAGGTAGACCCGGTAAAGGTAAAGTTTATCCTAAAAATGGGCCCACCCACTAACATCAAATAGTTGAGAAGCTTACAGATCAAAGTAGCATCCATAAAATGATTCATAACACAACTATCATATAAATATTGACCCATGAATCGACTGTTGCACAAGGGGATCCCATTCTAGTGGAATGAAGAATATCAGCAAGCCTTTTCTAAAATCAATAATTACTTGGTAACGCCTCTAGTCATAACTCCACCAAGGCTTGACATACCATTCCTACTATATATATCCTCTATCAATTTTTATTTGGGAACCATGTTGGCTCAAAAGAACACATAAGATAAAAAATAAGTGATATATTACATCAATCACACCTTGGTGAGCTATGAGATAGGATATGCATACGTAAAAAAGTTATCCCTAGTAGTGGTCTTTGCAACCAAGAAATTATGCCACTACATTTTGATCCATACAACGTATGTGATATCCAAAAAAAATCCTTTGTAGTATATGATGAGTAACATATATCACAATACATATACTTTAAAATGGATCATGCTATTGATAAAATTTTACTTGGAATTCATAAGTCAAAATTCCATCAAGGGATAAGTCATAGCTAATCAAATAGCTGAGATGACTCTTCATAATAGTAGGTCCCTCACCATAGAACTTCATGATGATGTAGTCTTTGCATTATCATAAGCACCCAAACCCGAAGAACCCGAAAGTAAAGCTAACATGACTTTGTTCTTTGATGGTTCGAACTGTGTGCAAGGATGTGGTGCAGGTATTGTGTTTTTCATGCCACAAGGTTATCAAATGTCTTTGTCATTTAAGCTAGACTTCTCTTGCACTAATAACAACACCGAATACGAGGCTGTAATCTTGGATTTCCAAATAGACATCACTATGGATATCAAAAGGCTAAATATCTTTGGTGACTCCCTCCTCATAGTCAACAAAGTCAAGGGACTATTTCAATGGAGGGATACAATCCTGAAAGCTTACAAGAAGCTTTTTGACACCTATCCAGCCCAACTAGAGTGGTACAACAACAAGGTAATCCCTCACAGGAAAAATAGATTCACAGACACTATGGCATCTTTGGGATCCTTGATACCTCAAAATCCATTTGCTGATTTCACTACCATTCATGTGAAAATTCTCTCACACTCAATGATGTAGCGTGAAGCTTTTGATAACAAAGAATCAGTCAACATGATTCATATAAAACTAGACCACGACTAGTTCTGTAAAGCTAGAGACTTTATGAAGAAGGAACCTTGGGGGTCCTTGATCTTGCAGGATCCTATAGATAATGGTACCATCATTCACCACAAGATTGTTTCTCAATATGTATTTGTGCACACTGAATCATATGAGGAACAAATCATCTTATCTGTCAAGGTTGTAGCTTTTCATGATTGGCTATCCCAGTTACAAGATTTATTGAAACTTGAAATTGTCCCACAGGAATTTTCACATGCCAAAAGATGAGTATTCAAATAGAAAGTGACAAGATATGTCCTTCTATGAGGCATATTGTATCATCAAAACTATGATGGAGTCCTCCTTCACTACTTAGAGCCCCAAGAATTATCTTGGGTGATTTCGTAAGCTCATGATGATACATGCGGTGGCCACTTCAGCGACATAGCCATTGTCAAGAGCATCCTTTGAATGAGCTATTACTAGCCCACCATGGACAAGGATTGCTGCGAGTATGTCAGGAAATGCATTAAATGTCAACATCATGCAAATATGATGCACTTGCCATCTCAGGAATTACAATCCATTCAGGCGGCTTGGCCATTTGCTTAGTGGGGTTTCAATCTAATTGGAAAGGTCTCTCCCCCATCCTTAGGCTGACACATGTTTATCTTAATGGCCATTGAGTACTTCACCAAATGGGTGGAAGCAGTCCCCTTAACATCGACAATAGGACCTCGGATTGTAGAGTTCATACTTCATAATACCATCTATCGCTTTGAGGTACCATAAAAATTAATATCGGATAATGATTTGTCATTCAAAAACAAAAACATGCGGGCTTTAACATCCAAATACAACATTCAACATAGTTTTGAGACACCATACTATCCATAGGAAAATGGGCAACCAAAGGCCTCAAACAAGACAATAGTATCCATCTTAAAGAAGATGGTGAAAGAAATTCATAAGGATTGGCATCTGTAATTACCCCTTGCATTATGGGCTTATAAGACTAGCGTGCGGATGCCCACTGGGGAAATACCATTTTTTCTTGTATATAGCATTGAGGCCATTATGCCCTTAGAGTTGGAAATTCTAACATTACACTTTGCATTGAAAGAGTTCATCAATGACGACATTTCACGACAAGCTCACTTGGATCAGTTGACCCTTCTGGAGGAACATCATATTAATGCTCTTGAGCATAATCATGTTTACCAGGATAACCTAACACTAGATTATAACAATAAAGTCCACATGAGAGATTTTAAGGTTGGGGAAAGAGAACCAACAAATCTCAAATCTACCCCCAAACCTACGAGACAAATTTATGGCCAATTGGATAGGTCCCTATATCATATCTGAGAATATTGGACTTGGGGCATATCACCTAACATCACTAGAAGGTTTTTAGGAGCTAGATCCTCTCAATATTATTCATATAAGGGTGTTTCACACATAAGCACAACAAAACACAAAAATATTCAAATAAATGTCAAAATATCAAAAACATTCAAAAATTTCAAAATCATAAAAACAATAGAAAACTACAAAAACAAAAGGCTCCAAAGGCATCTTAAAGCCCTTTGGTCAAATCACAAAAGGCCCCAAAGGCATATTAAAGCCCTTTGGTCACATCATAAAAATCCCAAAGGCATCTCATAAGCCCTTTGGTCACATCACAAAAGGCTCTAAAGGCAGCATGGCACCTTTGGTAAAAAAACAAAAAACCCCAAAGGCATCTCATAAGCACTTTGGTCAACTCACAAAATGATCCAAAGGTATCTTAAATCCCTTTGGTCAAAGAACAAAATATCCAAAGGCATCTAAGCCCTTTGGTCACATCACAAAAGGTTCCAAAGGCAACATGTCACCTTTGGTAAAAATACAAAAATACCCAAAGGCATCTCATAAGGCCTTTGGTCAACTCACAAAAGGCTCCAAAAGGCATCATAAGCCCTTTGGTCAACTCAAAAAAGGCACCAAATTCATATAAAAGCCCTTTGGTCAAATCACAAAAGGCTCCAAAGGCAACATAATCCCTTTGGTCAACTCACCAAAATCCCCAAGGAATCATAAGCCCTTTGGTCACACACAAAAGGCCCCAAAGGCACCTTAAATCCATTTTGTCAAAAGGAAAACATAAAATCACAAAAATAGTTTAAATTTAGAAAGTTCAAAAAACATTCAGAATAATCAAAACTAAAAAAAAACAATTAAAAGCATCAAAAATACAAAAACATTGGCATTTAGAAATTGCATTCATTAGTTGCATTGCATTAGGCACGTTGCATCCATTGCATTTGCATAAGGTAGGTTGTGTTCATAATATTACAAATAACACCATGTTTGTACCTCAATCATGCATCATAAAAATCCATCATCATCCACAACCCGTGTGAGTAATTATGTTTTTCAACACAATCCCTCATGTTGCTATAAGGAATATACTAGGGTTTTTCGGTCACTCAACAATACCTAGTGGTTTTATCAAATTTTATAGAAATCTATCTTCACTAGCAGAATATGAGGTCTATTTTTGATAGTGCCTGGTATATTTCATAATCCTATCACTAATCAAAACACTAAAATCCTAGTTGAAACAAGGGAAATATGAATGCTATGAAGTGGTACTAGGCATCCTAAGCGAAAGGTTATTACTTGCTCACCTTGTGATGCACATGGTCTAGGATATTGATCATTGGCAAAATGATAAGCTCCCACCTACTTAGATAAATCCCTTTCTTTCATCAAAAAAAGCAAAAATCCTAAAACAAAGCAAAATTCAAAAGCAAAATAAATAGTGATTATCATCAATACAAAAATCCCTTGCTCAAAAGAAAACAAAATTCAAAATAAATAGTGATTTTCATAACTAAATTATGAGCAAGTATCCCAAATAAATATGAAGAAAATAAGGGGATGAAGAGCTTGAATCCCTAGAATGGTCGATCTCCACAAACCGTTGAGTGATCCCCAATATAGCAGTGGGCTGAATGAATCCCACTTGGCATCAGGGTAAGCTCTAAAAGCAATTTGCAAAAAGGTCTAGCTTTAGGTGTCCTGTATCACCTAGTGGTCTAATCCAACTTATTCCAACTTAGGACAAGGATGAACATTTGAGGATCCCCAATATAGTAATGGGTTGTATGAATCCCTCTTGGCACTGTGGTATGCTTATATTTTATATAATATATTCATTTGCACACATAGGGATAATGAGTATCTAGGTCTTCATAACAAGAAATTTATCTCTTGGGAGTCTTGTATGGTCTGTATACAAATTTTGATGAAGTAACTAGGGTGTTTGAGTCTCATGGAAAACCTCAAAAAATCCCCTCAAAGAAAAAAATCATGTCATCAATCAAATCATCCACTTTCTTTAAGAGGTTTTTTTCATTAAACGATGTGCATAAGATAGGGCATATACCGGATAAATATTAGTAATGTATTTGGACAACCACTAACAATTTTGTACAATGCTTTTAATTTACTAAAGCTTATAAAGAAAGCACATGCATATCACATCATCTCATCTCACATTTGAATGTTGAGATGATTAATTCTTATACTGCGAGTTATTATTTACATTGATCATGATTATACATTCGGTGGTGTCACCCATTAGATTGTTGAACTCATATCACGTTCATACCTTATGTTTTAAGTGATTAAAGCATACAAGTTCATTTACATTAGATCATCATCATAGTGCATTACACACATTGCATTCATCATATCATAACAACATAAATTAAATGCATACAATTGAATCAAATTAAACATGCATTTAAAACTAGACACTGCATCCATATATCCATAATCATAATGCATCCATACATATAGATCATAACATATAAATCATACATCCATCACTAACCTAAATGCATTTCAATACATCACATCATATAACATAAGATCATATATTCCATCATATAAAAATAAAAACTAAAACATATAAATACACATAATGAGTCTCAAAACGTAGATATCATATATATATATGTGTGTGTGTGTGTGTGTGTAGACACCTAAAACCCATCATGTCGAGGGTGACTACTCATATGGACATGCTACAAGACCATATGGAAGAGCTTGGACAGACTCCAAGATATAGTAGTGGTTCTAACCACTCAATTTGGGCTCCTTGTCTAAACAGTATGAACTGCAGCCTAGACCTACAATTTACAACTGAACCACGGTTGAGACCTATCGTTTATAGTCTAGACCGCAGTTGTGACCTACGATTTTAATTGAAGTTCAGTTGGCCTTCAATCTGAGCCAAATCGGTTGGAATGGCCATTTGATCTAGAATAATGCGGTTAATGGATGGAAGATTCCAGAGGCTTCCATTCCAACTATCCTAATCACCTCTTCTTGATATTGGCTTCTCTAGGAAGTCACCCCCAGTCCTAGGGCATCGTATAAATACCTCCTCCAAATAGGGAGAAGATATAGATGATTTAAATAACGAAGCGTTGTCGAATTATTGAGAGAGAGTTAATTTATCAAGCGAGCAGTGAAGCCTTGTCGAATTGCATACTAAATTCATGTATTTGAGAAGGCCACTTTGCTATTCACCTAAATATCAATTTGCCATGGAAGTTCTAGGAGCCTAGAATAGCCAAGAAATGAAAATTCAAGCAAACGAAGGACCATTACAGTGATTCAACCACCAAACCTATCAGAAGGACACCAAAGGCGACCCTTGAACATCAATTGGACAAGGAGGTCAAGCCTAATGCACTTGGAATTTTAGGGTAAACCTATCAGAGTGCTAACCATGGCTTTCAGCCATGGTTTATAGTGCAAACCGCTCACCAAAGTTGTGGTTTGCAGCAGAGGTATCACCTCCTTCCCTTTTTAATTTATGTTTGGTTAATTAGTTTAGATTAGTTGTTTCCATGGTTTAATTACATTTTGGTATACTTCTGACTGTAGAATTAGGTTAGATTAGTTTATTTATGTTTATATTTCAATTAGGACATTAATGGGTTCTTTATGCACTTTCATACCTTGTTTTACATATTTGATCCATGAATAGTGTAGTTGTTACTTATCTTTATGCTATTATATGAATCTTGATTCAATTTGCATAGTTTAGAAGAACTTTCCATATTTTCTTGATTATGCATCTTTAATGGTGTCATTATGCAATTTTCCTAAAAGGGCCTCATCATGAGAGGCTACCTATCTTTTTGATATTATTGTGTTGTTTCTTGATCGCAAGGAACAGTTTAAAGGAGAACCAACTATCAAGTTCCTTCCCTATTGTGAAGAAGAGGGTACCTCCACCCTAGAGCATTTTGTGTCATCCTAAAAGGAACTTGGAAATCACACCTACCCTTGAGAAGGAAAAAATTACACACTTCTATTCAAATATTGTATCAAAATGATTATCCCTAAGAGGGATGTACCTGTAATTTGATTTTGACTTCAAATATAATGGAATAAAGCATTTTCTTCTTGATTCATTTGTTGTCAATTTCTTGTTCTTGTATGCATGTTATGATTTTATCAATTATTGCAATAGGATACTTCGAGTGTGAGCCTTTTTGGTGGTCATAGAAGGTGATCATGGTGGAACCCCGCATTTATAGGACCTGACTATGTTTTACTTGATTTTGCACTTGTAGGTACAAACCATAGCTATGAGCTGTGGGCTTACAACTGAACTGTAGGTACAAAGTGCCATTTACAGTCAGAACCATAGACAAGACCTACGATCTCCTATTGATAACATAGACAGTCAGATTCAAAATATCAACCAATGTAGGACTTGAGGTAGGTCCTATTTTCAACCCTTTGTTACTTTTCTACTCTTTGTATTTTTACAGTAAGTTTAATTCGAATGCAAATTAGGAAAATAACTAAGAAAAGGGTAAATAAATCATCCTAGTTTGCTTTCATGTTTTGATTCCAATAGAAAGGCATTGTTGGGAACAACGGACCTCTGATTGCATTCCGCCCTAGGCTACAATGTGCTTGATAGATATGTGTGAATGGTTTGCATGTGTAAGGCCCAATTAGTGGCCAATTAGCATCGTAATATGCATAGTCTTAAAGAGCATCTAGAATAGCTTGAATTTTATGAATTTGAAATGTCTTTCATTTGCATAGCATTTATAAAATGATCATGTATGCTATATGATGCATTTATTTTATGTACATTAAAAGGAACCACACACAACACTTGGTACTTAAATCTAGTGATTTGGGCTTGAAATCCAACCACTAGCAGGTTTCAATGACGGTGGACATAACTTCCATCCGTTGGCCCAAATCTCATGAACCTTTTGGATACTAGACCAATACCGGATCCGAGAACCTTTCGTACCCTAGAAAATTTGCATGTATTCTCTTTAGAGGGTATAACGCTGACTAGGGGAAAACGGGTGAGGATTTGGGAGAACCTGTGCTCCCTGACCATGTGTGGGCTTCATTACCACACATTATAGGTTGGATTACGTGACTTGGAGTTCATAGCCAAGTTGTCGAGCTACGAGCGTATAGGTGAAAGCCATTAAACTGAGAATAAAATCCAATAATTTTTGCAAAACATGATAAGAGTTTCTATGTTGATACAATAAATCTTGAAACACATCAAACAGTTTAGGGCTCAACTTTTAAAATGTAAAGGAGATAGTCACATTATTTACTTTATATGCTTCTTTATTGATTAATACATCAAGATAAGGCCCTCCTTGAGGCCATAATTTTTAGTAAGAGAGGAAACATCTCGAGTCTTGTTTAGTCAGTTCATCATGACGACTAGGCATGATAGAGCTCAATCACGAGCTAATGAGTCAGAGAGTTCATGGAGGGGATTTGAACGCTCTCGATGTTCTCCTAAGGATATTTCAAACCTCGTACACATCCTTGCTAGGCATCACACTCATCATTCACATGAGGATCCAGTCCTCCTAGCATGACATTTTGAGAGTTATCACGAGCTCCCTTCATCACCCAGGGGGTTCACCCCTACATATGATGGGGTTTCTTCACATATGGTGAGAACCCAAGTCATTATGTCTCTACCTATGGAGATAGAGAATTATGGATCGTACTCCATGAGTCAGTCCTATAGGGAATCTAAGTCTCATGCTACCCATGAGAAGCGACTACTCCAAGACCAATTGGAGGAAGCATGTCGTTAGCGTAAATGTCTAGAGCGTGAGTCCGTAGAAAGAAAGAGAGCACATCAAAAAAGGTTGGATGAGCTCCAATGACATGAAGACAGGATTTACAAATAGAAAGCACATGAAAAACAATCATGTGAGGTAATTTTTGAAAAGAAGATCATACCTAAAGTGCTTAGGCAACAAGTCAACCTGACACACCCAATGAATCATCAAGAGTTGCCACTTAAGAAAGTAGATAGCCATTCTTCTAGAAAAATAAACATACCTAGGGTTATCGAAGAGCAGTAGAAAGAAATGTCTAGGGATCACATGTTTAAGAATGAGATCGAGAGTAATCAAGTCCGATAGGTGAGCAGTGTCAATGCTTGAAGGTCATTACAATCCTTGGGGCATATACATTCTATTCCACCATATAAGGAACCTATGATTACTTTCTATAAATAGGAATTCAAGCCTGTCCCTATCTAGGAATATAATCCTCCATTGCATATCATAGCGAGGGTACAAAATATTACGTATAAGCGAGTGTTGGTGGATACAGGATCTTTGATTAATATCATTACCACCTTAGCATTCAAACATCTCAAAATTCCACCGTCCCACATCAAGGAAACAAATTTCATATTGCAAGCCTTTAACGATGTGGAATCCTCTACAGTAGGCACAATAGTCCTCCCCATTGAGGTGGGACAAAATATTATTCTTGCATTGTGCTACATTTTAGAGGGGTCAAGATAGTATAATCTACTACTTGGAAGACATTGGATAAGAGCCATGGAGTGTGTACCGTCAATAGTGCATCAGTGCATTATGTACACCCATGGAGGTAAATTTCATGTAGTTGAGGTGGACCTAGATCCCTTCAAGTATTATAATCTTGAGGATAATCCGTAGGAACCTGGTGAGACGCATATGCATCTGCAAGTTAAATTGTATGAGCCTATCCAAAGTATGGATGCAACTTCACAGATGGTATTGTAATTTTCATGCCCACCGCTATCACCTATGGAGTCACCTACGACCCCTGTACTCTCAACACCACTTAGCAAGGAAGGATTAATGAATGCCCTTACAAAGTTACTCACAACTTCTTCGAAGGTATCATTAGAAGATCTTCACACTCCTATCAAGGAGGAGGAACCTAGTATGGTCATGGATGCACCTGAGTGTATCACACCCTCTTCATCTGACATGTCACCAGTTAATTCTCATGAGGACTATGGCAAATATGAAGAGCTTATAGATGCCAGCATTATGATGTTGCCCACCATAGAGTCCACTAAATATTTAGGTCATATTTTCATCGAATCTCCACTTGTAGATCATATCCCAAAGACATCGTGTGAGCATGACGAAGGTTTAGTTATCACGACTGAAATAGAAAAACCTTATTATGTGGAAAAATTACCTACAATGCATGAAGTTGTAGATTTTTCTCATGATTTTGTGGAAATGGTCGACATTAGGCCAGATGATCAAATGATTTTGAATCACATAGATCTTGAGATGGGGTAATGTAGTGGTGTTTTCACACTACCAAGGCCAAAATTTTTGAAATTAGTCACTCCTGACTTATTTCTCATGGCACCATCTTGAGAGCACAAACAAGTAGGTTCCTCACATCATATTGGGGGTACTAAAAGTGACACAGTTCAACACAATGAAGTGAAACAAAAACTTGAGCTGAGTCATAGGCATGAGCATGTGAACAACACTAACAAAGTGTGGTATCAAGAAGCATCCACATCAACTCAAGTGAATGAAATAGGTGATTTGCAATTACCTAATGGATCCATAGCATCCACTTTTCTATTTTCTTCAAATACCAAAGGTATTTCGAATCAGTTATTAAAAATACACATGAATTCTTTGTTAGTATTGTGATCCATTTTAAGCCATCTAGAATGGATGGAGCATTGAATGGAAGAGCAATATAAGGCATTGCATTTTATCAAGAACCGGATTAAAAATCTAGGATTACAAAAGCAATCCTTGCCTAGGGACGAATCACTTCTTGTGCAAGTATAGGAAAAGCCTCAACGAAAGCATAAGCCCATGTGGCCAACCCAACCATTATATTCTCAAAGCAAACCAATGCGGAACAAGATCCCAAAATAGTCACAACATAGTGGAATTCCATTACAAGAGTCTATGTTTGATATATTTCAGAAGATGCAAGAGGCTAAGGTCATCACCTTGCCTAATGTCATCCCATTAAACCCAAATAGAGTTAAACCTATGGGTTACAGGGAGAATCACTACTATCTCTACCACCGAATAGAGGGTCATGGCATTCAATATTATCATGAGTTTAACAGTGTGGTGCAAAATATAATAGATAAGGGGGTTTACCATGTAGATGGTTCTCTTAGAGTGCCCCAATATGATAAAGTGGAGGTTACACCTCTTCATGAGCGACCTCAAATTCATCAGTCACCTCGTACGCCCAATAGGCCAGAGCAATGCGTAGTTTCATTTCATATGACTACTCTAACTTTTTCTCAAAAGTTACACAAGGCACAGGCATTCATACGACTCGAAGTCAAGCATAGGGCATCCAAGAATAGATCACCCGATAGGGGTCCCTTTTGTGTGTATAATCAAGTACATGGACATGATATTCAGAGTTTCCAATAATTTAAGAGGGTCATGGAAGACCTAGTAGAATGATATGAGATCCACGAGTATGGTTCTCTTGTTCACCTGTGCCAAATCATAGGCACATCGATGAGATCCGATATTCACCTAGGGGAGTCAAATTTTGTCACTCTTCCTAAAAAATATGATTACTTTTCAGTAAATAGCATGAATGCTAGGGGTCTTCAAGATAGCATACTTTTCCCACTAGCCATTCCAAATTCAATAAGGAAAAATGAAGAATCTAGAGGTATTACTCCCCCCTCACCGTTGTCGAATGGCACACTCACTAAGGGTATATGGGGCAGCATGCCCTTCCCAAAAAGGATCTAAGGGTTCCTAAAACCACTCGGTTGTGTCAATTAAAATCCCCAAGGATTTTCTTATAATCACTCGATCATCCTAAAAAACTCTAAAGGCATCTCTTAGCCCTTTGGTCAAATGCAAAAGGCACCAAGAGTTTCAAAAAAACTGCTTGGTCAACCCTAAAGGTTCCAAGGATTCTCAGAATCACTTGGTCATCCCAAAATGCCCCAAAGGTACCCATAATCCCTTTGGTCAATCTTAAAATCTCCAAGGATTCTTAAAAATCACTTGGTCAATATAAAGGCTCCAGAGGCATGTACTCATCATTTGGTCAATTATGAGGCTCAAAACCCATAAAAATTATAAAATCAATAAAATCTTAAAAAAAAATTGTAAAGAATAAAATCCGAAATTATTTACATTTTGCATTTGAATTTTTTGCATAGTCATTTTGCATTTACGCATGCATTTTTTGCATTACTGCATTGTATTTAGGCATTCGTCATCTGTTGCATTCCGTAGTAGGAGGGATTGTGTTTGTCAGTATTACAAACGACACCATGTTTGTGTTCAAATCATGCATCTCTACATTTATCATGATCCATAATTCATGTGAGTAATTGTGTTTTTCAACACAACCTATAATGTTGCTATGGAGATATACTAGGGTTTTTTGATCATTTAGCCATACCTAGTGGTCTTATCAAGAGTTGGTAGAAAGCTTACTTTGCTTTTATAGCTAAGGTTCAGTTAGCATAGCCCTTAGTATATCAGAAGCCTATCACTAATCAACAAAATTAAATAATCCTAATAAGGACTAGGGGAAGATGAAATCCACAAAGCAGGATCGAGTATCCTGAAGCAAAAAAGGTTATTCTTGCTTATCCCTCT
The DNA here is from genome assembly GCA_028583015.1 of Wollemia nobilis. Classification (NCBI taxonomy): domain Eukaryota; kingdom Viridiplantae; phylum Streptophyta; class Pinopsida; order Araucariales; family Araucariaceae; genus Wollemia; species Wollemia nobilis. The sequence continues at coordinate 254,107 of JAQPPZ010002445.1, read as the reverse complement.
ATGCGGACGATATGGGAAATGTTGGCAATTGGCAAAAGGACAGGTTAGTTCCCTATTTAGAATTCCTTGCTTACAATAAAAGGAGCAATATCCCACAAAGATATCCCACATCAATCCTCATGATTGATACCCTAGATCGATATCATAGATCGACTCCCCAAAGTGATATCCCATATTGATATCATAAGATCGATATCTTCAATCGATATACCAAAAATAGTTTCCAAAGTAAATCTCAAAGGAATGTTTCTAAAGAAAATTATCACATGTAAATGCCAAAAAGTGAAGATCAAATGAAGATCAGAAAACAAGCTCAAATCAAGTTCAAAGTGAAGATCAGAAAATAGGCTCAAATCAAGTTCAAAGTGAAGATCAAATGAATATCATAAATCAAAAGTTTGAGTGGAGATCAAATGAAGATCATAAGTCTAGTTCGAAGAGAGATCAAATGAAGATCCAGAGACAGTTCAGAGTCAATATGGAATCGACTCCCTTGTTTCACCACATATGAACAAGTATCCCAAAAATTGAAGGATGAAAATGAAGGAGCCTGAATCCCTGGAATTGTTGGCACTATTATACCTTATGCATGATGATATGTTTGATACACTTGCATTTTGCTTATGTGTGCAGACAAATGTTTGAATTTGGAGGAGCTAGCTTCATGTGTCCTACATTGCCTAGTCACTTAGTCCAACTAAAATATGAACTTGGGATTGTATAAGACATTTGTGGTACCCCTATCTTAGAAATGGGCTAAAAGAATCCTGCCTGACATCGGGGAATGCTCGTGTCTTATCTTAAAATAATAATGTGCACACACAAGGATAATGAACATTTAGGGTCCATCCTAGCAAAATTCTTTTATCTCAAAGGTCTAATGTGGTTAGTATGCAAATTTTGATAAGTCTATTAGGGTGTTTGAGTCTCATGGAAAACCTCAAAAATTTCTCTCATAGCAACAAAATGTTAATAATAACAACCATATAAATCATCAAATTGTAAAGTATTGAATCCATGATGCATCATTACATTGAGAACAATCAAGATATAGGATAGATACCAGAGGGATATCAGAAATGATATTGAGACGACCACTGACTATATTGTACATATATTTTTTTCAAGTTGCAAAAGGAATATAGAGTGACATATTATATCATTCAAATCATTCCACATCATATCATTGCATTTCATATATGGGTGATTAATTTTTTAAATTCTTGTAATGAGGATTTTCAATTACATTCATGATTTTTACACATTCTGTGGTGTCGTCCATTAGATTGTTAAACACATATTGCATTCATTCCTTATGTTTTAAGTGATTAAAGCATACAAGTTCATCTGCATTACTTCATCCATCATGTAATTAATGCATCACATACATGGCATTCACCATATCATAACCATATAAATTAAATGCATACAAAAAAATAAAACTAAACATGCATTTAACAATAAGCATTGCATCCATATGCATACAATATAGCCCATCTATACATGTAGAACATCTATAATATAGCTAGTGCATGTAATCTGTCCATTACATACATATATCATAATTAAATCATTATCTAGGCATTGCATTCATCATTGCATCTATAACATAAAATAAAAACAAAAATATTTGCAAACATCAATGGGGGCATTATCAGTATCGATCCCCAAAAGCTCCAAATAAGTCTAAATATTTGGTATGTTTTCATTCAAGTCATAAATGCACATATTTACTCACCATAAGGAGTTTTAAATTGGACATTAAAGCATATCTACAGGTCCAAAATTTCAAAAATATCAAAACTAACAAAAATTAAATAATTAAAAACACCAAATGCGCCTCGTATTTAGTAATTCACCTTATACATTTTGCGGTTGCAATGACTTGTGCTCCATGCAATCCGATAAGATGATTAAGTTACCATAAGGACATTTGGGGCAAAATGGTCATTGTTAATCTGATATGATTCTTTTTAATCCCTAAGAAGGCCTTCAAGGCTGGACTACTCCACGAGAATGAGGCCTTACATGTCATTTCTTCTATGACACATTTTCAGCAAATCATCGATCAATTGATTCAACACAAATCTAATTTGATCTGTATCAATTTGATTTCCTAAGATGGCTATTACATCCTGACTACTCCATGGGATAGAAATATGCAAATACTATTAACATTTGGAATCAAAAGCTGAACTAGGACTACCCAATGCATTAATCTGCTCAAATATAAATTTGTTCAGATCATCCATGGTGGTCAAGCGACATCGTCACTTTAATAATTATCATTACTCTCATCAACTTATCACTTGAGGGGGTAGTCATAATACCAAATCATATTCAAAATCAACCAAAGATCCCTGAAATTGTATATCCCTTGATCTTGTCAAAATTGCATTCGTCCTTGCAAATCATTGTCAAAAACTATCATAAGCTTAACCCTTTGCTTGGGGTAAATAGCAAATATGATTTTGCTTGTTGTTCTTCACCTTTCAAATCTATGGTTCAGAATATACCTATGGAATTAACAACTACACTAAATGATATGAGAATGGCACAATATTTTCAAGTTTAAGCCTCCAAATAGTTGGAAGAAATGATTCCAGGATGCACATCCTTTTGTAGGGCCTAGGGCATCTGATGTTGATATGACTAATGATCATCATAGAACCTTCAACATAATTTTACTAGGTCTATTTTTTCTTAGCATTGTTCGATATCACAATGCATCTCAAAAGGGGTATTTGTAGACACCTAAAACATGTCATGTCGAGGGCGACTACTCATATGTACATGCTACAAGACGATATGGAAGATCTTGGACAGACTCCAATATACAGCAATGGTTCTAACCACTCAATTTGGGCTCCTTGGCCTAATCAGTCTAAACCGTAGCCCAGCCCTACAGTTTACAACTAAATCATGGTTGATACTTGTGGTTTATAGTCTAGACCATAGCTGTGACCTATGGTTTTAACTGAAGTTTAGTTGGCCTTAAATCCGATCCAAATCGATTGGAACAAACATTTGATCTAGAAGAAGGTAGTTAATGGATGGAAGATTCTAGAGGATTCCATTCCAACTATCCTAACAACCTTTTCTTAATCTTGGCTTCTCTAGGAAGCCACCCCTAGTCCTAGGGCATCCTATAAATACCCCCTCAAAATGAGGAGAAGATATTGATTAATTTAAATAGTGAAGTGCTATCAAATTATCGAGAGAGATTTAATTGATCAAGTGAGTAGCGAAGCCCTATCGAATTGCATAATGAATTCATGCATTTGAGAAGGCCACTTTTCTATTCACCTGAATATCAATTTTCCATGGAAGTTCTAGGAGCCTAAAAGAGCCAAGAAACAAAAATCTATACAAACGAAGGCCCATTACAGTGATTCAATTGCCAAACCTATCAGAAGGACATCGAAGGTGACCCTTGAACATCAATTGGTCAAGAAGGTCAAGCCCACTACCCTTGGAATTAAGGTTAATTCTATAAGAGTGCTAACCATGGATTTCAACCATAATTTATAGTGTAGACTGCTCACTAGAGTTGTGGTTTGCAGCAGAGGTATCACCTCCTTCCCATTTTCATCTATGTCTGATTAATTAGTTTAGATTAGTTGTTTCCATGGTTTAAATACATTTTGGTAGACTTCTGAATGTAGAATTAGGTTATATTAGTTTCTTTATGTTTATATTTCAATTAGGACATTAATGGGTTCTTTATGCACTTTTATGCCTTGTTTTACATATTTGATCCATGCATAGTGTAGTTGTTACTTATCTTTACGCTATTAAATTAATATTGATTCAATTTGCATAGTTTAGATGCACTTTCCATGTTTTCTTAATTATAAATGTTTAATGGTGTCATTATGCAATTTTTCTAAAGGGCCTCATCATGAGAGGTTGCCTATCTTGTTGACATTCTTATGTTGTTTCTTGATCGTAGGGAACAATTTCAAAGGAGAACCAACTATCAAGTTTCTTCCCTATCACGAAGAAGAGAGTACCACCACCCTAAAGAAGTTCGTGTCATCCTGAAAGGCACTTGGAAATCACACCTACCATTGAAAAGAAAATAATTACACACTCCTATTGTAATATTGTATCAAAATGATTATCCCTAAGAGGGATGTACCTGTAATTTGATTTTGACTTCGAATATAATGAAATAAAGCATTTTTCTTGTTAATTAATTTGTTGTAAATTTCTTGTTCTTGTATGCATGTTATGCTTTTATCAATTATTGCAATTGGTTACCTCGGGTGTGAGCATTTTTGGCGGTTACAATGTGTGTGTCAAATAAGTACTTAAGGGTACAAAATTTTCTAAAAGCTACAACTGTGTAGGTCATATGACCTTACACTCAAAAATAAAGCTATAACAATAAATCCATCAAGCTAGGCCTATGCCCCCTCTCTCATCTTTGCCCTTGATTCTATCCCTATGAGAATGGCAGGAGCTAGTCCCCATAGTGTACTCTATATGGGTCTTGTTCCTTTGACTAGGTCTAACCGATGACTTCCCTAAAGTGCTCTATGTACTCCGTTGTGATCCACCTATCATAGGTCTTTCCCTAGAAGTGGTTCCTAGCATCTGTATCTTTATCTGTAGAGATGTAATATACATAGTATCTCCTATGATATGAGTATCACACTCCTCTAGGAGACCCCATAGGTGTCTAACCTCTACACTTGGATCCAAACCTGTAGGTCCCTATAAAATAGGAGTAACTAGTGCAACCTATCCTCAGGTATCATCCTTCTCAGTAGTGAGTTTATATATCATGATTTATGTTGAGTTGATCTATATCTGGATGGTTGTCCTCTCCTCCTCAAAAATTTAGACCTGTGTCTGTAGCCTAGCAATAGTAGAGTCCTACTGCAAGATATAGATTTGAGCTACCTAAAGATTCACCTCCATGCAATACAACTAATCTCAAAGAGGAGACTCCTACTCCTCTAGACCTAACTCCTCCTCCTCCTTAGGAGAAACTTGATCCTCTACCACCTACTACTCTATAGCCTACCCCTAGTCCTCTATCTGGGCCCACACTCGATGCCCCTCTAGATCATCCCCTATAGCTGCCTCATCCTGATCTTGACATAAGCTTCCATCACCTTGCCAAAGATACGTAATCCACCATTAGGTATACGCCTCAATCACCCTAAAATATACTATACCAACATCCACTATTGGAGAGTCATCATCCTCTGTCACTGTTGTAACTTGGGTAGTGGAAGATCCCTCTTTATGGTGACCCACCTGTACATAACTAGTTGAAGAGGTACATCATGTTGTATGCCAAACTGGTGAAGCACCCTAGATTAATGGAAGAACTCTCTGATGTCACCCTTGTGACTGATAACCCATCAGTCGTGCCTAGTCTGAGTTATAAATATGTCTACCTATACCTAGGTAGGGTACTCAGGATATGACCTCCAAATGATATCCTTGTTCTGCAAGCCAGTTAGAGTCACTGTATAATGAGATAAATCCCCTATGTGGCATTGACTATTGTGCTCCTTGCACTCTCAGGGCCACCTACCTCTATAACATTGAGTCACATCTATAATAGAAGTAATATTGGTAGGAAGTCATCCTGAGCAATCCACCTTGATGTGCTCCCATCCCCAGATATATAGGAGCAAGCTGCAAGCAATGCTAGCTCATACCCATTGTTGAATATGGTAGAGCTCATCATAACACTAAGCTATCAGTACTCTCCCCTAAGCCATGATCATGGGCTCTGTGTTATCTATCAAGTCCTATACCATAGATAGGAGGTTCTATGGGAACCCCACTCTAGAGTAGTCAAGAAAAATCATATTAAATATAAACATCATCAGAATTGCCTATCATCGAGAGAATACATTCTCCCAGTACCATCAATCCATAGATATCCCATGATGACGATAGTCGCCAAATGTAGAAGCTGCATGATCTCAAAAAACCCTTGTAAAAAATGTCTTTGGCATCAATAGGAGAGGACACAATTGAGACTCCATCAAAAGGAATCCAAAAGATCCTGTAGATGTCCTTCGGAGTAATGGTCATCTCACCAGTAGGAATATGAAAGTGTAGACACCAAAATAGCACCAATATGATTATGTGACAACAAGCACTGATCGCACTAACACACACAACCCCCAGGGCAGCCCCCAGAGGTTAAACAGTGGTTCTAACCACTCACACAGTAGTTTTGCAAGTCAAAAATCAATTTGGCACCTTTTAGACACTTTATTGCTTATTCGTCCCACCCAGGGACGAGTGCGGATTTGTACTCGTCCCACCCAGGGATGAGTTAGGATTAATACTCGTCTCACCTAGGGATGATTACCAGCGCTCACTTCGGGGTGGGACGAATGTCAGGTTTGACTGACAAAAAGTCAAATCTTGGCATATAACAACTCAAAACTGCCACTTAGCTTTTCCTGCATGACATAGGAGTGCGAGTGAGTTCTTTTGACAACTCATATCTGCCAATTGACTTTCCATTCACTGCATGGGAATGAGAGTAAGATTTTTAAGACAACTCAGATTTGCCACTTAGCTATCCCTTCATTGCATGGGAGTGCAAGTGAGCTTTTCTAAAACACACAAAGACATGCACAGGGGCAGTTAAGAAGCCCTTGATCAAGAAGTCTTCTCTTCACACAAAAAGCATTCATGCAAAGAAACACTTTTGCATGTTAATTCAAAGAGACCCCTTGGGTCTATAAAATGGTGAGTTTCCTCACCCAAAAGATATACAGAGAAGGAGCATTTTGAGCGATGAAGTGCTGCTAATTCATTTACTTGCGATTTGTGTTTTCAAACATCTATAATCTCTTAATCGAAAGAGAGGTTATTGGGTGACTTTTGAGGGCACGAATCAAGAACCAACACCGATTTTTTTGACCACAATATTCTACCAATTTGCCAACAATACATCACATCAGGTTTTGGACCCATCCCAAGCGGATTGGTGTCGAAGCAAAGTTTCACCTGCGGGTGGTTTGCCTTCGGGCACCCCTCCCGCTTTATTTCTTTTGCAATTTTTAGCTAGTTTCATGTTTATGCTTTTGTCAAGTTTTCAGTTCATTTAGATTCATTTTAGCCATAGTTAGATTTATATTTTATTTTACATACACAGGTGCTACTGATTCTTTGTTTGTTTCTTTGAACGTAGATTTGCAGTATTAGAGGAGCAGCGAGGAATCGACCTTTACCAACGCAAGCGGCGACAATGTTTTGGTTCGCCCATCTTATATGTGGGCACGTGGAATAAGGAATTTTGAAACAAGTTGTAAATAGCAATATCTAACGCTCTTATCCCCTAAAAAGGAAGGAGATGAATTGTAACACATTACTGAAAGAATATCAATAAAAAAGGTCATAGTTTATATTGCTTTTATATCTTGTGTTCTTTCCTTTTAATACAATTTTGTTTAGTCTTTCCTTTTTGTTTTCGAAATCTCATGTTTTCAATGGCGATCATGGTGGGACCTCTGTCCTCTATTTTTTTTTAGGTTAAATTACTGATCTAAAATTGCTTGTGTTTTTACAGGTACCTGTTTTTCAACATCAGACTGTTATTCGTCTCTGCAAGTGACGATTACAGAATTGGTATTCATTTCACCTCGGGATGAATAAACTATTTGTCTCACCCTGGGACAATTATGGTTCTGTTATTCGCCTCACCCAGGGACGAGTATAGATCTGTGCAATTTTCAAAATAAATCAGAAACATCTTGTTAGGCAGAGAAGAGGTAGGGGTTTTTACAGCTTCTGTCAAATTTTTGTTTTTCTATTTTTTGGTTTTCAATTTTGTGTGGCTTAGGGAAAGATTTCTTTTTTGTTTTGCTATTTCAAATTTTGCATATTAAAACAAACCCCACACATTACGTGGTATTTTAAAGCAAGGCGTTGGTCGTAAAACCCCAACCCTTGAGCAAGACCAAAGGTGGATTCCATTATCACTTTGGCTTGAGATATTGCATCCATTACCTCGATCGCGACTGTTGCTAGACATAAATCCTGACGAAAGTTGACCGAGTGTAGCTTGGGGTGATTCCCAGCATGCGAGGATAAGTCTTCTATGGTAGGTGTCATAAACAGAGCGATTCCCCTTCCGTACTGCCTATGTTCCATGCATCATTTGCTCTCATGTACTTATAGTCTCCCTCACGTAAGGGCGGGTATATAGAGAGGTTGGTATATCGGTCCGACAATGGTATATTGAAGGGGCGACCATTTTGGGAGTCATAAGAGCCTTCATACTTGCATTTAAACGTTTTACAAAAATTTTCAAAAACACAAAAACAAACAACAAAACACACTAAACCAAATTTAGGGCACACTTTTAATCTTTAAAAGAGATAATCATTGCTTGTGTGTGTATGCTATTTTCTGTTTAGACAAAAAAAAAATCATAAAAAGAATTTTTGCATTTTTTAGATTAGCATTACCATGGTGAATACTCGTAGCCAATCCCAATCATGGGCAGAAGCTGCAGAAAATGCACCAAGAGAGACAAATTGTCTTCGATATAGCCTTGAAGACTTAGCCATCCCGCCTCAACGACGGGGTACACCAGTTAGTTCACACCATGCAAAACATGGCTCTAGAGGCCCCTCCTTGAGAGGCACTCCAACCCATATAGTTATAGAACATGGTTCTAGAGGCCCCTCCTTGAGGGGCTCTCCAAGTCAGGCCTTCAATAGACGAGACTTTAGAACCCCTTCTCTAAGGGGAACTCATGAGCAACAAGAATCTTTTCAAGAAAATAACTTATATATACCACCTGGTCTAAACACGAGGCCTCCTTTGGAAGTTCATTTTGGGTGGCCTAGTGATGAAGCATTGTGTACTGCTATGGAACAACAAAGGGTCCAAAAGGAAGAACCATATGATTTTGTGGTTCCTAATTTACCACCAATTAATGTCGGACACAGTAGACCATATCCAGAACATCAGGTTCTGTCGACAGGGCAAGACAATTCTACCCACACTTTTTATGCATATCACATAGAGAGTGAGGAGGATCACTACGTTCCTCAAGAACAGTATCCAGGGCAAAAATGATGCACATCTACACCTAATTTATATCTAGATCGCTCATTAAGACCAGAGTTTCAAGTCAATGCGACCAACCTCGACAGAGGGAAACAACATATAGGGGTCTCAGAGCACTATGATCGAAACAGATATGTAGGAGAGACATCTAGGCCTATTAAACAAGAGATGGCAGAACAAAGTAACTTGGCATTTGCACAACTAGCCACCCGCCAAGCATAAATCATGCGACTTAGGCAAGAACAATAGGAATTATAACATTTGTGTCGCCTTGATCAAGAGCGCATTCAGCGTCAGACCACTGAATTGCTTCACAACCATGCACCTGAGAAGGCCCCAGTTCCTCATGCACAACAATCTGAGATGTATGTGAGGCACAACCCCTTAGTGCGAGACAGGCCTCCATGACTTCAGCAAGCACCTCCTCCAATACCTCTTAGACCTGAGTGGGAAGCCATTCCCCGCAACCATGATGGGCATCCTCCACGGGCACCCGTCCATGTTTACAGGCCTAGGCCAAACACTCCTCAAGAAGATTATGAGGATTATTACCAAGAAGAAGAGCGGGCTAAAACGCCCTATCAAGGCAGAAGGGATGCTACCCATTTAGTCATTCAAAGGCCTCAAGTTCCCCGCAACCCACAGCGGGAACAAACTAAGGAGGAGGAGATTACGTCCTCTGATGCATACAAAGTGTTGTTAGAATGCTTAGAGACTATGGAACTCAAGACTGCTGGGCCCCAAAAGCCTACCTTACGCCAACTTCGTAGTCATCCGGTGCATCCGTCAGTGCCAACACCTCCATACTCCAAACATTTCAAGCTGCCCCAGTTGGCACTTTTTAAAGGGGATGAGGATGCTCAAGAGCATGTGACATGATTTTTGAGCCAATGCTTTGGTATACAAGACAATGATGCATTGCTATTGAGAACATTCATAACCACATTCACAGGATTTGCCTCGGATTGGTTTACCCATCTACTGAAGCATAGCATCTACAACTTGGATCAACTAGTGGACGTGTTCCTAGAACGTTTTGCTTTCAATACAAAGAAAAAGGTGTCACTCAGTGATCTAGATAGCCTCAAATAGTATGAGGAGGAGTCTATGGTAGCATATGGGAATCGATGGAGGATGGTGCTGTCAAAGTTGTCCTACCTCCCTCCTATGTCCGACCTAATTCAAATGTTCGCAAAGAGCTGTTTGCGATCGATCTCTGTGCTATTGCAGCTGTAGCAATACACCACTTTAGAAGAATCTCTGGTGCAAGCTAGACGTATCAAAGAGATCAAGATACAGGACGACAAAATTTCCAAGCCTAAGAAAAAAGAGTGGAATAAGAGCACCAAAACAGGGAATACGCAACAGAAACCCACCGTGGTCAATCAATTTGCTATTAATGCCCCTACACCTACCCAAGAAACACAACCTTCAAAGGCTAATTATCAGGCGGTGCCTCACAATAATTATGAGAAAGATAACAAAAATCAGTATCAAAATCAGCAGCGTCGCCCTAAGCGATAATTTACACCATACACTGAGTCTAGGGATTCCTTGTTTGACCGTTTGTCAGCGACAAACTTGATTAATTTGCCAAATATTCCAACAATTGATCCCAATGCACCAAAGCCTAAGGGGTATAGAGAGGATCTTTTCTATAGATTCCATAGAAGGAAAGGGCATGACCTTAATGTCTGTTGGACGTTTAAAGGTTTAGTGCAAGATCTCATTGATAATCACACATTGGTAGTAGATAACCCCATCGCACCCAACAACCAACAAATGGGTGTTTTCAAAGATCCTTTACCCACACATGATGCACAAACAAAACCTCTACATGTCAACGAAGTGCAACAGAGTTACCCCATGGAGGGGTATGTTGGGATGATTAGCATTGTGACAAGAAACAAGAGACATCCAGGAGTTGTCCCCGCGACAGCCACTAGGGAAGCTTCATCCACGTCACAACATCAACCGAATCCTACACAATTACCCCCACCTAGACCATTGTACATGATTCGAACTAGAATTACTCAAAGTCTACGGACCACATCGGCTAGGCTCTCCATTTATGAGCTTATGCAACAATCAGCGCCCCATCGGGAAGCTCTTATGGAGATATTAAAGGCAATTGAATTGCAACCCCACAAAGCGAATTCGTTCAACAATTTTGTGGGCATGTCAAACAGTGTACTGAACCAGTCATTACCTTCAGGTAATATGAGCTAAAAATGGTGACTGGAGATGTAGCGGATCCACCCCTGCATGTTATTGAGTGGGTCAATGGGACTCCATACAAACGGGTGTTGATAGACACTGGTTCGTCCAGTAACCTTATTACAACCACTGCACTAAAACATTTGAAACTTCTAGCCTCTCACATTGCACCTTCCACTTATACCCTTTGAGCATTTAATGATGCGATATGCTCGATAGTTGGCACAATTGTCCTGCCCATACAAGTGGGACAAAAAACCATTCATACGTTGTGCCACATTTTAGAAGGTGAGATGGCTTACAATATTTTGCTTGGGCGGCCTTGGATCCGAGATATGAAGTGTGTCCCTTCAATTGCTCATAAATGTTTGAATTATACATTTTAAGGACAAGTACATGTGGTCCCCATAGATTTGGAACCTTTTAAGTATTGCAACTCAGTGCAAATCATGCCGCAGTCGACCCTCCCTTCAACGCATGTGGATTTCCAGTTAAATCCATCTAAACGGGGTCCGACTAAGCAAGAATCTCCATCACCAAATCAATCTAATTCTCAGGTGGGATCATCTTCTTCATCCAGTCCTTGCACAACAACGCCACCTACGATGGCCACACCAACGAACAAAGGAAAGAAGCCCCTATAAGTGGAACCACCTTTAGTCTCCAACATCTCTATCGAAGAGACGCCTAATAGAATGGAAGTTGAGATGCCTAGTTCACCCCACATGGAGTGGACTCAAGGATAAATCCCATTCACTTCCCCTCAATTGCCAATGATTACTGTTGAGATGTCTAACACAGGCATGGGGGAGTATATAGTGCGCAATGTTGTTGCAACGCCCACACTTCAGTCTATGCAAGACATGGGAAGACCTCGACTCCCCATAGGCTCTGTGGTTCCTTTAGGCTACCCACCTAATCAGACAAACTTTATTTTTGGGGGCCTAGATCATGGCGTTGAACCTTCTTGACAAGAAAAGGAATATGAAGATCTCTTTGTGGAAGATGTCAACTATTTGGCTAACCCTGACTTTGCATTACGATATCTTAGCCAATGCAATTGGCATGGATACAGGTTAGGCCGGTATGAACAAGGAATGCATGTTTTGTGTCAACCTAGATACCAAATGCCTTATGACAATTCAGGAGTAGGGTTTAATCACCCTTTACCCCTTGACATCTTGGTCAAAAAAATGCAAATCCTAGGGATAGGCAACAAGGATGGGTTGGCATCAGATCCATATGCCAATCCAAATAAAACTTATACACTGGGGGATTATTTCCCATTACAAACAAATAACCTTGTTGACCTCAACAACCCTTTCCCTACGACCGAACAAGGAGAAACCTCATGGACTCACCCACAAGGGGAAGATGGACAAGACCACGAAGGGTTTTTTGAAGATGAGTCGAAATACGATTACTCGCACGAATATCCAATGAATGACGATCAAGATAGCTTCCTGATGATGTTCCCATTGAATGATCCTAGTGAGCATAGGATACCTCAACAACAACAAAATCCTTTGGACATAGATGACATGTTGGAACACTTACACATAGATCCAAGACCTAGGAGGCATTTCAACCTGGCGCAGTTATAGCAATTACTGCACCCGCCACTTCAGGCATATCGAGAGCATTTTTTGCTTGGAGACTCGATAAAACCATCAGTGCCTAGGGCAGATCCTATTTGTAGGTCCACGCATAGGGCTGACCCCTTTGTGCCAGTGCCTACAGAGCCCGATCCAAAGCACCAAGAACATCCTGAATGTCAAAGTTGTCACATTTGCGGTAATGGAGATTACAATCATTTCATCAACATGGTCTCCATTGACTTGACCACCCCCATCCATGATCCAGCCAATCCAACATGATTATTGCATCTAGACATAGAAGCTATTGATTGGGATCGTGCTGACACACCACCATCTCCATCAGAGTATTGGCCTTGCGGAGGGATGTTTCATTTCACTCCAGGACAGACTCAGGATGTCTTCCATGCGAAAGAGGAACTTGATGTTCCTAATGATGATCTTAATTCAGCAAACGATATCCATATGATCCCAATTCCACACCAGTTGGAAGACGGATCCCATATGTCGGTTGAAGCAACAACTGATGTAGACATCGGCACAGATCCAATGAATCCATAGATTCTCAAGCTGGGGGTAAGTCTTTCCCCCGAAGAGCGAGCCGATTATGTTGCCCTTCTTAAGGAAAAGAAGGAAGTTTTTGCATGGTCATACAAGGATATGTCGGGACTAGACCCATAGCTAGTCACGCACAATTTAACGCTTGATCCGACAATCAAGCCAGTCAAGCAAAAAAAGCAAGATGCATCCAATAGTGGCCTTAATGGTAAAATATGAGTTACAAAAGTTGTTGGATGCCCAGTTTGTCATCTATGTGGATTATCCACCATGGTTGTCTAACATGGTTCCCGTCAAGAAGCTCGATGGGAGGATTCGCATATGCACCGATTTTTGAGATCTTAACAAAGCGAGTCCTAAGGATGATTTTCCCTTGTCGAGCATCGATGCGTTGGTAGATGCTACAGCGGGCCACGAAATGCTTTCCCTTATGGATGGTTTCTTAGGATACAATCAGATTCGTATTAATCCTGAGGACCAACTAAAAATGGCATTCACAACGCCTTGGGGGACATTTTGCTATAAGGTCATGCATTTTGGCCTTAAAAATGCCGGAGCCACCTACCAACGTGCCATGACGTACATATTTCATGATTACATGCACAAAAATTTGGAAGATTACATGGATGATTTGTTGGCCAAATCTCTTTTGCGCCCAGATCACATCGGTGACTTGAGCAAGGTCCTTGATTGCCTCATTGAGCATAAAGTCAGATTAAACCCCAAGAAGTGCGTGTTTGGTGTTACCTCTGGAAAACTCTTGGGTTTCATAGTCTCCAAACGAGGAATTGAGGTTGATCCAAACAAATTCAAGGCAATCCTTGAAATGCATCCCCCAACCAACATCAAGCAGCTCAAGAGTCTATAGGGAAAGGTTGCGTCGATCAAGCTCTTCATAGCGCAGTTATCTGACAAATGTCGACCCATGAATAAATTATTGCATAATGGGGTCACATTTCATTGGGATGACGAGTTCCAGTCAGCCTTTGACGACATTAAACAATACTTGGCTTCGCTGCCAGTATTGGCACCACCTAGACCAGAAGTGTCATTCTATTTATACATCTCAGCCACTGAGGTGGCACTGGGCGCCATGCTGTCCCAAAAAAATGAACTTCACAAAGAACAGGCTACATACTATCTTAGCCGCACCACGGTCAGTTATGAACTTAACTATGCATATGTTGAAAAACTCTGCTTGGCAGTGGTGTTTGCTACCAAAAAGCTACACCACTACATGCTTAGTAATACGATGTATGTTGTGTCTAAGGAGAATCCATTGCGATACATGATGAGTCGTACTTATCATAGTAGCCGCATGATGAAATGGATCATGTTGTTGATGGAGTTTGACATAGAGTTCATTGGACAAAAATCTATAAAAGGTCGTCATCGCCGATCAACTAGCTGAGGCTCCTCTTGAAGACGATCATCCTTTGACTTTTGAACTACCTGATGATGGGGTCTTCCATGTTTCAGAGTCGCCAAATTCTGATGAGCCTGAGGCACAGGCTGACATAACCCTATTCTTCGATGGTTCTAAATGTGAGCAAGGGGGTGGTGCGGGAATTGTATTATTCACTCTGCAAGGCGCTCCAATGCCCTTGTCATTTAAATTAGACTTCCCATGCACCAAAAACAATGTAGAATACGAAGCCTTGCTCCTAGGTCTTCAGACAACAATCACCATGAACATTAAACGATTGAACATCTTTGGTGATTCGCTGTTAATTATCAATCAAGTAAAGGGGATATTCCAATGTAAATATCCACTTTTGCGGGCCTATAAAGCCCTTGTGGAAAAATTCCTGGCACAACTTGAATGGTATGACATCGAGGCACTCCCTCGATCATCAAATCATTTTGTGAATACTATGGCCTCCTTGGGGTCACTCATCTCGCAAGACCCTTCTGGTGAAATGACAACCATTCAGGTTAAAACATTATCGCAATCTACGATGGAGCGTGCAAGCTCTGATCTGATGCCAGGAATCCACATGATCCATATTGAACCATCTCCAGATAAGTTCTCTTGACTTCGAGATTATTTGACTCGAGCCAATTGGGGGTCCTTGTTCTCCCCGACCCCTCTTACTAGCAACACCACATTGTTTTTACAAGTTCTTTCCTGCTCAGATTTTGTTTGGGATAGACTTCAAGAGGGATTGGCCGTTCATACTATCGAGGTTTCTTATTAGCAAGATTGGTACACACCCATTCGGGATTACCTCAAGCTAGGCAATCTCCCACTTGGATTGACACAAGCCATAAAAAGATCATTCAAACAGAAAGCGACAAAGCATGTCTTGGTAGGAGACATTTTGTATCGTCAAAATTATGAAGGAATCCTCCTTCATTGTTTAGACCAAAGAAGAGTCCGCTTGGGCGATCACCCAAGCTCACGATGGTACATGTGGTGGCAACTTCAGCGATATGGCCATTGCAAAGCGCATTCTTTGCATGGGTTATTATTGGCCATATTTAGAGCGAGATTGTTGCACATATGTGAAGAAGTGCGTGAAGTGTCAACACCATGCTAATTTGACACACGTACCTTCTCAGGCCTTACAACCGATTCAATCAGTTTGGTCTTTTTTGCAGTGGGGCTTTGATCTAATTGGGAAGATCTCCCCTATTTTTTTTGGTCATCACATGTTTATTTTAACGGCCATAGAGTACTTTAACAAATGGGTGGAAGCAATTTTGCTGACCACTATGACTGGAGCCCACATTGCGGAGTTTATTTTACATAACATCATATGTCGTTTTGGTATTCCATCCAAAATAGTCTCGAATAATGGGACACCATTCAAGAACAAAGATGTGCATTCTTTGACCATAAAGTACAAGATTCAACATAGCTTTTTGACACCCTATTATCCGTAGGCAAATGGGCAAGCAGAGGCGTCCAACAAAACGCTAGTCGCCATTCTTAAAAAGATAGTTGCAGACAATCATAAATACTGGCACATTCAGATCCCGCTTGCCCTATGGGCTTATCACACCAGCATTCGGACGCCCACTAGGGCAACTCCATTTTCGCTAGTGTATGGCTCCGAGGCAGTCATGCCTTTTGAGTTGGAAATTCCTTCCCTGCACATTTCAATGCAAGAGTTCATCGATGATGACACTACGCGACAGGCCCGATTAGATCAACTAACGTTGCTTGATGAACAACGCGTTAATGCTCTCGAGCATTTGCGTATCTATCAAGAGCGACTTAAGAAATCATACAACATGAAATTCCACTTTAGAGAACTTCAGGTTGGTGACTTGGTCTTAAAAGAGAACCAACAGAATTCTAATTTGTCGTCCCATCTACGGGACAAGTTTGCGGTAAAATGGTTAGGTCCTTACATCATTGACAGTAGAATAGGACCTGGAACATACCAGCTTGCCTCTCTTGAAGGTATCAAGGAAACAGAACCCTTGAATATCATTCATTTGAGGCCATTCCACATCTAGAGAGCCATAGTCCAACAAAAAGCTCCAAGGATTACCACAATTGCTTGGTCAACCCCAAAAAGCTCCAAGGATTACCACAATCGCTTGGTCAACCCCAAAAGCTCCAAGGATTACCACAATCGCTTGGTCAACCCCAAAAGCTCCAAGGATTACCACAATCGCTTGGTCAACCCAAAAGCTCCAAGGATTATCACAATCGCTTGGTCAACCAAAAGCTCCAAGGATTATCACAATCGCTTGGTCAACCCAAAAGCTCCAAGGATTTCCATAATCACTTGGTCATCCCTAAATTCCCCAAAGGTATCTATCAACCCTTTGGTCAAGCCAAAAGCTCCAAGCGTTACCATAACTGCTTGGTCAACATAAATATTCAAAAATCAACAAAAAAAACACAAAAATAAAAATCACAAAAACAATTGCATTTCAATTCTATGCATACTAAAAAAAAAAAAAACAAAAACAATCAAAATTACAAAAACATTTGCATTTCAATTTCATGCATTCTCATAACAATAAAAATTACAAAAAACATTTACATTCCAATTCCATGCATTCTCATAAAAATCAAAATACAAAAATATAGGTTGCATTAAGCATTGCATCCATACATTGCATACTTCGCTAGGTCATACAAGTCAAAAGCACCATAGGCTGTCATTACTTGGAAATTTCATCATTTTCACCTCAGATCCATTTTCATAAATTCCTACATCCAGCATATCACCCTTTTATTTTAGCATCGTCAGTTATCGCCTAATGTATATAGGGTTTTCGTCATTCAGATGTCTTTAAATTTCTAGCCAAAAACTGTACACAGTTAAGCAGATTTTACATGGGAAAGTTTTACTTGGATCCCACCTTGTTACATACCATCCCAACACAAATTAATACACATAAAATTCCTAATTTGTGTGAACGAAAGATGACACCTGCACCGTAATCCAGGTTACCATAAGCGAAATGACTATCTTGCTTATCCCCCTGTGCAAATGACCCTAGGAATGCTGAGAGTTGGCAAAAGGACAAGCATCCTCCCTACCCAATTCCCCATGAATCCCAAGTTCTCAAAAGTTGCAAAACATCAAAAATTTGCAAAAACGTCAAAAAATTCAAATTTGACATCCTACATTGCACACATCAAAAGGCACAAACAATAGTGATTCTCGTCACTCCATATTCAAATCCCTTGCTAAAAAAAAAAACAAAACAAAAATAAACAGTGATTTTATCACTATAAAGAGCAAGTATCCCCATACAATTGAAGAAAATAAGGGAGTCAAACTTGAATCCCTGGAACTCTTAGTATTTCGACAGGTCATGAGGCAAGCTTCAATACCAGTTTGGTTGATAGCCTATCGGTCACTGGCGATAAACCTCCCACATGACGATATATCTGTCACATTAACTTGTGTATAGATCAATGTTTGCATGTGGATGAGCTAGCTTATGGTATCCTAGATAACATTGCAGACAAATCTAACTAAATACAATAAAGGAGTTAGTGGAGCTAGTTAGGTGATCCTCAGTACAGGTTCGGTTGAAAGCCCATCTGGCACTGGCGGTATCCTAATGAATAACACATAAACGAACTCAATTGCACACACAGGGATGTGAAATCACTTGGTTAAATTCAAGTCAGATTTAGACTTTGTTCAGAAGTCTTGCGAGATAAATGTATAGTCTTGGCTAGTTGGTTAAAATATCTGCATCTCAGAAAAGCTTAACTACATTTTCAAACAACTGATACATTTCATTCCATACATCACCATAAGAAAAAAAAAAATAGACAAAATACAAAAACAAAGTTTTCATATGCACAAGCATTCCACAAAGTTATCCCATTGCTATAGCAAGTCACTCCAATCTTGTATAGTCTATGGTGCATCGACAAATCATCAACAATTCATTTTATTCATTCCATATGCATACATCATACAAATTAGAATCATCACATTCATAATCACATATGCATACATCAATGTAAAAACATGCACATAAAAATCAATCATGACAAATGACATACACCAAAAAGAATCATCTATATATATATATATATATCATAACAAAAATTGCTCACAGGCTATAGTGCACCGTTCCTCGGACCTCACTCCCATAATCCATAATCTCAAAAACCCCCAGCCTAGGGCGTTGGCCACCATGATCACGCAGGATCGATGCGACGAGAGCTACCCCCTATAGTATCCGTCCTCTGAGATATCTTAGGGCGACTGCTCACCTCTGCATCATGTCCACTCACACCTCCCTCCTCTCGTTGCCTGTGTCGAGATGATGTCGACTGTTCTGTCCCGCTGTCTCTTGTCCTATATGACGAGCCACTGGTCGGAGGCTCTGGTATCCACCCACCTAGGCGAATAATCTCACCCTCCATCTTCGATCGATGCCACCCCTAAGCTGCCTCTTGTCGCCCCCAATATGCCTCTTGTAGCCTCCACTCGGCCTCCCACCTATGATAGTATGCGATGGCATCATCACGCTGTGCTAGTTGTACCTGCAAGAGATCCCTCTCTCGTGTAGCATCCGTATCCCCTGCCTACTGGTGAGACACAGCCCTTGTGCTCTCCCACCTTGTCAACTATGTATGCAGAAGACCCCTCTCCTACGTCATCTCTGTAAGCTCTGCATCCCGTCTCTGCCATAATCCCGTTAGACGCGCTACCTCAGCGCGTAACCCTACCTTTGTCTCCCCCGACCCAGCCTGCTCTGGAGCATCCTGCATCTCTGGCTGCTCCTCCTCCTCAAAGTCATCTCCCGCATCCGCCACCTCCACCATGTCCACATCCGCAGGAGCTCCCCAACCCTCTCTTGGTGCCTCTACACCCTCTCTGCCTCCCGCTGCCTCATCTCCTCCCAATGGCCCCTCACCTCGCCACTGCTACAACGTCCACCACTCCTGATATTTAGCCATCACTTCAACGTCATCTACGTTCGAAATGTCCAAAACTATATCATACTCCTCCCCCAATGGCTCGAGGATCGACGCAGCTAAGGTCCTCTCATCACTTCGATGTCGATAGACTATGGGTTCCCCAGGAAACCCCTGGCATACCCCAAACTGTCGTGTCACCCGAAGGTAGTGGAAGTACTCCTGCTTTTTCCCATGTCACCCAATCACCCATCTCCCCCTTCGAACCCATCAAAGCCAATCATTCACCTCTGGCCATGTGGGACAATCCTGATATGGCCTCCATATCACATCTCTAGGAGTCAGTCATGCCAATGCATCTCTGTAATGGTCCACGTCTCCCGCAAACCACCGACTCTTCCCTCGCTCCTCAGACTGATACCATAGAGCATCGTACCCAATATCTCTGTCAACCATCTCCGCTCGTGTAGTCCAGGGTAGCCCTCGGGGTTGCTCTATGACTATATGCTGCCATGCCTAGCACTGCAACAAGAAACTGCAGCCAATCCCCTTCCACCTTCGATAGCAGACCTCATATAACTCATCGTACAACTGCACCAAAAGCGTCTGACCCCATCTCATAATCATCGGCTCTGTCACCAGACAATCCACCAATTTCCATACTACCTCCAATAGGTTCCATGGGAACCTTGCTCCTGACGATTCTGGCAGGAGCATGTTGGAAATGAGGCTCATGAGTAGTGCATGCCTCACTCCCAACATTCCCCTCGCGTACCAATACCATACCAAAATCCCCCCAATATGGCAATCCAACTCCGCCCTCTCCAACGAGGTCATCCCATCATCATCCTCTCCGTGTCTAAAATATCGCATCAATACAACCGTCCTCTGGCCTCGTGGAGTCATCTGAATGGGAACCCTGTCTATCAGAATCCAAAGAATCTGATACACGTCCTCTAGGGTGACTGTCATCTCCCCTATCGAAAGATGGAAGGTGTTCGTTCGAACATCCCACAGGCCGATCAATGCTGTGAGGTACGCCCGATCTACCACAACTGCATCCAACCGAGCCACATGCTTGAGCCCTAGGGCATCAAGCCAATCCCAGTCCTCAGCTGTCAATGCCTCGCACGCATTAGAAAAAATTGTCGGCACCTAATGTCGACTCTTCACCACTTGCACATCATAGAAAACAACAAACATCAAAAACATGCATCAAATTACCATCACATGTACAAAAATGCATAACTGTACAGTAACATCTTTCATTCACATGTACATCAAAAAAAAAAAAAACAACAACAAACATTTTGGCATGGTTTACCTATATTTTTACCTAAGTTTACCATTTCAACAACAAAAAATCATCTTTCATTTCATCAAAAATGACAAAAATTTGACATGGTTTACCTACGGTTTTACCTAAGTTTACCATTTCAATCAAAAAAAAAAAAAATTCATCAAATTTTCATCTTTAATTTCATCAAAAACACCAAATAAATCGACATGGTTTACCTACGGTTTTACCTAAGTTTACCATTTCAACAAAAAAAAAAAAAAATTCATTCATTTTCCATTTTTAATTCCATAAAAATAACACAAAAAAATCGACATGGTTTACCTACGGTTTCGACCTAAGTTTACCATTTCAAACAAAAAAAAAATTCATTCATTTTCCATTTTTAATTCCATAAAAATAACACAAAAAAATCGACATGGTTTACCTATGGTTTCGACCTAAGTTTACCATTTCAAACAAAAAAAATTCATCCATTTTCCATTTTTAATTTCATACAAATAACAAAAAAATCAACATGGTTTACCTACGGTTTCGACCTAAGTTTACCATTTCAAACAAAAAAATTCATCCATTTTCCATTTTTAATTTCATAAAAATAACAAAAAAATCAACATGGTTTACCTATGGTTTCGACCTAAGTTTACCATTTCAAACAAAAAAAATCTCATTCATTTTCCATTTTTAATTTCATAAAAATAACAAAAAAAAAATCGACATGGTTTACCTACGGTTTCGACCTAAGTTTATCATTTCAAACAAAAAAATTCATCCATTTTCCATTTCAATTCCATAAAAACAACACAAAAATTGGGCATGGTTTACTTATGGTTTCGACCTAAGTTTTACCATTCACATCAAAAACAAAACATTTTTTTTTAACCATGGTTACCCTAAGGTGTTACTCTAAGTTTCATTTTGGGTTTATCCTACGATTGTCCATCTAAGTTTCCATCGGTTTGCATCCATGTTTCATTTGGTTTCATTCATTCACCTTTTAATTTAAATTAATTAGGGTTTCATGTTTTAAACAAACAACAAACAATAAAAACACATTTGCATTTTTCAAATTCAAACTCGAGGAGATAGTGCACTTACTGGTCTCGCCTCGGCTCCGCCGCTCGATGACCCGGTCTGTGCACTCATGGTGGCTGGAAAATCCGACAGCGCTTCGCATCAGAAAATCTACCTCCTCCTCCCCAGAGCTCCAAATCGCAATCGCTGAACAGTGCAAATGAGCCAAATCTGTCATTTTCGCATATTTATACTTTTTGTCAACTGGTAATCGTCCCTGACCGGGACGAGCACTTTTCGGCATGCTCGTCCCACCCCGGGATGAGTACCCTCGGAGGTGCGCTCGTCTTACCCCGGGACGAGTACCATCCTGGCGTTCATCCCCCCCCGGGACGAATACAAATTAAAAAAAAAAAAAACATAAAAAAATTAAAAAATGACAAATGCCAACAAAACCACTAAAAATTTCCGGATAAAAGTGCTCTTGCACTTAACCTCTTGGCATAAGAACATTGATGTCGGGGTCTAACTTTTCGTTATCCTACTCCCTAAAAAGGCTACCATAGCCGGACCGCTCCACGAGAAAACGGATTTTCGCCAATGTTAAACCCAAATGGCATCTCAAAATGGGTTCACACTCACCAAAACTAGGTTAGAACAGTTAGGAAACTGCTCGAGCATGCTTAGCGGTAAACCATCTACAGGCACCCTTGCACAAGTCATCTTGGGTCAAGCGACTCATCGCTTTTCTCATGTCGGTCATTCCCTCATCGATTCGTCACTTGAGGGGGTAGTCACACTTAGTTGCCAATCAACACCACTATACCTAGTCTTGGAAATAACACGCATTCAAAGGATCATTGCAAAAGACAATCGCGCCCCTGCTTGGGGCAGCAAACAAGCAATCATCACAAACTGATCATATACTTGGCATTCGTGAATCATGAACTCAAGGTTCCCGTAGACAAAAGGTTGCGCCCTTTGCCTATTCATGACTGATCAATGTCTAAGTTCAAGTAATACCTCATCAAACCAGGTTAATGCTTTATTTAAGTTCCTTAGCTCATTAGATGCAAGGATTTAAGAATGCGTGCCCTTTCCATACTTGGGGCATCAAGAGTTGGTTAGGTTACTGAGAAACCCTAATCATTAGTGCTTTGGTTATACATTTTTGCTCAGCACTGCACCATGTGCAGCGCTTTCCAAAAAGGGGCATTTGTAGACACCAAAACAACACCAATCTGATTATGTGACAACAAGCACTGATCGCACTAACACACACAACCCCCAAGGCAGCCCCTAGAGGTTAAACAGTGGTTCTAACCACTCACACAACAGTTTTGCAAGTCAAAAATCAATTTGGCACCTTTTAGACACTTTATTGCTTATTCGTCCCACCCAGGGATGAGTGCGGATTAGTACTCGTCTCACCTAGGGACGAGTGCGGATTAATACTCGTCTCACCTAGGGACGATTACCAGCGCTCGCTTCGGGGTGGGACGAATGTCAGGTTTGACCGACAAAAAGTCAAATCTTGGCATATAACAACTCAGAACTGCCACTTAGCTTTTCTTACATGACATAGGAGTGCGAGTGAGTTCTTTTGACAACTTATATCTGCCAATTGACTTTCCCTTCACTGCATGGGAATGAGAGTAAGATTTTTAAGACAACTCAAATTTGCCACTTAGCTATCCCTTCATTGCATGGGAGTGCAAGTGAGCTTTTCTAAAACACACAAAGACATGCACAGGGGCAGTTAAGAAGCCCTTGATCAAGAAGAAGTCTTCTCTTCACGTTTATTTCTTTTGTAGTTTTTAGCTAGTTTCATGTTTATGCTTTTGTCAAGTTTTTAGTTCATTTAGATTCATTTTAGCCATAGTTAGATTTATATTTTATTTTACATACACAGGTGCTACTGATTCTTTGTTTGTTTCTTTGAACGCAGATTTGCAGTATTAGAGGAGCAGCGAGGAATCGACCTTTACTAACGCAAGCGGCGACAACGTTTTGGTTCACCCATCTTATATGTGGGCACGCGAAAGAAGGAATTTTGAAACAAGTTGTAAAGAGCAATATCTAACGCTCCTATCCCCTAAAAAGGAAGGAGATGCATTGTAACACATTACTGAAAGAATATCAATAAAAAAGGCCGTAGTTTATATTGCTTTTATATCTTGTGTTCATTCATTTGTGTTCTTTCCTTTTAATACAATTTTGTTTAGTCTTTCCTTTTTGTTTCTAGAATCTCGTGTTTTCAGAAAGGTGTTGGTACTAGAGTCCCACCTATGTGCTAGGGCAGTGAGGTAGGACTGATATGACATGATTATCATTAGTCATTTGATGTACTAGAGCTCGTGGGCCTCAAGCCAATCCCAATATGTGGTAGTCATCTAGGGCAAAAGTTTCACGAGTAATCTAGGGTCTCGAGACCATGCAAATAATAGCTAAGAGTGCAAATTAAATGACTAAATTAAATTCATTTAAAATATAAAAGGAGAAATAAAACAAAAATGATGCAAAATTTATCTAAGATAAACCTAGGGCTACGAAAAAATGACTAAATGCACCTAAACATTAAAAAAAATCAAAATTCACACTTCAAAATTTCAAAAAAATCAATTAAATCCTTAAAAATCCAAAATAAAATTTAAAAATTTACATAAGATCGCATAGCCACTCACGTTAGGAGTGGCCACATAGTGGCCGCTAAAGTTAACTATGGCCGGCCGCCAACAGTCAAAAAATTATCCGTTGGAATTCAAGTTGGTCGTTGATGGTGACAACGACCCCTCTTTTGCCATTTAGGGGCTACTCTAAGTATCAACGTCCATAAGGTAGCATGCCAACGATGTCCTCCCTTATCCAAGAATAACAAAAAATTTAAAAAACATAAAACTAAGTGAAACCCACTGAAATTAAACCTAAACTAAACCTATCTATGATTTTAGTTCATTGCCAATGGGTTTAGTTTGGTTTATTTACCAGTTACTTAGTGAGGTTCATTTTACCCAATAAAACAAATAAAAATCTAGGGTTTGAGAGATACCTGTGAGTCATCAACACCTCCACTCGTTGATGCCTTGTCCTACTCCACCATGGTGTCTAAATTTGGCAGCATTTTGGATCACAAAAAATCACTATCACCTTAGAGCTCAAAAGTGCAAATTTATAATTGGTAATAATAAAATTGAAACCCTAGAATTTGTTTTTATATTTTCAAATTATGCCTTGACCACTTCTAGCATTACTGGCCTACACTTTCTAGCCGCTAGACTTGACAACAATCACGAAGTGGCAACTAGGGGTTGTTGGACTTGACAGTGACTAGAAAACAAAAATAAATTCACTCAAAATATCACCATGAGGGACCTAAAAATGGTCCATTAAACACATCTATCACTCCAAAACAATCATAAACTACATAAATACCAAAAAAATCACACAAATAAAATCCAAAAATAATATAAAAGTCAAATTAAAACAAAATAATAAAATAAAAAAATCTCAATTGAGCCTCGTATTTAGTTTTTTATTCTATACACTTGGTAGTTGCAGTGTCTTGTAATCCATGCAATTCGATAAGATGAGTAGAATACCATAAGGCCACTTGGGGAAAATTAGTTATGGATGAATTGAGATGCTTCACTTCAATCTCGAAGAAGGCCATGGCAGCCGAACTGCCCCATAGAAATGAGGATTCATCTCATTTCTTCTATAATATTTTTAAATAAATCATTGAATGTAGTGAGTCAACACAAGATTGAATGGAATTTCTATCATATTGATTTCCTAAGAAGGCCATTACAACTGGACCGCTCCATGGGATAGAGATGTACAATTACTAAAAATGGTTGAAATCATGCCTGCAATAGGACCTACCCTATAACAACAAAGCAAACCTCTAAAAGGGTCCAAATCATTCATCTTGATCAAGTGACTTGTTGCTTTGTTTATTGTCCTTCCCTCATCGACTCGTCGCTTGAGGGGTTAGTCATAATATAAAAAATCATAATCAAATTCAATAAAATATCACTCGATCATGCCAAATTGTGTTTGTTTTATGAATCATTACCAATAACTATCATAAGCTCATCCTTTGTTGGGGAAAAAATCAAATATGACAGTTAAGTTTGTAGCTCTCCTCCTTTCGGATCTATAGTAGCACTGAAGCCTATAGTAGCACTGAAGCTACCCGATCATCTAATGGACATGTGTAAGCTATCATAAATTTAAGCCTTCCATCCTAT
Source organism: Wollemia nobilis (assembly GCA_028583015.1). Classification (NCBI taxonomy): domain Eukaryota; kingdom Viridiplantae; phylum Streptophyta; class Pinopsida; order Araucariales; family Araucariaceae; genus Wollemia; species Wollemia nobilis. The sequence continues at coordinate 227,767 of JAQPPZ010002445.1, read as the reverse complement.
TGGAAGCAATAATTCTAGAATGCACACCTTTTGTATGACTAGGGAATCCAATGTTTATCAGATCAATGATCATCACATAACCTAAAATGTGGCTCTAGGTGGTCTATTTTTTCTCTGCACTATGTTTTCCCACAATGCATCCCAAAAAGGGGCATCTGTAGACACCTAAAATATGTCATGTTTAGAAGACTACTCATATGGACATACCTGAAGACCATATGAATGATATTGGACCTTTCCAAGAGCTAGCAGTGGTCTTAACCACTCAAAAATGGAATTTCTAACCCATTTAGGCTTAGCCACTATCAATTAGAGAGGTTGCCACACCTGTCCATTGAAGTTGAGAGCGGCCACATTGAGTTACTGATCTAGACAATGTATAACACCAAAAAATAGTCTGGACATGAATACATGCCCATATCACGTAGTTTGACTGTACTTTGTATTGCTTATGGGTGGATTTTAACGTGGAACTCCCAGAGTTCCTCCTGACTGCCCCTTCAATGTAAATTTGTGACTAATCCTTCCCCTTTTGATGGTCAATTGCATGAAGATCTATATTTTGGCTTCTCTAGGAAGCCAATATCTAGATCTAGATCTAAATCTAGGAGGTCTACATATGGACTCTCCCAAGCAAAGTAAAATATCTACGAATATCAAAATTTGGTGTAGTGAAGCTCTAGCGGATTGGAGAGAGATTCAATATCCCTTGGAGGAGTAGTGAAGCTCTACCAAATTTAGTGATGATTTCCAACCATACAACCATTCATATTGAACATACTTCATTTCAAATCAGTACACAGATAGAAAGGGTGACCCTTGAACAATAATTCAGACAAGGAATATAGTGCTACAACCCCTAGTTCACAAGGAGAAAGGTTTCACTTCACAACCACTATCCATGATAGTTTCTTGTAGGCATAGCCTAGGGTTTTAGATATTATTATACAAGTTATAGCTTAGATCAGTTACTGCTTTTTACTTTATTAATTAGTTTTAGCATAGATCTGATTTCTTTAATGCATTTGCATTGTTATTTCCTGAGTTATACACACATTTATCATTCAATTTATTGCATTTTGATCTTATTATGTGTATGTATCATGTTTACTAAATCTACTAATAAAAGCATCATTAGAAGAGGCTTCCCATGCTAATAATAGTGTTATATTGTTTCTATGCATGTAGGTTACAGGTTCATAGGACCGATTCAAGGCATTAAGTGCATAAGATCCCTCCAAGATAAGAGAAGGAGAAGGAGGCATCTATAATACCTCATACAAGTTCATGTGCGAGATCGGGAGGTCTACGAAAGCACACCACCCCATTACAAGTGGAAATATTCACCATTAATTATGCTTGTATATTATTTTGTCAAACTGGGTATCCCTTAGAGGGATCGATGTGTAACCAGTATTTACAAGGATTAATAAAAGATCTTTCTTTATTTGTCATTTCCATGTTATTTGTGCTTTATGGTATTTCATTTTGATATAATATTACAAGTATTTTAGAGGTTCATGCTTCCCGGGGTCGCATAGGGAATACTCTCCCCTATTCTATGAAGAACACAAGCTTATACTGATAGGGGGGGTGAACAGTATAATACCTCTTTTTACTTTTTCCTTTATACTTCAAAACAGTAAAGCAATATACCTAAAGCAATATCAAAGCAATGCACAATATCATCCACAAAGTGACACTGATTTTAACATGGTTCACCCAGAATGGTTGGGCTATGTCCACAAAACTTTTCTCTAAAATTTATCTCAAAGTTCTTTAGGAATCCTTCCCAATTACAATGTTTATGAGCCTCGGCCCAAAGGAGATACCTTCCCCCAATCAAAATTTATGAGCCTCTACTCAAAGGAGATACCTTCCCCCAATCAAAATTTATGAGCGTCTGCTCAAAGGAGATACCTTCCCTCTCGCTCTGGAAATGATCCCTCAGAATATCAACTGCCTCTACCTCTTTCCAGCATGTGGAACTCCTTTCCACCGAAGACCTCCTGTCCTCAACACTTAGCCTAAGAGACCTTTGCCTTCTATGATCACGTCCACAGCAGCTCAGTAACCTGTACCAAACATAGTTAGTCGGTCTAGTACAAGTCTTCCTCTTTCTGTAAGATCTATCCAACTCTTGAACAAATCAATCCTTTGCATACAATCCTTCTCAAAGACTTGCCAACTGTCCTCAGGTTCTTCTCATAGAACCAATGCACCTCTGTCCTCAAGTTCTCTAATAGAACTATCAAACTCAACTCACAAGTCCTCTGCTAGGACCTGTCCAAATCTAATTACAAGTCCCCATCGAAACCTATCCAAAATTGCTCACAAGTCTCCACCGAAACCTATCCAAAACTTGCTCACAAGTCCCCATTGGAACCTGTCCAAAACCTGCTCACAAGTCCCCACCGGAACCTGTCCAAAAACTCAGCAAGCTCACCAAGAAAAACTTTCTTAGTAGGAAATCACAAAGTGAATTGTTAGAGACCCAATGTGATTTGTCAAAATCATAGAAGCATAAAGAGAATTGTTAGAGACTCAATATGTTCTATACTCAAATCCCAATCTCAAAACTCAACTCAAATCAACTCAGCTCAATCTCAATCTCAAATCTGAAAACTCAACTCAATATCTGAAATGGATAGGATAGAATGCTTTATTTCAATAATATGAAACCCCAACAATTTCAAACTATGCAAAGAATCACATAACAATGATACTCATGTTATTTTCACCATCAATTAGGGTTTCAACAACAATGCTCATCAAACAAGGTTTATTCAACCAACACCATTCAACTCAACATCAACCTTGAAGCATTCAACCAATCATCACAAGAAAAGGAAACAAGTAGAAATCTTTTCCCTCCAAAGATATTTGAACAAAATAGCCACCAACACAATATCACCAAATGCAAAGAATAACTTGCTCAAATCAACTCAATGGAGTAAGCCCAATATCATGAATCAAGTAAAGCAATAACTTGATCAAACAACCTCTATGGAAGCAACTCAACCATCAAACTCAAAACAGCCAACCAAGGGTTCCACAAACTCAATGCAAGTAGCTAGACTCACAAATATAAACCCTAGTGCACAAAGCTTTCACTATCTCAAACCAAAAATTATGCATTCACCAAAAACTCTCCTTAAGGATAACAATGCATAAGTAGTCTTCAACAAACCAAAAAATAGGATTTACACCTAGCCAAAGGATACTTAGTAGAATACCTTTTCACTCCAACCTTATTTCAAAAAACATACACCAATCATACTCATAAGAAGAATGTGCCCATACCTTATTGGAGTAGAAGATAATTGAACCTTCAAGCTGTCACCACACACAACTCTCAAACTTCCAACCAAGTTAGGGTTAGAATAAAAATAAATGAGCAATAATATAAACTTCCTTTATTACACCTTTTAGATCCACTTTTTTAAACACAACCACCATAACATGCCAATAAATCAACAATCACAGACTCACACCTTATACCTCCATTTTTAATTTTAGCATAGCAAAGAATAATCTTAAAAATACATCCAAAGAAATATGCCCTTATTTCTCCTAAGCTTTTATTCAATGCTAATCACAAAAGCCAAAACTCATAAAATTTAATCACACCTTATAAATCGTTGTCCAAGAAACTCTGAATTTCATGGCATAAAGACGTTTTAATAAAAACATGTGTTACTCTAGCAAAGCACCCTCGCGAGACTCAAAATGGTGACCTTCACCAATGCAGCGCCCAACAGCAGCCTTCGTTGCCACTAGCCCACACGGGCTACGAAGTTCAAAAGTGAACTTCTCTCCACTTCACCCTCGAAAAACTCTCGAAGACTTTTCAACCGCACGTTCTTCTAAGTCTTCCTTCGATCACAGCGAATATAGAGCACAAACATCGCAAATTGCATTCGAGGAATTTTGAATTAATTAGCCTTCCAACCTTAGGAGTTGGAGAATAAATAGTCTCTTAGAAGACACCTTGAGGTCAACGGAAATAAAGACCATTTTGAAATTAATCAAAAGTCTTTTCAAAAAGGGTTTAAAAACCCTTAAATAATTTTAATAAATTAAGAATAAAAAAATGTTTAAAAACCTTTAAGTATTTTTAATAAATTAAAAATAATTTCTCCCTTAATTAATTAAATAATTAATTAATTAAAACCTTGAAGGGTTTTAAATAATAATTGAACAAATAATAAAGATAACCTCCATTGGTTTTAATAAAAACCATTTAACTTGATTTTAATAAAAACCCTATCCAACTTTGTTTTAATAAAAACCGGTTTGGTTTTAATGAAAAACCCTTGCCAATGGAATCTCTTTGGATTCTCTTAAAAATATTCTCTTGGAATCTTCCACCTTTGAAACCAACACATCCTCTTAACATTAATGCCATTTCCTTTTGACATCAATGACAACTCATAGACAAGAAGCTAGGATCTCAAACCCAAAATTGCCAACATTCTACATTTGGTACCGTTGCCTAATTAAATTTTGAAAATTGACAACATTTTTGTCAGAATTGGGTCAAATTGTCACTATTGAGAAGGGTTTACAAGTGATAAGTGGTAAGTAAGAACCAATTAGAGGTGAATGATAGATACAAGTTTATGGAGATGTAGGAGATGATATGAAGAAGAATATAAAATTCTAATTAGAAGGAGCACAATAATGTCTCAAAGGGAGACTGTGAATAACACGATGAACGAACCAATAAGCGAACAACTATGGACTTCAAAATAAAAATATATTGAAATATGGGAGACATTGTTAGTATATATGGATAAAATGGTACAAGAACCACTAACATTCAAATAAAATATTGATATAAGGGAATATTTCGATGGAATAATTATCTGAGAATATAGTGAGTGGATGGTAACACTTGAAAAAGCAATAGGAAGGTTACAAATGGGTGTAGAGGATGGGATTCAATCACCATAGCAACAAGATGTGAGGTCTCAAGAAGGATAACTAGGGCCACAGTCGATATTTCAACAAATATGGTCATGGAGTGAGGATGCACAAGAGGTCAAGATATGACTATTTTATGAAAATAAGGTACCACAGATAGAAACATCCATTGAAGAGTATCATAGTGGAACACCCACCCAAGGAAGGAATTAGTTTAAGATTCTAGAAGATACCTCCTCAAGTGATGAGGAAGGAGATCCAATAATTGATAGTATTGCTACAAAATTAGGGAAACAAAGATGCCCAAACTTCATGGGGGAAGGTAATGAGGAACCAACAAGATACATCAAGACATGAATAACCATTTGGAAAGTGAATGGTGTAAATCAAACAGATGAATGGTTGTAATTTTTCTTGCTACACTATGAGGACTCACAATGTATTGGTATATAAAGTGAGAAAATACAACAAAATTCCAAGCATGGAATACAATGAAGGATGTCTTCATTGAATAATTTAAACCCTTGAGAGATGATACATTGTCACTGAGATATATACCACGAAGCAAGATGTCGATGAGGATGTAAAAACATATAATTAGTGACTAAAGCAATTATTCGATAAGATACAAATACCACCAGTAGATGCACTAGTGAAGCAATGGTTTATTGATGCGCTACTACTAATATATAAAAAAATATGAAGGTAGTACCATCCTCAACTTACGAGGAAGTGCTAGAATAAGTAAAAAAATTTAAGAGTGAGGCAAAGCATATGATAGTAGTAATCGTAACACATACTAGGCATGAAGATTCAGATAGTGGTTAAGAATATACAATACATCAAACCATCCAATCATTCTATAAGAGATTTGATAATATCATAAGATATGCTAAGAAATATACATGGTGATATCAAAAGGATATCTAGTGTACAAAATTTAAGGACAAAGGGTATTCAAATATAAATTTACCTCAAAATGAATATTTCCACATATGTAATGTTCTAGGACATGAAGTGGTATAGTGTCCATTTAAGTTTAAAGTCTACAAATAGACCCTCATGATTCAATATCAATAAGAGAAACCAAAACCTAAAAGGAATGTATAGGTTGCAACTAGATGAGGTTATAGAAATAGTCAACAAGGAGGAAGGCCAAATTAGGGTAATTGACAAGGAGTCTAGAGCTAATTATAGTATGATTCAGAAGGAATACTGATCATACAATATCACAATTACCAAGAGCGAGGGCATTCACAAATAATTATACTTCTTAGATTATGCAGTCAACAGAGAACAATACTACACATGTGTTGATGGTGTGGTCCAAGGAACCATAAAGAAGTCAATTGTCCTAAGAAAGTGAGTTCAAGTGGCTCATAAAATGTGAATTTATTAGATATTGACATACCATTAGTGAAGGAAGAGAAAATTGAGGGAGAAGTGCTAGATGTAACATGAAGGCCAAGAAAGACACTTACCTAGAACCTACCAAGGAGAAGTAGATATGGAAATTGGTGAATAAGGTACTTGAAGAAGCCAATAAGGCTAAGCAAGTTAGGCTTGCATAGCAAAAGGATTTAAAGAATCCTTGCACATCGAAACATAAGGTAATGGTAAAAAATATAGTGATATATGTTCTGAATACAACCATCAAGATAAATATGGCTAGTCTATTGGAAGCCATACCATCATTACATAAGATGATGAAAGAGGAGCTGCAACCACAAAAATTGATGGAGGTTGAGATCCAAACAATACAAGAGGAAGAACAAAAAGGTTATTTCATGAATCAACCCATCTCAATGATTGATGTTGGAAAGAAACTAGCAGTAGTTCATATGAATATAATGGATCATAAATTAATACACGTGATTGTGGATGGAGGGTCTAGTATGAAAATGCTACCAGAAAATACCTAGAGAGAGATTGGTACCCCATCCCTATGGGCACCAAGTTTTCAATTGTATGGTGCTGACCAGTATGACATTGAAACAAAAGAAGTATTGATAGCATAGCAAGTGATAATAGGTGACCAAGAATTTATCTTGGATTCATTGTGATTATGATGTTGAAGCCACATAATCACTTCTTGGAAGAGGTTGGATATAATTAGCCAAAGTTAATCACAACTGGGGAAAATATTAGATCATGTTCAATAAAGGAAAACACAAATATATGATTAAATTGAAGAATAAAATAATTAGTGAGGATGTGGTTGTGACATATCAGTTGAGTAGTTCTTTTGCAAAGAATAATATGAACCTAAAAAAGAGGGTATGTTGTACCTAGAAGATTATAGTGAAGATGCAACCTGATCTGATAGTGGACTTCTTGACTAGAATATGGAGGAATATGAGATGTTTCAATGCATGTTCATTATGACGCATGAAATTAAAAGAAGACAACAACAAAGAGTTGAGTTGAGTGAACCTCAAGAAGTACCATTACGTAATCAATATCCACCATAGGAGGATGATGATATGGGTATCACACGCCTATTTATAGAATGGGTGGAAGTGAGACCTATTGTAGAAATATAAGAATCGACACCTCACCCTAGTGAAAGAATGTGAATGCAAGTAAATGTAAGGTTTGTAGATAGGATGAACCAAATTGTAGAAGAGGAGGAACACATGATCCCCTAAGTAAACATGCACTTTAGCAATTACTTAGGAATGATAGGAATAAACCAACCAATTGGAGGAAGTAGTGTATTTATAGCTCAAACAAAGAGATTTGCCTTGCATAGCAAAAGGTCAACACAAGATACGACTGATGGTACAATATGAGTATAGAATTGATACCTTCTATATGGATGTCCCATATTTAAACGAAGGTGGAGCCACATAATAAGAGCTAGCATGACTCACTTCTTTAGCTCAAATAGGTATGATGTAATAGAGAATGCAATATCAATAACACTAGTTGCAAGAGGAGTATGAGGTATTGCAAGCACATAATGCAAGGTTTCATGGATAGATCATTCAAGATATGGATGATACCATGCAATAGATTGAGGAGAAATAGGTTGCACAAAAAAGGGAACTAGGTACAGGCAATGAGAGTAGCGATGAAGTACCTCAAACAAGGGGGAGTCCATAAGCAAGTACAAGATCTCAAGGAGAGTAAAGCTCCTAAGTTGAAATACGAGATCCCATGCATGAGCCACTAGTTACAAAATAAGTAATTGAGGTAGTATGGGGAGACATTGAGAAATACTTAACATATCTTAGAGCCCTAAGGAAACTTACATGAAGAATAAAGTAATTCTAGCAATGTTAGAACACTCTATCTAGTAAGAGGAAGTGACTAAGAGAGTGGTAGTGATGACCTCCTAGCACAACCAGAAGCACTTCATGCTCAACCAGATCTAGATGCATATGAGATAGCCTATTAGCAATTATGAAGGCAAAGAAGGGATGTTAGAAGAATTTTTCAAATAAGATAATTTCAAACGAAGTGGTCAGCACAAAGAATGGATAGTCATAATGATCCAATTACAAAGTTTGATTTTTTAGAAGAGTATAGGGAGCCTTTGATAAGTTATTTTCCACAATATTGCTTTGAATAAAGACATTGGATGAAATGACTAATGCATGCACATCATCAGATAATATCATTACAATGATTGGTATCGCAAGCATGAAGAACTAATGGGAAACTAACCAATATAGAGTTTGTGGATGGAATTCAAGGAATGTAAAGGACTCATTCACCAAGTCTAGAGGTAGACTTTATATGAAGAGATAGGAGTAGAAGCTAGCCAAATGCAAGAGGAACGACAAGGTTACCCTTATTTCAAAATTGATCAATTAATAAAGAAAATATAGCTTTGCAGTATGGATATGGTGTGTTTGCAAAGCATATAATTTGCAATTGCACAAACCCAAATCGTACGAATGACACTAACACTCGTGCAATTTCAAATCGTACAACAAGATTGCAAGTAGGGATAAATTGTACAAATACCACTAGTATGGTTTTAGAACATTAAAATAACCCAAAGGAAGGAATGAATTATATGAATGATCGATCAGAGCTTGATTGTATGAATTTATAGAATGAGGTGGTGGATATTTCCAATGACACGCCAATGGAAGGGATCATACAAGTGAATGTTATTATACGATCTCCTAGAAGGTAAGTCAAAAATTTGGCAATTTAGAAAAATAGAAAACTCCTAGATGGTAAGTGTGAAAATTCCTTGAGACACAATTAAGATGGAAGGTGGTTGAAAACTAGAAATGGTGACCCCTTTTGAAGAAAAAAGAGGAAAAAGAAAAAACAAATTAAAAAAATGAGGCAAGAAAAGGAAAAAATTGTGTGCAAAAAGAAGTGAGTTGGCTATCATCCATGCAAAAACCTAAAAATACATGCAAAGGAGGCTAAGGTGGTGAATTTTCATGCAAGGGATGTTTAAATTTAAAGACAGGGCACCATGCATGTTATTTGTTTACTAGTTTGAAAAATTTCATGAATAGAATAGTGAATTTTGGAGCATTTGAAAGCAATAAGTGTGCAATCGTAGGAATTATTTTACATATGGGCTTGCAAACATCACATGATACCTAAAATGGATGACACATAATGAATTTACACCATATATTCTTCTTGTTTTTGAAAAAGCAACCAAATTTGGAGGAAAAGTTGCTAAAGTTAGGGTTTTTGCTTTGGAAAAGCTAAAATTCTAGAAAAAAGCACACTAAAAAATATTAACCTAGTGGACTTAGGTTTTTTAGTAAAAACATAGCTATATAGAACCCTCATGATGAAAAAAATGGCTAGGGTTTGAGTTAATTCTAAAAAAGAGAACCAAGTGGAAGATCACAAACCCTAGGGCAAGGAAATTCAACCACTAGAAAAGGGAGGATGTCTTAACAATTGGATTTGGAAAAGCATAAAGGATATGGGCATACAAAAGTTGTACTCAACCAAAATTAAAATATACTAGTGAAAATTTGCAAAGGGTACCAAAAACGCACTGAAAAGAGAGATTTGCACAAATAAAGGGTACAAAGTTAATTATAGAAATAATGCAAAGTGGAATATTTTATGGAAAGCGAGGGTCTAAAACATATTTTGTATGTTTTGGGTATGAAATTGTACAATTTTGAGGTAGATTGTACGATTTCAGAGTAGTATTGTGCAAATCAAAGCTTGAATTGAGAAATTTTGGTGCAATTGTACGATTTTTATTGTAGTTGTACGATTTTGGTGCAATTATACAGATGGGAGGTGCATATATGATTTAGAATTTTTGGTATGATTTCATAGTGAAGTTATACATTTTGGAGCTTAGATTGTATGTTTTGGGAGAATCATATAGATTCAAACTGTAGTTGTATGATTTGAAAAGTGGTACACAATTTCCTAGAGCACTTGTATGATTGTGAACAGTCCTTGTATGATTTTTGGAAGTAATTATATATTTTTAGAAGTAGTTGTACATTTTTGAAGTATTTTTTGTGGTTGGTGATGCAGTTATCCTAAAATTAATAGATTGCAGAACATTGATAGTGGGAGGGTTCCAAAATAAATAATGGTGAAGAATGAGCACCAAAATGTAGTTTTGAGCTTATTTACATTGGATTGCAATAGTTAGGGTTGATTTATCACTATGACCATTACACCAAAGGGATTCATAATCCAGGCAAGGAGTGACCTACCCATTACAGGTTGAAGGATGAGCATTTTAGCCATAAGTATATTGTGGCTACCACCCTTGGAGGGAAAGTTATTATCAATCATAGAGAGGACCCATGAATTGACATGGTGGTAGAGGAAGAATACAACCACAATTCTATGAGGAGGTAATGGAATTTCCTAGGGAACATCAATAGGAGCTTCACAATGAAGAACATAGGGAAGCTACCCCTGAAGAACATACAAGGGAGGATGAAGGAGGATAGGTAGAAATAAAGGATATCTCCTTTATACAACTCATAGGAGAATTTTGTCACAAATGATGAAGTGAGAATGAATATAAGCACCATTAAAAATTATGTTGAAACAATAAAGAGTGAGCACAATAGCACAAATTCCACCATAGGACAAGGTATTCTATAATGAGTACCTATTACAAATGGTACAATCATATGTACCTAAATATAATTGCACCTATGTGCAAATTGGCAATAGCCATATTAAGGTGGAATTATCGACTAGAGCTTTTTGATGTACATTTGGGTTACCAAAAGTAGGACAACCTATTAAGAAGAATATTATGGACCAGGTTGAGGTCCTTAGGTTGATCACATTGTTCACTAAGATCAGATCTCCATAAAACATGAAGGCTTTTGGTCTAGGAAGAAGAGAAAAATAGCAAAGCATGTTAAAAACTAATGATCTAGCATGTGCGATGAATGTTGTTATGTCTTGACTATTAGGATAAGAACACACTTTCAAGATGTTTTTTTAGATGGCACAATGTGTCAAAGATATTTTTATGGGAGTGTAGTATGATTGGGTAACTTACTTCAAACAATGAATCTAGAGGCTACTGGTGAATAGGAAGAAGACCTTTGCCATGAACCTCCATGCCACAACACTCATGATAGATGTTGTTTCCCAAGTTGACATTCCATTTTACAGGTTTACATAACTACACAATTTTCCATAGGATTAGCCTTCTATACTACGATGGGTAAAGTTGGTACCTATCTAGAAACAAAAACCAAAAAAGTTAAGATAAAAAATAAAAGTACAAAGAAGCCCAAACCTCCCCTTATTGAGGAACACGAGACCTCATTTGATGAGGAATTACATCCTCAAAGGAAGATACAAAGACAACTAAAACCTACCTTGGATCAGTAGGAACTTGAATAAAGGTCTTAGGAGCAACCATCATCTCAAGGAAAGTAGGAGGTAGTAGAATCGACATCCATTCCAATACGAATTAGGATGCATAGGAAAAGGGAGAGACAAAGGCAAGAGAGAATTCATGTGCAGAAGAAGTAGTTGGAACTTATGCTCACTAATCTTGATAACGTGACTTTGTATTTGGATGATATATATATGGTAGATATTAATGTGTTGATTGACACATAACAATGGAAAGAAGCAATGGGATCTCTTATAGTGCTACAAGATAATAATTTCAAAGTTTTGGAGGCATCTAAGGATTGAATAGATTGAGTAAGTTCACCATTAAACACCAGAGCTAAGGAAGTTATGGCAACCCTACTAGAGGGAAAGAAGAAGCCTTAAATAAAAATTGTGATGCGAGGATGCAATAGGCAGTTGGACAAGGAAAATACATGACCATAAAAAAATGTTTTGATCCAATTTTGATAGCCACAACAGTAAGGGAAGTACAATTGAATCCACAAGATGAAAGCTTGAAAAATTTACAATAGGAAGAATTGCCAAGACCACAAAAAGTTCATGTACATGTGGAAAAGCAGTAGCTTCTGAAATAAATCATTAATGTCAAGGAGATTAGATAAATTGAAGAAGAGACAAACATGACTGTAGCTCACATTTCACTGTAGGAAAGGAATGTGAGTGGTGCAATAAAATAACTTGGATAAAGTTAAGTTCAATAGGATGAATATAAGAAACATACCCCACCATGAGAAATGGATGAAAATATTAGAACAAACTTTCTAATTAAAGTACCTTAGTTTAGGATCATAGAAGGAGATAATGAGGATATGGATAAATATATAAACCACTTCCTTGAGCAAGTTTATGACATGTTCAACAACACCAGGTTGCAATTTCACTAGGGCAACATAGGATATTTAAAGTAGTGGAGGGAGGAGACCTTTGCTAAATTGGAAAATATTATGGAGTGTGTGTGCAGTGAAGATCATACAAGACAAATATTTTAGATCCACACACAATACCCATGGTTGTTACCCAAGGGAGAGGTAATGAGTATGTTGGGAATGGAAAATTTTTCATATGGAGTGAAGATGAATTATAGGGAGTATCCTCAAGTGTACTTGTATGAGAGTAAGCATCTTAGCTATCTATTGAACATACTGTATACTAAATTTTGAAGGGCACCATCGAAATTGGTCTTTATCCTTTGAAAATTGAACTTTTTGACATATTGGATCAAGTGGCTCAGCTTGGGGCTTGAAAAAACTTATCAAGCCAAGGAAGCATAAAAGGATGAAGTGGATTCTACTCGAAGATAAATGGATACGATTGAATAAGAACTAGAGAGCAACAATATTGAGGTTGAAGAGAAGTTGAAAAAGATAGAAGCTAAATTGGATGCAATTAAGTTTGCTTACAAGGAAAAGCTATGCTCATAGGAATAGGAAAAGCAAATTATGAATCAGTAGGTTGAAGAGCAGAAGAAGTGGTTGGAGGAGCAAGAAGCATTGTTGCAACAATATGTAGCACAAATTAAACAGTAGGAGTAGTTAAATGCTTCTGATGCACAACTGTAACCAAAGGATCGCAAGATTGAGAATCTAATAAGTGATGCCAAACAATAAAATTATCTAATAATGGATCATAAGGAATAATTATGGGTTAAAGAAGAGCGTATATGGGCCTACGAAGTGGAATTACAACACCTAAGACTTATCACAAAGAAGGATGAGGCATTGGTTATTACCACCAGGATAGAGGTAGCATTGAATGAGAAGATACACAAGGTCACATCTGAGCGCGAGAAGGAATTAGTGCAACACCTGGATACTACAAAAGAGAAGGCCAACAAGTATGGATTGAAGGCTATGGAACTTAGCTATTGTAGAATGAGCGTGTTATCCTTCATATTCAACTTGATGATCTTAAGCAAGACCAATCTATTGGAAATTTGAGCAATTTTTGTTGCCATTGATGTCAAGAGTTTTGATGTCCAATTTTGTTGTCATTAAGGTCAAAAAGTTGATTGCAAGGAAATTTTTAAAAGAAAAAGGGTATAATATTTATTTTAAATATTATATGCCTAAAGAGGCTAAAAAGGTGGAAGACCCAAGAAAAGAGAAGCAAGTTTGAAAAGAAATAATAATATTATAATATTTGGGCAAAAGGAAGAGGTGAAGAATAACAAGGTCCAAGAAATCATTAAAAAATATATCCCTGACAAGGCCTACTGAACAGGTTATAAACGTTAACAAAGGTTTTAATTTATTTAAATTAAAATATTTTAACCTAAGGTTAAAATTTTAATTTAAATAATTAATGGCACCAAAGTTTCAAAGTTTAATTCAAATTTGAAATTCGAAAGCAAAGAGGGTCAATGTGTTTCAATGCAAAGGAAAGAGTATTAATAGGAAATGATTTTCATTTCCAAAGGTCTATGCTATTCGAATGCCTAAGTGACAATTGAATTCGTGTGCTGCATTTTTGAAAGGGAGAAGATATTTTGTAAGGTTTTTAAATAAAGGAAGGCAAATGTGTATTGAAATTTGCATGGAGCGACAAAAATATTCCAAGGTGTTGGATAGTGCAGACGATGGTTGAAGGTGTGGCTAAGGCACTTGTGAAGGGAAGGTCATGGTTTCAAATCCCACACTGTTCAACTTTTGTGAAAGAGGAAAGGAGTTTTCATTTTCACTGAAATTCGTGAAAGGCATCTTTAATACGGAAGCATGGACTTTTAATTCACATGTGGACATGTAGCCCAAGTAGTAGTCTAGCCTTGGGCTAAGGCTTTATCGTAGTTTAGGTCACGGGTTCGAGTTTGGGTGCTAGTCAATGAGACATGCGCAATATTTTTGGTGATGTGGGCCAACAATAAGGTATGCAATTTTTAAATTAATATTGCCAAAGGTTTTGGAATGTGGAAAGTATTTTAAGGCCACATGATAATTAAAAAGGGCATGTGTGAAATGTTTAGGGAGTCATAAGGGTTTTTGATTAAATATTTTATTTTAGGTGCTTATAAAATAAATAAAGTATTGGAGATTATAAGGTGTAAACAAGGAACTTTATTTTTATGTGTTGAATATTATTTTGAGAGTATTGGAGATTATAAGGTGTAAAGCAAGGAACTTTATTTTTTATATATGTTGAATATTATTTTGAAAGTGGAGTGATAAGGTGTATTTGTGACTTGATATTTTATTGTATTTCTTGTATGGTGAGATATTTGTTGAGATAAATATTCTTGTGGAGATTCTGAGATAGACTATTGCTATCTAACCTAGAATTGGCAAAAGGACTTGGTTGTGATTAAAACATGATTTGAAGACATATCTCCATTAAAGAAAAGAGGTATTGGCACATCATAGTTTTTTTGAAATGTTGGAATGAATGTTGTGAAATATAAGGTGGAGTAAAAAGGATTGATAAGTATTGTTGGAAATGTATGAGAAAGTTTAAGTGCACCTTGTTGATAGATGATTTGATTTGAGATAGATATTGAGAAATATTTGAGTTAGGGTTTGAGATCCACATTGTGCTCTTTGTTTGAAGAAGTTGAAAACACATGTTTAGGATTGGTGAGAAAGATGTGTTTCATTGGTTGAATGATTGAGTGAAATTCTTGAGCAATGGATTTGAGTGATATTGAAAGTGAATGTGCAAACATTAGAACCAAATTTGTGAAAGTGACAAACTTAATGGTTGAGTAGAACATATTAAATTTTTGATAGAGTACATAATTTTCTATATGTTCCAGATGTTAAAAGAATTCTGAGGAGAATATGTCTAAACTGCTTCAAGTTCAAGGAATTACCTTGAAGATTAGACAAAGTATTTAATAACTTTGTGTGCAAGATTTGATATTGATTGAGCATATTTCGTGCATTGTTTTGAGCATGTATTGAATGTATATTTAAGGTAAGTCTTGGTGAAGACTTGAGAGCAAATTGAGAAAGTTCTTTAGAGAAATTAAAGGTAGATTTGAGGCAATTCTTTGTGAAGACTTGAAGGTAGATTTGAGGTAAGTCTTGTTGAAGACTTGAGAGTAGATTGAGCAAGTTCTTGAGAGGACTTGAAGGGATATTTGAGGCAAGTCTTGGCAAAGAGTTGAGAGCAGATTGAGAAAGTTCTTGAGAGGACTTGAAGGTAGATTTGAGGTAACTATTTGTGAAGACTTGAGAGTAGAGTCGATTGATTGATTTGTTCAATATTTGTGTTAAGGCTTGGGGAAAATATAAGCAAAGGTGATTTGTTATTAGATCAAAATTTGTGTTAAGGCTTGAGGACATATTTGAGGATAAATTTTGGTATAGATTTGTGATCATATTTGTGCTAGACCTGAGATAGATTTAGAGCAAATTTGTACTACACTTGGGACAGTTTGGTGCATATCTAAGACAAATTTGAGAGAAAGATTTGGAGGTTATAGAGAAGAGGATAAGAGTCTCTAGTGGATAGATATTCATTAGCTAGGGCAATGAGGATAAAGGTATTTTGTTGAGATAGATCCATAAGCTAGAGTAGTGGGGGAATTAGTCGTCTAGAAGATCATCAGCCAGAGTAGAGGAGAAAGAGTTATGCTATGGATAGATATCCACAAGTCAGAATAGAGGGAAAATATTTCTCCTGTGTATAGAGATCCATGAACTAGAGCAGAGGGGAAAGAGTTCTCCTATGGATAGAGATCCATGAAATAGAGCAGAGAAGAAAGAGTTATCCCGTGGATAGAGATCAATGAACCAGAGCAAGGGGAAAGAGTTCTCCTATGGAGTGTGATCTGTGAACCAGTTAGGAAAATAGAGTTCTTTTATGGAGAGAGATCCACAAACCAGTTAAGGAGATAGAGGTTTCCTAGTCAAGTTCCATGAACCAGAGAAAAGGAGAAAGAGTTCTCCTATGGTGAGAGATCCACAAATTAGACCATAAGGGATTGGTGTCTCCTTTGGATAGAGATCCATAAATATTGTAATAGGGAATTGATTCCCAAGAATATTTATTGAGAAAATTTAGTAGAAATATTTTCTTCGTGGAGTAGCCCACATTGGGTGAACCACGTTAAATTGGTGTCTCTATTGTGTGTGATGATTTATGTATTTCTTTAATTATTGCTATTGATATTGCTATTAATAATATTGGATAATATTGTTTGGGAAAGAAAAGTAAAATTTGGTCTTATACTGTTCACCCCCCTATCAGTATAATATTGTGTTCTTAAAATTGGTATCAGAACAAGTTCCTTCGAAAGAGTTTAACAGTTTGAAGAAAAAGTATACAGAAACATAGATAGCATCTCAGAGTGGATCTTCAGCAAATAAGGCACCATTGTTTGATGGTAAAAATTATGATTTTTGGAATATAATAATGAAGACTTACTTGATGGCACAAGGATATGATACATGGCAGGCATTTGAGGATGGATACACACCTCCAGTTAGTCCTCCTACTGATAAAGATGGTAAAATCCTACATCTATATAATGCAAAGGCAATGAATGTAATATTAAGTGGTTTACATGAAGCATATTTTGTAAAAGTTATGCATTGCACATCAACAAAATATATTTGGGAAAAGTTGAAGAAAACATATGAGGGAGACAAAAAGGTCAAGATGGCAAAATTACAAAATCACAAGAAAATATTTGAAGACTTGAAGATGAAGGATGAGGAAGACATTGTTGCATACTTACTTCATGTGGATGAGGTTGTTAACTCCATACAAGGACTTGGGTGTAAAGTTGAAGAATTAGATGTTTCTCAAAAGGTTTTAAGGTAAATTCCTATGAGATATAGTGAAAAGGTTTCAGCCATAGATGAAACAAGAGATATTGAAAATTTGATCGTGGATGAGTTGCACGGAACTCTGATAGCTTTTGGGATGAGAATAGGAAAAAATCCTATCCCAAAGAAAGAGGCAGCCTTCAAAGTAGCAAAGAAGACAAAATATAAGAAGCCAAATTCAAGTGATGAGTCATCCAATGATGACTAAGCAAACTATGGCAAACGTAACAAGGACTCAAGAAAGTAGAAAGGTACAAAAATAGTTAAGTGTTTCAATTGTGGTAAATATGGTCACTATGCATATAACTATCCAGAAGCTGGAAGTAGCAATGGTGAAGAGAAATAGGATCATAAGAACAGGGAAGCATGAAAATCTAGGTATCAAAATAAAAACAAGTATGGATAAAAAAAGCATGAAAAGAAGATTTTCCAAAGGCATAAGAATATTTTCTATGCAGATAAGACAAAAAAAATTTCAAGTGATAGTGATGGAAGATCCTCAAATAATGAAGAAGAATAAATTCTCTTCATGGCTATAGAAGAAGAAGAAGATGCTTCGATAATTAAAATCCAAGAAAGTGGAAGGAAGAAGAAGGAACCAAGAATACTCAAATATTTTATTTGTGGTAACTTTGGACATCTTGAAGATCACTATACAAAGAATGGGTTTAATAGCAGTGAAGAAGAATATGAAGATGCTCTTGAGTTTTTAGGGGAATAATTAGAGAATGAAGACACAAATGATATAGAACCATAACTTGTTGTTGCTCTTAAAGAGTTGAAAAAGGTTAGAAAGCAGAATTCAAATTTGAAGGATCTGGTTCAAGAAGCTGAGAAAATAAAATCAAGGCTTATACAAGATCTCAATGACTTGAGAGTTAAAATTGAAAAGTAAAAAGGAGTTGAATAAGACATGATTGAACAATTAACGATAAAAGAGCAAGAATGTGAAATACTAAAACATGAAGCTAACATTCTTAGGAAAGGACTTGAAAATTTTAATAACAAGATATATCAATTCAGGAAAAACTCAAAATATTTGGATGATATTATCAAAACACAAAGATCTCCATTCATGAGGACTAGACTTGGTTTTTAAGAGGAACAAAAAGAACAAGGAGAAGAGTCAAGCTCAAGCTCCAAAGAAGAAGAGGTTTCAAAAAAAGAGAGTGAAGGAGAAAGTGAGACTTATGAGGATAAGTTGAAAAACAAAAGGTTCACTAAGGAAGGAAACAATACACAAATAAGAAACAGGGAACATCACAAGAAAGAAAGGACTAAGAGACCAATGGGTCAAAGAAAATATTTCTTCAAATGATGTTGCTTCTTATTTCACAAGTTTGGTCACAAGGCTATGTAGTGCAAGACACATGAAAAGAAGGAATATAGTTTCACCAAGAGAAATTTCAAAAATGGACATCTCTTTCAAGGGTATTGTTACTCTTGTAATCAGTTTGATCATAAAGCAATTCATTGCAGGGTTCATGATAGGAATGAATATGGCTTCACCAGGAGGAACTTCAATAAATTTACATATTCTAAGAACCACACCATTAAGTGTTATAAGTGTAATAATGTTGGGCATATGGCTAAGTGGTGTAGAAAATAATTTCCAGAGATAATTAGGAACATGAATGCTCAAAATATTCATAAGGATTAGTTGAGGAAGAAGGTGGACAAATAAAAAGAGCATTGTATGCTGGGAGTAGAGATACTTCCACCCCAAAATTAATCACCTCAAAGAGAGGATATGGGGAGGGGGTTGAGCTAAGAGTCTTATATTTATCCCCAAAGGCGTCCATTTGCCATTGATGTCAAATGGGGAGAGATTTGATTTAGGGGGAGAGCATTCATTCAGGGGGGGCATTTCTCAGGGGGAGCAAAATTGATAAAGGTAAAAGAAATGCTTAAAGAAAAAAGGGTTGCCATCAATTACAAAGGGGGGTATTGTTGGAAATTTGAGCAATTTTTGTTGTCATTGATGTCAAAAGGTTTGATGTCCAGATTTTTTTTCATTAAGGTCAACAGGTTGATTACAAGGAAGTTATTAAAAGTAAAAGGGTATAGTATTTATTTTAAATATTATATGCCTAAAGAGGCTAAAAATATGGAAGACCCAAGAAAAGAGAAGCAAGCTTGAAAAGAAATAATAATATTATAATATTTAATTTTATAATATTTTGGAAAAAGGAAGAGGTTAAGAAATAACAAGGTCCAATAAATCATTAAAAAATATATCCCTAACAAGACCCATTGAGCAGGTTATAAAGGTTAACAAAGGTTTTAATTTATTTAAATTAAAATATTTTAACCTAAGGTTAAAATTTTAATTTAAATAATTAATGGTGCCAAAGTTTCAAAGTTTAATTCGAATTCGAAATTCAAAAGCAAAGAGGGTCGACATGTTTTTTTTTTTTAAGCAAAAAACCCCATGTGGGGCCGCCTTGGTTTGAGAGACCATGAACAAGGGGTTCTGGGCCGACATGTTTCAATGCAAAGGAAAGAGTATTAATAGGAAATTATTTTCATTTCCAAAGTTCTATGCTATTCAAATGCCTAAGTGACAATTGAATTTGTGCGCTGCATTTTCAAAAGGGAGAAGATATTTCGTAAGGTTTTTAAATAAAGGAAGGTAGATGTGTATTGAAATTCATGTGGAGTGACAAAAATATTCCAAGGCAATGGATAGTGCAGATGATGGTCGAAGGTGTGGCTAAGGCACTTGTGAAGGGAAGGTCATGGTTTCAAATCCCACATTGTTCAGTTTTTGCGAAAGAGGAAAGGAGTTTCATTTTCACTAGAATTGTTGAGAGGAAAATTTAATACGAAAGCATGGAATTTTGGTTCATGTGTGGGTGTGTAGTCCAAGTGGTAGCCTAGCCTTGGGCTAAGGCTTTACGATGGCTTAGGTCACAGGTTCAAGTTTGGGGACTGGTCATTGAGACGTGTGCAAATTGTTTTTTGGTGATGTGGGCCAACAATAAGGTATGCAATTTTTAAATTAATATTGCCAAAGGTTTTGGAATGTGGAAAGTATTTTAAGGCCACGTGATAATTAAAAAGGGCATGTGTGAAATTTTTAGGGATTCATAAGGGTTGTTGAATAAATATTATATTTTGGGTGCTTAGAAAATAAATAAAGTTTTGGAGATTATAAGGTATAAGCAAGGAACTTTATTTTGATATGTGTTGAATATTATTTTGAGAGTATTGGATATTATAAGGTGTAAGCAAGGAACTTTATTTTGATGTGTGTTGAATATTATTTTGAGAGTATTGGAGATTGTAAGGTGTAAAGCAAGGAACTTTAATTTTGATATATGTTGAATTAATTTTTGAAAGTGGAGTGATAAAGTGTATTTGTGACTTGATATTTTAATGTATTTCTTGTATGGTAAGATATTTGTTGAGCTAAATATTCTTGTGGATATTTTGATATAGATTGTTTCTATCTAACCTAGAATTGGCAAAAGGACTTGGTTGTGAGTAAAACAAGTTTTGAAGACATATATCCATCAAAGAAAATAGGTATGGGCACATCATATTTTATTTGAAATGTTGGAATTAATATTGTGAAATATAAGGTGGAGTAAAATGGATTGATGAGTATTGTTGAAATGTATGAGCAAGTTTAATTGCACCTTGTTGATAGATGATTTTATTTGAGATAGAGTTTGAGAAATATTTGAGGTAGGTTTTGAGACCCACATTGTGCTTTTTGTTTTAAGAAGTTAAAAACACTTGTTTAGGGTTAGTGAGCAAGTTGTGTTTCATTGGTTGAATTATTGAGTGAAATTATTGAGCAGTGGATTTGAGTGATATTGAAAGTGAATGTGCAAACATTAGAAACCAGATTTGTGAAAGCAACAGACTTAATGTTTGAGTAGAACATATTGAGTTTTTAATAGAGTACATCATTCTCTATATGTTCCATAGGTTAAAATAATTCTGAGTAGAATATGTCTAAACTGCTTCAAGTTAAAGGAATTACCTTGAAGATTAGATAAAACATTTGATAACTTTGTGTGCAATATTTGAAATTTATTGAGCATATTTCATGTGTTGTTTTGAGCATGTATTGAATGTAGATTTAAGGTAATTCTTGGTGAAGACTTGAGAGCAGATTGAGCAAGTTCTTGAGAGGGTTTGAAGGTAGATTTGAGGTAATTCTTGGTGAAGACTTGAAGGTAGATTTGAGGCAAGTATTGGTGAAGACTTTAGAGTAGATTGAGTAAGTTCTTGAGAGGACTTGAAGGGAGATTTGAGGCAAGTCTTTGTAAAGAGTTGAGATCAAATTGAGCAAGTTCTTAAGAGGACTAGAAGGTATATTTGAGGTAAGTTTTTGTGAAGACATGAGAGTAGAGTTGATTGATTGATTTTTTAAATATTTATGGTAAGGCTTGGGGAAAATATAAGTAGAGGTGATTTGTGATTGGATCAAGCTTTGTGTTAAGGCTTTAGGATAGATTTGAGAATAGAGTTTAATTTGGATTTGTGAGAAGATTTATGCTAGACCTGAGACAAAGTTAGATCAAATTTTTACTACACTTGGGATAGATTTTGACACAGATCTAAGATAGAGTTGAGAGCAAGCATTGGAGGTGATAGAGTAGAGGATAGGAGTCTCTAGTGGATAGATATCCATTAGCCATGGTAGTGAGGATATAGATATTTAGTTGAGAGAGATCCACAAGCCAAAGTTGTGGGGGTAGTATTCTTCTAGAATATCATCAATTAGAGCAGAGGGGAAAGAGTTCTCGTATGGATAAATATCCACACGCCAGAGCATAGGGGAAAGAGTTATCCTATGGATAGATATCCATGAACCAAAATAGAGGGGAAAGAGTTCTCCTATGGATAGAGATCCATGAAATAGAGCAGAGGAGAAAGAGTTCTCCTGTGGATAGAGATCCATGAGCCAGAGCAAGGGGAAAGAGTTATCTTATGGAGTGTGATCCACAAACTAGTTGGGAAGATAAATTTCTTCTATGGATAGAGATCCACAAACCAGTTGAGGAGATAGATATCTCTTAGATCAAGTTCCATGAACTAGAGAAAAGGAGAAAGAGTTCTCATGTGAAGAGATATCCACAAATCAAAGCATAGGGGATTGTGTCTCCTTTGGACAGAGATCCATAAACATTGTAATAGGGAATTAATTCCCAAGAAGATTTTTTGAGAAAATTTAATAGAAATATTTTCTTCGTGAAGTAGCCTACATTGGGTTAACCATGTTAAATTGGTGTCTCTATTGTGTGTGATGATTTGTGCATTACTTTGATTACTACTATTGATATTTCCAATAATATTGGATAATATTTTTTGGGAAAGAAAAGTAAAAGTTGGTCTTATACTGTTCACCCCCCCCTCAGTATAAGCTTGTGTTCTTCATAGTCAGCCAAGAGTAAGATAATGGATTTGGTAAGGACACCACATGATATAAAGAGGATAGTAAATGTAGGCATAAAATCCACCTCAGAGAAGAAGAAAAAGTAAATATAAGATTTGCACAATTTTGTTAAGTTTTATCAATTTTGCTAGATGTACGATTTTTCAAAACGTACATATATAGAGTTATAGTCCAATTGTACACATGTGGAGTTGTAAAACATAAAAACATGGGTAATTGTACAAATGCTATAAATGTGGAATTCAAAATTAGAATGAAATTAAGGGAAATGTGCATTTAAGGTTAACTTGATAATAATAAAATTAGACTTAGGAAGACCTTAATGCAATTTGTTGTTTATGAGAATGGTAGTTGTAATTGGTGGTTCTCTTAGGAACCACATTGGAATAGCCTAGGAAATCATTATAAGGATCCCCATTCATTTTTTATGGTTCTTCATAGTTTTTTATGGATAGTTGTTGATAGTTCGATGTGTTATTGTTCATTGAGAGTTCTAGATTGTTCATCGATAGTTCATTCATGTTGTTGATCATAGTTGTTCATTGTGATTGTCATTGATAATTGTACAAACATGTTTAGACATAATAATGAAATCAACATTACATTTTTGAGTTATTTTGAATTCCATTGTGCATATGGATGTTAATTCTAGATTATATATTATGTGCAAGTATGACTAGAATGGTGTGGAATAGGGACATTGTGGCAATGGAACTATACTAATTCTGAACTCTTAACCCTAGAGAATGCTAAGGAATTGATATTACACATTATTATTGCTACACAAAAATATTATAATGTTTTAAGATTTCTAGAAACATTGGTGATGATAATAATTCGATGGTAATGAATTTGGGTTTGCATGTTGTGGGATTATGTTGACAATTGCATTAGAAAGATAACCCAAATATTTCTTGGAGAAGAACAATGTGCAAATTGGTAAATCTATGAATGAAGCATTCAACAAGTTTTTGGTGAAACCATACATCCTAAACACCAAATTGTACAACTAATTGTTTCCCAATTTGGAAGTGCAATTGTGTAGTTTAAACTTGCCAAATAAAGAAAATCAAAGTTTTGGAGAGAACAATTACAAAAATTATTGATTTGGATTGTAAAATAACTTCCAAAAAATTTACCAAGTGGTAAATAATACATGCTAGCATGTTGTACAATTTGGATCATATCACTATACGATTTGTTGACCATACAAGCAATTTTATGAAAGTCATAAATCGTTCAAGGAAAATCATACACTTGTACAATTTGATAAAAGCTATTACAAAACCTTGGGAATCATATTTAAACCGTCCAAATCACCTCCCCTCTAGGAATACTCTCCCATGTACTAATAGATTGAATTTGTCTTGCAAAAATAACACTTCTAAATATGAAGTATTGTGCTTAGGACTTGTGCAAGAAGAAAATATGGGTATCGAGATACTAAATATATATGGTGATTCAGAATTACTTGTGAATCAAGTTATGGATAAATGTAACAATATTTATCACTATATAAATACTTATAGAAATAGATTATGGGATCTAATGGAATCCTTTGATGCTTTGAACCTACATGTTGTTCCAATACAACAAAACCTCTTGGTAGATGCCTTAGCTACAAAAGGTGCTAATTTTTCTCCATATTCAGATTATAAATCAATTGAGAGTAATAAAGTGAAATTAGTCTTCAAACCTTGAGTACCAGATAGATAGATATTTTGGTAAGTTTTGAAAATAATGATCAAATTGTTGATTTTTATTAGAGAGACTGCTTGTATCAGTTTACAAGATGACACATTCCAAAAAATTGAATAGCATGAGATTATACATTTAAATAATAATCACATACCCAAGGGGTTGATTATCTTATAAATCCTTTTTGATAATGAGGATGAGAAAAGGGTAAAGAAAATGCAGATAGATGATAATATCTATTAAGAAATATATATAGACAATGGAAGAAGGCTTAAGGTTGGTATTCAATGCACTACAAAGAAAGTGGAAGAATTTAAAGCTTTGTATCTTCAATATCAAGAAACAATTTCTTCTACCTATGATGATTTGAAAGTTTATGATAAGAGCATTATTCAATATACTATAGAGCTAGTGCATGATGCCAATCTATTTAGGTAGAAACAAAGGCCTATAAATCCCAAGATTGAAGCAATTTTGAGATAAGAACTTCTCAAGTTGTTGAAGGTAAAAATCATTTACCCTATTAAGCATTCTACATGGGTAGCCAATATGGTTCCAATAAGAAAAAATAATGACGATACTTACCTATGTGTGGATTTTAGAAATCTAAATCATGCATCTCTCAAAGATCATTATCCCTTACCACAAATTGATCATATTTTGCAAATAGTAGTTGGGGCTGAAAGGTTATCTCTACTAAATGGCTTCTCTGGTTATAATCAAATTTGTGTAAATGATAATGACCAATACAAGACAACTTTCACTAATAAATGGGGCACCTTTGCTTACCAAAGAATGCCTTTTTATTTGTCTAATGCAGGTGCTACTTTTTAGAGAGCCATGAACTATGCATTTGGGGATATGATTAATAAAATCATCCTTATCTATCTAGATGATATGATTGTTTTTCCCACAAGAATAAGGTACACTTGAAACACTTGGAATAAATTTTTTAGAAGTGCAAGGAATTGGACATATCTTTGAATCCAAAGAAATAAATTTTTGTATTCCATGATGATAAGTTATTGGGGCATGTGGTGTCTAAATAGGGGATGTCAATTGATCTTGACAAAGTAAAATCTATACTAGTTGTCCCCCTCCCCATGAATAAGAATTATTTGAAATATTTCTTTGGGAATATCAACTTTGTAAGGAAGTTTATCTCTGATTTTTCTTAGATTGTTAAGCCCATTTCAAATCTTCTCAAGAAAACATGGATTTTAAATGGATTGACAAGAGAAAACAAGATTTTGAAGAAATCAAGGAAGCTATTGCCACTACTCTTGTATTGGTCAATATTAATTTTAAAAAATATTTTATCTTATATGCTAATGGAGTTGATGAGAGTAATGCTACAATACTGACTCAAAAGGATGATGCAGACAATGAATATACCATATTATTTTGGAGTCTGACTCTTCATGAATACCAAGTAAAATACAACTTCATTGAGGGATAGGTTTTTGTAGTTATGAAATCATTAAAAAAATTTAGGCAATATCTAGCCTAAAGCAAAACTCTAGTATATGTGTTTCACCCTGATGCTAGAAGCTTCATTATGCAAGGAGAGATGGATGAAAACAGGATAGTTTGGATCACAAAGACTTAAGAATTTGATGTAGAAAATCATCCCACCAAATTAGTAATGGGAATAACCCTATGTCAAGAGTTGGCAACAACAACAGTCTCAGATCAGATAGTAGCTTTTCAGTCATTAAAACTTGTATAGGGGAAAGATAGTCTTTTAGAGTATTCATATTGGGTTGATCAGCTCATAAGTTACTTTTAAATAGGAGTATGTTCTCAAGGTTTGAATGCAGCACAAATAAGAAGATATAGGCTTCAATATTTAAAATATGTCCTCTTAGCTAAAGGAATATATAGGAAAAATCTTGATGGAGTCCTAAAATATGTAAGAAATTATTAGAAACAAAATATTCTAGATGAATTTCACGAACTATTAGGGGAATTTTTTTTTAGGAAGAATAACTATATTAAAAAGAATTCAGGCTGGTTATTATTGGCCTACCTTTTTATTTGATACTTTCAAAGTGGTTAGATCTTGTGAAAAAATCCAGAGATATTGAGGGAGAAACAAGAATGCATCAATGTCACTTAAGCCTATTCAAGTAGAAGAACCATTTCAGTAGTGGAAGTTATATTTTATTGGGGTG
Organism: Wollemia nobilis; assembly: GCA_028583015.1. Taxonomy (NCBI): domain Eukaryota; kingdom Viridiplantae; phylum Streptophyta; class Pinopsida; order Araucariales; family Araucariaceae; genus Wollemia; species Wollemia nobilis. The sequence goes on along the minus strand of JAQPPZ010002445.1, from coordinate 200,951 downwards.
ATAAATCCAAACTATTCAGTCTGTCACAAACATATCCTGATTGCTACTGATTATTTTACTCGATGGGTTGAGGAAATTTCAACTAAGAAATTCGATCAAGATGTAGTAATTGAATTTATTGAAGGCTTGATCTTAAGGTTTGGCATCCCTAAATCTCTAATGAGTGAATATGGTCCATATTTTATAGGGGTAAAATACATTTATTTTTCCAATACATATGGCATATGCTTAGAAAATTCTTCAAACTATTCTCCACAAGGAAATGGCTTAGAAAAATTCATCAATAAGAATTTGCTCAGAATGCAAAAGAGATCCTTGGAGAATAACAAAAGAAGTTGGCATTTTATTATGAATCAAGTTCTATGGGTGGATAGGATTATGATCAAAAATTCAATAGACACATATCCTTATGCTTTAGTGTATGGAAAAGAAGTTATGCTTCCTATACACTCGGAAATACCTACCTTGAAAACTGTAAACTGAAATGATCTACCAAATGAAGACCCTATCAAAGTAAGGATATTACAATTATTAAAAAAGAATATTAGAGGAATGAGGTCTATCACCAATGTCATAAGTATTTAGCACAAACTAAAGGGTAGTTTTATAAAAGAGCCACATTTAGAAATTTCAAGGTTGGTGATTCAATTTTAAGATGGAATGATGAGAAATCCAAACCAAGAAACCATCAAAAGTTTATTTCTTTTTGGGAAGGGCAGTATCAAGTTATCAAAGTTAAAAAGAATAATTATTTTTAATTACAATACCAAGAAGGGATAATACTACCTATTCCAGTCAATGGGTGTCACCTTAAGCTATATTTTTAGTAAAATTTATTTTTTTGTATTATATGTATCATATTTTGTAAATATTTTTATTTTGTACTTTGTTTACCTCAAAAAACAAATTAATCACATTTGTGAGTTTTATCATGGATGCAAGCTAATCCTAAGTTGTAGCTAAAGCAAATCCAACATATTCTCAAAGCTTCATGATCACAAGAATCCTAAGAAGTCAATGTGTCATGGTGAGATTGGAAAAAGTGCACTCCAACAGTAAGGAGAAGCATAGTCATGCATCAATCAATACTCAATTAAAATTACCTCTCGATCATGAGTTCACCATAAGCCAACCTCTACATGGAAAGAAGATGAATTTTTGAAATAAAAAGCAATAGATGTACATAAGTATAATGCCTTGAGGCTAGACCACCAATCGCAAATTCAATCCAATCATATATAGAACTTGTTGCTACAATGCTAGCTAGATTTTACATGAAAAAATGATACATTGATAAGATGTATCACCTATTGCATTAATGACACATGATATTGAAAATATATATGTTCAAGAAAATAGAACATTCATTTTACTAAGCATTTAATATTCAGAGCAAAGCAATGTAGAACAAAAAACAAGTTTTAGAAGGTGGGTGAAATTCAATATTTTTTGGCAATTACAAGAGACCATTTTGCTGAAGTAGAAATGGCCTCATCATCCTCAACCACTAGGAGACATATGAAATATGAGAGCGAGGGTAAAATTTACTTCTAGAATGCAACAATTAAGGTGAATTATGCAATCATGACTTAGAAGGATAAAGAGCAACTGAGAGAAGACACTAAAAAGAGGGTAGCCCAATGTGTATCACTGTCAAGCCCAGGTGTTTTTGTGGTTATATATCTTCTTTAATATTATATCTGTAATTTTGTACATCCTTACTCTAAGTTTATTTTTATAATAGCAAAACAATATGATTCTAATCAAAGTGTAGTGTAAAATTGTAAGGGTAAAACCCTAATGCATCTGAATGCTACAACTTTTAATAATGATTTTTCCATTAGTGTAAAAGCAAATGAAAAGTCCAACGTATTTACCCAAAAGGAACAGACCAAGTGTTACTCACTTAATGCTCATTTAGATGGGGGAATTTATTTTTTGAATTAGTTATCCAACCAACTAAAAAGAAAATTGAGTGGTAAAACCTTACAACAAATCCCTATTAAGCTGAAAGAATTTATGAATCCTAAGCTTTATTCAATGTTGGTCATAATAGGAGGGTTACCCACTAACAAGAACATCTATAATTGGAAAATAGCTACTATCTATTGCATTTCAAACCCCAAGAACTATGACCTAGCTCTAATGAATAGTCACCCTATATTTTCTAATTGGACCAAATATCTAAGCAATATGGTTCATGAAAACCTTAAAAAACTAAATAAGGATGAAGATTAAGTGTTCTTTAGGTATTGCTCCAATTTGGTTTGGCTTTTATTCTATTTCCTTCAACTCGATATGTCGTGGATAGTAGTTAACACAAAGGATCAAGATAGAATTCTTACCCCTATTTACGCATGGACTACCATGCTTAGTAAAGTCGATTCCTATTATAATTTTAATAGAGAATTTTTAGGGCCTGCTTTGAAAATCATCAATGACTGAATTCTTAGATTACCCTCCCTAGTAACACACACACTACAGATAAAAGGGGTAGAATAAGGGGATTGATATATCTTAACTGAGGGAACAATGCTACATTTGTATGGTTTTACAGGAAAGCCATTTTTACTACCGCATTTTGTTATAGATAGGTTTTTCACCCTAGAGTATTGCCATCAAATAGATTACATAAATGTCATATTTGGTACAAGACAAGGAAGTAAGGGCAGTTGCATTTACCCCTTTAACAAGGATGGAATTATTGTGACAAAAAATTTTAGTATCAGAGCATTATTACATTCATGTAGAAATTGGGATTAATAGATATCCCTCAAATATGGAGGTATGATCCTAACCATAAATTTATAGATAGATTGAATCAACTCACTAAATGGAAGTACCCCAAATTTTAAGGGACCTCGTGGTGTCATATTGAAAATTTTAGAAATGACCACGAGGATTTAGAGTTAGAATGGAATATTTAGCAAATGGAGGTTTTGCCTCCTTGGAGAGATTTTTATGACCATGTCATGAATTATGATCCCAATAATAATAACAACATGTCTTTGACAAGTCAAAAATATAAGTCCAAGATTTTATAAAGAAATATAAATAGAAATATGGTAAGATATTTGAATGGTGGAGAATGAGAGTTGAAACAAATACTCTCAAGTCAAAATATGGCACTAAAATGGATAAGTAATTTTCTAATAAATATAACCAGTCATATAAAACATGAAAAGCAAATGGGAGATTTCTTGCCCTAATTTTTATGAGTCATACTGCTCAAGTAGAAGCTTCAAGTGGTAAAGAAGTGGAAAAAAGAGTCAAAGTAGGAAAACAAAAGGGAATCTAGACTAATACCCTTCCTCTATCTCCTCCAAATCAAAGGCAAGTATATAGGTATATCCCTCTTCCAAAGGTAAATAGGTAGAATCTTTGTCTCAACCAATAACCAAACAACTCCAAACATATGGAGTAGGTGCTCAAATGATACAAAAACTAGGTTATGAGGGAGGATGACTAGGAAAATATGAAGCAGGTCAAACTGGATATTTTAAGTACCTAAAAGACCTAACCATCTAGCCCTAGAGTCACACATCATAGATAAAGAGGAAACTACAGGTGGAATAACACTTATTACTAGTTCCCATCCAATCAAATTTAAAAAACCTATTCCTCTGGAATAACAATCTCTACCAGAAAAGGTAGTGGCAGAGCATCAACAACAATAATTGGAGACAACTACTAAGTAGATTCTTTCTCCCATTGTTGGTAAGAAAAAATCTATAGACACATTGGATGACTGATAAGGAAGTGACTAAAAAGAGGAAAATAGAGCATGTATCTTAAACAACTAAACAATCACATCTTCCACAAGAAGAGTAACCTAATATAAAATAAACAATGCAACAGTTTCCACCAAAGGACTCAGGTAAGATTTGTATTATTTCTTCTCCTACTCATTCTCCCCTAAGGTGCTCAAAGATTTTTCCTTCCCTTTCTAAAGAGCACATTGAAAGATCACCCTCTTCTTAAGTTAATACATATCCTTCATGATTATCCATACCATCCCCATCAAAAGCTCTTTCTACTCCACTCTTTTCCATAGAAACTTAAGTCTTATCCTCTCCATCTCAAGACCTACCCCTTACATCAACAACATATTTGTTGGCCTCGATAGGAAAACAATTATCTTCCTCCCATTATCTTCCATGGCAGAAGTAATAATATCAACTCCTTTACCTCTAGATTCCATCGTCTTAGCCATTGTCCATACTCTCCTTCCACTAGTACCATGATTGATAATCTCCTCCACTGCTCCTACTATAGCCACCTACAAAAAATTCAAAGAGCTTTCACTTAATGCAATATATTGGTGGAATTTCTAGTTTGCAAACCCATCTAAGAAGGTTGCTCGCAAGAGGAAGACTGTTTTAGTGGATCTGGTTTCTTAGAAAAGAATGAAGTTGACCATCCCTCCTAAGGTAAACAAGCCTAAAATAGATGACTATCAGTTGAAAGAGAAGAGAGAGGATACTATGCAATTGCCTATGGAGGATGATCTTGTAGTTTCCAAGGATCACATGAACACTATATATTTTCAAGACGATGTCTAAAAGGAAAAATGTCAAAATATGAAGGAGAAAGTGGAGGAATTAGAAGCTTCACTTGGGGAGCAAAAGAATTTAGAAAATACCCTCAAGAATGAATTGAAGTGGCAGGACAAGTTTTAAGAGATGGTCAATTATAAAGAACATGCTAAAATTTCTCAAGCACAAACTAAGACCTTGACCAAACAAAATATTCAATTGCAATAATAGCTACAATTTAAAAATTCCAAGTCTTCAAGATTTTCTAAGAAAAAAGTGAAGTAGATAAGGAGGGAGATTTGGTTCGATATACAACAAAAGGGTTTAAAATCTAACCATATATTCATTTTCTTGGATGATGCCAATGAAGTGCTTGTAAATTCTTAAAAGGGTCTTAAGACTACTGAAGGAGAGATTTAGCATAAGACAACCATAGTAGAAAAAATTGTAATTTGAAAAAAGTAAGGTTTAGGGCTATAGCAAGAGTTATTCCAAGTAGACAATGGTGTTTTTCGAGAAACAGTGCCAAAGATATCCTATGTAAGAAGATATTAGTAACAAAAGGATGGAAACTGGTGGATAAGTTGGAGATTAAAATGAATAAAAAAATTTAATCCTTTAATCAGATTAAGCGGTATGGTTTTCCATATTTTTTAGGAGAAGATCATCAATTCATTGGAGAAGAACAGTTGAAATCCAACTTTACCTTGGTTTTAGAAGATGAATCTAAGAGTTAGGGATGACTCAAACCAATTCAACAAGATCAAGTAGTTCAGTTGATCAAAGACTTGATGAAGGTTAAGGATGTGATAACTCAAATTGCTAACAATAGTTCTAAACCATCCTATGAAAAGGTTGCCAAGTTACAACATGTTCATCGACAAATATTAACAATACCTAAAACTCCTCAAAAGGTTTAGGATGAGGCCTCCAACACTCTTAAAGATATTGTTCAACTTCTGAGCAAGGAAGATATAAGTGAAGATGAGGTAGAAGAAGATGAAACTGATCAAGAAGACCAATAAGAAGAATAAGAAAAACCTGTAGCCAAGGAAGTGATAGATGTTGAAGAGGGAGATATAGACAAATAAATTTTGAAATAAGAGGAAGATAAAGCTAAAAATGAAGAAGAATATCAACAACAAGAGTAGGATGGTGCTTTTGGTATGACTCTAGTTTTGATAGGTTCCTTTAAGAGAAAAAATACATGACCTTTAAAAAGCATAATGAAGGTATGGTATTTTCTAATATATAAGCAAGAGTTAAGTCCCTCATGGAACAAAAGAGATATCTTGATTCCTATCTTACTTCCATTTGAACCGTTATCCTTTGCAAAATAAAATGATGAATTTTAGAAAAGGGTAGCTATTCTATGGAAGCAACATTGGAAACAATCAATGAACATATTCTTTTCCTTTTTCCTTTCCATAATTTTTATTTTATCACTTTTTCCCTGCACTCATTCATTCATCTATCTTTTACATCTCATTTTCATACTCTCTTTCATTTTTTCTCCTATATTATATCATTTTTTGTCTCATTTGGGACTCCATAAACCCAATAGATAAGGCTTTGATTTCTTTAACCTTTTGAGAAATTTTCCCTAGGAGACACCAATAATGTAGGTCAAAATGGCTACATCATAAAAAAATACCCAAAAATTTTATAAAAATGGCTGTGTTCAAAGCGTAACGTAAAACTGCAAATTTTTCCTAATCCACTGTAAAAAGTCAGACAATTTCACCCAATAGCAAAGATGTGCAACCATGTGAATTCTTGATCTCAAATCCGTTGATTTCTCAAAATCTATGATGAATGTGGCTAAGGCAACTCAAAGATCATTTTTCCCTACAACCATTAGATTTCCTTTGTCAACCATGTGGCTAAGAGAAGTGCAAAGAAAAGGAAGCTAGAATTCGCTAAAAAGCATGAATCCATGATAAGAAATACAAAAGTGAGTCAAGTTTAATTTTGGATCATGGTTACTAGTTCTTTGTTAACGATGCAAAAATGAGAAAAACACTTGGAAGTATAAGTGTGATGGTCAAAGTGGATTGAATCCATTGATTTGTGTGAATCCATGGTAGAATTTTCTAAAATGGGCTCAAATGTAAATTGAGGCATGACCTATAGAACCTCTTTGTTAGAATTGCAACTAGGATAAAGGAGTAAGCATAAGCCCGAATCTGTTGATTTTCATAAAACTGTGAATTTCCTCATAGCTAGGGTCAAGTTAGGCAAAATGATTCAATCCCCAAAATTATATGTAGCCACAAGGAAAGGTGAAAAAATGAATAAGGTTTCTTGTGGCCATGGTTTAAATAGTCCAAAAGAAAGCAAGTCTCAAAACCATAATTTTCTCCATTTTCACCCTTAGATTTATCAAATGCTACCAAAAGTGAGAATTGTGCACAATTTTCAAAAAAGTAAAGGTCAAGCCATGACCGTGAGCTAAGTCATGCATAAATTGATATTAGTAATCCATATCCAAACCAATGGTGAATGTTAATCTTGCTTTGAAACCTCAAATTCTTAACGTGATTATCATGCAGTTATGTGATAAATTTGAAGGTATCAAACCAGATGCCATGGATACTATATTGTTATAGTCCAAAATCTTCTAGAACTCATTGCTCAGCTGACTCAGTTGTAGATTTGTGACCATGAATATGTTGCAAGATTAGGGGACAACTGAGAGTGAGTCTATTTCATATTTATTGTAATTTTTTTAAGAAAACACAGTTGGATATCACCAATGATAAGCAAGTTACAAGAAAATAAAAAATACTAATAATTCCTTGTAATGCTCAAAATGTAAAGACTATAAATCTATAAAAAAATGTTGAACCCTTATTTCAAAGGGTTGGCTTTGAAGTATTTTCTTAAGCTACTATTATACATTTCTTGCAATTAATGAAAAGAGCATTACTTGAGATGTTTACCTCAAACTTGCATCTACATGGTTTGCTAATTATTATCTTATGATGTCATTTTTGCTACTACTGCTATGGTTAGTGTATTATGTTAATTTGGATTGCTAACTTAGAGTAAATTGACATGATTCATGTCTGAATGTATGCTTATAAAAAGTCATTTTTGTGATTCAAGGTGTTAATCTAATTATGTTAGTTTGGATTATTAATGCTTTAGATGTCTGGAATGATTCTTTAAGTATACAAAAGCTCTCAATGTTAAAGATTGCCAAGTTTCGAATGTTGTTAGTCCTAAGCATTATTTTCTAGAAATGAAGTTGTTAGGGGATTCTCTATAGATGCCTGTGTTTTTAGCTTTATCCGTCCACCATAAATTCATTTTTTAACCTTTTCATTCTTCTCCCTAATATTTTATTATTTTGAGCTACAAGAGAGTCAACATTCAGTAAGTTGACAAGATATACCGTCCTGCTTTGGAGGTTGGGTTAAAGCATTTTAACCCTTCTAATATGTGGTTTGGGTTGTGATTAGCGGGTTATTGCATTTAAAATCATTGTAGATGATAGTCACAGTTAAAGTCCATCTTGATTTCAATCTGGGACACAACAAGTAGGAGTAAAAGTTAAAACGCTCTTTGTAAATATCGAGGTACTAATAATTTACTTATTACCTACTTGTATGTTGATGATTTGATTTACAATGACAATAGAAAAGTGTTAATAGAGAAATTCAAAAATGATATGAAGAATGAATTTGAAATGACAAAATTGGGTTTGATGCATTACTTCCTTGGCTTAGAAGTATGATAATTGAATTATGGTATTATTATTTCACAAGAAAAGTATACAATTGATTTGCTTGACAAGTTTACAATAAAAAATTGCAAACTAATGAACATACCCTTTGATTGTGAGTGAGAATTTAGTCAAGAATGATGGCAATAAAAAGACATATACTACACTATTCAAAAATTTAGTGATTAGTCTTATGTATCTTGCTACCACTAGACCTAAGATCATGTATGCTATAAGTTTGATTTTAAGATCTATGCAAGATCCAAGCGAGATTCATTTTTGTGCAACCAAGAGAATACCCAGGTATGTTCTTGGTACAAATAATTTTGGTATTTTGTATACATCAATTGATAAATTTGGATTGGTTAGATATATAGATAGTCATTGGGTAGGATCAATTGATGATCAAAAAAGTACTTCAAGAAATATATTCAACTTGGGATCAGGCATAATTTGTTGGTCCTCAAAGAAGTAAACAATGTTTGCACTATCAATAGTAGAAGTAGAATATATTACAACAACATTAGCTTCATGTCAAGCAATTTGGTTGAAGAGGATTTTAGTAGATTTGAGGTATGAAAAAAATGTGACAACAATTATTCATTGTGACAATAATTCAGTAATTGCCATAGCAAAAAATTCAATCTTCCACAATCTTACTAAGCATATCGATATCAAATATCACCTTATTAAAAAATGTCTTGCATAAAATCAGATTGAGCTAAAATTTCGCAAAACCAGTAACCAACTTGTTGATGTGTTTACTAAAGCATTATTAAAATAAGTTTTCATAAAAAAGAAACATATTTTAGGTGTTTTCACATTAAGAATTGAGGGGAAGAATGATAAATATAATGGTTAATGTTCACATGACCATGCATAGAGAAGATAAATATAGTGACCAAAATATTGAGAGCTTTCCTAATGCTTAAAATATCTACAACTTTTCTTGTTCCATATTTGGTTTGTTCTATATTTATGACAATATTATCTCTTATATATTTTCTAAAATAAACTGATAGTGCAAAAATAAATACAATAAAATGATCCACAATAACTAAAAATATTATTTTTTATAACTATATTAAACATAATAATAATAATAAATTAAGAACTAAATATATTTTTTATTATTATTAATATTATTATCATGAACGATGCCTACTTAATAAAGCATGCACCTATTGTAATTCAATTCAATTGTTAGTGTTGGTGATTCAAAATTGCCAAAAAGCTAAAAAAGCAAAAAAAGCAAAAAGGATAAAAAGATAGATCTAAAGATATAAAAACATGGTCTATAGTTAAGAAAAGCTATTGTAATGATTCTATATATTTGTGTATCCTCATCCATCCCACTTGGGTGGATCATCCTTAGTTATATGGAACATGTAGGTATTTATGGTTTGTTGAATGGTGCAACAACATCATGATACAATGCATTGAGGTTTTTAATAGAAATAATTTTCAGCAGTATTTTATGTGTTTTGCAGTAGCAATTTGAGCAATATGTATCCTTGGATTTTTATCTTGTGTTTTGTACTATTATGCATAGTTTTTTTTTGATCCAACAAATGGTATCAGAGCCAGAGTTAGCATCAAAATCAAGAGTTGAAGTTAAGAGCCAATTTAAAGCTCAGAGTTGGTGTTGAAGCTAGGAGTCCCAAGCACTTGCAATGTGGCTTAGGGAGAATGTTGGAGCAATGAATAAGACTCCTACATTCGAATCGTAGGTTGGTTCAAGGAGGAGCCGAAGCTCATCGATGGAGCAACCTCAAGAGATGGAGGTCCTAGATTTGAGTCCTAGTTGCTTCATACTTTTAACAGGGTATGGAAGCTAAAGTAAACAAAGAAAATAAGAAGAAAAGAAGCAACATCAAAAGAAGAAAAGCAAAAGCATAAGCTATGTTGAAAGAGTAGTGCAGAGTTTTGTGTGTGATTTCAGTATTTGAATGTGAAGCTAAATATGAAGTTGGATATTTCACCATTTTTGCATCAAAGGGGGAATGTTAGAGTTAGTGATGCAAAATTGCCAAAAAGCTAAAAAAGCAAAAAATAAAAATCCCAAAAAACAAAAAAAAAGCCAAGAAAGCAAAAAGGATAAAAAGATAGATCTAAAGATATAAAAACATGATCTATAGTTAAGAAAAACTATTGTAATGATTCTATATATTTGTGTATCCTCATTAGTTAATCCATCCATCCATCCCACTTGGGTGGATCATCCTTAGTTATATGGAACAAGTATTTACGATTTGTTGAATGGTGCAACAACATCATGATACAATGCATTGAGGTTTTTAATAGAAATAATTTTCATCAGTATTTTATGTGTTTTGCAGTAGCAATTTGAGCAATATGTATCCTTGGATTTTTGTCTTTTTATTTTCAATCCAACATCAATTAATTTAAATATAATCAAACAATTGAAAAAATAAAATTTAGAATATTACAAAAGTTTGATCTTTTGTGTGTTTGTTCCCCAAAAAATTTTCTTCTTTACAAACCAGTTACATCATTATCATTTTCTACATGTTCAATACATCTGCAACCATATATATAAAGTCACTTCAGTTTTCAACTTCCTTACACGCAGGGAAGTATGAATTTTATTTCTTGCCATTTTATCATGAGCTGTGAAGCTTTGTCTTCTCTATGGGTAAAAGGTAATCTGGAGGGAAGGACGTGCTAGAGCTATAGATGAAGTTAATTCAAGAGGCTTATACAACGCGAATTTAAAACAAACTTTCCAATTGTCATAGTCAGAGCTTGCCTTCACTTTCAGCTTACTCATCATCTACTCTCACAACGCTCACTTCCAACACATCTCCATCTCCATCTTCATTTAGCCTGGGATGCACCATCTTACTGCTAGAAATATTAAACCACATTTAGAAATATTAAACCACATTTCACGCCTCCTGCAAGTGCTTCGCTCCAAAGTAACACAAATCCAATAGTTTTCCCATGAAATTAGCGAAGCAGTGACCAGGCGTGGAATACGAGGGCCTGACTTTACACATGTAAGTAGTTGGGGCCGCTCGGCGATTTGTGGAAAACCCTCTTCGACATTTATCCTTGTCAATCGGTTGGTGAATTTCTTCCCGCCTTTTTTCCTCAAGCAGCAGACAGCCGAAGATACAGAGCAACAGTCTCCTGATATTTTTCCTCTATATTTATTCTACAACCTGGTTGCAGAAGTCTGTAACTGCTTCCTTGGAAAAGCCTTGTAATCCTGGTTTTATTTCTATAAATAAAATATGCGAAGCTCCACTTCACAGTCAATTGAAGCACTCATCCTGCCGTTAAAACATGCGAAGCTTCCCTTCTCTCAGCCACTTCGCTAGTTAATCCAGGGAAGCTCCAGTTTTTCATCATAGTTGTGCGAAGCGTTATTTCTATACGCGTTTTTAATTCCTTCACTTACATGGGGGGCAGTCCTCTTCTTTCCTATCAATTGTGTACCACAACCTACTTGTTGGCTTCAATTTTGTTCCAACATCGCTGGGGAAGACTTGGCCATGGGCAAGACTACAAACAACATATCCTAAAAGTTTATCTCTTCTGATCTTCCTTGGACATTGAGAATAAAACAGGCGGCTTCAAACTGAGAGCAAATATGTTTGTAAACAACTTTCGCCAGGGTGGTCTTGCCGATCCCAGACATGCCATGAATACCTACTTTCACCATCTTCCTCTGGTGATCCCCTACTTTTAGCAACCTTTTAACATGTTCCACTGGCCACTCTATACCAAAGCATTTAGGAGTATAGAGATAAACTTCGGGCAACTTATTCATGACGTAGTTCACTACTTGATTAATCAGATCGGTCTCCCGAATCTCCCTGCAAATTACGAACTGCATAGTATCACTAACATATTTCACAATTCAATAGCAGAATTAAAACCGAAAATGCTTTTCTGCACGCCTACCCGTGATACTGATCGAGAGACCATCCTGCCAAATAGGAGGCTTTTTTTAATGCTTTTTTATATTCGCGGATTAAGTCAGCGTTCAATGTTCGACTGTGCTTTTCGAAATCTTCTGCAAGTGTACCTCCATTGGGAATCCTCAACCATGAATTTGGAATCCTCTCGCTCGTCTTTGATTTTATATTTTTCGTAAGTATTAATTTATTAAATAGAAATTGACATTGTGAAGTTGATATTTTCTGTAACTACTAATTTAGTAAATAAAAAGTGATATTGATAATTTGATTAGTTGCTCTAATTTGCAGCTCCAATTGGATGGGATAACATATTGGAGTACAACTGATTTTTCAGTGATCTCCAAGTTGATATGGATGGAGTACAACTGAATTTTTAGTGCTCTCCGATTGGATGGGATAACACATTGTGATTGGTAACAACTCTCGGTCCCGTTGTTTGGTCTCCCGGACGTGAAATAGTTTACATTTTCAGATATTAGGCGAAAAGAAATTTAAAATAATCACGTTTGAAGATGAGGCAACTACTGCAAGATAAAGTTTTAGATTTAACAATATGTTAAATTGTTTTATGTTAGCGTTCCATGACCCAGTCAAAGTGAATAAATATCACATGTTTTTTAAAGATAAAGATGAGAAAATTTTAATGGAACGTTTATGTTGACAGGTAATATAAAATTTCATTACGTAATATAAAAATTCACTAATCTTCTAACAATTAAAATGACCAAACACAAGCATTAACAATTAAAATATCTCTAAGGCATGACATGTGTCAAAGGAGAGATGACACAATGGGGAAAAAGAAGACCACAAGAAGCCCAAATTGCAAACATAGTTGAAATGTTGAGGGGAAATACAACCCGACTTGAAGCAATCAAAACCGCTTAAAGAAGAGCCATTCATCTGGAGGAGATTAGTGACGATGAAGAAGAGGAGGCTAGCCATGCGAAAGCTTGAGATGAAGAGCAAGAAGGAGAACTAGAGGACCGATTGATCCAAGCAATTTCTAATATGGGTTTGAAAGCCAAAGATAGAAACACCATCTTATAACATAAGTTTGAATCCAAAGGAACTCGTAGACTGGATTTATAAAATGGAGTACTTTGATTTTGAGTCAATAGAAGACCCCAAAATGGTGAAGTTTGCCAGTACAAAGTTAAAAGAGCATGTGTCCTTGTGGTGGGACCATGTGCAGTCTGAAATATGAAGAAAATGAGAGGATCAACACATGGGAGAAAATGGTTGCCAAACTGAAGGCTAAATTCTTGTTGTCAAACTACCCATTGGGTCTATTCAAGAAAATGGAGAACCTAAGACAAAAGGATATGAGTGTGAAGGATTACACAAAGGAGTTCTATAGGATCACCATTTGGGCCAGTCATATGGAATATGAGGAGAAGGTTTCAAAGTACCTCAATGGACTACATTTATCCATACAAGATGAAGTCAATATGATAAGGATAAGGACAATAGAAGAAGCCTCCTAGGATACCTTAAAGGTAGAGAAGAAGTTATCGTAGAGGCAATAAAATAATGCAAGAGAAAAAGGATAATACTCTCAAGAAAGAGAACAATCAAATGATGGTAGTTGGAAACATTTGCAAGAAGGAGAAGTTAGTACCTTTCATGATGATTTTGGTCAGAACACTCGAGGAAGTGGAGACTCTTCATGAGGAAGATGTAGTTTTGGTCAAGGAGTGGGTAGATGACTCTATGAAAGATGTTATAGATGCAGAGAAGATGGTCATCCATCATTTGAATGTCCAACCATCAAATAAAGTAGCAATAAGGGAAAAGAGGTCAAGAACCATATTATGGAAGTAGAGGAAGAAAGTATTGCTTCCCTAAAGCATGTAGAAGAACCAGAACAAGGAGAATTCCTTGTGATAGATAGGGTATTGTTGAAATCAACAAAGGAGGTGCATGAACCTAAGCAAAGAAGGAACCTCTTTAGGATGAGTTACAAATCCAGAGGTAAATGTTGTAAGGTGATTGTGGATAGTTGTAGCACAAATAACTTGGTGTCAACAAATATGGTGGAGAAATTTGGGTTGAAAATAATGGAACACCCAAATCCATATAGATTCTCATGGTTACAAAAGGGACATCAAATATTGATAATCGAACAATGTATGATAGATCTCCAAATTGTCTCTTATAAGGATATAATTCTATGTGACATCATGACAATTGATGTGTATCATGTCTTGTTGGGAAGACCATGGTAGTTTGATAAAAAGACAGTGGGTGAAGGTAGGGAGAACACCTACACTATTGAGAAGGATGACAAGAGGTATACATTAAGTCCACTGAAGGATAAATGGAAAGCAATGGATAACAATCCTACAGTATGCAAGGGTCAAAAAAAATAATCCTTGAAGGAAAAGAAGAAGGAAGCATGTTTTGATTTCATCACTAAACCCATAGAAGAAGGAATAGTGAACAAAATGGACAAAATACCACATGAGGCAAAGGATATGCTGGAAGAATATGTTGAGATTCTTTCAACAAATGGGTTACCACTAATAAGGAGCATGGATCATCACATAGATTCTAGTTTTAGATCGAGCTTATATGATAAGCTGAAACCAATGAAGAATAAGCAAGAAAGGATAGAGACAAGCGAGAGAATATGCATGAGGAAGAAGCAGTTGACCTAGATCACTAGTAGTAGCAATGATAAATATGACTGTGTAGCAATACTTGTTGTCAAGAAGAAGAAATAGGAAGAGAGAAGTGGTAAGGAGATAGTAAAATACGAAGCTCATTATGGTATTGTTGCTCATGAAAAAGGCCATCTTGTCAGAGTTGATAGTGATAATGGTACTTTAGAGGGTGGTGAAAGATATTGTGATAGTGATGACAAAGCTCATAGTGGTGATGAAGAGTTTGAGTGCTTTGAAAAGCACACAAGAGGCATTGACTCTATGTTGATGAGAAGAATGAGATACAATGGTAAGAGATTGAGAAGATATGGGTAAGGTGTGAAAATATCCATAATGCCAAATATAAGGCTAACGAATGAAGGCCTTAGGTATGTAGGTCTAGTAGGAAGCAATGAGACTAAATTTACTAGAGGAGAGACCTATGCAAGGAATGAAGGTTGGAGAATGGGTTGTTGCAATTAGTGTGGAATATTTAGACACATTGCAACTAGATATTGGAACCTAAATCCTTGTGTGAGTTGTGGAGGACATGATCACTCCAAAAAAAGTGTTGGCAGCAAGAGAGTGTTACCAACAAAATGCATGTTGATTGCAGTTGGATGGATGTGACACAATCAGAAAAGGTGAAGAGGATGTTGAGTGCAATCTATGCGAGGAGGTTTGATCCTCATAGGAAGGCCAAGACAAGACAATGAAGTTTATCTTATAAGGTAGCCAAGATAGATTGATAATAGCTTGGAAGACCACTTCATGAGCTAGAGCTCATGAAGCATTTTTGTTACCTAGTGAGTATGATGCGAGAGCATCCATGTGGTAACGAACAACTAAAAACAATTGGAATTTCTATATGGAGGATCAGGTAAGTGATAAGCATGCATTTGGTAGCTCCACCAATTGAGATAGTTGGACCATTCATATTTTTTGAAAATGTTAAATTTTTAAGAACAAAAAACAAAAAGTAGGAAGTCTCACCATTGGAATTAGTTGGCAACTCACTGTCATCATGCTTATAATATAAATAAGAAGAGAACCTCGATGAGCGCGACAGTAAGAATAGTTTTCCAAATGAGAGAAAGAAAGTTTATTCTGAAATTGTGTTGTGTGTTTGCAACCATCCTTTGTAGAAGTTATGTCATATTGACTTTGATTAATAAAATATTTATTTTGTGCGTATATTAATATCTTTGAACACCAATCTTGTAGGCATGAAATACATGTGTTATGTGTTGCAATTTTGTGATATTGCTGCATGATAACACAATTTGAAGATGTAAATAACAAACAAAAAATTCCAAAAGAAGCGGACATAGTCAAAAAATAATAAAAATAAAAATTAAAAATAAAAATTGTGAATGTGGAAGATGGAGAGCCCCATATAGCAGATGCATCACTAGATAAGTGGTTTGCTGAGTAGACCTTAATAAATTAAATTTCAAATAAAAACAATTTTTTGAGTTAGAAATAAATAAACCGGACTATTAAAAAAAATTAAAAATATACATATAATTTTTTTTGGTTGCTTAGTAATTTTATATTTCAATTAATATATTAGTTTTTTGTTTTAAAAGAAAAAGTAAAAGTGAGCGTTTCTATTACTATCTTATTTTTTATTTTTTAAATCAGTCCAGAACACTAAAATAAAGTTAAGTGTTGGGATTCATTGCACCTCATCGTAGGAAATGAAACTTCAGTTAGATTTTTGTGAGATAAAAAAAAGTTAGAATAAATACAATCACATATTTTTTTTGTAAAATAAGTAGCAATTCATACGACTTTATAATGCTAAACAAAAATATTTTTCATAGATCTAAAGTCTCTTGAGGAGTTTCAGAAGATAAAGGTGGTCCTTAACTAACGCGAATGCGACTTCAAGTATACGTTATTTACGGTATAAACTCAAACTACAATAGTTATGATGTCTCTAGGATTTATATATTAGAAGTACAAAATTATTTATATTTATAAATAATAATATAATTTTTAATAATTTAAATATAAGAGTTAAAAGTATTAGGAAGTATATAAATATTTAATTTAATTTATTTATATATATATATTTTTTATTTTATTTAACAAGTGAGTTTAGTTTAGTGTTGATAGTTTTTAATTTTCAAATTTTTTATTAATGATTTTTCTTCTATGTTATTAGTTTACCCTCTCACTTCCTTGTTGACCTCTTCCAAGTTATTAGACCTATCCATGGGATCATAGTCATTACTATAGATCTCATAGAGTGAGGTGAATGTACTATCCTAGTTGCAATGATGACAAACTCACACAATGAGATCTTGTCTAGTATTTTGTTTGATTCATTCCAATTATATTTTGGTTTGGTGATGTTTTATTGGTCTTATCAATTTATTGTTTCTATGATAACTTTGACATGTATGAACCTTTAAACAACTTCAAATTGCTTAGTCGAGTACCTCTTATCCATTGCAAGAATACTTCCAATCATTTAACATGTTATTGTCTATTCCCTAAAGATCTAATTGGCTTTGTTAGGTAGTATAATGCATGGACTTAGTTATTCTCTTATGTTCTCTATGACTAAGCTAATTAATACAAATTATATTTATCACCACACATATCCAAATAAAACTATAATTCCATTGATAAAACATTAAATAGACCCTTTTGAACACTTGAAATACTCCTTGGCTTAGCTTCATTTGTATAAACTAGCCACTAATAATGTGCTGAATTTTTACTTTAGTAATAAAATTACTCTTCTATTACCTAAAATAGTCATATATCAAGAATGGAGTGCCAATAATCCATGAAGAGTTTGATGCAATTATAATGAATCATAATATTATAAACCAACTATTTACTATTATTGTCATATGATGTATATTTTAGTTGAAACTAGCGAGTTTCTAAGCATGAAAAGTGGATGAAATAATGTAAATCCCATGAATAAAGTGAAACACATCAAAACTCATGTAGTAACCTTAAAAGCACACTCACAATAGTAATAAAACACTAATATATGGAGGTTAAATCCTCTAGTGTAAGAAAAACCATGGTTCAATCCCTCAAACTTCATATTCTTATAAAAATGGAGGAATTAAAAGATATGTTGGCCATCAAGTTGACCTTATTGGAATATGTGGTGGTTAAGCTTCACTTGAGGCCATGACCAGGTTTGTATTGTATTGTATGTTTAAGCCCTTTGGGCCCTTGTAAAACTTGTAATAGATATTTTTGTAATATTTTATTATTTAAACCTAAAAATTAGTTACTCAATTGTGACCTAAAAGTAACTTGTAATTGGATATAAATACCCCATCATACCAATCATTCTATTATCATTTGGAGTGTATTAAGTTATGCTAGTGTGATTTTTTAATGTCCATGGACATTGCTTTATATGATGTGCATTGCTTACTTGTATATTTCTTTTCAGCACAGTAATTAATGCATTGATTTCATTCATTTGTAGAAATTCCTATGAAATTCAATATTATATTAGACCATTTTTGAAAATTCTTTAATTGATTTCTTATCCAAAAAAAATTAGCTTCTATGATATCTCCAAAGGGCACCAATGATTTGAGCAACTATAAGATTTTTTGTAAGCTAATGATAATTTAGAAAAATGAATTTTCTTATTAAACCCTAGGTGGAATTGTATAATGAATATATCACTAGATTATGTAGATTTACTCAAGGAGAAATATTTACTGATAAGTTCCTTTGTTTCTCCCATCAACATTTCATACTTTCATTTAATTTTTTTGATACTTGACCAAATGGATGCCCTAGTTTTGTGATTGAGTTTTTTTGAGATTTTTTTTAAAAACCTCAGTTATCTCTTACAAATTCTTTAAATTTATTTTATTTTTTTCTCTCATAATGTTGTGTCCAATAGTAGCATAGATTGCAAGATAGACTACTTGGCTATCATAAAAGAATAAAAGAAGATCTTGAATATTTTTTGATAGAAAATCGATGTCATAAAAGTCATAGGTAGGATTTCATGCATGACAAAGACCTCTAAGCTACTTGAAAAAGTTTTTTTTTTTACTTTTTTAATGATTTTACACAAGTTTTTATGAGGGATATCGGTCCCCTCATACTGAGTGGGGTTTGAACCTTAGACCTCTCAAAGAGGGGCCAAAGTCATTACCATTGTAGTAAGCTTGCATCTGAGCTACTTGACAAAGTTGATAAAATGGTTTAGCAACTTTTTTCTACATAGTTATGAGATGATATCTTGATTGGTTGCATTTGACAAAAAAATTGTATAGGAAAAATGATATATATAAACAAACTATTAGTGTTTTTGGATTCTTTGTGAAAATTTGTAAGGGGCATCAATTCAATACTTTTTCATTTTACCTCCAAGTACCTATTTTTCTATGTTGAAAATTTCTTAATTTCCCTCCAAAATTTAATTGTTGAAATTTCAAAATTTAAAATATTTCAAAGAATATTCTCCAAAATGGCAAACATGGAAAATAAGCATGTGTTTGCATCACCTTGATGCATGCTTTCATCACATGCACAATGTTAATAAGGACCATTTAATTAATAGGATAATTACTTATTTAAAGGTAGTATTGTATATTCTAAGTGGGACCTTGGCCATAGTGGCTTGCAAAGCCACTATAAGGCATTGGGCCTTAGAGGTGCAACGTCCATACCTCCCCTACATATTACAATGAAAACTTCTAATAATTTTAATAACTTCCCTAATGACATAAGCAATCAATATGTGGCACTACATGGTGACATAAAACTTTATTACATCATACAATTTTCAGCAAAGAGTGATGATGTGGTACCTCATAATGTGGCACCAAATAACATGGCATTCTATATAGCTAATGACATGGATATTTGTATAGTAATTGATGTTAACATAGTAGTTGATAACATGGTAGTCCATAAAAATGATGAAATAGTTTTTGACATAGCAAGTGGTAACATGGTAGGGGTCAATGTGTTAAAAACTAACATGAAGGATAGATTGTCATATGGGGGTATAAATATAGGGTTAACCAATCATATTCCACCAACTCATTGAACCCAATGACCATACATTTGCACAGTTAAGAGTAGATTTGTGAAGCACAAATTTTAAATTAAATTACAAAATAACAATTGGCATAGTCTAGTTAAATGGAACACTACCCAATGGCCTATGTAGTTAGAACTTATTTATAGCTCCTTATTGCAGATTGTGATAAGCAATATTATCTTATTTGCTATTACATTGTCTACTTAATGCACAATTTGCATACCCTCAATCACTCACATAGTAGCATGTAGCAACCTCTCATTCATGGTATGTAATTTCTTTCATATTTAATGTTTTGGAGGTATTTTGTATATTTTTAGGCCAAACTTCCTAATTCCATAACTTGAGAATACATAAGTGTTTTGAGCATATTTTTTTTAACCATGCAAGATTTTGATATTTCTACAATGGTAGTGCTAAAACTACACATAATATTTTATACTTTGAATGGAAAGTTATGGATTAGCATGTTTCCTTGCTAAGTGGTCTAAATTATGCCACTCAAAAAATTAATATTGAATCTTTGTTCCAAAGGAAGGGCTTGTGCAAATATATGAATGACGAATGTTAAAATACTGATTGTGAAGAGAAGGAGCAACTCTATAGGGACAAAAATGATAATGCTCTTGGTGTGATAGATTTGCATAATGACAAGATCTATGACACACATGGTAGTAGTATCATTCATCCTAATAAATTGCCTGTAATATTTAGATATTGTGCGATTGCATTGATTCTATACAAATTAATAAATTGGAGCTAGAGAGTGCTACTTTGACTATGGAATCTTTTGATATTTTTGATGAGTATATTAGTTGATTTAATAAATTACAAGATGATATCTAGGCTACTAGAAGAACTTTTATGGTGATATGAGAAGTATAAAAATCTATGGACAAGGAGAAGGGTATTGAACTACTAAACATTATCTTCAACAATGTTTCAAAGACATATGGAATAGTTGTTGTGTTTGATATTCTTTGATTCTACTTTTCTAATTATTTTTTTCCACCAATTTCTAAGGTATTTAAGTACCTTCTTCATCATTAGGCCCAAAGACAAAGACATAAGGGTAAATTTTTCATCAATGAGGCTCAACCAAAAGAAGTTATCAAAGCTCAAAATAATAAGAAGCCAAAGCAAAATGAAAAGAATCCCAAGAAGTCATTTAAAATTGACATGTGAGATTTGCAAGAAGGAATGATATAA
Source organism: Wollemia nobilis (assembly GCA_028583015.1). Lineage (NCBI taxonomy): Eukaryota > Viridiplantae > Streptophyta > Pinopsida > Araucariales > Araucariaceae > Wollemia > Wollemia nobilis. Next base: position 179,841 of record JAQPPZ010002445.1, on the reverse strand, counting down.
AGTAGAATTTTGTTAGATTCACATTAAAAATCTTGAGAAAGAAACAAAAAGGTAGGTGTTGATGCTACTCTTCTATGCATAGTGGAAGTATATTTTTAATAGAGAAACCCCTTAGGATCATGCAGTTGTTTAGTAATAACACTACACACCCACATTTTCTAATGAACAAATTGTATATTTAGGGAAAAAGGTACATGACAAAGCACAAACATCTCCTTCAAGGTTAAAATATATTGCATTTAGGAGAGCATGTTTTCATTTGAGATGATCCTTATTTATTGGACATGGGATTTTGTTCCTCTTCTAAAATGGTAGAACATGGTTGGATACAAATAGGTCTAAAGGACCCAGTGTACTTTAGATGGCCATGTAGAAAATACAAAGCATTTTTGCTAAGTGGTTCTCTTAGTAGATGGGAGTTGACTATTTAGAGATAGTTGGTCTAGTTGCTAGGATGAATTTTTTCAAGATCATTCTTTCTATAGTTGCTTCCTTTGGTTGGAAGGTATATCATATGGATGTGAAGAGTTCTTCCCTCTATGGTAATATTTAAGAGTATATCTATATGTAGTACTCACCTAGTTTTGAGCTTGAGGATCCTACTTACTTGTTATAGTGATTGATTAGGTCCTTGTATGGACTTACGAACCCACCCATGCTTGGTATCTTAGTTATGGTTTTTGATGATGTGAGGATGAACATGATTTTTACTTAAAGCATCAATATGAGTATACCTTGGTGATTATTCTCTATATAGATCATCTTCTTATTAACAATAGATTTCTAGCATTGATTCAAGACATGAAGACATGACTTTGTGTTTTCTTTGAGATGATACAAATGGGACTCCAAAATTATTTCATGGGTATTTATAATTATAGAACTACTTTTAGGATAACTATCTCATAGACCAAGTATACCTTGGATATCCTTTAGTACTTTGGGATGGAGGATTGTAAGTCTACTCAAATTCCTTTTTCTTCAAGGATGAAGCTTCAAGTTGATTATATGACTCTCTTGGTGGATGCCACTATATATTGATCACTTATGGGAGGTATTCTTCACCTTATCCATATGTGGTCTGATATTTCCTTTGCTATTAGTTGTTATTATACATATATGCAGACCCCTCAAGTGAGTCATTAGATAGAAGCTAAAAGGATCCTTAGATATTTCAAAGGTACTTATCAAATGCATACTAATTATTTAATTAGTTCAAATCCAATTTGATAGGATTTTTAGAAGTAGATTAGGTTGGTGCTTTGGATGAGTAGTGCTCCACCATAGAACTTGTTTTCTATATAGGTTTCAATCTTATTTCATGTTACCCTAAACAATCATCTACTATCTATCTATATTAGTATAATATTATTTATGAGATGGCTAATAACCTTCAATAGATGCTTATGATTCTAGAGCAGGTGGACATTCCTCAATCTTACCTTATCACTCTTAAGTGTGAAAATTAAAGCACCATCCATCTTGTTTACCATCCAATGTTTCATTAGTAGACCAAGCACACTAATATTTAGATGAATTATGTTAAAATAGATTTATGCTTATGGGATGCTTGATCTAGTCTTCATAGTGTCAAAAAAGCAAATGATGAATATCTTGATCAATTTTATGTCTAAGGTTCATGTTGTGTGCATAAGGTATCTACTTGGTGTGGGAGGGTTAAAGAGCGATGACTATAAGAGTCTCTTTCCATATTCCTTGTACAATTTAAATGGGGATGTTGAAATATGTGGTTGTTAAACTTCACTTGAGGCCATAACTAAATTTGTATTGTAATGTATGTATAGGCCCTTTGGAACCTGATAAACCTTGTAAAAAGTATTTTTGTAATATATTATTATTTAAGATAAAAGGTTAATTACTTAACCTTGACCTAAGGCAACTTGTAATTGGGTATACATACCCCATTATTGGTTGGAATGTATTTTTTTTTCTATAGTGTGACTATTTTATGTCCACAAGAACCCTGTTATTTCATGTGCATTGGTTTTCTATATATTTTATTTCAACAATACTGGCTAATATGTTGATTCCATTCATTTCTAGAAACTACTATTAAATACAACAATGTGCACTTGTTTTTAGCCTCATTTATTGATTATCATTTGTATTATTGATTTCCTTTTGAAAGAAATTGCAATCCATGCTCTTGGATATTCAAAAATACCTTCTACTTCCTTATCTTATCCTAAGTGAGCCCCTCATCTAAGCTCTTTCACTTAGATGAGACAAACTGATGCTTATTGATATCATGTTCTTCCAAGTATGAAGGTGCGTAGAAGTCATGTGTAATTATTCTCTACTAAATATATCCCCTTCGATATTTACCTAACTCATGTTTTGACCACATCACACATGTTTAATCAAGCCATTTTAAACCTTGTTGGATGGACTAGTTTTTAGATTTTTGATGGTCTAATTAGGTGAATTTTGAGTTGAAGTTTAGTAGGAATGTGGAAAATGATGAAAATAACATATAATGTAATTTTATCTTATTTTATTACTTGAGGAGAAACAAAATAGAATTTTGTAGTGCATCATTTTTTTCTATTTTGACAAGTCAAATAAATATATTTTGTCATGAAATTTAAAAAATTCACTTGTTATAATAATAACTTAGTTTGGACTTCATTTGGTTGATTTATATGTAAAATACTAGTCATTACACTTTACTAATGTTTCCTATTTTTATGGGGTGGGAATATATTTTGAGCTTAAATTAATATTAAGCATTATTATTGGCATTAAGATCCTCTACATGAAATTATATTGAAATCTAACTTCATATAAAGGATTTATGGTCAAAAGATATCTCTACCTTGTTTTAGAATCTTATTAGCTTAACTTCACTTTGTTGTTCATCCTTAACACAATATTTTCATGCTTATAAGTCATGTATCATGGATCCATTTGAATAATACCTTCCTAATGAGAAGGATTTTGATCTTAAAAATATAACTTATTGAATATAAGAAGTTTTTTCTTACTACCTTACTTATCCTATTACTTCTCTATGCAAGTGGATTGCCAAATTTTTGTTGAAGTAGCTTGCTTTACCTTCCAATCTATAGTTTCCTTTGTAGCAAGTGGATCATAGATAATACACTATAATTGATCCAATATAGCCATATTGTATATCTTCATTACTGTTAGTTTGAGATCTAGGATAATATTAGTCAGTACTTACGTATTAGGGTTATGGTTATTAGTTTTTTTTTATCTATAAATAGAGGATTTATGTTATAGTTGATATATCATTCATACTTGTTATTTTAAGTCCCATCTAATGCATATATGAGGATTTTCCCTCTCCAAGTGGACTTGATACTTTATCCTCTCTAAGCAACTAGGATTCATAATGGTTTGGAATATTGAATCTATTACTTGAGATAATTTATATTTTTGCTAAAGAATTTGATTTATTGTTCAAGTGAATGTTTATTTTGCATATTTTTTAGTTGGCTAATACTATTAATAGTTTTGGAAGTTATTTTAATACAAATGGTAAAAAGGCTTCCATATTGGCTCCCTATTGTGGTGTTAAAAATAGTAGAAGGGCATGGAAGGTAATCCATAGCCTCATTCAACCATATTTATTTCTTGTTGTCTAGTTAATTTCTATCAGTATTTTTAGGTTCCACCTTCTAGTGCAATTTTTTCTATAATGTTGTAAATTAGTAGTTCCACCAAGACCCTTGTGGGAGACCTATCTCATTGTGATCATCTCATTTAGTCAATCAAGTAATGTTATCTTTGAAAATATTTATTTTATTAATTCAAAGGTATCTTTAAGGTTTTGCTTAGTGTATGAATAAATCCTTAGCTTCTAATAGCTAGGAATAAATCAATGGCAATTTGGAATCCACCCTAGAATACATGAATGGATAGAAATAAATACCTTTGGACCATAGGAATTTGCTACTTTAGACACCATTAATACCTTACCTACTCCTTTCTTAAAAAATCCTTTCTTCCTTTTCGATAACACTTCATCTAATATTTATGAATTTTTGACTTATGAGCATAAGTGATTGGTTATGAAAATATTCATCATTAGTTCTATAGACTAGGATGCAACATCATTTAGATTCCATAAAGAATATGTTGGGACAATGTAAATACATTTAAGTTTCATTAAACCAACTACTTAAGTGATCTCACCATATCGAGCATTTGATGGATAATGAAGTTTGATAGGTTTCAATGGAATATCATTGAGATAAGGAGAAACATGAATGCCAACTAGTTGAACCTCATCCTATCTATTTGGATGACCCTTAACACATTTAAAAACCTTTTTATGATCTTGATCCATGGTTCTTCCAAAACTTTAACCCTGGAATTGCCTAGTATCCTTCCTTAGGTTACTAGTATGGTGCTTATCCTTCGATATACACTATTCCTTACATTTTTATGGATAATTGTCCAAGTATGGGTGAGCTTAACTTAGAATATGCTTAAAATTTTGATTTCTCTATAGGTAGTTCTAGTTTATTACTTAACTAGACTCGTGATGCTTTTATGCCCCACATTGATATTCCAATATTTGAGGGCATTGATCTGAGTGAATGAATATCCAAAGTGAAGGGCCTCATGCACTTCCACCCTGTCCCTAAAGACAATCATGTCACCTTAGGATATTTTTAACTTGGCACCCAATCCTATTAATGGATTCTCTAGGAACTCAAGAATTGTGATCACCTTATATCATGGTTAAAGTTCAAGAAGATGTTCTTATTCAAGTTGTTAAAGGTTCCTAATCCTCTTATGTAATTTTTTATACAAATACAAGATCAATTAAGGACCATTACAATGATTTCATGGGTCTCCTTACATATATCTATCATTTGGATCCAATAATGGTTGTATATAATTTTATCCATGACCTTTATATGACATCAAATGGAAGGTCAATATACTCAATCCCTATACCCTCCATGAGGCCAAACCTATAGTTCACATAGTTAGATAGAAGTTCCAACTGTCTTGTCCTCCAACATGACATAATTTCAACACCAAATGATAGTATTTTAATAATTGGAATGGATTGGAATGGAGAGCATTAACTAGGTTTCTTCTATTTTAAATATCAAATGCACCATTTGTGGGATCATATGTGTGAGGAGCATACTAACTTTTACCTAGAAGTTGAAGATACAACTATTTCAGATGAAGAATGTTGATATCTTTTTCCATAGAAGTCATTGACTGCAGTAGAGTATTTCAAGCAAGATGTCCATACCATATATCTTTTAGTATTTATCCTAGTGGGGCTTTAGGCCCATCACACCATCAATATCCAATGTTTTATCAAATATTAGTGCATCAACACACTGATTGGTTTAGGTAACACACAATTTTATTAATAACAAAACAACTAAAATCTTGGCATTATATATCAATTACAGCCCGAGAAAAATTTAGAGCATTGATTTTTGTAGACATCTAAAATGCATTCTTTTAATGACTCATCAAAAGGTCTTCTTCCTACCCACACAATCCACCTTGGGTAGCCTCAGGGCTAAATTGATGGTTTTTACCAACACTGGGAAACTTTTACTATAATTTGTCTAACCATATTGACCCAAGATGACCTCAAAACCATGACTATCTCAACCCAAGATAGTCATGAAAAATAAAAAATAAAAATAATAAAGTAGTTGAAACTGACTGTTAGTGTCACACATGATCTTGCACCAATTTTATATGCCTTGCATAAGATAATTTTGAATTAATATCATGAAATCAAATATTCTAGGGCATGCATCTATTTCTCCAATGCAAACTATCCCTTTGCTTTTTCATGCAGAGTTCCCTAGCCTTTGTTCAAGAGGTCTATAAAACAACACTCACCCCTCAGTTTTGAAGATCCGGTAACCTTTGAATTTGTGCAATGAAGTGCTACCAAATTTCATATGTAAACTTTTAATTTTTTTCAATGAAGTGCTACCAAAATCAATCCACAAGGTTTTTCCCTTTGCTAACACCATGTTGTTGGATTGTTTCAAAGGATTGAAAGTTATGCCTTGCTACCATGCATAAGCATAAAACCTCGCTATAGTGACTATCTAATTTCGTTAAACTCACCTTACCATGGTGAAAATCCATCAACAATACTCTTTAGGTCATACCAAACACCACTTGAGCTTGGAAATAAAGAAATGCATGTTTGCAATATTGATCATCTCACCCCAAGATGGTTTGCAAACAAAATTGTCTCACCCCAAGATGATCACGATCAAGTAATCTATTTTACTATTTTTATTTCATATTAATTTGGATCTTCTAATTTCACTATTTTGCATCAATTTACATTTTTATTATCACATACATGCACTTTCAGTTTACATTTTTATTATCGCATACATGCACTTGCTTTTCATTCAGTTATTTTATTTTTTGATTAAACATGGGTCCAACTTTGATGGGCCTCGCACATTCTAATTATATATTTGTATTCCATTGTGTGTAGGTTATAGGTATAAGGATAGTGAAATACTTCACATTCAACCCTCTCATAGCAATCCCAAAAACCTCACTCCCTCATGAATTGTGTTGGCATGAATATTCTTCTACTACACAAAGAGACTTTACTTATGATGTCATATATCATTGTATCAATTTGGTAGCATATCCTAAGAGGATATTTTGATTATAATACCTTGAAATATAATACAAATAAATTAAAGGAGATCCATTATTTTACATTGTTCTATCATCGTGTATTCCTTCATTACTACTTTGTTTCATTTTGTATGGTGCAAATTTTTGGCTTTCAAATGACAATCACGATGGGACCTAGTCCCTATTTTTTATGTAGATTTTTTGAATGATTGATTTATTATTTTATGATTTGCAATTACTTAGGTGTAACTATCTCAGGTAGAGATGATCCCTATTTTATAGTCATCTTAGGTCAAGATGATCTCTAATCAAAGGCTGAACAATAGTATATCTACCTAACTCCACTAAATGTAGGCTCTCAAGGTTATCTTTCTATATTTTCTTTCTAATTTATAAAAAGGAAAGGTAAAAAATATCTATTTATATCATACTTTCAAGCTCTCAATTTTTAAGTCAATCAAACATCAACCATCTCAAGTCAATACTGTATTTATCTTTGACTGTCTAAGGTTGAGATAGTCTTTGTTTGTGATCGTATTAGGGTGAGACGGTCCCCTGTCTATAATTATCTCAGTGAGAGATGGTATATATCTATAATTTTTTGATATGCTTATGTTGTTCTCTGCTAAAAGGGCTGATCATTATCTAGGAAATACTGCATTTTAGAATTCAAATTTGTGTTAGTGAAATATCATCGATTGTTGTTTGATTTCATTTTTTGGAAAATTTAAAAGAAACCTACGCATACATTCATGAGGTATCAAAAATATCGATTAGTTAAACTTCATCACCAATGATCGATAAGCAATCATGAGATGTAGGCATTCATTTCCCATCAAGGATTGACCCCCTATACACCTTAGTAGCCCCAGCAAGTGGCTTTTCAGACTTAATCATTCAAAATTCCCCTAATTTTGAATGCATCCTGAAGTAGGATAGGTTTAGATGCCCTTCATTCGTAAGGCTTAATAATTTTTGGAATTGCAACTATTGTTTATGTCCAAGCTCACATGTGGGTGAAGCAAAGCCTAGATGGATTGGTAGCAAGGTACTAGACAACATGACCTCTTCGAAGGGTATTTTTCCCATAAGGTTACCATAAGTCATATCCATTTAAGAATTCATTTTTAGCCATTGTTGCATCACTTCTCATCAGAGAGGTGGATATCAACACACCTAGTTAGTTTACATTCCATAACTTCATCTATAGTCATAGGATTAGGTTCATAAAAACACACAAAATAATAAATAAATAAAAAACAACAAAAAAACTAAAAACATTAAAATCAAAAAATAAAATAATAATAATAATAATAAACAAAATCACTTGTTTTTTGTTTTCATTGATTGTGTAGATTATAATGAATACACCATTTTCTTAATTTATGATGGAAACATGCAGTCAAGCTCAATTATGAGCAAATACTGCTAAATCAACACAAGAAAATATGGATCACCTCCAAATTAATCCATAGGACCTTATAATACCTAAGTGGCAACATGACCCTTAGGGCTCAAATATCACTAATCATCCTACTGATTTCAATATGTTAGGAGTCATGGATCCAACTTAGCCTACAAGTCCTAATTATGATCATGACATAGATTATCTAGATCAAGACACATTGTGTGCTATGTATAGGGATGATTACATTCAAGCAAAAATTTCTAGGAAGTCCCTACCAAAAATATGAATTCCAACTCATCATAAGACTCCCCTAGATCAAGATCAAGAATACATCCCTCAAAAAGACATGGACAATCAAGCTACCCCAGTTGATTACCCATGGATGGGTCGTAAGTACAATTTCATGAATGTGTACACCGCTCATCCATTTATCATGACAACTTAGGGGCCTAGGGATGGTAAATTTTATCCTCCCACTACACCTTATAATAGATAGTATGGGCAAGGATGGTGTGCTTTGGTACCTCCTAATTACATAGAGCCTACCCTATGATATTAGTATCAAGTTAATGCTACCTCTCAAGATCATGGAAAATAAGTCATTGATATTTTCAAGACCAAATAGCAAGCCACACTTGTCTGGATTTTCAATACTTGTGCTTATATAATAGAATAGGTGAATATATCTCATTAGGTACCTAGTCCAAAATCTAAGTACCAACAACCTGTACAAAGGATGATGCAACAAATATTACCAACACCTATGCATCAAAGGTAAGACATTAAATATCATCCAAAGAACCAAAATGAATGGCATAATCCTCTACAAAGACCAAATAATAATATACCTCCTCATTCATGGTTGAATTCCTCTTGTTCCCACCATAAAATTCCTCCAATTTTTCATTATCAATAACCTCCTACACCTCAATTAGTACCTATACCAATAGGAAGATGACCTCTATAAAGAACCCCTACAAGAGTATCAGGAACAAGTTGATACCTATCCTAAATCAAATTATGGTGAGGTACCTATTGATTAAACTTATCATCCACCAACTCAACATCAAAATCTACCACCTCTACCTAATCAAGGGTGGAGGCAGGAATATCATATCATTTCTCTAGAGGCAAACAAAGTGCTAACTAATCGAATAAATTCATTAGAGAAATAAGCTCAAGGCTCAAGTTACCAAAAATCCACCCTAAGGTAGCTTAGTAATCAGCCTCTCCATTCATTAGTGCCATCACCACCATAACCACTGCATTTTGAGATACCTAAACTCAAAAAATTTAAAGGCAATGAAGATGTGCAGGAGCACGTAACAAGCTTCATCAATATATGCTTTCATATTCAAGACAATGACTCCTCGATGTTGAGAATATTTTTTGTAACATTGGTTGGGGTTCTTTGGAATGGTATAATCATATACCATGCCATAGCATATACACCTTTAAGCAATTAGTAGAAGCATTTTGGAATGCTTTGCCTTTAGCGTTAGGAAAAAGGTAAACTTGACTGACTTGTCTAACCATCATCAATTCGATGATGAGCCAATCATGGTATATGACAATAGATGGAGAATGATTATGTCAAAATTACCCTTCACCTTACCCATAACATAGCTTACTCAAATTTCCACTAGAAGTTGTTTGAAACATATATCATTTCTATTGCAACTCTAATAGTATAGGACTTTCGAGGGAGCCCTAGGCCAGTATAAAGTAGTTGAGTACATTAAGGTCCAAGAGGGAGAAATTAAGCTTCGAAATAAATAATGGTCTGGAAAAAATACTAAAGGGGGCCAAAATCAAACCCACAAATAGGAAACTCTAGTAAAATAAATTATTTTTAGCATCCCTAGGCCCTCAAATCGAAACCCACCTCAACAACTAAATTATCAATCCCAACCATCGCCTATGTAATATCACACTCAACAAGCAGAACAGCCCCAAAAAAATTAACAAACCACTCAATTGAGGCATTTACCATACCAATATAAACCATTTCCAAAAAAAATGGCAATTATATTTTATGTGAGGCACAAGCAATAACCCTCCCTAAGATTCACCCATTAGACCCAAATCATCCTATTTTTAAATAGTATAGGTAGGATCAGTATTGCATCTACCATAGGTAAAAAATGTATGACATTTAATCATGATACAACTTTAAAAACCTAGTGTAGGACATGATTGAAAGGTAGGAAATCTAAATCAATAATCCTCTTTCCATAAATAATCAAATAATCCTTGGGGTATGTTGATCCAGGCTATATCCATTTTCTTAGTGATCATCTTCATATCGTTATACTACCGATGGATCATCTTGATTCGTTAGATGATAATTATGAAAATAATTTTATTTCATCATATGATGAGTATGAATATGATAGGGGTGGCTCCTACCCCACTCTTTATCATGCATCCACTGCATAGGATAGGGAATCTCCCTATCCATCATATTCCTCCAAGAAGCCCACAATACTCCAATAGATCTATCCACCCAAATATGCTCACATTCCCATATTTTTAGGATAAATTTGTACCCTAATCCTAAGTGGCCACACTATCAGATCTCCTAAATCTCCTCATAGAGCTATACAAGCAGTGTTGTACCCCAAGCCATAATACATGGTTGCTCCACCAAACACTCCATCAAGTCCTACACTAGATCTAATAGGTTCTAAGGGAACCTCACACCTGAATATTCAAGCAAGATTAGGTTTGGCATGAGTGACATCAGAACTACATGTCTCATAATCAGAAGCTTAGTTCCAAATCCAACCTCCACCCTCACTTTGTCACTATCTGCATCGTAGTCCACTAGATACCAATGTTGGTGATAGACTCATTGTAAAACTCTCATCCATTGGCTAGTGTGTGAGGTTACAATGTGATATTCCTCTATTAGGATTTGAAGAAACCTATATATGTCCTCCAAGATGATAGCCATCTCATTGGTGGGTAGATCAAATGTGTTAGTCCAGGTGTCTCATCTATCAGTCAAGGCTATCAAGCAGGAATGGTATGTGTGAACAGACACCAATATTATTGTATGTATGAGACCAATGGCCTTCATTCACTCCCAATCATCATTAGAAAGCACATAGCGTGCTCTCCTAAATATATTAGTGAATTTATATCATGCTCTAATCAACTTCCAAAAATACAAAAATTCAAAACAACATTTATCAAACATAAAAAAACAAACATAAAAGAGGCCATATCAAATCGATACGACCCCCAAAAGAGACTATATTGGGTTGATATGGCCCCTAAATTGGGTTATCTAGGGTAGATATGGCCTCCAAATATGACTATTTATAGCATAAAAGTCTCCAAGAGGGACTATCTCACCTTGAGACGACCCAAATTAAAAAAAAAAAACTAAAGTGAGATAAAATGAAAAATATTTTTACATTAATCTACTTTATGGTGAGGTTCATTCCATTACATTTTTAATGTGAAGTTCCTTAACCATTTTTAAAAAAATAAGATTCATTTCCTTAATAAAATATAAAGAGAGATTTGGTCCTTGCCTTTCTCTCTTTGGCTCCTTCACTCGAGGATGCCTCGGGTTGGTCCATCATCAATTTGGATACAATTTTTGGCAGTGCTCACATTCATAAACTAGACTCTTCTCCTCCTTATCTCACCCTCTCCTCATTGAAAACGATAAAAATGAATTCAAAATGGTGAATTTTCACTATTAATAGTTTACCACAAACATGGCTATTTGAGAAACTGGGTGTCACAACGTGACCATCAAGGGATGACTATGATTTTGCAAAAATAGAATTTAAATCAAAATAATCCATAAAATTATGCAAAATAAAAAATTAGTCCACAACAAGTTATCCTAAGCTAATATGGCCTCAAAATGTTAATGTTACCCAGAGCACCCAAGGTCATCATCTTATTCTTGTTAAGCGACTCCTCACTTTCATCATTTTTCATCTCCTATCTCAACTCATTGCTTGAGGGGATAGTCAATAGATGCAAAATTCATGTGTCAAGATCAAATCAATAATCAAACACTTAAGAGTGCAAATAGCGTTCATCCAAGAATCATTTCCAAAAATTACTATACTCTTCCCTCTTTTCTAGGGAACAAGCAAAAATCTCAAACAAACTCTTGGTAGGTCTAAAGCCTAAACCTGTTATTCTAATATTCTATCTATCTGGATGAAAAATACTAAGATCAGGTAAACTCAAAGTCTAAAGTGTAGACTTGACCTTGTCTACCCATGGTTGAAAAGTTTACCAAAATTAAGTCCATCAATATGTTGGAAGCAATGACTCAAATATGTGCATCCTTTCCATAATTAGAGTATCTCACATTGACTTGATCAATAAAAATCATCCATAATCAATGCAACCATTTTAGATTATCTATTTTTGCTTTGCATTGTGCTTACACACAAAGCGTCCCAAAAAGGGGTATCTGTAGACACGTAAAATATATTCTTTCAAGGAAACTCACAAAAAGGCCTCCTTCCTACCCCCATAGTCCACCTTGGATATCCCCAGGGCTAACTTGATGGTTTTACCAACATTGGGTAACTTTTCCTATAATTTGCCTAACTATCTTGACCCGAGATAGTCTTAGAACCATGATCGTCTCGACCTGATATGGTCATAAAAAATAAAAAATAAATATAATAAAAATGGCACCTGGAAACAAAAACTAATTGCTAGTGTTGCACATGATCTTGCACCAACTTTAGATGCCTTGCATGAGATAATTTTAAATTAATCTTGTGCAATCAGCTATTCTAGGGCATGCATCTATTTTTCTAATGTGAACTGCCCCTTTGCTTTTTCATGTAGAGTGTCCTAGATTTTAGTCAAGAGGTCCATAAAATGGCACTCACCCATAAATTTTAAATATTTGATAAGCTTTTAATTTGTGCAATGAAGTACTACCGAATTTCATCTGCAAAATTTCGATTTTGTGTAATGAAGTGCTACCAAAATCAATCTACAAGGTTATTTATACTAGTAACACCATGCTACTTGATTACATCAAAGGATTGAATGCTATGCTTTGCTACCTTGCATAATCATCAACCCTTGCTATTGTGACTATTTGAGTTCATTAAACTCACCTCCCCATAGTGAAAATCCATCGATAATACTCTCCAGTTCATCCTAAATGCCACTTAGACTTCGAAATAAAGAAACATAGGTTTGTGACAGCAACTGTATCACCTTGAGATGGTCCATGAATGAAACCATCTCACCTCAAGATGGTCACATTCAGGTGATTTGTTTTACTATTTTTATTTTATATTAGGTTAGATCTACTTCTTTCATTGGTTTGTATCAGTTTACATTTCTATTATTGCATACATGTACTTGCTTTTCATCCGGTTCATTTTTCAGATCAAACATGGATCCATCTTCAATGGGCCATGTACATGCTACTAATATATTTATACTCCATTATGTTCAGTTTATAGGTACAAGGACGTCAAAATACTTCATATACAACACTTTCACAATAGTCCTAGAAAACCCACTCCCTCACAAATTGCATTGGCATGGAGATTCTTCTATTGCACCAAGTGATTTTATTTATGATGTTGTATATCACTGTATCAATTTGATAGCATATTATAAGAGGATATTTTGATTGTAACACCTTGAAGGGAAATAAAAATAAAGAAAATGGGATCCATATTATTTTACGTTGTTCTATCATCGTGTATTCATTCATTATTGCTTTGTTTCATTTTGTATGGTGTAAATTTCTAGCTTTCAATTGCCAATGGGGATATGAATCAATGTGTGGGTCATATTACTAATATTCACATCTATATGGGAAAATATACTTGGTCTAACCACATTTTCACAATGAATTTGGGTAGTGTAGATGTTATCTTCTAAGTTCAATGTGTAAAGAAAAATCAACAAGACCAATATAGCAATAAATAGAACCAACACACAAAAATATTGAATAATGAATATGTACAATTTATTTTATTAATATGGGAGAGCCTTTATCTCCAGTGTTACAATATCATTTGTATTGATACAACAATTATAATGCAAGGGTTTGAAAACCATTGTGTACAAATAATATTAGGTTTATTTTTTGTTTTCTTTTGCTCCAAATAAGTTGTAGGTGGGTTTGAGTATCACTGAAGGGCCACCTGAGATGTAATAGCCTTCAAAGATATGTCTCTTGTAACCTGCAAATAGATCAAAAACACAAAAGGGTCAATAGTATATGTGAGGGATCCATTGTGTGAGGGTAAAATAAAATCTACTAAAACCCTAGGTGCAGAAATATAGAAATGCTTACAAATATAGAAAATGTAAGATTTAACACAATAAAATATTTACCTTGTCAAATATTATTTGTTATTATGATATGTGTTCATGTGTCTACGATTTGGAGTCGTACGAAGGCCCAAAATCATTTGAGGGTATGGTGATGGCAAATTGAAAGGTTGGAAAACACCATGGTGGACACCCAGAAATATTCTTGGAATGCTCAACAATATTCACAGGATGTTGGGAGGCATTCGAGGTTTTCTATGGATGGTACTACAAAACCAGAATTGGTTTGCAAGGGTTTTGGCAATGGAAAAACGAAGGATTCAAAGATGACGAGGATGGAGGATTATGGTAGTGAGGGTGTTAGGCTTTTGGATGGCTTCACGAATGAAATGAGTACTTAGAAATCAAATAACCGCTTAACCTCATTCATGAGAATAAATGACTTTTTATAATCTACCTTCCATATGCTAGGTTTTCGACCACACCAATGTGTAGTCAAGATTAAAACATAATGGATGGCTAAGATTATGATCTTTGCAATGTGACATGGATCAAGATGAATGGACGGCTAATATTAAAATGTTAATGAGTTATTGTGATTTATTTATACATATATATTTATTTATATCAAATATATAAATATAAACATAAAATATAAATTATTTATATATAAAATATAAGTAAATATATATAAAAATAAATAATGGATGGATGTGATTGGATGATGCATATGGATGACAAATGGCTAGGTTTTGGTGTCTATATATACCCATTTTTGTATTGCATTGCATGAAATACAATGTGGTTACAAACAAGAGACACCTGGTTTGGTGAAGCAACTTTTCTTCCTTAGGGCGTAAGAAGATCCTGAAGACACAAAGAATGTGGGTGTAGCTTATCCCCCAATTGGTGAGTCAGTGAAGAATGAATCTCATGATCCAATTGATAGAATTTTGGGTGATGATGAATGTAAATATGGATGAATGATGTACTCTATTTTTACCCCAACAGATACAAGGGGGTTTTTGAAAGTGTAGATGTGATTGTAATGAATCTTATTTTTTCCCCAACAAAGAAGGAATTTTGTAAATGTGGATGTATATGTCAGGCACGTGACATAGATGATGATGCAATGATCATTTCTATTCTTTGCCCCAAGAGAGGATGGGTTTTTTCCAATTGTGTGTGATGCAAATGTGGTGTGTTCTGTTTTTGCCCCAACATATGCAAGGGGATTTTTGAAAATGTGGATGTAATTGTAATGAATTATATTTTTACTATGACAAAGAAGGGTTTTTTGGAAATGTGGATGTAAATACAATGTAAATGCTAGGCAAATGACATGGATTATTATGCAATGATTATTTCTATTCTTTACCTTAACAAAGGAGGGGTTTTTGCCAATTATGTGTGATGTAAATGTGGTGTGTTCTATTTTTTTCCCAAGAAATACAAGGGTATTTTTGGAAATTTGGGTGTAAATGGGGTATCCCAATGTAGGAAATCAATATCAAAATTCATTGCCCCAATTCTAGGGTGATCCAATGTTTTTAATAATAATCCTTTTTGGCATCATTGAAATGCAAAGTGATGAAAATGCAAGATAAAGAGTCAACCTGTGGGGGGTCAGTACCATCTAGTGACTGTAGTGAAATTCCTTTTACCAGGAACCAATAATACTATAGGAAAGTGTCCCCACTGACTTTAAGTGTAAAATAAATGATGTATTAGAATTTTTTCATGTGTCAAGCCCCATAGACAAAGCCATCAATGATAGTTTTTTGAGTACATTAATTTGGACATAATATCACTCAAAAAATGAGGGACCAAATGGATTTTTTATTTTGAACAAGATGATGTTATGTGATGATATGGGAAATTTTCCTTATGGTTATTCACCCATATTACCAAATTTTATGGATAATCAATCGTTGCAATCACCAAGGGTATAGAGTAAACCACTAGATACGAAGTTCACTTGAGAATGTGAGTGGAATTGGTAAATGTTAAATGATAAATGTATGGAATTTTGGATGATATGAATGATGTAAATGATTTTAGGTGTGCAAGTGTACTTATGGTGATCTACTCATCCTATCAATTTACATGGATAACCAATCGCTACAATCGCTAGGTGAATAGAGTAAACCACTAGATACAAGGTTCATTTGAGAATGTGAGTGGAATTGGCAAATGTTGAGTGATAAATGTATGGAATTGTGGATGATATGAATGATGTAAATGAGTGTATATGTGCAAGTGTCCTTAAAATTATCTGCACATCCTATCGAGTTGCATGGATAACCAATCATTGTAATCACTAGGTGAATAGAGTAAACCACTAGATACAAGGTTCACTTTAGAATGTGAATGGAATTGGCAAATATTGAGTGAGAAATGTATGGAATTTTGGAAGATATGAATGGTTTAAATGAATGAATATGGATGATGGTGAGTGAATTTGATGATTTTGTGAAATAATTTGAAGTAATTTGGGGAATTTTGTGACTTTTGGTTGTAATCAAGAATTAACACCCAAATCAATCCAAATTATTATAAAATGACATGGGATGATGTGATGTATGTGTAGAATGGTGAATGTGGTGGTTTTGTGAAATTTGGGGTCATTTTGAGGCTTTTGTAAGCAAAATTTCCATTATTGTGACTTTTGATTGTAAATGAAAATAAAGCATCCAAATTGATCTGAACCTTCAAAAAATATGATGTGATGATGAAATGAATGCATGGATGAATTTCAGAGTGATTTTGTGGAAGTAAGCAGAATTTTTGGGCCCTATTTTTCTTTCTATAACATTTTGGAGCTAGACACTGACCAACATCCACACTAGGTGTGGATGTCGGTAAGCATATACCACCCTACAAATGCGAAGCAGTACTAGAGTCTACCAACCAGATGCCTATGGGTATTTGAGTATGCCAAAAATAGCTATAAGAGTTCTATAAAAGTGAAATTGGAATCATTCTTGCTTTCAATAGTTTTAGAAAGAGTGTTTGAGGAGTGATTCAATGGAGAAGTGAAGTGAGTGAAGTGAGTGGAGTGATGGCAATTGAGGGCGTGGATGTGACAACAGGTGTGGAGGTACATGTGGATGAGGTAAGTTCCCTTGGCACTCTTGTTTGGAATTTTGTAATTTTTTTTTGTACATGTGTAAATATTTTTTATTATGCAATGAATGTGATAGTAATGTGTGTTGTGTTGCTATAGTTGAGGATCTTAGAGGCTCATCATAGATTCTCATCGATTATACTCGAGGTGATGAAGGTATTATAGGAGGATGATTGGAAGAAGTTAGAGAGGATGATATTGGGGGGTGGCACGAATAGAGGTGGTGAATGTAGATGAGTGATACCTCTCTGCCTTAGCAAAGCAGTGGGATATGAATAGGGATACCTTCCAGCTCCCAATCGAAGAGATGATAGTAACATTGGAAGATGTATACTGCATATTTCAAGTGCTAGGGATTACATGTCCAAGTCAGGCATGATAAGGGACATGATATGAGTATAATATTTGGAGATGGATGGAGGGATGTGATAATATGATGTGGAGGGATAAGGTACTTGGCTATGTATGTGAGTGTTGAGTGGAAATTTTGCCCAATTGCAAAATCACCCACACTTAGGATTTTGATTAGAAAACCCTCTCTTGCAAAGAAATATAAATTTCTCCAAGGTTCTTTTTACTTAATGTGTGCTTGTATGCTTATGAAAATGTATCAAATAAGTTCTAGGAATACCTTAGTGATTTGCAAATAACTATTAACAAGGGGCCTGTGTTGGTATTATTTTATCGCTATGCTAGTGATTGTCCATGAACTTAAAAGAAATGAAAATGTGATTGGCCCTCATATGACCATTATGTAAAGTGAATTAATTCCTTTTATATTGAAGTGTTTTAGGTAAATTTTATCTACTTTTGGTTAAGAATATTTTAAACAAGTTTTATTTTGCATTATTAAACTCTCCTTTGAGCATAAAAGAGAAGACTAAAATATATCTTTGGAAATGCAAAGTTTGAATGATAATTGGAATCCTTTTTAGCTTACTTTGAGTATGAAAAGAAAATAATGAAATGACTAGCTTTAAAATGTAGAAGCCTTTGAAATGCTACATAAATTACCCCTCTTTAATTAAATTATAATTTTCATAAAGAGATGTCAAATTATGGCTTTAAATATGATGGCCTATGGAATGCCATATTACCTCCTTTAAATAAATTGTAATTTTCATAAAGGGAAGTTAATTTATTGCTTGAAAAATGAAAGTGCAAATCTTGAAGTTCATTTCTCCTTTAAAAAATGAAAACATGTAAAATCTGAAATTACAAAAAGCCTTTAAAAAGAGTAA
Source organism: Wollemia nobilis (assembly GCA_028583015.1). Taxonomy (NCBI): domain Eukaryota; kingdom Viridiplantae; phylum Streptophyta; class Pinopsida; order Araucariales; family Araucariaceae; genus Wollemia; species Wollemia nobilis. The sequence goes on along the minus strand of JAQPPZ010002445.1, from coordinate 161,135 downwards.
CTTTTCAATAATTTTTGTAAATTTAAAATGGCTTCAAAACAAAATCAAAATTACTTTAAATGAAACATTAAATATTATTCTAGGGATCCATGCATCTATTTTCGTAATTTTAATTTTTTTCGATTTTTATTTTATTTGCTTAAGTTTTGAAAAAAACTACAAAAAGGGAAAGTTAGAAAAAAAATTAAAAAATAAAATCTGGAAAATGGACCAAAACACTAAAAATATTGACATACAAAGAACCAATAGTGTAATGCTACCCTATCCTATAAAATAGAGATGTGAGAGTTCCTAAATGTAACCTAGTTTATCTGAATCTGCATTTGCACAACCTGCAATAACCTAGGTGTAATATTCTAAGGAAACAGAAACAAACTCCATGATTCTAAACATTCAATAGTGCAACCATCACAATGCATTAAACATTGTCTATTGACCTCAAAACATGGAAGAGAAAAATAAACATTAAATCAGTACATTCAAAAAACTTCTCCTTCAATTTTGCTTATAAAGTCCATATTTTCGCAACCATTTGCATTAAAAATAGAAAAATACAATCTTGTTACAGTATATTTCCAACCTCTTCTAAAAACTATCCAGCCTTTGTTCTATGTATTTTTGTTGTATTTAAGTTTTTTTTTTTTTAATTATTTTCTCCTTCCATTGGGCTTCAAAATCCTTTGCCTCCAAAAAATGTCTCTTTGTTTCCATTTCCAAACATTTGATTCGTAATGCTTCCTCTACAAACTGTTCTTTTCATTTGATTTAAAATAGTTGTAATGGATGTCTTCGATAATATTCACCTTCATCTTATTTTTTGGAATGCACAACCATTCAAATATGCCTCTTACCTAGTGTTTAAAATTCGCTACCAGTTTCTTTCATCTCATACTTCTACACCGTCAGCATGATTTTGATTTCTTGACTACATGTCCTGTCTTCCCCTATTTTGAAATAGGATAGAAAAGCCTCAGCAATATATGCACTATGGCCTAAAAAAATCAACGATATATACATGACCCTATGTCTTGACCCTCCTGGTCTTCTATCCTTGGTAATGGTCACGTTAAATAAGACTTGTCATTTACTATAGCAGCATCCTCCTGTATAGTCCACACCTAAGATATTGAAACCGCTATTCAAGCCATAATGTGTATTTGTGCCAACACCAATATCCATCTCTAGCATCATCCTAAAATCCCTATGGTTTACCATCACAACTACAACACCTATCCCATGATTAAAACTATTGACACATGTCATTTCCTTGACCAAATACTACTCGGTACTTCCATTTCATAAACGGTGTTCACTACCACACACCAAACCTACTTTCTATATTATGGTACAAATAGCATCCCACGGTTTTGATGAATGTATAAACAACCTATAAAAAATAATTTTACATTTGGTGCACTGTCCTTTTCCTTGATTTAATCGATATCTTGGTTAATATCTTCATACTATCTGCATTCGACTATCATGTATCACATAAGCATCCATCCTCTATATCGTTCGTCCCTACGCCATCTTGAACACCATGTCAATGTTAGGATTTCTCACAGTATGGGTCTTCTACAGTCCATGGTAGCACCTTCATCATTATTTCTTCAATGTTTGCATGTCTCTGTATTTGAGTACTGCATCGAGTTTGGCCCTACTATTCAGCTACACATACACCCTACTATCATACTCATACAATAGATATACATAGTTTCTTTTTCAAGCTCTATGTGATATTTTCCTACATGATCGTCTCAATTTAAATATTTCAAATGCAACATCCCCTCAACATAATTATCCTTGAACATTGATCATATACAAATATTCTTTTGTGCAATTTCATCTTTCATACAAACAAAATATAGATTGTGCACTCCGTAGATTATGAATTTTATGTTGTCCTTGCTATGGTGAATGATATTCAATCACTCATAATATATACACAACCAATCGATATTAAAAATAACCTGTTATTATTCCATGCACACAACCATATGGGTCTTCACCCATGCCCTCCCATGCTGGCAATTGATAGTTCCTTCAGGTCTATGTTTCACGGTGAACATAGTGCTCTATAATTAGTGCATATCCCTCTAATCCTCTGATTGCAAATATCAACTTCTATTTCATTTTTAATGGTGATGCTGCTTCTACTTTCTTATTCTACACAAATGAATGGAATAACACTCTACAACCCGATGCTTTCACTAGGATATTATAACTCCTTTCGAGATAACGATGAGATGAGATTCTAAATTCTTCAACCATTTGGAAGCTTTGGCCTTCATTGGAACTACCTTGACACTTTCTCCTCATGCCATGATGACAACAACTATCCCATGTCTCCAGTGAGAGATATTTTCTTTAAACAATCGTGAATACCTTCCTTTTGCATATTTTCCCGACGTAATGACAAATATTGTAGTGCATTGAATTGTGTACCATTTGTGTGAATGTCTCTTCAACATGGTTATCCCACATACATTGCAATTTCAAGCTATGATTTGTCCACTCCAGCATAGTTATGTCTTTGATGCTTCCTAACTTCTCCCTTTGTCGTATTTCCAAAAATAGATAGGCTATGACTAAACAATTCACAATTTACTCCCACATCACACTCTTCCATGCGAGTGGTGTTAGTCCTATGTCACCATGTGTTCATCATCTATTGATTGGACTCCATACCTCTCTATGCTGACATCGTTTCTAATCCTCATTTTGCATTTGCTATTCACAACTTATTCTCCTCAAGTGCATGAAGTTGTTGTATCTGCTACGTTGGTAGTGAGAAACCTACACCATAGCATCCAAACTAGTCATGATATTTCAGTATTATCATAGGCATAAACATTCTGATCATCCACCATGCAAACATTGTCCAAGTTTGTCATTGTGCAAGATTACGTAAGATCATATTTGAGTCATCCGCAAAATAACCCACGTCTAGGTCTTCATCATCTCCTATCGTAGTTGGATCACTACTGCATCAGGAATTCGCACACCCCACTATGCGGCGATGACCACTACCTCAACCACCAGTTCATCGTGATTGTAGTTATCTCTTATTTTTGGGATTCATCCATACGTCCAACTATTTTTGGATTCATTCCTCTATTTTTCCTACAATTTCCCGTTGCTTGGCCATGTCAACTTCCCATATTGGTCAAGTCGTCATGTGGAGTTCTTAGTTTCTCCGTTGTCTACACTACGTGGTACATGTCACCATGGTCTAGATCGTGTCATAGCATCCAGGTCATATTCTAATAAAGTGTTAGTCAATGAGGTCCACGCTTTTATATATTGTTGCCTATAAAACACAAACAAAGTTTATTAACACAACATCAAATGGCTTCTCAAATATTGATTAAAATTAAATAAATATTTACCACCAAATATTAAATTCTATTAATAAAATATCACGTCTTTTATTATTTATTTTTATTTTATGATTTCATTAACCTACCCACATATATAATATACATATAGGTATTTTAATATTTATTTCACTTTATTTTATTTTTATTATTATATTATTATTATTATATATATTTTTTTAAAATTTAATTCATTAATTTCAAATTCTGAATTCAAAGCATTAAAATTTATAAGGATTACCCACCTAATCAAGCAAACTAAAATTAAAACAATAGCAAGGATTTGATTGACCAACGTGACTCAATCCACAACTATCATCACGAAATAATGGTTTGATAAATTCAACCCAACATCAAACTTTGTATAATTGATTATGAAGCACATATTAGATTTGTGGAGGACAGTTATAAACCACCAATCAAACCAAAAATTCCAACCAAATTCAAAAATAAAAGGTGGGTCCCCAAGTTTGGGGTAAGTTGTGCAATGGCCACAATAAATGGTGACTCTACTGGGAAATTCTTTGGAGCATTTCGGATGAAGAACCCAGTTCTGAAAACCAAAGAAAAAAATATTAGAGAAATATATGCTATCTAGTAATATTCAAATAAAATGGGGTTAGGTTGCTTCAATGAAAACACATGAACCTTTGCTTTAGCTTAATGTGTGTGAATGTGATTTCATTTTGCATCATTGAAAACCATCTAGATTCCATCACCTGACTTGCATTTAGGATATAGAAATACAACTCATTAAAATGAATTTCTTTAGAAAGAACCCTATTTCTAGTTAGGTGTCCACAGCCCTAGTAGATTTTATCTAAATTACCCTTGTGTTTAATTGATATTTTGCAATGCCCTTTTTTTTTAACAAGCTTTGTCTATATAGAGCCCTACTTCTAGTTAGGCATCTATAGCCCTGGTAGAGTTTATCCAAACTTGGTGATTGATTTTAGCATGTTTTCCTTTGCTTGTTTTTTTATAAGGCCTTGCAAAATTTTATGCATCACATGGGTTAGAGAGTATCTAAAATTAGAGATGGATCATATTATATTTTTATATTAATTCACAAATGAAAATGAATTCATCCTTCAATATTTCAAAACATGCCATTTAATATGATGTGTTCAATGTGTAGCCTTTACCAAAAATGATTCATTGTTCCAAAATTCGGTATATTTATCCCAAAATCTAGGAATGATCACTAAATAATTTCATCCCTCTTTCTTTGATCCACATGATAGGTAATTCATCCTTCATGAGACAGAAACACATTAAAAATGGTTTAGAGGCCATTAGTAGTTATCATAAAACATCACCTCAAAACAAGGGAACAGTCCAAAACATAAAACTCATAAATAACCCAAATTCTAACCTAATACAAACTAACAAAAAAGTGAATGCAGAATATTGCAAGCAAGATACTACGCACAAAGATGCCACATAAAGAAAATACAAAAACATGAAACCAAAAACTATATACAACAATGTACAATATGGTACAAGATGATGCAAAATTTTAGACTATCATTTCTTGAATTCCAAACATGATTGGCACACTTTAAAAGATATTTAACTTAATATATACGCCAATATTTATAGAAATTGAATCAAAATAATATTAGGTCAAAGAAAACCAAATATTTTATTTTACCTCTCTTACCCCACCAATTTGATTCTATGACATTAGCAATTTCATGTTGAAACCTTGATTCATTAAATTTACAAGCAAATACATGATTTTCAATTATATTTTGCTTATTTAAAGAGGTGTAAATTTCCAACCATGATTCATTATTCCAACTTAAGTTCTCATTTTAAAAAATATATAAGATAGGAAGCTATTTCTGAAATTTTTTAAGCCAAGTCATTATCTATGTCCTTAGGCCAATCATACTCATGCAACAATTTGAAAGCATCTAGGATATCCATTTTATAAGGATAATCATAGGTTTGTATCCTAGATTCAATTATTACTTTTTGATGCACTTGATTCAATAACTCAAGCCTATCTACTTTTGTTTCATTCAACAAAGAAATATCATTAGTGGTGTGAGGAGAAATTAACTCAAATTCTTTATCAACCACAAATAACATTTCATCATTGATAGCATTTGAATCTAATAGAAAATTAGGTAATATTTTACCTAGAGTTTGAATGGTTGAACACAAAAGGTGGGATTCTACCTTTGATACATTTCCATTTACCAAGACTTGGAGAGGATTTGTAACTTCTTTTTTCACAGGATTCATCATCATTGTCTTGTAGCCCTTCATCTTTATCCAAGACATGTTCATCAAAAACACCAAAATCATGCACCCAATTAAACATATGTCCATCCTTTTCAAACCATGAATTTTTTTGATCAAGGTATGTGTCAAATAACACATATCCATGATTAATTATTTTAGTTTCTTCAAATAAAGAAATATTCTTATCATTTGGTTCCAATTCCTTTTTAACCATCCATGGTATTTCTTCCTTAGATTCTTCAATATAATCATGTGAATTTGCACCCAAGTTTTCAGTATTCCAAATGAAAGAGGAGGTTTTACTTCTTCTTGATCGCAAACATCTGAATCATAGGACACATTTACCATTTCTTCCTTTTCTCTTTCAACAAGGTGTTCCATAAACTCATATTCAACATGATTGAACTTTGGAACCTTCTCTATTTTTGCAAGTGACATGTTATTTTTTGATTTTACATGAGTTACAAGATCTTCATGTGAGATAGCATTTTTAAAATCCTAAATATTAATAGAATTTCACCAATAGGGGTGTGAAAAACCAATGATTCTTCATATCTTCCCCAACCATTATAAAAATTTTCATCTTTTTTTAAGCAAAAAAAAAACTTGCAGGGCTACCTTGGTCTGAGAGACCATGACCAAGGGGTTCTACATCATAAAATTCACCTGGGAGTCACACCCAACCCTACTCGTACCAACATTATCAATTGTATTTTGGGTACCCAATTCAACTTTTTGATAGGGTGGAGATTCGAACCTGGGACCTCCCTTGGAGAATTGCCCTATCCTCTCCAACTCACCTAAAATACCTGGGTATAAAAATTATCATCTAAATTAATGGGATAAAATTCTATTGTATCTTCAGCATGATCGTAGTATTCATATATCAACCCTTTTTCACCTTTATCCACCTTTAAGGACTCAATTTCAAAAAATTCATCTTCCTCATATTCATCCTCCTTAATTTTTAAAAAAATTATCTTTTTGTGGGTCAAGGGTTTCTTCAGTGGTATCAATTCTTGTATTCTATTTTCTATAATTGTCCTAATCCTCGTTTGTGAATAATGACTCTAAACCTTTTATTTCTAAAGGGTAATTATTTGGAACATGTTGGCTTCCTTGCTCAACCACTTCTACCAATTAATGTAATTCCATGGAAAGTTTTGACCTATCACATGTTTCAATAATTGTTAGATATAGGACTCCTCCATTGCTTGAAATAACATTATTGTGAAAATCATTGAAATTTATCTTAGGAACATGTTTCGAAAGATGATCAATATAGATACTCTGAAATTTATTCGCACTTAATAATGATGGTTGATTTTGAATGGTAGGTTGAGCTACACAAATTTTTGGGTCGGTAAGGGAGGTATTAAATGATTGAGGATTATATGATCCAAAACCCACACCATAACCATGAAAACTCAAATGGTTCTCCAATTCTATTGCTTCGGTATAAGATTGGGATAATGATGTGATTTGAGGTATCCCTCACAAATACATAGATATTGATGGGTCAAGAGTATTGAAATACACTTGGATAACAACTCCCTCTGGAGGAACATAGGGTGCCACAAATTGAGTATATAACCCACGAAACCTTTCAATGAATAACTTCAAATATTTGTTAGTTCCTTTACAGGTTAGCGACAAACTGCTTATACATGAGTATTGGGTCAAATAGCTTTTTATTAAAATGATTGAGAAACATAGCCTCTAGTTGAGCCCAATAATTGATATAACTTGTAGGTAAACTAAGGTACCAATCATAAGCAAATTCATCTAATGTAGATGTAAACATGTTACAAGCAACATCTTCAACCATAATTTACAATTGAATTAAAGTGTTCTTGTACACCTGAATATGTTCCTCAATCGATTATATTCTATTATGCCTAAAATGAGGAATATAGTCCAAAATATCTAAAGGCACATGATGTGAAGACCCAGGTATGTTTAGAGGACAACCTGTTATCATTGGACCTTAAAGAAGATAACTTTAGTACCAATTTTGTTAGTCAAATAAATATATCTTGCAAATAAGCATGAAATGACTATCAAATCTTAAATGTTTAACATATAGATAATCATGTTAGCATCAACCAAAATATATGCATCATTTAAACAATAGCATCAAAGAACATTCTCCAATTTGCAAAAGGTTAGCATAAATGCATTATCAATTAGAGTTTTTTTTTAAATCAATGAATGTAACCAACAAAACCTCATTAGTCAAGACCAATGCCTTCAAATAACACTTTCAAGTAACATGACAAAACTAGCATCTAAATAGCAATAAAGTTAACCAATTTAGGCCGTCCTTCTAGCACCAAAATATTGAGTGGAAATTTTTCCCAATTGCAAAATCACCATCACACTTAGGATTTTGATTAGAAAAACCTCTCTTGCAAAAAAAATAGAAATTTCTCCAATATTTCTTTTACTTAATGTGTGCTTTTATGCTTACGAAAATGTATCAAATAAATTCTAGGAATATCTTAGTGATTTGCAAATAATTGTTAAAAAAGGGCCTGTGTTGGTATTATTTTATCGCTATGCTAGTGATTGTTCATGAAACTTAAAAGAAATGAAAATGTGATTGGCCTTCATATGACCACAATGTAAAGTGAATTAATTCCTTTTATCTTGAAGTGTTTTAGGTAGATTTTATCTTCTTTTGGTTAAGCATATTTTAAACAAGTTTTATCTTGCATTATTAAACCTTGCTTTGAGCATAAAAGAGAAGACTAAAATCTATCTTTGGACATGTTTGAATTATGATTGGATTCCTTTTTAGTTTGCTTTGAGCATGAAATAAAATAATGAAATGACTAGCTTTAAAATGTAGAAGCCTTTGAAATGCTACATAAATTACCCCTCTTTAATGAAATTATAATTTTCATAAAGAGATGTCAATTTATTGCTTTAAATACAATGGCCTATGGAATGCCATATAAATTACCCCCTTTAATGAAATTGTAATTTTCATAAAGGGAAGTTAATTTATTGCTTGAAAAATGAAAGTGCAAAGCTTGAAGTTCATTTCTCCTTTAAAAAGTGAAAACATGTAAAATTTGAAATTACAAAATACCTTTAAAAATAGTAACTTTGAATAATTTTTATAATTTCAAAATGGCTTTAAAATAAAATCAAAATTGCTTTAAATGAAACATTAAAGCTTATTCTAGGGCTCTGTGAATCTATTTTTGGAATTTTAATTTTTTTATTTTATTTTCCAAAATAAAAAAAAATAACTGCAAAAAGGGAAGGTTAGAAAAAAAATAAAAAAATAAAATCTAAAAAATGGACCAAAATGCTAAAATTATTGACATACAAAAAAACTAATAGTGTAATGCTACCCTATACTGCAAAACAAATATGTGAGAGTTCTTGAATGTAACCTAGTTTATCTGAATCTGCATTTGCACAACCCGCAATAACTTAGGTGTAATATTCTAAGGGAACGAAAAAAAACTCCATGATTCTAAACATTCAATAGTGCAACCATAACAATGCATTAAACATTGTCTATTGGCCTAAAAACATGGAAGAGAAAAATAAACATTAAATCAGTACATTCAAAAAACTTCTCCTTTGATTTTGTTTATAAAGTGCAAATTTCTGTAACCATTTGCATTGAAAACAAAAAAAATACATTCCTATTACAGCATATTTCCAACATCTTCCAAAAAATATACAGCCTTCAATCTGTGTTTTCTACTATATATAAGTTTTTTAGAAAAACCTTTTATTTTCTCCTTTCATTGGGCTTCAAAATGCTCTACCTCCAAGGGATGTCTCTTCGTTTCCATTTCTAAGGATTTGATTTGTAACACTTTCTCTACAAATTGCCCTTTTCATGTTCTTTAAAATACTTGTAACGGATGCAATCAATAATATTTGCCTTTGTCTTATTTGGTGGAATGCACAACCATTCAAATATGCCTCTTACCTACTGTTTAAAATTTTTTGTCAGTTTCCTTCATCTCATACTTCTACACCATCAACATGATTTCAATTTCTTAACTACACATCCTTTCTTCCCCTATTTTGAAAGGGGCTAGAAAATCCTCGATAATATATGCACTATGGTCTAAAAAAAATCAACGATCTACACACGACCATATGTCCTGACCCTCTTGGTCTTCTTTCCTTGGTAACAACCACATTAAATAAGACTTGCCATTTACTATAGCAACACACGTACACTCCACACCTAAGAGCTTGAAACCATTGTCCAAGCCATAATGTGTATTTGTGCCAACACTTGTATCCATATCTAGCATCATCATGTAATCCCTATGGTTTACCATCGTACCTACAACACCTATCCCATGATTAAAATTGTTGATACATATCATTTTCTTGACCAACTACTATCTGGTACTTCCATTTCATGAACAGTGTTCACATCCACACACCAAACCTAAACAACATTCCATGGTTTCGATGAACATATAAACAACCTATGAAAATCACTTCTTCATTTGGTGTGATGTCCTTTTCATTGATTTACTCAGCATCTTTGTTAATATCTTCATCATTTATGTGTTCGACTACCCTATACCACATAAGCAAATATCCTCTTTACCATTCATCCCCATGCCATCATAGAACACCATGTCAACATCAGGAGTGCTCACATCATGGGTCTTCTACAGTTCATGATAGCACCTTAATCATTATTTCTCCCATGTTTGCACATATATGTGTTTGAATACTACATTGGGTTCTTTCCTACTATCGTGTTTGTTGTTACCTCACATGTGATTCCCCTATGATTTGGATATACATACACCTTGTCTATAATTCTCATACAATAGATATACATAGTTGCTCCTTCAAGATCTACAATATATTTTACTGCGCAACCTCCTACATGTAAACCTTTCAAAATGCGACATCCCCTCGGTATCCCTATCCTCAAATGTTGGTCGTATATAAATATTGTTTTGTGCAATTTCATATTTCATGCGAACAAAATGTAGACTACGCACTCTATATCACATGGCTTATGTTCCATCCTTGCTATGGTTACTGATATTCAATCACCCATAATATTTACCCAGCCAACTGATATCAAAAATGACCTATCGTTATTCCATGCACACGACCATATGGATCATCACTCGCAACCTCCCATGCTGGCAGTTGATAGTTCCTTTGGGTCTGTGTTTCATGGTGAACATAGTGCTCTACTATTAGCATGTATTCCTCTAATCCTATGACTACAAATATCAACTTCTGGTTCGTCGTTAATGGTGATGCTACTTCTACTTTCTTATTCTACACAAATGAATGGAATAACACTCTATAGCCCGATGCCTTCATTGGGATATTATAACTCCTTCCAATATAATGATGAGATGAGATTCTAAATTCTTCAACCATTTGGAAGCTTTGGCCTTCATTAGAACTACCCTGACACTTTCTTCCCATGCCATGATGACCACAACTATCCCACATCTCTAGCGAGAGATATTGTTTTTAAAGAATAATGAATACCTTCCTTCTATGTATTTACTCAATGTAATAACAAATATTGTAGTGCATTAAATTGTGTACCATTTTAGTGAATGGCTCTCCAACATGGTTATCCCATGTCCACTACAGGTTCAAGCCATGATTTATTCACTCCAACGTAGTTATATCTTTGATGCTTCCTAACTTCCCTCTCTATTGTATTTCCATAAATATATAGGCTTTGACTAAGCAATTCATAATTTACTCCCGCATCACACTCTTCCATGTTGGTGGTGTTAGACCTACATCGCCATACGACCATCATCTGCTCATTGGAATTGATACCTCTATATGTTGACACCGCTACTAATCCTCATGTTGAATTCACCATTCATGACTTATTCTCCTCAAGTGAATGAAGTTGTTGTATCTGCCATATTGGTAGTGATAAGCCTACATCGTCGCATTCAAACTAGCTATGATATTTCAACATTATCATAGGAGTCAACATTCTGGCCATCCACCATGCAAATAGTATCCATTTTTATTGTTGTGCAGGATTACCTAATGTCATATCTGATTCATCCATCAGATAACCCATGTCTAGGTCTTCATCACCTCTTGTCATCATCGGATCACTACCGCATCACGAATTAGCACACCCCATTATATGATGATGACCACTGTCTCAACCATTGATCTATAATGATTGCATTTATCTATTCCTTTTGGGATCTATCCAAGCATCCAACTATTGCTAGAGTTGTTCCTCTATTTTTCCTATGATTTCCCATCGCTTGGCCATGTTAACATATTGTCGTGGTCAAGTTTTCATGTGGAGCATTTTGTTTCACCGCTATCTACACTATGTGGTACACGTCACCAAGGTCTAGGTCATGGCATAGTGTCCATGTCATCTTAGAATAAAGTGTTATTAAGTGGGGTCCACACTTTTATACATTGTCACCTATACAACACCAACAAAGTCGATTAACATAGCATCAAATGGTTTCTCAAACATGGGTTAAAATTTAAAAAATATTTACCACCAAATATTAAAGTCTATTAATAAATATTACATGTCTTTTATTGTTTATTTTTATTTTATGATTTCATTAACCTACCCATATATATATAATATACATATAGATATTTTAATATTAATTTCACTTTCTTTTCTTTTTATTATTTTATTATATATATTTTATTTTATTTTTTATTTTTTTTATTTAATTCATTAATTTCAAATGTTTAATTCAAAGCAATAAAATTTATAAGGATTGCCCACCCAACCAAGCAAACTAAAATCAAAACAATAGCAAGGATTTGATTTAACAATGTGACTCAATCCACAACTATCATCACAAAATAATGATTTGAGAAATTCATCCCAACATCAAGCTTTGTATATGAAGGATATTTGATCAGGAAGCACATATTAGATTTGTGGAGGACACTTATAAATTTCCAATCAAACCAAAAATTCCAACCAAATTTAAAAATAAAAGGTGGGTCCCCAAGTTTGGGGTAAGTTATGCAATGGCCACAAAAGTGAGGAAGGAGTTGGAGGTCTTGCCCACCTTGATCATGTTTCTATTGGCCAACATATTGGTGCCTAACAACACTAGGTGTTGATTTCCATAGAACATGATAAGGCTAGTATATGACATGATCGATGAGCCTTAGGTGTATGCATGGGAACATGCTTTTCTATCTTAGATGTATCTGGAGTTATACAAGGTGAAGAGCCAAAGGCAAAAGGGGTTGGGTTATAGAATGTTATTGCAGTGTTGGGGATGGAAGCACTTCAGTCTGGTTTGTCAAATGAGTTTGCCTTGCAAGGAGTGGGATAGGGATTAGCCCTATGCACTAAGGTGGTGGGTGACTAAGGAAGTACAACTGAGTCATATTGGACATAGTGTCGAGGAGTATAGGGATTTTTAGGTAGGCTTGATATTGGATCAAGTGTTTTAGAGGCCATAACAGGAGGCTAGGTGGACTAGTGATGGAAAGCAATTGTGGAGGACTCAATAGGATAGATTTATGGTTGGAAAACATGGAAGTGAGGTGGATTTGATACAATTATCATGGGTGTTGAGATAGTTTAGGCTAAGGTAGATATTTTTGAGGGATCCAATACTCTATAGGAATCGATTAGATGAGTCGAGCCTACCATGTGTGTAGTTCCAGGTGGAGTATAGGGACGATGAGGACATAGATCTCCTAGATGTGGGCGACATCAAAACCACAATAGAGGATGAGGTTTGGTTTACCTCACATCCTTCATTAGGTGCTAAGCTAGGTGGTGGAGGAGGATGGTAGGCATGAGGAGGTGGGAACAGTAGAGGAGGCTCCCCAATGTTAGATATGTCATCGATTGAGCATACAAATGAGAGATGCAGTAGAGTAGCCTCTAAATATTGGAGGTGATGATGGTGGGAGGGAGAACATGGAGGAGGTTTTAGAGATACCTCCAGGTCATAGTGAGGAGGAGTGGATGAGGTTGGAGGTCGATAAGGACTAGCTCTAATAGATGGTTATTGGGTGAGATGTGGAGATAGCAGCTTAGGATGCAGTGATAACAGCTCAAGATGTCAAGAATACTTGGCTACAGGTAGATCTAGAGGTACAAAGGGTAGCAGGTAGAGGTGAGGATATGATAGCAAGGCTCTAGGTATATCTAAGGTAGAGGTATTATCATTAGTTTCATGATGTATTACACATTTGATCTTGGTAGGTATATATCCTGGAATGCTCAGTAGCATTTGTAGGATGTTGAGAGGCATTCAAGGATATCTATGGAGGGTAATGTAGAACTAGGTTTGGTTTTTATGGATTTTGGTGATGTAAAATAGAGGATTCAAAGGCAACGAGAATGGAGGATGATGGTAGCAAGGCTCCAAGTAGAGTTGAGGTAGAGGGACTCTCATCAACATCATGATGTATTACACCTCTGATATTGGGAGGAATATATCCAGGATTTAGAGGATCTATGTATGAAGTACCATATTGGGCTAATAGATCGACCCTCTTCTTCCATAATGAATTCTAGTAGGCATATTGGCTCTAGGTGTAGGGCTCCTTCGGGGTCATAGGGGTCCTCCTATAGGCATTAGCTAGTGCTTATATGCACTTTTGTATATGAGTCTTGGTGCTCCATTGTATGTAGCCTTTGGGCATTCATTGTACATATGATTTTAATATATATATATATATATATATATATATGATTTTAATATATATATTATATATATATATATATATATATATATATATATGATTTTAATATATATATATTATATATATATATATATATACATGGCCTTTACTTTTGTGTTGTAAATTGGTATGGATATGTGTATGAATATATTTATATATGTGATAGATGTGAATGTAATGATGATGTATATGCGTTATGATAATGCAAATGAAGTGATATGCTAATGCTCATTTGTAGTTTAGAATTTTTCTTGATCATTGTTGATCATTGTTTTTTAATCAAGGGCACCAAAATCATGGTATGTTAAATGGAAGACTCGTGTAATGATGTAGATGTTTATATGGATGTTGATATGAATGTGAATAACTAATTATTTTGTAGAGACTCAAACATACTAGTGATTTTAACCAAACTCCCTAAGTTTTATCTAATGTTTCTAAGACCAAATATGCATGCATAGTGAAGATTAATTTACCAATCATGAGCATGGTAATGACTCAAGGAAATCAATAACCAATGTGTGTGCAAATGAGTTCATTAACCTATCTTGAGTAAATTGATAGTAAACCTATCATGGAGGAGACCAAGAAGCTAGCTTGTCCTTATATGAGATCAGAGGTCTCTTCAAGAGAGATGTGTCGCTACACATGAGTGTACTCCACTATCAATCAAGCATCTATAGCCCTGGTGGAGGTTAGCTCCATAGTCCAATGATTTGATCTCCAAACTTTGCGGATTCAGACTATCCAACCATATACATGGAAATGTAGTTTTATCCTTACATCTTGAGGATTTGTGGTGTATGATATGTAAAATATTTAGAGCTTTTGGGAGTCGGATTCTCAACCAAGGTATGATGAGAATTTAACCCTATCCTTACTACTTGTTCTTTTATTTTATAAATGTTAGTAATAGTAAGGACCACTATTTTTTATATTGGACTATGTTCATAATGGGACAAGCAAATATGATCATTTTATCTTTGAGGTTCAACCCAATCATGGTATTATCCCTCTGTGATATAAGACATTTTTAATATGTGTGAAATGTGGTTGGTTCAAGAGTGTTAGATTCAATCCTAGAACTCAATATTTTCTTAGTAAAAATGTACCTTGGTCCTAGAGAAAACTCAACATGTTTTGGAGATTGTTAGAAGCACTAAGAGTGGTTGAGTGACCAAAACAAACCTAGTGGTAATGAAGTGATAGTGGAAATGTTAAATTATGTAATGAAATGGATGTGAACTTTAGGATGCTCCTGATTAAAGAAACAAGATTTATTGCATCAATTATTATCTAAAATTAACAAATGACCCCTAGTATGGTGGATGAAATGTAATGAAATGATAATGAATGTGTTTGTGCAATGTGAATGTGTAAAATGCAATGTGTATGAATGCAATGTATGAATGATGTTTTTGTGTATTATCCATGTATATATACATATATGTAAATCATATTAAGCATGAAATGCTCTCAATTGGATAATGTTAAGTGGTTCATGATCTTCTTCTCCCTCTAGAATAGCAATTCTATATGTTCCTTGACCCAATTTTTAGGTGATAATGTATGGACCTAACCAATTAGCCATGAATTTATCACAAAGATGTGGAAATACATTGGTATTTTTTTTATTCTATTTAAGAACAAGATCTCCTATTTAGAATTCACATAGATGGAATTTGGCATTGTAAGCATGCTTGAGGTAATATTGATATATTTGTAAATGTTCTAAGGTATTAATCCACCTTTAATCAAGGAATGTAAGTTGATCAAGATGTGCTTGTCTAGTAGTGTCATCATCTATGAATTCTTGCAATAAATTTTTTAATAAGGGGATATTGATATCATGAGGTATGATAGCTTCAAAACCATAGACCAATGAGAATGGTGTTGCCCCAATAGGCATGCATATTATTGTTTGATAAGGCCATAATTCCAAGGGGATTTGAGTGTACCAATCTCGATTATTTTCTTTGTCTAGTTTCTTGATAATAATTATCAAAGACTTATTGGTTGCCTCAACTTATCAATTTGTCTATGGGTAGTAAGGATTCAAGAAATAGTTTTGGATATTATACTTTTTACAAAATGATCAAACATTCTTGTTCTTGAAAGACTTACCATTATCAAAAATACTTTTTGAGGAGATACCAAAATGACAGATGATGTGTTGAAGTATAAACTCCACAATTCAAGGTCTTATCATAATAATTAGATGAATTATCTCAACCCACTTTGTGAATTATTTAGTGGTTGTGATGATGAATGTGTGTTTTTTTGATGAGTGAGGTGAGATTTTACCAATCAAGTTCAAACCCCATTGTGAAAATGGACAAATAATTTGAATAGGTTTCAAGGATTGTGATGGTACATGAGTTAAATTAGCATGTTGCTGGTATTGTTGGTATTTCTTGATATAAGTGCAAAAGTCGCATTTCATGGTGATATAATAATAACCCATGCATAAAATATGTTTTGCAATGGCCATACCACTAAAATGACCACCAAAAGTACCATAATGAGCTTCTAATATTGCTCTTTGGGCTTTTACAGGCTCAAGACAACAAAGGAGGACTCCATCATAGCCACATCTATACAACACATCCTCCAAGAGAGTAAATTAGATTACCTTTTGCTTGAAAGTGCATTTAGCAATCTATGACATGTCATATGGGAGTGTTCTAAACTTGAGGAAGTATTTTATTTGGCTATACCAAGGCTCATATGACTCTACTTGGATAAAGCAAACATCCTTCTCATATTTAGAATCGACTCAGGAAATTATAGATTTAGAGATCATTGTAACAAGTAATTATTGTACCTATCCTTCATATTTATTTAGACTCAGTGATCCTATAGAGGCTATCACATATGCAAATCTATTAGTCTATCTAGGCAAGCCATCAATTTTATACCAATCAAATTTTGCAAGCAATTTCATTGCTACTTCATGATAAAGTTTTAGGACTGATTCTTTGCATTAGTATTCTCCATTTACTTGGTGAATAATAAGTTGAGAATAACCAAATATTATTATACACTTTATGCTCATAGATAAGGCTACTTGAAGTCCTAAGATTAAAGCTTCATACTCTGCATTATTGTTTGTGCATAGAAAATCAAGTTTGAATGATAATAGAATCGGTACCCCTTGGGGTGTATGAAACATGATTCTTGCATCTTGTCCTTTCTTGCACTCAGAACCATCAAAGAATAGTGTAATATAGACGTATCCCTTTGGAATGATATCTTCTTCTTGTTTAGTGATAGTAAATACCGAATCATCTGGGAGCTCAATAATCAAGGGTTGATCACTAGGAAGTGGATCTTTCACAAGCTTATCAACTATTACCTGACCTTTAATGGATTTTTGGCTAATGAACTCAAGATAAAATTCTCTTAGAAGAATTATCTATTTTTCAATGTGGTGTTGTTGTAAGTGTGATATATCATGTAATACAGAGGGTTTTCTTTAGCTATGACATAGGTAGTGTGGCTTAGCAGGTAATATTTGAGTTTCTTAGTGGAAAAAACCACTGCTAAGCATAGTTTTTATACATAAGTGTATATGGTTTCATAGCTTACCAATGTTTGACTAATATAATTGATATCTTGCTCTCATTTTTTTTTGTTCTTTTGAGAAATAATTATCCCTAAAGTAAAGTCTATTACTGAGACATAAATATGGAAAGGGACCCCCGAATGAGGAGGAGTTAAGACTAGTGGAGAAGCTAAGTATTGCTTGATATCATCAAAATATTTTTGACATTCATCTATCCATGAAAATATCACCCCCTTTTGTAGCAGGTGATTGAATGACCTACATTTATCTAAGAGTTGTACAATGAAATGATGGATCGATTGAATATTTCCTTGTAAACTACACAACTCTTTCAATTTTATTGGGGGAGGCATATTCATGATGGCCTTGACCTTGTCTAGATCCACTTCAATACCTCTTTTAGAGATAATAAATCCTAAAAAATTTCTTGAGCTGACACCGAAGACACACTTCTTGGGGTTCAACCTTACATTATGCTCTAGAAGTTGATCAAAGACTTTTTCCAAGACACCAATTTGTTCTTGTCGAGTTTTATATTTTTCCAAGAGATCATCCACATAATATTTGATGATATTATGCATGTAATCGTGGAAGATATATGTCATGGCATGTTGATAAGTGGCATCTACATTTTTTAGGTCAAAGAGTATCACCTTGTAACAAAACATTCCCCAAGGTGTAGTGAATATTTATTTGTGTTGGTAATCAAGATTGACACAAATTTGGTTATATCCTAAAAAACCATCTATTAGAGAAAGCATTTCATAGTCAGCGCAAGTGTCAACAAGAGTATCAATGTTTGGTATAGGGAAGTCATCCTTAGGACACACTTTGTTAAGGTCTCGAAATTTAGTGCAAATGTGTATCACCCCATTAGGCTTACAAACAAGAACCATGTTTGAAATTCACTCATGATAGTCAATGAGTACAATGAAACCCACATCTAATATCTTCTAAAGCTCTTCCTTGACCATGATGGAAATGGTAGGATGCATAGTTCTTACTTTTTGTTTAATCGACTTAGTATCAGGGTGCAAGGTTAAGTTGTGGACAACCATGTTAGTGTCAAGACCAAGCATGTCTTTGTAGGACCATGCAAAAATGCCCTTATTTCTACTAAGGAGAGGAATTAATTTCTCTTGTTCATTGACGTATAAACTTTTTCCAAGTTTAATGATTGTGGATTGTTTGCATCTATGCTAAGGTTCACATCAATGGTATCTTAAATGGATATGTGAGAACCTTTCTCAATTTGATGGTACATTGGGATCATATGAATATCATCAATGACATTATCAAACTATTCTAACTCAGTCTCTTCTATGTATACCTAGAAAACCTCAATATATGAGGGTGAAGGTGAAGGTGAAGGTGAAGGAAGAGGTGGTGGAGGAATGTAAGTGGTAGAATCTTACAATAATTCCTCAAAAAGGACAAATTCGGTAAAGGATGGTGGCAATGAGATTTATTCTATATCAATGAGGCTAGTGTCAATTGGAATTAGTTTTTCCAAATCATATAAATTATGAAGTGTGGTGTATAAGTCAATAGCATTCATGATGACTTAGTGAAAATGGTAGTTGGCAATGTAAATGGTGGGTTGGTCTTGTCAGTTGGAATTGGTGAAGAAACCTTAAGATCCTAAACAACAACTAACACATGTGAACATAAATAGCAATAACTATACACATGCAATGCAAAAAAAAAAAATTGGATTATATACATATGATACAAAATATTTTTTCACTAGAGTGGATGATGTGGTGGTGGTAGCTCACCAATTAGTTCAGCTCACTCTTGTAGAAGGATCAAGCAAAAAATGAGCTAGTGGATGGGGAAAAATCTAAGATAAAACTCAACTTATTCGGTGAATGGAGTGACGGGAGTTGATTCCTCATCAAATTCATCTAAAGCTATCGACATAACATTGTATTATTCATAAGAATCCTCCTCAAATTCATCATTGTGATGGATTTCTTCTTCTAGATATAAATAAAAATTTTGAAAAGCTTGTTCAAAATAGGAAGTGGAAGAATGAGAGTGATAGCCCAAAGTTGAACAGCCATGCTCTTATTGATATGAAGTGTCGATGATATCATGCATGCCTTGTTCATAGAATCCTAGGCCATATCCTTACCAATTGACTCAATGGAAGTAGTGTGAAGGAAAACCTATCATGCATTCTATATTAGCAAGGGTTGGTTGTTTGGGTTCATCTGGGGAAGGTGGATTGAATAATGAATCAACCCCCCATATATGAAATTTATCCAATCAGGTGTTGAACCCATATTGTACACCACTCCTATGGATAAGGGTGGGTCATATGGATGACCGTAATCCCTAGTATTTTGGATGTTTAGTGGTGTAACAGTGATGTCTTGGACCATGTACTCACCAATACCAGGATTTGTGAGATGGACCACAACTTGGGATGATGTGGAGGTGGATGAAGTAGATGTGGATATGGAAGGCTCGTGGATGACTTTTGGCTTAGGTAGTGGATGTGATGTATGGTGAAATGGCTTCTCATAGTTTGTTAGATTTAATTGTGAGACATATGCTAGTGTGTATGAAGTTGGATTTGGTTTAAAGGTTTGATGGGGGTTTTATGATGTTGATTTAGATGGAATAGTAGTGGATGTTGATGTTGATGATGTGGATAGGATGGATTGTGTTTGACCACATGTACTTGTAGTTGGTTGTGATGAGGGTGAGGATGTAGAAGTGGAAGCCTAATGTGGGGAAGTTATGGGAAGCTCCTCAAGAATAGGGGCTTTAGATGAAGAAGTGGTGGATGGTTTGGTTGATGGGGTTAGGAATAGGTGAGTAGATGAAAGTGTGGGTTCATAGGGATTTGAAATAAAATTACAATACTTAAATGATTTAATATCCATCAATATGCAATGGACTTGTCTCTCATGTACATATTTTAGACATGGATGTAAAATTGAGGGAACACATCTCATATCCCTAATCCAAGGGAATCCAAGGAGTACATTGTAAGCCATGGACCCTTCTAATATGTGATAAAATTATATGCAATATTTTTACCCCCAATTCTATGTATAAAAAAATAGTGTCAATTATGGAGCAAAGAGCATCATTGAATGCTCTTAGGGTGAAAGTGGATTTGATTATGTGTGATGGTGATAGGTTGAGATGTTGGAGGTAATATGTGGTGATGATGTTTATGGAGGAGCCAGTGTCAATAAACACTTGTTTAAGTGGCTTCCTATCCACTTGAGCCATAATATGTAGTTGAGGGTCCACCATTTCTTATGACATTGATTTGATTTCAAAGTCATAAATTATGATGGAAGGTTCCATGAATGTTCGAATACTCCCCATAAAATTGTCGAAGATATTGGTGTCTTGATATTTTTTAAATAATTGGTGTCCATTAATGCATTGCGGTGTGGGGGAGATTGTTGAATGAGCTCATAAATAGATATTTTGGTCAAAGCCATTTTAAGGCTAGTTATTAGCCAACTACTTAATGAGATGATTGGCCTTTGTGGGTGGTTTGGAAGATGAGTTGGTTTTGGTGGAAAACTTGGAAGATGGATAGGCTAGGATGAATTGGTAAAGAAATAGATGGGTGATGGTGAAGTGATAGGTTATGCTGACACACTTGTTTGAGGTGCTATAGGATCCTAGACTGGCTATGTTGATGTTTCTTTATCCTCATGTAACTACATGAATAGCCCCCAAAAAACCTTGATATTTTTGTACATGGTTGACCTTATTAGGAGGAGTCTTAATTTTTAACTCTCATGTGATTTTTTGTTGTTCCTCATGTTGAGGAAGTGGGGTTTGATATATGCCATATTTTATATTTCTTGAGCCAAGAGCTTGTCAACCTTGATGACCCCTAGCTCTATCATATCTTGCACCATGTGTTTAAATGATCATAAGTTGTTAATATTATACCCATTATGTCAATGGAAAGGGTAAAAAAAATGATCCCAATAACCCTTACCATGTTTAATTTGATCTAAAGGTATGATTTTGGGTAAGGCAATAGCGTTGGTGTCATACAACCTTTAGAAAAATGTGGTGTATGATTCGAGCAAAGGTGTGAAGATGCAGTCTTGTCAAATAGATTGTCTATGTTGGTGGGTCTCCACAGTTGGCACTATAGCATGAGGTTGGTGAGGTGGTGGAACCGCTTGATAATTGATTTTTTGCAATTGTTGTTGCATGGATTATTGTTGTTGTTGAGTCATTTTTGATTGACTCAAGACCACTTAATTTAATTGATTCAACTTGGATTGGCTAAAACAAATTCCTTTTGATTGGCCCTTGTTTTACCATTCTTTCTTCTTAGGATTTATCTCACCCTCTTGAATTTTGATCTCTTCAATGACATGGGCTTGAGCGAGAGCCTCATCGAATTTTTTGTATTGTTGTAGTTCTAATAGCAAAGAGATGTATTTTAAACAACTCCTTGTGAATATTTAGGTTAGTTCTTCCATTGGTAAGGAGAACAAAAATTTAGTGATAACAACCCTCCAATATTTTTTTAAATCATAGACTGACTCTTCTTCAAATTGTCTTAAGTTGTATAGGTCATTCAATGTATTCCTCTTATGAATATTAAGGGAAAATCTCTCCAAAAAATTATCTGCCAGTTATTTAAATGTGAAAATATTGTGGTGAGGCAGATGGTTATACTAGTATTGAGCATTTGCTCTCAATGTTTGAGGAAAGGTTCTAAGCATTAAAGCATCTTGGTATTAGATCCAAAAGCATGAGTGTATAAATGTGCTTACATGTTATCTAGGGTCCTCATTCCATTAAACTTGTCAAATTTTGGTACTATGAAATCTATCGGATATGGCAGTGATGGTACCAAAAAATGGATAGGTTGATTAATTAGCTGCCTTAGGGTGGACTTTTGATACATCTTACCAGGAGTATGCTGAATCAGGGTATCAATCTACTGTTGCATTGCTTATATTTTGGGATCTTCCATATGTGTATGAAAGCCTTGGATTATTTGATGATTAAGTGGAGGTGATGTGTGTGAAGGAATGAGTTGTTGTAAAGAAATGTGATGTTGATGGCTTGATGAATTGAAGGTAATTTGATGATGTTGGGTGTTTTTTTGGATTTGATGTTGGAATGATTGATGTTGAGGAAGTGGATGTGAATTTTTTGGGATGTGAGTGTTTTGTGTTGTAAGGATGGTGTTGGTTTGAGTGATTGGAGGCATGGGTATAACAACATGAGAAGATGGTGATACCCAATATAAGTTAGGTATGAATTAAATGTGTTGACTTGGGATGGAATGGGGTTTAAAAAAAAAATTCTAAGGTTGTTGTTGGGGTAAGAATGACCATCTTATTGGCCCATGAGAAATTGTTTAAGATGTTGCATTGCTTGTTGTATGATAATTTTTGAAGCATATGGTGTGGTTATGGTGGATGTGGATGTGGTATGAATGTTGGTAGATGTTTGTGGAGGGTAAGTTGTGAAAGGAAACATAATAGAATGAGGGGTATTGGATGGCATGGTAGATGGAATGTGTGAAGCTACATTGACATGTGCTTCATAAAGTGGATTGATGTAAGTGGTGGTACATGTAGAGAGAATGAAGGTGATTTTACTATGTTGTGGTGGAGACATGTGATATGAAGGGGTGGATGTGGACTCAAAAAGAGGGTTGGTATAAACATGGCTAATGTTGGTGTATTTTGGGTGAGAAAATTCCTACTAAAAATAAGGAAATTGGCTATATGGAATGTTTAGTTGTTCTAAGATAAGTCTAGTTGATCTTAAGTAAGCACAAAATTTCTTCATGTCTATGTATATGATACAAGTATTAGTAGGTGTGGAAGGCTTGGTCTATGTGAATATCCCTTTCCATCATATCTACATTTGAAGTAAAAATAGAATATGAAGGTCCAATAGAAAAAATTGGAATAGTTTATTTGTGTCACACTTACAGGATTAGCCACAGAAGTGGCTAGGAAAGAGGTGATGCACTCCATAGATAAAGTGAGTTGGTTAGTGGATGCTTGACTCATGATTCTAATTTGAGGTTGAAACCATAATTTAATGAGCCAACGAGGGTAATTAATGTGAGGAATGTGTGTGAAAATGTGAAGTGATAATGAAAATACATAGAATCAAACAAACAATTTGAATCCTATGTCTTACAATAGTGCTTTTGAAATTCTATTTTTTTGGTTTTGTGTGTTTAGATATATGCCTAAACCTACACTCTTATGCAGGGTGGAATCCTAAGGTGGATGGCAAATGAGAATTTTTTGGTGATGAAATCCAAAAAAAATCTCTGATGGGTTGCTATGGTATCTATGGGGAAAGACAACGGATGGAGATGAAACCCACCACTACAAGTATTAATCAGTATTTGGTGATGAATTCCAATGTGCGGATGTTTAATGTGGAACATGCAAAAAGTGTGTGATTCATTTTAAGGTTTCCTATTATCTATTGTGTTCACATAGTTCCAAGAAACCTACTTTTACTTAGCTATGCTAGTGCCAAATAAAATTAATACCAAGTTCCCTCAAAATAATCTAGGGTACACCACTTAAGATCCACCCTGAATCATCAAGTTATTTCAACAATAGAGGGTTCACCTAATTTTTCCACCCTAAATCATCAAGTTATTCTAATAGTGAGAGTATGCCCGAATATATCTAAGTGGTTTCAACTTAAAAGAGATAAAAGTGCTAGAATTTAGCTTATAATGCAACTACTTATGCTCTTTTAATTTATTGCAAACAACAATTCAAAGTAGTGAATAAACACACCATAGAAACTTAAACCTAGTGTAATGGATATTTTAATGTAACTAACATGAATGTATGGATTCAAATCTATCATATGTTCAGACTATATGAAAAATATATAAATGCCTAAAATGTAAAATACGTTGCTTTTTAAATGAAAAGTATATATTTATGTTCAATTTCACTTTTCTGGAAAAGAAAAAAAATGGAAAAATGAAGGTGGGGTTTGATCCAGAATTACCAGGAAGCCTATGTTTTTTCTTTCAAACTCCCTTGGATGCATTGTATAGTCTCACAAATGTGGTTAGGCATATCCTATATGCGGTAGGTCACCCCTTGAATGTAGTAGGGCATTCGTGCGACCAATGATCAAATCCTAGCACTTCTAGAAACCTTAGTCCCATGATTTTTGCATGATCGAATATCTGTAACCTACAACAGAAACACAAAAACATAGATCAAAATATAAGGTAAGTTAAAATATAGAACCCTTTGTGGGTCCCACCATCATCACCATTTTTTAAAGCAAAAATCAATAAAATTAATATAGCGATAAATAGAACCAGCACACAAAAATATGTAATATGAAGATGTAAGATTTATTTTATTAATATGGGGAAGCCTTGATCTCTAGTGTCACAATATAATTTGTATTGATACAATAGTTACAATATAAGGGTTTGAAAACCCTTATATACAAATAATATTAGGTATCTTCTTCATTGTCTTTTGCTCCAAATAAGTTATAGGTGGGCTTGAGTATCCCTGTAGGGCTACTTGAGCTACAAAAACCTTCAAAGATATGTCTCCTATAACTTTTAAACATATCAACAACACAAAAATTTCAATAACATATGTGAGGGCTCCACTGTATGACGCCCTTTGTAAAATCAAATATACTAAAACCCTAGGTTTAGAATTACTAAAATTCTTACAAATGCAAAAATGTAAGATTTAACATAAAAAAATATTTACCTTGTCAAATAATGTTTGTTTTTTTGCTCTATGTTCATGTGTCTGTGATTTGGAGTTGTACGAACACCTGAAAGTGTTCAAGGGTATGGTGGTGGTAAATTGAAAGGTTGGAAAATATTCATAAGCATTCAACAATGGTGGTGGATGCCCAAAAGTATTCTTGGAATTCTTAGTAGTATTTGTGGGATGTTGGGAGGTGTTCGAGGAATTCTAGAGAGAGTACTACTGAACCAGATGTAGTTTGTAGGGGTTCTAAAAATGGAAAAATGGAGGATTTAGAGGTGACGAGGATGTAGGATGATGGTAGAGAGGATTCTAGGATTTTGGATGGCTTCACGAATGAAATGTTTGCTTATAAATAAAATAACTACTTAATCCCATTCATGAGAATGAAATATTATTTATAATTTACCTTCCATATGCTAGGGTTTTGACGACACCAACGTGTGGTCAAGATTAAAACATAATGGATGGCTGAGATTAAAATGTTAATGAGTGACCATGATTAATTCATACATATATATTTATATTAAATATATAAATATAGATATAAAATAATTATATTTATATATAAGATATAAGTAAATAAATATATATATATATATATATATAAATAATGGATGGATGTGATTGGATGGTGCAAATGGATGAGAAGTGTCTAGGTTTTGGTGTCTACACAATTGCTCTCTCAACTCAAAGAAGTTATTGTTAGTCTATACTAGTTGTCTGTCAATTGGCTAGAATTTGACAAGGTGATTTGTCTCTAGGGTATCAAACCTTCTTCTTCTAGGATTTTTAGCTCACACAAAATGGAAAAGATCCTCAAGAAATGAGGGAAACACTTTAACCAAGTTAATTGCATGGAATTCTAGTCTTCTAAGCATATCCCTCCAACTTTACCTTTTAACATGTATTCTTTTATAGATTGCCTTACAATAGCCTTCAATGAACCCATGAAATAGGTTTATAGAAGAAAAGGAATATCTCACATAGTTAAACGAGTTATACAAGTTATTCCAAAATGCTTAAACCAAGAATCAAAGTAATAACCATACAATAATAAAGCTAAAACTATCTTGATCTAAGTAGAAATTAATGGATAACAATTAAATACTTACTACATTAATATCATCCATAAATTGCATAAGAAATATTAAATACTAGTACAAAAACAAATTACTTGATAACCTAGGGCATCATAGACTATAACATCCAAAAGTATTGCAATAAAAATAATAATAAAATACTCAATACTCTTCTATCATGATGAAAATGTCACTATTATAACAAGGAAGGACACATCTAGAATTGATGTAGATGATTCAAAGTGCCTTGGAAATCATTCCTTTAGTAGCAAATTTAATCTTTAAATAAAAAACCTGATGGATCATCCTATCCTCCTCAATAGAAGGTAGCAAACCAATGGTCAATGAATTTGGTTGTACCTACAAGGATGAGAGAGAAAAATAGAGCAATAAGATCCCATGTTATTGTAGCAACAAAGGAAATAATTGTATATTGAGAATAGTGATAATAATAATAAGGATTGATAAGTGAATGTATGATGAGATGAAAAGCATATTTATAGAAAATGAATGAGATAATTTTATTTTAAAGTTGAAAACTAGATTACACTCTTGTAGGAACTATATAATCACATTAATTAATTAAGACAACATGTTTTCTTAACCCTAGGTATGAAATCATGCTAGGATCACTATAATATATTGAAAACCCTAATAATTGATCAATAATTGTGATCACTTCTTAAATAGTTAATTGCAACACCATCTATCTTTAGGATGTATGCATTCACAAAAAATTATAAACATATCCCTTTATTATATCTCTATCCTTGTCCCTTAATTATGTTAATAAGTGTTGCTATTGTCTTATCCAAGCACTAAAAAAACTAGTCTACCCCTACCCCATATTAAGAGGACAAGAATCTCCACATCCTATAAAGTTAGCAATTAATTCTCTTTTTGTAACTATATATTATCCTTGTCTAAGGATAATGAGTGACATTGCAAGGAATAGCCTATTGGGAGTCCTTAGGGAAAAAAGAAAAAAATAGAAATATGTAATAACTAAAGCAAAAGAAAAAAAAATCTATGTTATGGTACAAAAATTAAATTTTTATTAGTTTTAAATCTAGTCTATGCAAAATATGAATTTTTTAAATAAATAACAAACAGATGCAAAAATACAAAAGTAAATGAAAACATACCTAATACTTAGTTGTAAATGCTACTAAAATATTTGGTTAGATGAAAATGATTTTTTCTTGTCTCAAGTGAATTGGAAGTGATTTACTTATAAAATTTATTAGATTGCTCAAAAATGCAATTTGGGGATGAAATGAGTAACAAAAAAGTGTACAAACATATCGAAAGTGAGGCAAAATCCCCTAGAAGCACCACCCCCATGATATTCTTGTAAAAATCAGTAGAATATTATGCAAAAAAAACCATTTTTATAATTAAATATTCAAAAACATATATAGGACGGGTAAAAGTTTTAATTTCTATTTCATTTTCATGTGTAGACATCTTATTGCTATACCATAATATAAGAGCAAATTTGATCATAGAGATAACTGATGGAAAGGATGGTACCCTAACCTAAACTTCTAGTTTTCTTCATTTTTTATCTAAAAGGAACCAAATTAAGAAAATAATATTAATGAACAATTACTTAATTAGGTCAACTAGGAAATAGATAGGATAGCATGAAAAGTTCCATCAAGATAACCGTGTCATATAGGTGGTGGTGTCTAATTGGGATGGCCACAAAAGGCTCAAATGTGCTTGAAAAAACCCATAAATCTAGGTTGACAAATATCATCACTTTTTTAAAAGTGGTAATTATGGTTAAAACCAATAATTATAGCCAAATGCATAAAATGAGATGATCCAGATAAAAGTAGTGATCACAAACAAAACTAGTGATCTTTATGACATGCAAAAATGGGAGATCATGATCCTTCCAAAATAATGGCAAGCCTAGCCCTGAGTGGAAACTATGGTAAAAAACTAGAAAATATAGTTATACAAGATTTTTTTTAGATTGAGCTTATTTTTTGCATGGTCGATAGGGGGACATCAAACATGGCTAGGGATGGCATGATTGAGATGCCAACATTGAAGAGGTTGAGGTAGGATAAGCTATAATAGGAGGTAAACATCCATTGTATCATAGAGAGCCCTCCTAAACATAGGAATGGCTACAATAGGAGATGACCCACATGTGAGGGGAGAGCTATGTCAAGTTAGTATTGGGTAGTATACATGCCCTACATTTGACCCCATTGATTGTTGTTTTATGAGTTCATGTGTACTAAAACACAATGACCAATATAATTTTATGGAGGTCAAAACTTAATGAGGTGGTAGATATGATAGTAATTCTAGAGGATGTATACTTTATCATAGGTCTATCTATCATTATATAGACACAATAATTATGACCATGTAGGAGACACACTTGATGATGGTAAAGTGAGTGACAAGAGAGAGGAGATTAGATAGAAGACCATTTTTCTAGAGTAGGTCCAAATAAATACAACCATCCCTTTCATGTGATGTGTTAGGATCCTCCTTCTATATGTATTTATGTCCTATCACAAATGTAGAATAAGGATCTCTATTGTACTACTATACCAATTATACCTAACCTTGGAGGAGGGCTACATAGGACTAGAGAAGGGATTTTCTTAGGGGAAGGTATTATTAGATTTAGTATATCATGATATTTATAGGATATAGGACCAAAGAGAATGTAGTATTAACCTTGTCTTCTTACTCTAGGCCTGGATCTATGAGCATTTTCCATGTATTATCTCCAAATCATACCCCATGACACAACACCCAATGAAATTTAGGTGAGGTGGTGGTCTAACATTGTAGAAGTGGCATGACCTCAAGTTCCAACACTTACATAGATCCCACACACATAGATTGTTGGAATATATTACATAATTTGGTACATGCTAATGTACCACCTTGGGTACATCTTTATATTAGGAAAGAGAGTTCTATATTAGAGTTTGAGTATTTTATTTATACAATGTAATAAATGCACAAGTGTGAAAAGTATTTTGGTATTATAAATGTGCATAATAGTCCATGTGCATAAGAGTCCATAGAATAATAAGTGAAGAGTCTCAAGAATAGTGAAGATCAAGAGTGCTCCATATGAAGAGTAACATTCCATTATATGTTTCTATTGTGATAGTGAGTGATATATACATTTGTAATGGAGAGGATGGACATATGGTGTATTTGAGATCCAATTTTTGTGAGCATTTGTTAATGGTATTTATATGAGTTATTTTTTAATTTTTTTATGAGTTTTATATTCTTAGTAGTTTTCAATTATCATATATTTTATATTGCAACTTTATTTTAGATCTTGTGGTTATTTTATCTTGAGTATTTATCTTTAAAATATAATAGTGGTATCAGAGATAAATCAATATTTTTTCTTGGATAGATTTTTAAGTTGCAAAGGATATTTCCACTAGTTAAGAAGAAACTAGTGAAGTTGAAGATATTACCTCTAGAAAATAAAACCAAAGAAGAAAATATTTCTCACTATGTTAAAGAAAAACCAGTGAAGGTTGAATATTTACCTATTCCAAGATTAAATTTGCAATAGAAGGAAAATTATAGGTCTTGAAGATAGGTCTTGATAGTGAGGAGATTAAGAGACCCTAGTGCTATTAAAAATTTTGATAGAGATAATAAGATTCCAGATTAATATTTGGCTAGATTCTTTCCACATGGTTGAAGGTAGAGGAAATGTTGCAAATTGAATCTTCACATGGTTTTCAAGACTAGAAATAAAGGTAGAGTAAACATTATTTGCAATATTAGAAATGTCACCATTACATTATCCTCAGCTACATTCTTTTTTGTCTCCTGATGCTCGAATCTACGTGTAACATTCTAAATAAACCAATGCAACATTTCCTCTTCTCCAATGGTTTTACTCTACTATTTTATCAAGGTAGAACTTAGAAGAGATTCAATTGAAGGTAGAGTATTTCTAGCTACTTATATTCTTTTGTTGTTTACATTTCTAATATTGCAAATAACATTAAGTTCTACCATTAAGTTCAATTGAAGATTCAACATTTCCTAGAGTCTTTAGAAATAAAGGTAGAACTTAGAAGAGATTCAATTGTACACAAATGGTTTTACTATTTTATCAAGGAAATGGATGAACTAGAATTCCTAAATACAAGCAACAAAGAAGTAATGATATCTTCACAATGTACTTATTGTAACATTGGTCATGAAAAAGCAAATCGTTGGACTCTCGATCCATGTAAATATTGTGGAGGAAAAACTCACTCATTATTTTTTTGTTACTATAAATACAAGTACTATAGAATATCTGAAGAGATATTGGTATTCAATTTAGATTATATTTTTCAAGTTCTTATTGATGAAGCATCTACTAATAATGAGTTGAATTTTAAAGTTTTTAAATAACAAAGGTCATCCAAAGAAAAGAAAATTAAACAATTCTAATCCACTTAGAACTTACAAGATGATGAGGTTCATTGTCCATCACAGACACTTGAATAAATTCAATAACGAAGATCCTATCAACCACTTTGAAATACACAGAAATAGTGAAATGAAGAAGATAAGAAAATATAACATGAGTTCCAAGAACAAAATGATGATTGAACCAGTAGAAGAACAAGAATCAGATCAAGTTGAAGAACATCTAAAATATGAAGATCCATATTGAAGAATATAGTCTTCTATAACCAAATAATGTAATATAGGGGGGTGTTGGAATATATTACATTATTTGGTACATGCTAATGTAGCACCTTGGTTACATCTTTAGATTAGAAAAGAGAGTCCTTGATTAAAATTTAAGTATTTACTCTATGCAATGTAATAATTGCACAAATGTGCAAAGTATTTTGGTATTGTAAATTTGCATAATAGTCCATGTGCACATGAGTCCATAGAATAGGAAGTGAAGAGTCTCAAGAAGAGTGAAGGTCAAGAGTGCTCCATATGAAGAGTCACATTCCATTATATATGTGTCTATTGTGAGTGTGAGTGATATATACAATTGTAATGGAGAGGATGGAAGTATGGTGTATTTGAGATCTTTATTCAATTGAGATCCAATTTTCATGAGAATTTGTTAATGGTATTTATATGAGTTATTTCTAAAGTTTTTTATGAGCTTTATATGCTTAGTAGTTTGCCATTATCATATATTTTATATTGCAACTTTATTTTAGTTCATGTGGTTATTTTATTTTGAGTATTTAGCTTCAAAAGCTAACATAGATCATCTGTATTCCATATAACCATCTATGAAAAACTTACCATAGGGATATATAATACCTCATGAGGGTGTAATTGATGATTGTAGTATGTAATCATTAGCCAAAGGTGACATAACATCATAGGATGGAGTAGATCCCTAAACATTTTAGGGATCCTCATTAGGATGGGATGCCTATGATCCTAATATCATGATGCATGCACCAGATGGAGTGTACAATAGAAAAGATAAGTGACCCACCACCAACATAGGGATACTAAAGATAGAGGACTGGAAGAGATGAGGGCCCCATATCCTAGTGATATAGAGGATCTAGAGATGTCATTGCTACTAGCCTAGTATAGAGAATACTATATGGTGAGACATCTATGGAGACAAACTCCCCATCCCAAGCACATATTGAGAGAGAAGAAAGTCATCTAGATCAACAATTATGTCTTGAAGAACACAAGCTTATACTGAGAGGGGGGGTGAACAGTATAAGACCACTTTTTAATTTGCTTTAAAATCAACTTTCAAAATAGTATAATGCAGTGTATAGATGACAGTAAAAATAGTAGTAATAAAATCAAAGCACAACACACCATCCACAAAGTGACATAGCAATTTACGTGGTTCACCCAAGGTGGGCTACTCCACGGATAAAAATTTTCTCTAAAAGTTATATCACAGTTCTTTGGGAAACCTTCCCAATTACAAAGTTTATGGGCACTAACCCAAAGGATACACCTTCCCCTAGATCTACTCTTAGTGGTGATCCTCTAGAAGACTTCTACCTCCTCTACCCTTAGCAAGTGGAACTCTATCCATAGAAGACACCTGTCTTCCCTGCTCTGGCTAGAGATCTTTGTCCACAACTCTATCACTACAAAGTCGTTCCTCAAATTTGGACTAAACACAGTCCTTCGGTCTAGCACAAATTTGTCCTCTTCCTATTTTATTTT
This sequence comes from Wollemia nobilis, assembly GCA_028583015.1. NCBI lineage: Eukaryota > Viridiplantae > Streptophyta > Pinopsida > Araucariales > Araucariaceae > Wollemia > Wollemia nobilis. The sequence continues at coordinate 128,254 of JAQPPZ010002445.1, read as the reverse complement.
CTATTATAGTTGCACTTGGTCGAAACCAAATTTTCACAGTTTGCACAAACACAGCAGCACTCGATCTACTTATGCTCTTCTACGAAAACATAGCAGCACAGTCTTCGCACATCCAGTGCAAACACAGCAGCATAGTCTTTGCACTCTTTTCTCAAACACGATAGCACTATCTTTGCAACCTCTACGCAAACACAGTAGCACAGTCATCGCACACTTCGTGCAAACACAACAGTCGCTCAGACTTCCACTTATGCACCTTTGCGATCGAACTTCTCCCCGCACTCTATTTGCGCAAATCGCACTTTGAACGCACACTTGATCGATGCACAAACTATTCAAACAGCCCTCCTTTTATACTCACAATCTCAAGATTGAAATCTTGATCTTAGTCAGCTATTTACCCTTCAACCACGTCAACTGCAAAACCCTATGCTGCATCGGCCTAGATTTAACTCTATCGACTTCACTGCCTCCCTGTAGCTTCTGGCACGAAACTTCAACATGTTGCAATATCATGAAATTTTTATATTCGTACACCTTCTATAGCATTTTGTCATGAAATCATGACACCTTGGCCTTTGTCGACTTCCTTTGAGCTTATGTCACGAAATCGTGACACCTTTGCCTTTTGCTGATGTCATCACGCTTCTATCGCAAAAACGTGACACTTTAGTCTTCATGGCCTTCCTCTCAGCTTCTGTCGCAAAATCATGACACTTTAGTCTTCATGGCCTTCCTCTCAACTTCTGTCATGAAATCGTGACACATCTACTTCTGTTGATGTCATCTGCAACTCTGTCACGAAATTGTGACGCTTTCGCTGCCTTAAGCTCTTTTCTACCATACGCCTACGAAACTAGAGCATGTCGCGAAATCATGACGCTTTTGCATTTGAGCTCTTCCTTCTTCAATTTGTCACAAAATCATGATGCTTCTTCTGTTTAAGACTTGCTAACTTTTTCTATCATGAAATCGTGACACCATCTCCAACTGCAAGCTGCCATCTCAACCTGTCGCAAAATTGTGACGCTTTCAGCTTCAGAAAGCTTTCCTTGCAACCTATCATGAAATCATGACACTTTTGGCTTTCAAATTCTTTCTCCACTACCTATCATGAAATCATGACACTTTTGGCTTTCGTATGCTTTCTCCACTACCTGTCGCAAAATCACGACACTTCTGGCTTCCGTATGCTTTCTCCACTGCCTGTCACGAAATCGCGACACTGCTCCTTTCATACTCTTTCCTTTGCTGAATGTCACAAAATTATGACAGCCCTCAACTCGACCTCTGTAGCATGTCACAAAAATGCAATAACCCTTACTTGGAACTTTGCATCATGTCGCGAAATCATGACAGTTCCTGAATCACTTTCTCTCTCTTCAATCTTGTCACGAAATCACGACAGTTTACACTGCAGACTCTTTCTTCTGCAACATGTCGTGAAATTGTGACATTTTTCCGTCCGTACAGCATCCTTTGTAGAATTTCACAAAATTGTGACACTTTTCTTTCTCTGCCTTCCTGCATTGTCCGAGTCGTGAAAATGCGACATGTCGCAAAATTGCGATAGTTTTGCCTGCTTCGTCTCTACCTTTTCGCATGTCACGAAATCGTGACACATTTGCCCAAAATTTCTCTCTCCTCAAACATGTCACGAAATCATGAAAATTTTGCCAACGCTTTCTCTCTCCTGAAACATGTCGTGAAATCGCGACAGTTTTTCCAGCCGCCTGCATACTTTTTCTTACTTGTCTTTTTCTTGATCTTTTGCAACTAGGCTACCCTGATCTTCTTGGAAACTCACTGTCCATGCTAAAACCTTCATCAAGACACATTCTTTGACATCAAACCAAATTGCTTCAAGACCTCCTTGACATCAATGACAACATCTATACTTAGAGTAAAAGCAATGTACCCAATGTACCCAAAATTGCCAACATGTCTTCATAGAAATACAGAAGGTTGTATAGGAGGAAATAGGAAATGACATAACTACTAAGGTATAAGATGCATTAGATGAGGAGGTAGATGGATTTGAGAATGATATGGACATAGACGAGATCTATATCTATGATGTAGTAGTAGACATTACCAAACTATATGATTTTTTCTTAAAGGAGAATGCCCTGATGTAATAACCAAATGACCTAGGTAGATCATCCCTTTATTTATCTTAGCACTTTTAGCTTTAACTTCATGCATAGTTAATGACTTATGATAGATTATGATACATTATTAATGATTATTTTCAGCTTTTTCTCTATCCATGTGATTGTAGAGACAACCAAGAGTGGCCAAAGCATATTTATAGATTATAAAAATTCATCGTAAAGAGAATCCTAGAGTTTGATAGCCTACTACTAGTGTCATCATCACTAGTTGACCCTTCAAGGTAGCCAATGATTTTATAGATCTAGGCCTAGCACATTGACACCATTTTTATATAGGTACTGAGGGGAGACCACATGATATTCTAACTCCATGAGAGGGAGAAATACTTGTACTTGATATGAGATGCTAGGATAATAAAGTACCAAGCTTGCAAGAGGGAGTAGGCCATATAAAAATAACTAATATATGATTAGCTTGATCTAGCATGTTTAAAGAGGGATAGTGGTCTAAGGATGTTCATGTCATGAATATCCTACTTAGTTACTTCTTGCATGGATAATGCATCCAACACATAGCCAAAGGTACATAGGGGCTGATTTGGAAATAATAGCCTCTACATATTTTTATACCATATTTATACTTTGTAGTTTCCACGGTAGCCTTAGACAAGATATATGATTATTTATGAGATGGGGCTATGTATTCAAGACAAGGATAGCTTAATATATTGGCACTTGGTGCCTGATGTTGTACCATATGTACCTTTGTATGTACTCATATTCATTGATTTATGTTGGAAATTTGAGTTAATTTGAGGCATTTTGTGTTGTCATTGATGTCATATGGATCATTGATGTCACATGGATCACATTTGGTTTTGGTGGCCAAAATATTTCATAAATAAGCATTTATGATATTTTGGAAATCATGGCTATTTATAGGATTTTTATGAAAACCAAGGCAGGAAAAATAAAAGGTTTTATTTAAAACCATGGTGGGCTTATGTGGAAAGGGCTTTTCTTAAAAGCCAAGGTGGAATTTTTTTCATCGAAAAGGGACCTCTGGTGATCAAGATATTAAAGTTTAGAGTTTAAGTTTCAATTAATGGAGGGCCGACCTATGTGCAATTAATGGAGGTTGGCATATATATATATATATATATATGTAAAGGTTTCAATTTATTTTGGAAAGTGGGAATATTATATATCGTCGGAAAGCTTATTTCAAGGGCTATTTGACTAACTTATTTAGAAGGAGAAATAAGGTATGTGTAAAGAGATATTTCTGATTTTGAAAAGGGTTTCCAAAAGTGAAGATTGGCAAAAGAATTTTGTGATTGTGGCAGATTTACAAAGAGATTTTTTTTTCATCTTCATAAAAGGTACGGGCATATTCTCCTATTGATTTTTTATGGTGGTTGATTTCTAAAATATCATTGGAGGGAAAAGGATTTTTTGTGGTTTAATTTTCGAAAGTGGTTGGTTGAATGCTTCAATGTTTTTTGAATTGAGAGTTGTGTCTAAACCTTGTTTGATAGGCATAGTTTTTTAAGCCCATTGGTTGTGAAAGAACTTGAGTTAGAAAATAACATGAGTATCATTGTTATGTTATATTTATGGTTGAGCATTGTTGGAAACATTTGATTTATTTGATACATACTTGGACTAGGGTTGTGTGAGAGAGAGTTATCCTTTATGGTGATTGACTTGAGTTGAGTTGAGATTAATGTGAGTTGAGTTGAGTTGAGATTGAGATTAGAACATATTGAGTCTCTAACAATTATCTTTATGCTTCTATGAGTTGATTTGAGTTGAGATTGAGATTAGAACATATTGAGTCTCTAACAATTATCTTTATGCTTCTATGAGTTGAGTTGAGTTGAGATCAGTGTGGATCATTGTTGTCATCCATTGAAGAGTACATTGTCATTCATTATTGAGTTCATATTTGAGCTTTGCCTTGATAGATTTGTGGATGATATTTGAGTTCTACTTGATCATGATTGATTGACCCTTTGAGAAGGCCTTTGGGATAAATTTGAGGACGATGTTGGGATAGATTTGAGGACAGTGTTGGGATAGATTTGAGGATAGTGTTGGGAAAGATTTGTGGACAGTTTTAGAGCAGATTTGGGCAAGTTCTTAGTGAGCTTTCTAGAGCATATTTGGGCAAGTTCTTGGTGAGCTTGCTAGAGCAGATTTGGGAAAGTTCTTGGTGAGCTTGCTAGAGCAGATTTGGGCAAGTTCTTTGTGAGCTTGCTAGCACATATTTGACAAGTTATGTGTGAGCTTGTTAAGCAAGTTCTGTGTGAGCCTATTTAGCAAGTTCTTAGTGAGCCTATTGACAGAGCTTTGGAAGTGATAGAGTATAGAGGATAGATTCTTAGTGTATAGAGATTCAACAGCTAGCATAGTTGAAGATAGATTTGAGTGAGGAGTATTCAAGTCGAGAGAGATCCACCAGTTAGTGCAATAGAGAGATAGAGTCTTCTAGAAGATCACATAGCCAGAGCAGAAGGGGAAAGATTTATCCTGTGTAAGAGATCCATAAACTTGATATTAGGGTATCAGCATCTCCTTTGGATAGAGATCCATAAACATTGTAATTGGGAATGATCTCCAAAGAGATTGATTGAGAAAGTGTTAGTAAAATATTTTCTTCGTGGAGTACCTCACATTTGGGGAACCATGTTAAATCTTGTGTCTAAGTTGTGTGTGGTGACTTGTGATATTTCCTACTACTTATTTCTGAGTTATTAATACACACTGCTATATTTGGTTATTGCAATTAAGAACATTAATTGATATTGATTTGGAAATAAAGTAAAAAGTGGTCTTATATTGTTCACCCCCCCTCTCAGTATAAGCTTGTGTTCTTCAATTTATATGTGATATATAGTACCAAATATCTGTAGGAATATATATGAATGATTAGCCTTAGGGGGATAGTTTTTATTATCAATGAAGTGTAAAATATTTCCATATTAGGGATCATCAATAGGAACTTGGTGATCAGTTTTTATTAAACTTAATTGTATGCACATACATTGGGCATTTATTGAAAAAAATAACAAGTTCATCATAAAATTTGATAATCAAATTTGTCTTAATAATAATTTAATGTTGTATGATTATTCTAGTCAAAGTAGCAAGAGAGTTAGTCTCAATATTTTTCCCCTTGGGGAATGCCTAATGGAAAATGAAACAAAGGAATTGATAAAGTTTGTATCCACTTGATGGTAAGGGATCATATATAGGGCTTTGATATCATAATATCTAAATATCTAATGGACCAAAGATAATCCATGAACACTCTAATGTGTTTAACATTCATACATTGGGAAGATAAGAGCCCTAATATTATAGCCTCATATGACCTTGAGAAACATACATGTTTAAATGATTGTACTTATGGCTCATCCATGGATGATCAATTGGGGTAGCTTGAATGTCCCTATCTTATTATGAAGTGAACTCTTGATCCTAATTTAGGGTAGTCATAGTCAATTCAGGATATAAATGTGTGGTAGGGACCTCCTAGATGTTTCATCTTGGATGTAATTGTCCTTATAAAAAGCGTGCAAGGTATCCTAATTTGGATCATTCATATTTTTATCATAGTTAGGACTTGTGGGTAAATTGTGAATGGGAACACTCGATGTGTTAGGGTCAGTGGAGTGATGGATGACATTCAAGCTAGGACAGTCACATTTCCACTTAGGGATGACAAGATCCTATGTATCAATTCAAAAATGATCCATGTCTCTAGGTTATGGATCAATAGTATAAGCTCATGAATAATCTTGGATACATGTTATGACCATATGCTAGGCAAATGATGCATAAAGAACCACAACAATTCTTTCAAGCACCTTCTAAACTATGTAAACAATAGCAAGACAAAACAATCAAGAAAGCACTCTTTTTATTTCTTTTTTTAATTTTGATTTGTGTTTTTTTTTTGGTAATTCTACTCCTAAGAAACTAAGGAAGATGAAATGATCACTATAGAAAGGTAGTTTGTGTGCAACCTCTATTAAGGAATGCAACACAGAAGATGAAAATGGCTTCCTATATGTAATATATGGGTGATATGTGATGCTATAAGAATAATACCCTCAAGGAGGGATCGTGCTATCAAAATCCTACTACTTGTCTAGTTGGGCTTTCACTTCATTCTCGTGCATGCTTGATATGAACGATAGTTGTGTTCCAAAATTTATTAAACCCTATGGTTAAGTGGCATCTAATACTAACCTAATTTAGGATGCACCCAAAAGTAGGGCACTCCTTGGTTATGAAGCCCAAGAAACCACTCGTAGGGGATACTATGGTGTTTAGAGGGGTGAGCTAGTAAAAGGAGGTGAAATCCAACATCGATAGTCTCGATTGAGGTTTGGTGATGAAGTCCAACCTTAAAAAATTTTATGTGATACATGAGTGTGTGATGTTCCTTTTATTGCTTTAAAAGAGAAATTAAGAGCACACAAATGGTTCTAACTAATGCAAATTATGAAGCAAAACACATCTATTTTCACTACATGATGATCCATATTTTATTAGATAGCAATGTAGTAGAATAGTGAGGACACAAAGACCTTCTCGACCTAATATGGTTGTAAAATAGGAACTGTATCGACTTGAGACAGTCGTAGAATGGATACTATCTCAACCTAATATGTCATGACTTGACAATTTTAAAACTAAAAAAAAACATGCATGCAACTAGACTATGTATTTATCTTATTTGCTTTGTTTTTCTATTCAAAAAATGAAATAAATTATCCTAAGGTACAAGAATGTAACATGGAATCCTTTTATTTGGTGTATATTTTTGTATATCCATGTTGTTTTATCCTTGGTTTGATACCATCTCATCCTAATATGGTTGCATAATAGGGGCCATCTCGACTTGAGATGGTTGTAGCAAAGGGGTTGTCTTGACCTAAGATGATTAAGATTATGTACCTACAATAATAAAAAATAATTAAAAATAAACCATTTTGTTGATGTAACAAAAAAAATTATAAAATGGGAGACCTGATGTGGTCCCACCATGATCACCATTTGAAAGCATAAAAACATGCACCATACAAAAGAAAATGTATAACTGAAACACACTGAATAATCAATAAAATAGATCTTTTATTAATCAATAGTTTCAAGGTGTTACAAGAGAATCCCCTTGATGAATTTTATTTAGTGATACAATCAATATAATGAAGGGTGTTATTATATTTTCTTCCAAAAAGGATCTTAGTGCAATGTGGGAGATTCTCGTGCTAGCATAGTAATTGGAGAGCAAGTTTTCAAGACCATCGCCTAAAGGTTGGATCCATAGTCTTGTGTTGTCTTTGAAGGTTGTAACCTTCACATAATAGAAATGAAAGTAGATCAATAGAATTTGTGGTGCCCACCAAGGTTGAACCCATACTCAAAACAAAGAATATGAAATAATACAAAATGTGGATGCATGCATGCGATAAAGAAAATCTATGCTACTGCAACAAGATAAAATGTGTAAAAAAAAGGATCAGATGCTAGAATGACCATGCAAAATGAGAACCTAGACTAAAATCTATAAAAATAATGAAAATTTGTCACCTGACTAGGATCATATCGGATCAATATTGTTTCTATCTGTGAATTATCTCGGGGTGATATGGTCACTATTGCAGACCTATAATTATGTGAAACCAGGTCTTGGTGGCATTAGGGTGATCCAAGAAGTGTTGTATACATATTTTATTATAAACATATGTGCAAGCTAGATGATTCAGATGATCCAAAGCAGTGGTTTTGATCAAGCAAGGATGAGGAAGGTAGTGTCAAAGCTTGCATGGCAATCTAATAGCGTAGCGATAGTGGGAAGGTTTAGAAAATGATTTTAGCAATACTTTGTGGATATAGCATTCGATATTTGGATATTTAAACACAAGGGGTGACTCTATTTTATAGCCTCATTGGCACACATCCAAATAGGTAAGTGGCAATCAAGGATAGCTTGATTTTACGTCAACAAGTGGTAGGGATGACTACAGGTCATCTAACATGGCATGAAATTAGTCACTGTGCTGACAAGTAGTCTTGTTGCATGATTAATTTTTTTTTGTGCACACGTGATCGTCTCAGGTTGAGATAGTCCCAACTTTGAGATCATATTGGATCATTATGATCATGCTATGATACCATATTGGATTGAGATGGTCATGCTTCCCATGGGGGAAAAGTGCCCTTTTGTTGGAGAAAGACACTAATTAACCTTGAAGCTACCCTAAATGGATTGAATGGGTTAGAAGGAGGTATTTTGAAGAGTATCCTTATGGTGACATATTTTAGGCATCTACGGGTGATAGCCATAACTAGGTTGTCCCAATAATCAGGTAATGAACAAAGTAAGGTATTACACTTTTCTTCTTCATCCATTTTTACATCTATAAAGTTTAATTAACTTACCACAGTGTTAAATGCATTCATATGTTTAGCCACAGAGTCACCATAATTCATCCAAAGTGAATACAAATTATTCCAAATAGATTTTATTTACCAATGACTTTGTCTGATACACGCTCCCAACTTTTCCCATAACAACTTTGTTGTGGTATCTATTGATACATTCAACAATAATAAATCAGATAAGCATATTTTGGTAGAGTTTCTTTCCTTTCTATCTATATTTAACCACTCCTCATCTATCATTCCTATTGGTTTTAATCCTAAGACCACAACTCATTGATCTCTATCCACCAATAGATCATTCATCTTGAGTTTCCATGGCTCAAAGTTATATCCATTAATTTTTTCAATCTCTACTGTTGTGCTTCCCATAATTTTTCCTTTGCTTAGATTCTTTTATACATTGTTACCACTCAAGAATCAATTTATCCTAGGGTTGAAACCCTTACCCCTTGAACAAATATAAAACCTAGATTTGATACCAAATGAAGATAAATAATACCCTGATATATGAAATCTAGAAAAGTAGTAAGTGTAGAATTAAAGGAAAAACAAAGAAGAAAAAACACTTTACATAAGAATTTATCCTAGAAAACACTTTTAGGAAAAAACCTAGCAAGAATATTTCCTTATTGTATTAACTTGACCGTCTCCAATACAATAATATCCTTATCCATTTTTTGCTTGCAATTATATTACTTGCATAATTTTACACACTAAACCCTCATTTAAGTGTTGTTTTTTATACCAACACAAGAAGGAAAATTACAATACCATGGGTACAAATCCATGGGTCGACTATACATTAACCCAAAACCATCCATATGGGTCTAAAAAATAGCTTAAACCCCAAACCCTGATGAGTATAGGAGCAGAGTGTCTAGTCCTTTCAGAGTTAACCCCACCTTAATAACATGGAAAATATTCAACACAATTGCAACAATAAATACTTTTATATGATGGTGCTCTTGTAAAAATGCTTTTTATGTTGTTGTTCTCAATTTGACATGTACTCTTGTTGATTTTGACAAATTTGGTTCAAGTAGTGGTGAAAAATACCTAAATTAGGTTATTTGAAGCCAATGATACTATTAATTTCATGTTTATAATCAATATGTATGAATTGAAATTATTGTAGACTTAGATCATTTTTTTAACATTTTTAGTATTTTTAAAAGAATTTTGGGTGAGGAGGGTTAATTAGGTCAATTTCAATTAAATTAATAATGGGATTTGGCATAATTGGACCAAATTAATCCAAATATACTATCAAAATTTTGAACGGGAGTTAAAAATACAAGGACATAAGTATACATCAATAGATACAACCTACCATAAAGTGCTGATATTTCCAATCTAAAAAATTAACTAAAACTAAGGGTTGAAAGTGGGTAAATTGACATGTGGAGCTCAAATTAGATGTCAATTTGGAATTTTAAAAATATCCTAAGAAAAAGCATTATTATAGATAGATATTTAAACTTTTAAAAGTATGAATTCTTACTAATTAAAAATATCTAAGTAAACCTATGGTCAAATTGGGCTTCATATGGGTTTCAAGTTGTCTAAAGTCATAAATTGACTAAATTGGGCAATAGTTTGAGGTGTGAAATGGTTCATACATGCTTGGTAATTTTTCTATTGTAATCTAGATATTTTCTAGAGGTATGTTAGGATATTTAGGTTCATATAGAATTACTACAAGATATTTATTATTACTATAGAGTTTTTAGGTTCCTTCCTATTGGCAATCTAGGGCACCTATGGATTTTCTAGGATTCCTCTATGAAATATTATTTGTATAGACTTTCTAGGATTTGTAGAGTATTTTTGGGTGTTTAAGTTAATTAATTTATATATTAGGATATATCAAAGGTATGAACATCCTAAATATATCTAAGGATTTTAAACCTTGAGGCCTACTTACCTATATTCTCTACCTATTTTATATATCCATCAATCAATAATAGGTTAGACGACATAGACATTGGCAATGGAATTTTATCATATATGGTTTTATGTCATAATATTATCCCCACTACATACTCATTTCATGATTTACTTAAACAATAATGGAATGCATCAGGAAGACACGGTCAAGCCTATAAAATAGAATAAATAAAATATGATCAAATGATAAAATGGGGTATTGTGACTACCGTGAGTGCAAATAATTAGAATTTAAATAAACCCAAAAAGTAAGTGTGGGCTAGCTGGAAGAGATTATTTCAAGTAGGTATGATGATTTCAGAGGTATGCAATATGCCCTAGTTTAAGACATTTCCCTATATTGGGACAAGGAGTGTGAGGACTAGGAGCTACCCCTTATCATTACATAATTGGAAGGTCATCATATGCACCAACTATAGTGGAAGTGGATACAAAATAATTGAATCATATATGGTATAAGGTGGAGGAATTGCTAGTTATGGAGATAAAGAGGGTAATATAAAGGTTAGTGTTCAAATAGACATAATTGGATGTAAGCTATGCACTAGGAAACTCTAATAATATTGACATTGTGAGTCATGACTTGACTCATATAGACATGCATATGAAAATGAATAAACTAAAATGAATAGCCCAAAAAAAAAAATAAACAATTTAAATTATATGGTGTGACTTGATTTCCTAAGGTTTTTCTCCTTATAGCTCAAATTTTTGCTTTAGTTGTTGCTAGTCCATCATCTTTAGATTTTTTCAAATAGATAGGGTACATATATATATGTATAAGAGATATATGATAACATGTATATGGATTTGTAGAAAAATGTACCATTTCCATACACATTGGTGATTGTACATCATTTTTTTGTTGTGCTATTATTTATTTGATCTTTTTTTTCCATCTTTTTTGTTGAAGACATATTTTTTTGTTGAGATATAAGTTTATTTTTAGTCTTATTTACATTTAATTTTTGTAATTAATTATTCCAAGGATAAAAAAATCTATTAATGGGATAACCTTTTAGAGAGAGAATGTATAAGGATTGTATCATGTAAGAAATAAGTTACTATTATTTCATGTGAATGTCACATACACACAATAAAAAGAAGAATGACTTTATAATAACTAGTTATAAGAATATAAATGTTACATGTCAAATGATAATTAAGGGAATATGTTAACAAGGATGAATACAAGTTTATAAAAGGATAATTAACCTTAGTTTAGAAATCAAAATCTTAGTATTCCTTGTCATACATTTTAAACATTTTGTATTTCCATTTAAGAAATAATAAGAATTTGGCATCTTTCCCAAGGTTTTAACCATGTAATGAATCAACTCAACTACACATTATGATTCATGCATGATGCTCACTTATTGTGATCATGGATGATTGTTAAATATCAATAATGTATGCTCAATAAAGTAGACTCAAATAGTAATTATGCATAATCCCATAGGAATGCTAATAAGCAAAGAGTGCATGATCTCATGTATATGCATAATAACAAGATATCACAAGAGAGATATCTGATAGTGAGAAGACATACAAATGATATATGAAAGAATGACATGGAAAATAAGAATCTCTTGACAAGATGTTAAACAAACTAGTCATATATTGTATTTCAAATGGGTTTTCTCTTCTCTCTATATTTTTAATGGTAAATATCAATATTTATTTTCTTTGAAGGTCTAAATTCCTAATTAGTCTTTACTTCTAACTCTCAAGACAACTTTTATAGATATTATGGGGGTGGTGCAATCACTTAAAAAAATTATCTTAGTAATAATTGTAAGTGAATAAATATATGGTGGTTAAAGCTTCACTTGAGAACATGACTCAATTTAAATTATGTTATATGTATAAGCCCTTTGGGACAATGTAAAACTTGTAAAGTATTTTAATATTTTATTATTTAACCTAAAAATTAGTTTCTTAACCTTAACCTAAAGCTAATTTACAATTGGGTATGCATGTCTCTTCATGCCAACCATTTCGTGTGTATTCTATTTTCTTTAGTGAGATAATTTTTTGTGTATATGCACACTCTTATATCATGTATATTGATCTTTGTGTATTAATTTTTATTATTTTTTGATAATCTAGAAATTACTATAAAATTTGATATGGTATCAGAGTAGGTGTGAATCCCCATTACTCAATTGTGTGCCTTCAATAAATTAGCTTCTACAAAGTCTCATAAGGGAAATAGTGTTTGGAGTAACTAGAAGAATATCTTAGTCATGGATAGTTTGAAAAGGTTTTTTTATAAAATCCTAGGTGGACTTAGATCACAAGGATCTCACTCGAATTAGCATATTTATTCTAGAAAAATTATCCATCGATAGATTCCTTTTTTCCAATATTGGCACTCAATCCATTCATTTAATTTATATTTTTATCTAGATGGGTGCCCTAGTTTCATAATTGAGTTTCTTAAGGTTTTTTAAAAATATTCATTTATCTTTTATGGAATTTAACAAAAAAAATGCATTGCATTTATCTTCTAGCATTTTGTGTCTAATAGTAGCACAAATGAGAGGATGATTTGCATAGTCATTATGAAAGAAAAAAACAAGAGAACGAATATTTTTTTGATAAACCTCAAATGACAATGAAGCCATGGGAAGACTTTTGTGCATGGTAAGGACCTTTGAGATGCTTGACAAAGTTACTAAAATGGTCTAACAATGTTTTTTTACATTTATATGAGATGATATCCTACTTGGTTACATCTAATAAAAATATTATGTAATAATTTATATAAACAAACCATAAAAAAACTTATTTATTTTCAATATTTCAAATGGGGCCTCACTTCAACACTTTTTCTATTTTACCTCCAATGTTTTTTTTTGCATTGAAAATTTTTGAATTTTCCACCATTTTTCAAATTTATAGATTATAAAAAAATAGAGAGAATATTATATTTTATATTCCATAGAATATCCCCATTGTGATTGGAGAAAGTGCACAACATGGTTTGTGGAATCAACATGAAGCAAGTTTGCATCATTACGTCCTAATTTTAGGAAAGAAAAAATTCAAAGGAAAGAAGAGGAAACCCTTTATTTTATTGCCATGGAACTTAAATTCTCAAGAGGTACCCAATCCAAGGGGCTAGTGGAGCCTCCCTTAAGGTATTGGGCATCAAAGGTCGAGTTCAAATCCCATAATTCCATCCTTTTGGAGAAATTTGATGATGTTAGCATCCTAGATGATGACAATAGCAAATTTAACATGGCAAGTAGATATGACATGACACTATATAATTATGTGGTGCCTGAGCACATAACCCACTTTCCACACACATAATGGCATGGAACCTAATGATATACTAGTTAGAGATGATGTTGCACCTCGTGATGGTGTGACACATGATAACATGGTATGTGATAATGTGAAACTTGGTATTATATCCCATGATGACATGGAAGCTAATAACATGACATGTAATATGGTATGTGACATGTCACTTGTTGACATAGTGTATGATGAGGTCATTTAAGATGATGTAGAAAGTGATGATATGACAAGTGATGATGTGGTAGGGTCCAAAATGCTAGATGCCAACATGGAAGGTAGAATGCCACATGGTAGATATAAAAAGGTTCAATAAATCACATTATGCCATATCATTAAACCCACTAATCATACAATTGCATAATTATCAATAGATGATAAAGCATAAATTTTATATTAAATCAAATGGCAACAAGTGGCATAGTATGGTTTATAGGTTGCAAATCAAATTAAAGCATGAAAACTAAAATAGTCAGTTCACTAATATGCTACCCAATGGCATGCACAGTTAGCACCTAGTTGGTAATCCATTTTTAAAAAGTGACAAGTGGTGTCATCCCATTTGTTTGTAAGTTTCAAAGTCAACACTCTATTGTCACCCCCTCAACAAATTTATAGTGATACATGACAACTTGTCATTCACTATAAGTACCATTTTTTAAAAAAGGTTTAAATTGAATTGTGTATGGTTTATGGGCTAAACTTCTAGGGACTAGAAATTTTGTATATAGAATCACTATGATCCCATATAGTTTAAATTACATGGTTTTTCAAGATTTCTACATTGGTAAGATTGTTTCTAGTCATAACTACACATAAAATTTTATATTTAGTAGGAAATATAGACATCATGTGCCCCTTATTGAATGATCCAAACTATACCACTTAGAAAATAAAGATTTAAGCTCTGCTCTAAAGTAAGGGCTTGTTCAAATATGTGATATTAGAACTCTCAAAGGGTTGATTTTGCAAAGAGAAATTAGTTTTTCAAGGATGAGAAGATGTGTCTCTTGGTGTGATAGATTTACATGTTGAAAATATATATGACACTCATATTAGTAGCATTAGGTATACCAATAAATTGGTTGAAAATTTTTAAAGGCTATGTGATAGTATTGATTCTACACAAATCAAATATTGGAGGCAGAGCTTGCTGCCATGAATATAGATTTCTTTGATACCACTTATGAATATATTATTCAATTCAAGAAGTTTCAATATTACATATACACTTCTAAAATATTTCCAAAAGGGATAATTAGGCAGACTACAAAAGCCTTAGATCTCATTCATAGTGCTTTGTGTGAACCCATGGATACACATTCTACTTATACAAAGAGGTAGTTTATTCTTTTCTTTTATTATTTATCTTATTATGTATGGTTGTTTTTTACACCCAACTTTAAGCAAATAAACTATGCACTTAGGATAATACTTATTATATCAAGTATGATAAACATCATAGCTAATCAATCAAGTTAAAAAATCATCATGATATGCATTTAGTAACCAAAATTAAAACCATTGTACTAGATACAATAGCATTAATGACACTTCTGACTAAGGGGTATCGCTTTTGCCAAAATTTAAAAATGATATTTTCTTTCCTAATTGACCTATCAACAATATTTTTTTGCACTAGCATAGAGGTACATTAGTATCAAACTACTTTAATCTCTAGTGATATTACTTGATCATGAACCATAAAATAAAATAGATAGCTAATGAACGTTAGTTGCTTGTTAGTATGATTTTATTTCCCCTCTTTTATGCATGATTTTTTGTGCATTTTTATTGACTATGAATCACACTTTAATCACATAAATTATTATCCTTGAACCACCATCCCAATCCCACATAGATAATTGAACTTCCAATAAAGATCCCATGCATCCAATTTTCCTCCATGCAATTTGTAATGGATTCCTCAATTGCATACCTTCCAATCCAAAGCGTATCTTTCTAATCTCTACAAAATTCCACTCTCTATTTGAGAAAGGTAATTATTAATCTTAAATATTTAATCTATTGGAATATATTACATTATTTGGTACATGTTAGTGTATCATCATGGGTACATGTTTATATTATGATTTTATCTTATATTAGGGTTTAAGTATTTAATTTATGCAATGTAATAAATGCACAATAAGCAATGATGTAAATGTGCATGGTGTCCATATGTACATGAGTCCTTAAGAATAGGAATATGAAGAGTCATAGGAATATGGAAGGCCAAGAGTCATTTCTCATTATATATATAGTCCTTATTAGGTGATAGCAAGTGAGAGGACTTTGAAGTGCACAAGGTAGAGTAGTAGCGGATACAATGTAGAGCGTTTATGTAATATGGAGCATTTAGTATCCTTTATTTCATAGCATTGTATAATTTTTGTGAACTTTCATTAATGGCTATTTCATGAGTATTTTCTCAAGTTTCTCATGTTATTTACTTGTGCATTATATTGACATTATCATAGATATAATATTGCATGTTTATTTTAGTACTTGTGGTTGCATTTCCTTTAAGTTCATAGAATCAAAAGCTAACAATGGTATCAACGCCACAAGGGATATTGATAAGAGATAGGGAGATCCACAAGAATATTGAGAGGAGAAAGAAAATATCATTTTCAAAATTTTTGAAATTACTATTTGGCTAGAGTCTTTCCATAGAGTTGCAAGAAAACTTTTGAAGACTAGGACTCAACATTGATTCCACTAGATTAATAAATCAACAAGTGAAGTTTTTTAATTTTAAATAAATATCTATTATATTTTTCTAATAATTTTTTGCAAAAAAGTGTTGTTTCAAATAAATTTGAGAAGCTTTCTACAAGAGCGAGGAAGAATATCTTTTTTGGAATCAATCCAGTACTTGAAGAAACAAGTTGAATATTGAAGATTTGGAGGCCTAAGAAAAAGGTCCCATTGTAGGATTTGTAGATTGAAGATTCCAAGTAGAATATTGAGAAGAGAGGAAGAGGCAAAAGAAGCCACATTGAAGACTCTAGATCAAGGAGGATGTCCAAGAAAGAAGACCCTATTATAGATAGAAGATTGACGAGAACCAAAAAGGAAGTCCTCATAGAAATTTTAATATTGAAGACTTCAGAGTGAAGAAAGAAGAAAACATCTCTAGAAGGAGGAGACCCAAGAGAAAGTTCCCATTGAAGAACTTCCAGATTTGGAATATTCAATATTGAATATAGAGGACTAGGAAAAGTCCTATTGAAGAGAAGCTACAAAATTTGAAGACCCAAGAGGAGAGGTCTCAAAAAAGGTAGAAGGAGAAAGAAGGAGAAGGCTATAAAATCCCTATTGAAGAAGGTAAAGAAGAATTCTATTGGAAAATATTGCTAGAAAGGAGAAGCACCTAAAGAAAGAGGAATTTGGGACAATTATTTCCATTTGACAACAAGCCCAAAAGAAAGAAGGATTTGGCAAGAATTTTGTCAAAATTTGAAAGGAATCTTGAAGACCTCAATACATTCAGATTATTGAGAAGAAGGCCAAAAAAAATGCCAAGGTTGAATTGAAAATTCTACAAGGAGGTTGAAGAAGAAAAGAGCTAGAATAAGCCACCAAATTTAGGATATTTTAAGGTTACCATTGAAGGCTTGAGGTTGATTTTTTGAGGGAGAAGATTGTTGTTTTTATAGAAGTTGAAAAGTCGTAGGACAAAAAATTCAAGGTGACATAGAGTTGCAAGGTAGAGAATATTTGGGTAAATTTTGAAGACCCTTGAACAACCAACTTAAAGGAAGGCTTGAAAAAAAAAATGTAGCATTCAAAGAGGAAAAGATAGTTGCAAATTGGAGGAGTTTCCTACCAAATTTGAGTGAGTTTCCTACAAAAGACTAAAAATCTAAAGATCTAAGGCAAAATTTGAGTAGAAAATAAAGTTTTAAAGTTACAATTTTTAGGGCAACAAATCCCAAGGAGTTGAAGCTCGAAAAATTCCAAAAATGGGGCAGCAAATAGGTGAGTCAAATCGCCAAGAAATCAAACTGCATAAGGATACCAAAAGGTATGCAATATTGGTGCAAAAGGTTCATTATTTGAACATTCATATTTATCTTATTATAAAGTCTTCAAAAGCACAATATTTGAGGTTTTAAAATTTGCTTCAGGAAAGGTCTCAAGTTTACATCTTTTAAGATCAAAGAAGACTTAGTAACATTGGTGCTATAGAGGTTATTGTAAGCATTTAAATAAGTTCATTTTAATATTATAATAGTACCACATTAGAGCCATTAAAGTTAGCAAAATAGATCTCTAAATTTTAGTGTCTCCAAGGTGAAAAAGGAGGCATCTTGAGTATCATCAACCTTGTACATTTCAAATAATGTAAAGCAAATTAGATATTGCTTAAAGAAAGAGTCATAAAGGAAGAAATCATCAATTTGAAAAGATTTATTTAGACTCATCAAGGTGTAGATTATTCTAAGGTCTATTGGGCATAATAAGAAGACTCAATAGTAAACTCTAAAGTCACCAAGAGGTGTGCCAAGTATTCAATAGCATTTGGTGAATTCAGGTTAACAAGTCATATAAAGAACTACCATAAGCAATGTCATATTTTTGAAGAAGATAGTCGCTTGAAAGAAAACATAGAACATTAAGTAACAATAACTATTAGACCAATGTAAAGTGAAAACCATCATGAGTTGCAAGGTTGATCCACCAAGGTTGCATCACCAATGAGATAATATGAAGCACAACATCAATGGCCATGACATATGAACAATCAACAACTAAGAACAAGCATTGAAAACAAGTGCCACTAGCATCTTCATAATGTCATCAAGAAAATGAAGAAAATACCACAAAATTAGTTGTAAGCTCAGCTACATAGAAACTTCTATGAAAGGAGAAGCATTGGAGAAGTAACAAGTAAAAGAACCAAGATAGTGAGTATTGACAAGCATAAAGGAGTTTTGAGTGATAAGCAAGAACCAAAATTAGGGTGCATAAGTTGCATGACAAGGAAAGCCAAGTGTTAAGGAGTCATTCACCATGTGGAGAGAGTTTCATATTCCATTGGAGGGTGTTACATATTCCATTGAGGAGAGCTATGTAAAAATAACCTAATATATTCATAATAAAGAAGTATAACGCTCTTGGAAAGCATTTTTATAGTTGGTTAGAGCACCACAAGAGACGTTAAAAGGAAGTGCAAATATTTGTAGTGCCACTTGGCACAATAATTAAGTAAGAATAGTTTGTTAGAGGCCATAGAAAACATTAACATGGAGTGCAAAGACCTTAGTTCCACTTGGTACTTGATACACAACATATCAGTTATAATTAAAGGGAGAAGCAATTTTCAAAGGGCACCTATTTAGTGCATAGGCTAAAAATAGCCTAAGAGAAGTGAAGGGAATGCATGAAGACTAGATCTGAGTGTCTTGGATGAGTATGAGAGCAAAGAGGAGAGAGAAACCTTAAGAGACTACATTAAATAAGCAAGGAGACCATATTGATTACAGTAAGTCAAAAGTCCTTTATTTAGTGTAGGTTGCAGAGTTAATGCACATCGAGATTAGTGTGTTAAGAAGGTAATAATTATTTTTCATAACCTTTGCAAAGTATAAAGAAGATATAAGTCATATTTAAGGATATAATTGATAAATTATTTATACTTAAGGTTATTTAAGTAATAGGAGTAATAAGGTGACATATTATAACCTTGAATACAATATTGAATGCCTTGGAAGACAATTGAAGAAAGAAGCATTGAATTTACTATATTCAATTCATACTGCATTAACATATTTGGAAATTATTAAATTTGGAGATATAAGGATTTCCACATAGAAATTAAAATTAAAATTGCAAATACATTAGTTTTCTAAATTTCCAATTAGGGAGTTATAAGGAGTCCAACATCAAATTTAAGTTATTGAAATTTAGAAATTATACTATTGAGAATTGAATATTGAAGGATGCAAAACCTAGAATAGCTTAAAGTTGGAAAATTATTTTTGAATATTAGTCTCTTATAATAATTGAAGGGACATAGAGAATCCAACTTAAATATCCTTAAGATATTGAAAATATTATTAATGGAAATTGCATCTTTAGCTTCTACAAGGAGAAATAAAGTATTTATCCTAAAGGATAAGAGTTGAACATTATATTAAAATTGTCATTGAAATATTAGGGAGACAAAAGGGATTCAACTAAAAAGAAAACCTAGAAAGCTAGGTCTACTATCAAAGCCTTATTCAAATCAATAGGTAGACTCAAGATATTCTACAAAACTTTAAGAATTAAAAATATATTATCAAATAGTAGAGAGCCAAAAGGAATTCTACCTAGAGATTTGAAATATTATAAATAAGAAATCACAAAGCATACTTCAATAGTTGAAGAATTGAAATATAGTACTTGATCATATACTCAAAAAACTAGGGAGTCATAAGGTTAACAACTTCAAAGATTTTAAAAGACAAAATTTTATCAAACTTGTTCTCAATACTACAAAGGAGCAAAAAGGATGTCTACTTCAAAGAATAGAATGAATAATGATATGGAAAACATCATTATAAAGGAAAGAGAAAATTTCATAAAAATTGGAATAAAATTTTTACTTACAAAGTTTGAAGGAAACTTAGATCTTACTTCAAAATTGATCTATAGTGAATTTTTAGAAGAAAGCTTTAAAACTCTAGAATATTACCTACATGCTAGAATCATGGAAGCAATTGATAATGGAAAGGATGATATTCTAATTCCTTTAGACATTGGTAGAATATTATATATGACATTACTTACATTTAAATTGTAACATCCCCATTATTTAATCTTTTTATTGGAAGAATGTGATACTACTACAAGTTCTTGTGTGTGCAGGTGTAGGTTTCCAACCATAGTAAGCAAGCCAGACAAGATAAATACCCACCTCTGGTAGATATAGTGGTTGAAGTGACATTTAAGGTGGGATACGATGTCGTGCTTCGTGCACCATGGCTCGTGGGTACATGAAAGCCCACAAAAATGATCATATAGGAGCATTGTTGCTTGAAAATCACATATTGCATGTACTTGCATTACTTGTATTTGCATATCAATAATTTAATGTTTTGCATTCAAGGCATGCATAAGAGAATTGATAAAATAAATCTATAAGCAATAAATTAGAATTCTTTTAATTTGAAAAATATTCGATATAAATATATAAAGTGAAATAAAATACTTATATAAATAAATACATGTATAACATTTAAATAATTAATAAATCTTATATAAAATATAAATAATATTAAATATTATAGTAAAACTAATAAAAATTTCAAAATATATAATTATATATGAAATAAAAGGCTCAGACTAAGGTTCCACGGGTGGAGACACCCGCCCAATCCTCAAGCAATCTATGGAAGATTATGTGTCTCCATGGGGTAATTTTCCTCACATTTTAAAAGACTATAATTGGAACCAAAAGAGATGGAAAACATTGGGGCTTGATTTGCTCTGGTTGAAAGAACGAGAGAACGATGATGGCTAAGAATGGTTTGAGGAAGGGTGTCCATATTCTACTATGCAATCAGGTTGGGATGTGTTTGCCTTCCTGGAATCATATGAATGTGTGATTTGTGTTGGCTTGCTATGCTTCATGTAAAACAATGTTGTTTTTACTTTAGAAAACCTGATGAAGGGGTATAATATAATGATATAAGCAATTTATTAAGCTGCGTTAATTCCTTTTAAAATAGTAAACCTGGCAGTTCTTTTTAAACTATGTATAATGAAAATCTATGTTTGTATATGCTTATATATTTCTAAGGGAACAATCTTTTTGAAACATAGCATTAGTGAAATAAAATTTTGCAGAATATGTTAAGGCTTGTATGTGTATGTGAAATTAATAGATAGTATCGCTCCTATTATCTGTGTTTTAGATTGCATCTGCATTAGACGACATGTACTTGTATGCATTAGAAACCATGAACCATGCTAACCCAATTGCTTAAAAATTTCTTCTGATTGACCATTGTCTTATACTGAGAGAAGACTATTGAAATATATTTGTATGGTAGCTCGTACACTCGTTCTGATGTTTTTTTAGACTAAATACATGCATATGGAAAGTTTGGACTGGATGTTTCAAAAAAAGAAGAAGAAATATAGATAATATTGATACTCCAAATGTTATTTAAGAATTACCGTCGTGAACCATATATGTTTGTATATTTGGGTGTAACACGACATTAGTAAATAGTTTGATAAGTGTTGTGTATTTTCTTTTACTCTTGACAAGTCGTCTTCTCATATTTGTTGGCTATGGTAATTTTTTTTAAATTGTTTTATTTAAAGGAAAAAAATGGTTTGAGAGATGGCTTGTGGAGCTACAACTATATTTATTTATTTAATTATATCAATTTAATTAAGTATGAGAATACTTATATTTCTTGTATATGTTTATCCTTTCTCAAATAAAAACTATCATACGGACCAAGTTGCGAATAGTAGTTCTCCACGAGTGTCGTCGTAAGCCTCTTAGCAAACAAAATTGAGATTATTGTATTATTTTTTAATCTATTTTAATATGTGGTAGTAATCATAGCTAAGTTTTAGAGTAAGTCTAATTTCAATCTGATGTCAAAATTTTAGTTCAGGGTTACAAGCGTACGTAGGTATGGAAACCATCCTTCATTAAAGAAGCTTAATACACCATGTCATATTGAATAGACATCTCAATTTTCTATTTGAAAGCTCAGGACATATTAAATTGGATGTTTAACCCTTAAGTAGCCTTATCAGTAGGGTCTTTAGAGTCTTTTAAAATATGAAGAGTTTTGGAAACTTACTACAATTCTTATATCTTGCTAAAACACCTTCAAGAAGCATGACAGAATTCAAATGGAATATAAGCCATGTTAAAGGATTGGATGCACGTATTTCAGGGCAGTCCTCACCATTATTGCGTCTTAAAACATGTGTTATTTTATTTCCTCCCATTGTGTGAGCTATGTTGACCAAGAATGATTGTGTTAACCCTATAAAAAGACTTCCAATCTAGTTATACAGGTCCTACAACAAGATTACGAATTCAAAAAAAATGACAACCATCTCTACGTCAAAGAAGAACAGTTTTCAATTAAACTGGAAAAAGGAAAATGTAATATTTTGAAAACCTAAAAATAATGATTGAGAATGTGTAGCCCATTGTATATGAAGTTATTTTAAGGTATATTTATTGCTTCTTTAGTTGGTAGCTTAGAACATAAAACATACGCATGAATTATGTTTTGAAGATTGAACTTATAAAATTTATGTTTTATTTTAGAGTTTAGAAATTATTTAATTTAGTTAAATTTATCTTTTACTCTCAGATTGTATAGGCACTAATATTGAACATGGAGACTATTTTAATGGAAAATAGTAAATTGGTTAGCTTTCCTCTTTTATGATATAAATGAAGAAAGCCAACCAATATTATTAGTACAAAAAATAAAAACATCCTAACCAAATCATATGATTATGAAAAATGGAGATTTGATTAAAGGAAGGGTTACTGTTCTTTATGTTTAATGAAGAAAGTTTAAGCTTTATTTTTTATATTATATTAGGATATGGTTAAACATAAAACTATGTATCATGTTTTAAAACTAAATATATTCCTTTAAGAGGACACATTAAGTTAAGCAACGAAAATACCTGAAAACTTGAAAAGAAAGATATTTCTTTAAAAATGTTTATTATTGTAAAAAATAATATAATTTTAGTTGAGAACTTATCTTACATATCTTATTTGATTATATGCTTATGTTATTTTTGTATTCAATATGTCTTAAAGTCATAGTGGATAGTAAAATTTCTAATATCTCTAGAATAAGAGAATTCAACCATGAAGTCCTTATATATTCAAAAAAATAAAACTTAAACATACGTAAACTCCAAAAAGGTGGAGGTATATGATTCTTTCAATAAGAAATATTAACTGTATTACAATGATTATCGAGAAGGATGGCACTCACCTAACTCCAATAACTCACAATGGTGACTATTGTGAATCGAAGGTAACCGTTCTTCAGTGAAATAAAAATGACAGTGGTCCTCCAATGTTGAGTATAAAGGACGATGGAATGGTACGTTGTTCCAGGTTACCATATAAGTAGTACATGAGGATTCTCACGAGCCTACTCTAGTTGTGGAATTACCAACATGACTCAATCTGGGTGCAGATTTGGGGTTGGAAAGTCCAACGGTAGGTGGTATTGATAGCATTACCGTCAATCGAAGCTGAGTTTGAGACATCTGGTTTGAAATCCATGTGATGGCAGACCCTGATTAAATCTTAGAGGAAGGTCGATGATCAGGCACTAGCATAGCTATGCTAACCTAAAGCATAAATATTTAATATTTGACAGGTCAGTGGACCATTATAGACAAGAGTAGGGTTGTGAATTCTAGTCCACCATGCTTTGAGATAGGGAATTAGTGCATCCACCTTTCTAGGTATTATGGGCCCTAAAAAGGCAACCCATACCAAGATCAAAGAAAACTTGAGAAAAGAGTAAGGATATTTTAGATGGTAACCTATGACGGTAAGTTGGATGGTCCCGAGAAATTTAAATACCATCTGTAGTGGTAAATGATCTTGAAGTGTGATTCTCTATACCAAAGTAATAACACCAAGTTGGGTATATTTGTGTAAATGTGTGACATTTATGTTTGTAATAAACAAAAAATTTGAATTTGTGTCTTGAAAACCAAGTGAGTAGACTTGGGTTGTGAGAGTCGGTATCAAAGCCTAGGTTAAAAAGCATGAATTGTTGTTTTAACATAACTTTTTTATCGCCAGGTATTGCAGGGACCTCGAGAAGGACCAATGTTAACCTACAAAAGAAAATTGTAGAAGTCCCAAGGAAGGGATTAAGGTGACTCGTGAGAGATTAAAAAAGAGTGCAAGTTGTCGATGTACCTTAGTGTGTTGTTAGAAAATACAAAGAGCCAATAGTTGCAAAGGCTACACAAAATTTTGAAAATATGGCAAAGATGATTCAGTTAATGTAGGAGCAACTTAATCATCAGTGAGAGTAGATGGATATCTAGAGGGCTCGAATGAGTGATCACATAGCTTAGAAGAGGGCACAAATGGCCCAACAACAAGAGATAATCACTCAACAGTAGAAAGTTATTGAAATTCTATCTAAGGGCAAGGAAACGGAAAGAGTAAGTGAGTTTCCAAAAGGGTCTTCAAGGAGAAAAGTGGGAGTTGAATTGAAAAAATAAATAAAGAAATTGAATATTTCTAAATTTTATGGAAGGGGTGATGGTGAAGTAGTCATCAATTGGTTAAGTGAAACATAAGGGTATTTTTCAATCCAACTCCTCTATTCGAAATCCAAGACAACCTGGGTTGTGGTACATTTAAAGGGTCCAACCAGAGACTGGTGGACCACCTATAAGAAGATCACTTAGAAGGAGGCTACAAATATTCCTTGGGAAGAATTCAAAAGGGAATTTAAGGATTGATTCCTCATGCCATATTTCTATATTGATAAATACGATGAATTCACCAACTTATGCCAAGGCAAAATGACTATGATAGAATATTACTAGATATTTGTACAACTTTTGAAGTATGCCCTTAAATATGACAAGCATGAGGAGTTCAAGGCCCAAAAATTTGTAATGGCTACATCCCAAATATGGACAACCTTTTGGAAGGAAGGTACCTAAGACTTTGATAGTTGCATATGATGTTGCCCATTATGAAGAAATAAGCCAAAAGAATGCAAAGGCTTATTATTAGAAAATTGAAAAAGAGGATTCTAAGAAAAGGAGATACCCAAAGCAGGATAGGGGTAGAGATCATCATAATAATTTTAGATTTGGTGGCCGGTATAGGGGTGACAATAGAAATAAAGGAAAGTATTAGGGAAATAGGGGGTATCCAGAATGAAAAAATTTCCAAGAAAAGAGGAACAATAACCAGAATAGGAGTAAATATGTCAACCAAAATAAGGAAGGGGAAAAATAGAAGAATGTGGGACAAAATGTATGCTTGCGTGTGAAGCCTTAGATCATTTTGCAAGACAATGCCCACACATAGTTGACAAAAGAATCCTATAGAAGAGGCCCCACACAAAATCTATGCTGCTATAGGTAAACCTAACCTTTCAAGCCAAGCTCCTCCATTTTTGATAAAAGGAAAAATAGGCAAGAAAGATGTTCACATTTTGATAGATAGTGATGCAACTGATAGCTTTATTTCAACTAGTATTCTAAGGGACATACCGGTTAAACCTGGGATCATGGACAAAGGGTGGCAAGTCAAGTATGGTTCAGGAAAGACCTATATGGTTAATAAATATTTATTTGATCCTCAAATAGATATACCTTAGGGAAATATTAATTGGCACATATATGTGGCTCCCTTACATGCCTTTGATATTATCCTAGGAGTAGATTGGTTAAAAGTCCATAAAGCCCTGTTAAATTTTGAAGAAGTGTGGTTGGATTTCATAGATGACTCTAATCAGTGAATTTATCCATTGTACTTGAGCATATTTTGAACCCCATCTGATGACTGTGATGCAAGTCAAAAAAGCCTTAAGGAAATGATGTAGGCTTTATATGGTCAATTTAAACAAAAAAGAATAAATTGAGCTAATATCCACTTTATCTTTCCTAAAAATCTACTTCTATTGAACTCATGCCAGGAGCATTCCTTAGAGTCAGAATCTCATATTGAATGTCACCACTCGAACTGCAAGAACTAAGGACCTAGCTACAAGATTTGCTCGAAATGGGTACATTAAACCTAGTGTCTCACCATGGGGAGCTTCGACTATATTTGTAAAGAAAAATGATGGTTCATTATGACTCTGTATTGACTATATAATGCTCAATAAGATGACAGTAAATAACAAGTATTCTCTACCTAGTGTTTATAAGTTGTTTGATCAATTAAGATGACCGACAATATTTTCTAAAATTGACCTTAGGTCAATTTATCATCAACTAAGAATAAGAGAAGAGGATACTTACAAAATTGCTTTTAGAACTTGTTATGGGTATTATGAGTTTATAGTGCTTCCTTTTGGGTTAACAAATACACCAGCTACTTTTATGAATCTAATGAACAGTGTGTTCAAGAAGTAGCTAGATTAGTTTGTGCTAATATTTTTGGATGATATTTTGATCTACTCTCAGGATAAGGAAGAACATAACCAACACATGAGGGTATTTTTGGAAATTCTCAGGAAAAATTAGTTGTATGGAAAATTGTCCAAGTGCAAGTTTTATACTCCACAAGTTTAGTATTTAGGACATATTATCTCAGCTGAAGGGGTGGATGTTGACCCTAAAAAAATTGAAGCCATATTAAACTGGTCAGCTCCCACAAATGTTTTTGAAGTGAAAATTTTTATGGGGATGGCTGGATACTATCGGCGATCTGTTAAAGGATTCTCAAAAATTGTTTTCCCTATCACTAACCTACAAAGAAAGGGAAAGGAATTTATATGGATAAATCAGTGTGAGGATACTTTCAAAATTCTCAAGGAAAATTAACTAGTGCACTAATTATGCAAATACCAAATCCCAACAAATCATTTACATTATGCATTGATGCTTCTATAGAAGGACTCAGAGGTTTTTTTTGCAATATGAAGTTGTTGTAGCATATGAGTCCAGGAAGCTCAAGAAACATGAATTTAATTATGCTACTCATAATTTAGAGTTTATTGTTGTATTCCATGTTGTTAATATTTGGTGAAACTATTTTTTGGGAGAGCCCTTTGAGCTAAAAACCGATCACTAGAGTTTAAGATACATTTTTACTCAGCCTCTATTAAATGCTACACAATGAATATGGATGGAGTTCCCGGTCGAATATGATTTCATATTTGAATACATCAAAGGAAAGGAAAATAAAATAGTAGATGCTCTCAGTTGAAAAAGACACATAGCTACCCTCACAAAATGTTACTATGGACTAACAGAGCAAATTAAGGAAATGCAAAAAATTGATGAATTTTACAATCAATGTCATACCAAGGTTGAGCAATAACCAGGTCATAATATAGATTTTAGTATCAAACAAGATCTGTTGTATTTTCAAAACTAAATAGTAGTACCTAAAGATGAAGGCTTAAAAATAACCATCTTGCAAGAGGCACATTATGTACCATATTATGATCACCTGAGTGTGATAAAAATGAGAGAAACTTTGAAAAAAGGACTATTTTTGGCCCAAAATGAAAAAGGATGTGGTTCAATTTATTTCAAGATGCCTAGAATATCAAAAGTTCAAAATTGAGCATCAACATCCTAGAGGACAACTACACCTGTTTGATGTGCCAGAACAAAAATGATAAGTGATTTCTATGGATTTTATAGTTGGTCTTCCCAAGACTCAGTTTTAGCATGATGCAATTTTTGTAATTGTGGATAAATTTACTAAGGTGGCACATTTTATACTGGCCAATATTTGTGATGATACACCAACAATAGCATAAAATTTTACACGAGAAATCATGAGGTTGCATGGGTTTCCTGAAATATTTATCTCGAATAGAGATTCAAGATTCACTTTTAAATTTTGGTAAGCTTTGCACCAAGCATGGGGTACAAAGAAAAATATCAGCATAGCTTATCATCCTAATATGGATGGACATACTAAGAGGGTCAATCAAGTACTGTAAGATATGTTACGCATGCATTGCATGGACCACCAAAGTAAGTGGGAAGATTATCTCTTCCTGGTGGAATTTACGTACAAAAACAACTATCATACCACATTGGGCATGGCCCATTTTAAGGCCCTATATGGGTGCAGGTGCAGGACACCATTAACATGGGATAATTTGGACGATCGAGAAGTGATTGGTCCTGATGTTGTTAAGAAAATGAAGGTCCAATCGAAGGAAATTTGTCAACGACTTTGTGAAGTTTCATACCGTTAGAAGAGTTACGAAAACCTTAAAAGAACCCCTCAAGATTTTGCCATTAGTGATAAGGTCTTTCTCAGATTTAAGTTGACCAAAAGTTCTATTAAGTCTACCAAACTGAGCCCCAAATTTATCGATCCTTTTAACATTGTTGCCAAAATAAGTCCTATTGCCTACAAGCTCACTCTACCACCAAACTTGTCTAAAATCCATAGTTTTTTCCATGTGTCTCTCCTTTATAAATATGTAGCCTGATCCATCTCATGTTATTTATGTATCTCATTTGCAAATGTCAAACCCATAACTCATTGAGTTTCAACCGGTTAAAATCATGGAATATAGAATGAAAAAGTTGAGAAAAATAATAGTTGAATAGTGTAGGGTCCAGTGGGATCATTATTTAGAGATAAATACTACATGGGAGGATGTAGCATAAATTAAACAATAATTCCCTTTCTTGTTTAAAAATTGTTAAACAAAATCATTGAGAGTAAAATATCACTTGACGAATTTTGAGATCGGGTTGAAGTGGAAAACCTACATGTAGTTTGTTGGAGATGAAGGTCGGTAAAGTCGTGTTAGGGTTTGAATTGAGATCAAGGAGAACTTGAGCTATGAATATGAATCTATAATATTTTGGAAGGTGATCACCTACTAATCATAGCTCAAACCCTGACATTGGAAGGATTAAATATTACTTCAATCCAACCTCTAGAGTAGGTTGGTATACCTTGTCAACTAATTGGGTGTTGACTCAATTAAGCTCAGTTTAAAATATAATTATAGGGATAGAAATGGGATAAGGGTTAGAAATAATTGAATGAATAATGGCTAGATAAAGCTAAAAACATAGACAACTACAAAGAACCTTCTAACAAATCATATTTCTAGTATGCCACACTCAAGACTAACAACATTCAAGACCAATAATATTCATCGTTAACAGAATAGGAAAATACTTAGAGAACTATTTCAAACACCTAAAATATTAATAATCCAAATAGTAGAAGACTTGACGTACTTTCAAAAATTTGCATCCTTCTATGCTTTTCATGCTTTGAAATCTACCCCTTTAAAATTTTGATTATCAATACCTTTTTCTGGAACCTTTGAGTATGAACAGTACAAAAATCTGCTCCTCAAAATTCCACTTCCTCGGGTTTGACCATGTTGACCATGGAATGCAAGATTTAGCGATGTTTTGTGGTATTTCACACTAGGCACTTGTCCCTTCATAAAATTTCAATGATGAAATCGACGTCAAGTCATGTGGGAGACAAAGTTCTCTTTTTAAAATTTTGTGCTTTGAATAATTTTGCTACAAGTTACCCTCCTTTGCCAAATTTGCTCCTTGAAATTCCGCTATGTCACATTGCATTCTGGATGAGCAGAAAATAACATAGGATATTTTGGCTAGTGTGTAGAAGAACCTTTTTTGGAGTCATATTTCAAAATTTTGCGATTCCAACTAAACCCCATGTTGATCGCAAAATTTAACATTGTATGTTAGTCATACAGAATTTATAATTGCACTTCCCTCAATGGAACCTTGCTAAATAAAGGGGCCAATTTTTACCTATGTTTTATTCCACTCCATTCCTCAAATCTTCGCTAGGAATTTTTTGATTAGTTTGAACACGAAAATCTACACTGTCTTTTCTCTTGGAAAAAATTTAACATTGGATTGGAGCTATCTTCACTCTCCTCTACTTTAATTCACTCCTCAAAACTCCACTAGGCACTGTTTGACCAGTTTGACCATGGAATTTTGCACTAACTTCTCTCTTCTGTGGAATTTAACATTGTCCAAGCCCTTTTCAACACTTCACCAAATTTTCATTTTTTTCTAAGTATGTAGCCTTTTCAGGCCTACATTCAAGTGCCTCTTTGGGATCTTTGCTAGTAAATCTTATGAACTCAGATCCTTATCCTTTGGAAAATTGGAATAAAAAATGAATGAATGGGGTTGAATGATGGCCATTGAATGGACGAATGGAATAGGATTTGAAAGGGAACATGGATGAATGGAGTGCAGGGAGGTTTGTGGAATGAAAATAATGAAGGGATGAAGGGAGAGGGGTGATAAAATTAGCTTCAGCTAGTTACAAATAATATCTCAAGGAACAACTTCCCTATGAACCTTACTCTTTTAAACACTTGTGAAGATTAATCAAAGAGTAACGATTCATAAGAAGGGCATGCTAGAGACAGTTGTAGACTTTCTCTACTAAAAACCATTTCTTCCCTTAAATAAATCTTCTAATGTAAATCTACCTAAAAGTGCTTCTCATTTTATAGGCTAGATCAAAATATGTTCTTCTCCCTTATAATTCTGCTTCATGACTTTTACATGCCTAGGTAGGCTCATGCTCCTCTTGCTGGACTCTAACACTGTCAGTCTCAAAAATACATACAAAAAATACCTCTATGACTATTTTACAAAACCCTCCTTGTAATTTATAGCAAAATTTTAGCACCCCTATGTTTTTTACTGTTGGTCCTATCTTTCACTTTCTTGGACATCTACAATTTCTTCTACATTCTCTTCATATTCAGTATGTTCCACATTGTCTTCCTCTGGATTACCCTCTTCTTAGTGCATATCTTCTTCCTTTTCATTGTCTTCTTGTTCTTCTTGGATCTCTTCTTCTAGAGTCTCCTCATTATCATTCTCATCATATTTTTGTTTGGAATCCCCCTTTAGTAACTAATACATATGGTTCAAAGTCTTCAAAACCCTATCCCAAGATGCTTGAGTGGGATTCTTTATTTCCATCACCTATCGATGAATATAACATAACTTAGTGGTCTTCTCATATGAGATAGATGCACCCCAGTCTGCTAATTTTCCTATAATATCTCTCAGCTTGGTTAGCTCCTTTATTAATTAAGTTAATTTATCTTGGTCGATCAACTCCTGCCATTGATCTATCTCTAAATCATCTTGTATTATTGCATCATCTCCTCATTGATATCCATAACCTTCTAGATTTTTTCTTCGGTTTTATTAATCAACAACTATCCCTTTTGAAGCATTCCGCTCTTCTTAAGGACAATTCTAGATGTAACTCTTGAAGTGTTCCACTCTTTATTGGGAATGGGTTTGGTCAGCTCTTTGCACCTTGTATTAGACAAATTGAAGATTTTACTGGCTTTGGGAGCCATTGGTTTTATCTCCTTTGTGGACTCTCTAGGTCTTCTCTAGTTTTTTTGTAGTACATGGTTGACCTCATCCATGAAATCAAGGATGGGCTATATTTCAAACCATTTCTCTAGGATCTCAGACAAAATTTCCTTCTTGACATACTTCACTTTGTCCTTGGAGAATCCTACAGCCTTAGTTTTATCAATTTGGAGTTGTTATTGTAAGGAATGAATTTATTTTGCATACTCTTGATTTTGTTTCTTCAACTGCTCAACTTGCTCTTTGTAAGTGACCATCTTTTGAAACTTATCCTGCCACTTTCTAGCTTCATTGTGGAGCGCTTTCTACTCCTTTTGATCCTTTATTGTGGCTTCAATCCTGGAATTTTTTCTTCCAACTTACGTATTTCTCCCTGTAAATATTACTTTGGATAAACATAGTATAAAGCCCAGCATTAACTGTAACAAATTCATCTTCTAGAACCAACTGAGATATGTCTTTAGTTTTCTCTTCTAGCTTATAATATTCTATTTTTATATCCTCATTTGGTTTATTTTCTAGAGGGGTGATCTTGAATTTTTTTCTTTTCCTAGCCACATGATCAACCATAATTGACTTCCTTACACAAGCAACCCCCTTTGATGGTTGAGCCAATTTCTTGCTCCAAGAGTTTTGTGTCTTCAATGAAGTACTCTTGATATTTTGGAGGGAGGCCACCATCGTGTGATTAGTAGAAGTAGATGAAATTATGTTTGAAGGGAATAATGGGATCATCATAGATGTAATATGAGTAGTATTAATAGTAGTGGACTCTGTATTTCTGGTATGGGTTGCAGTTGTAACAAAATCTATAGTTAAAAAGACAGGACGAGTGGAGGGAAGTGATATTACCACTATTGGTGTGGGTGATGATGATATGGGGGGTGAGTGAGTAGAAGTTGGAGGCAAAGATGGTATTGGAATTTATGGTGAATGAGGGGTTATGATGACTTTGGACTTTCCATTGGATAAGATGGAGATGAAACTTGTTGAGAAGATGGAGGTGAGTGGGGTGGCGATGGTTGTAGAGAACTATGATAATGGGATGATACCTTTTGATCCTTTTGTACTTTATACCGGGAGGGGGATATATTTAAGTAATACAAGGGAGATATAGGAGGAGAAATATTAGAAAACATACTTGAGCCTACTAAAGTAGATTTATTGAAGACCTCACCGACACTTTGCTGCTTCTCTTGTTGAACATCTTGCTTGGCTATTGTGATAGAGAATTATGCCACTACCTCTGCTTCATCCATATTTTTTTCTTACAAACCTCCTTGTCTATTTCCCCCATTGCATTATTTGACTTCCTCTTAAATGTAATGGTTTCTTCTTTTGTCACCTTTTGTTGGTTTTGAGAAAGTGATACTGCAACTTCTATAATAGGAGTATCTGCATGTCTAGAAGAAGTTGCAGTATTATCCATGATAGAGTTTAGGTATACTACCTCGTCTTCCTTCCCCATTTTTACCATTGGAGGATTCTTTTCTTCTATGGCCTTATGTTTAGATCTCCTTCTCTTTGGGGTAACTTCCATAGTACCAAATTACTTTGAAGTTGATGCAACCATTTCAATATTTTTTTTTTTTTGAGTAGGTGTAGAGGAAGATGTCGGGGGTGTTGATTCTTGCTATTTCTTGGGAGTTTCAAATTTTTTAATTTTAGCTTTACCCTTTTTGGCCTTGCTTGTTTCTTCTTTTCCCAGACTCAATGCTAAGCTTTTCTTCTCCTTGGCCTTCTAATTTTGATAGTATTTGTCATACCTTTCCTCAAATTCTTGATGGATTAGTTTAGGATACTTGGCCTTCATTGCATTTCTTTCAACCCTCATATTCCACATTTCAAAAAAATTCTCTGTCTAGTCATAAGTCTCTTGCATCTCTTTGATTTTTGCTTCACCAAGCTGATGAGGCTTCGTAGTTGGATCATAGTCTTGCACATGTTCATAAAAATCTCTCCAAGGTGGCAATGGTTCCATGCTATTTACATTTCATTCTATGGAAGATTTCTCTCTATTGTTTTTGTACTTATCTATTTATGGTCATATTGTCTTTGTGAACTCAACAACTTTAGCTCCATATAGGGCTTCTATCATTTCTAAAAATAAATCATTTGGGTCATATCTCCATCTCTGAGGAAGTTGGCATAGCCCTAACCTTTCGAGGGTTGCATTAATCAACTCATATTATCCCCTCTTTGATATGGTGATATCACCTTCCTTAAAAGGGTAAATAATTGTCCCCTTTATTTTGTTCCCAGTACCAAATTTGTAGTTTATGAAGTCGGCTTGCTTACAATATTTTTGTGCGAATAAGTGATGGGTGATGTAATGGGGTAATAAAAATGGCTTCTCTATGAACCCATATAATAGAATGACTATCCCCTCTATTAAGATATATCAGTCTCCTTATATAGCTTCCTTGGTCCTTAATTTATTATCTACTACAGGATGTAGCCTAGGAAAGCTGCCATACATGATTCCAAGGATGGTCCCAAAAATTCCATATTGAAGGTGTAATATAATTCAGCCCTACTCAAAACCCTAATCCAATAATAAAATGCTAAGGGATGTCCCTCTTCATATTTATATACAACTAATATCCAAGGGAAATATTTTCTTGTGGCACTAAGGAACATCCAGACTAAATTGGAGCAATACCTAAAAGAAGGGTTCTCTTCCTCTCTCTTCATAGCTACCAGTTGCTCGTGCATTCTCTTAGCAAGGAACACAAATCAATTAAAGTAAATTGGATAATTTTTACCATCTCCTATTGGTGACCTATACATTTTGATATTCTAAATACAGTACACAATGATTAACTGCCAGTTCCTTACATAGAAATCAAAATCTAGACCAGCTAATACAACTAACATGAAAATGGTTATGGATTTACAAATTGTTGGGTGGCAATTGGCATTTGGGGTAAGGTTTCTTTTGACCTTATAGTTTTGAATTGGCCATACACCCAAGTCCTAAAGTGGTCACCATTTTTGCTACAGCTATTCAAAGTATAGTACTTGACCTATTTCTTTGGTCTAAATTCTAAAGGGGTTATGGGCAATTTCTTACCCATTGCAAATAAATCTTAGTAAAGTTGTTAGAATCTCCATTTAGGTGTTATTATTTTAAAGTATGGTCATCATAGTTATTTAGATGACATATATGATTTTCTCAGTTGCTATAGTTTAGGGATTGATTTTAGGGATCTTTTCAGTTTATTTTGTCATCCAGGATATTTCCTGCAATATACTAGAGTTGTATCTATTTAAATTCCACAAGCTTCAATAAAAATTAAATTTCAATGTGTTAATTTTCACATTTTGGTATCAGAGCGAGCATAAAAAAAATTCTGCTTTAAAGGATTGCCCATCACATTGCGTGAGTTCAGTCTAGGAGAAGTAAAATCATGAGCTAGTTTTTGGGAACGTTGGGAGGAGCTCATGTTGATGGTATTGTCCTTGAATCAGAGGTTGTGAGTCGTTGAGCTACACACTGCTGAGAAAGCTCTGTGTTGAGGCGTGAAAGAAGACTGAGTTTTGAAGCATGAAGTCTATTGCGAGAGGATAATTGATGTGAGTGTGGTGATAAGAAGACACTACATAGTTTGACTGTGTGAGGCAGACGATCGTGTAGATTTTAGGATCAGTTTCACACGAACCCTGCGTTGTAGGCTCGTTGGAGTAGAAGTGCTACGTGGCTATAAAAATAAAAAATGTGAAACACGACGTAGAGGTGCGATAAGACATACTAGAGGGTGTGTTATTTTTATCCACAAGAATTTAAAAAAGGTTTGATTCACGTGTTAAATGTTTGACCATGTGTTGTTTTTGGAGACGATAGAACTGTGAGCAGAAATGTGCGTCATCGTTTTGAAAACAAAAACAAAACGTGTTCTTGGTGTTATTCCAACTATGAGTTGTTAGCTGCATTACTATTTGCAAAGGCCCATGTGTCATCTTCATATTTGCATGGAAGGAGACGTGAGTGTCGAGCAACCGCGTGGAGCCACTAAAGGAAGACAAATCTGAAAGATTTTTGGCAATTGATTAAAATCAAAGACTGATCATGTAGGTAGAAGGAGGACCGATCTATATTATTACATGTTATAAATATGGTGATTCCTACACAGTGAAATACGTTCGTGATTCATACCTGCATGTTTTGGCACATATGTTTGGAATAAATGGCATTTGTTGGAGACCATGACAATGACAATCGTTGCGAGGAGGACATTTTATTCCTTTCATGTGTGTAGATAATCATTGTGAAAATCGTAACCAGGTTACCAAACCTTCAAGTAAGGGTTCATTACCTTCATACCCACCGAGGCAGATAGCTCGATCGGTCATTGACCAAGTGCTAAGGTGCTAGTAGTCGAGGATCGGGGAATTGAATCCCACCGAATGATAAATTTTTTTATGATAATTTTTTGTTTTGCACTTTAATAATTAATTTTATATTTTTTTAATAATTTAATTAAAAATATCATTATTTTAAAATTTAGATAATGGTTTTTTAGTTACATTAAATTTTATTATTAATTAAAACTTAGATAAAAAAAATAAATTGCAATTAAATGACATTGCCTAAGAGGCAATCTTTGTAGATGTTTTGAACAAATTGCCTAAGAGGCAATCTTTGTAAAAGGTTTTATAGGTGTTAATTTTCTGCCTACGAAAGCCTTTTGGAGCGCTACCCCTTGGAACCCCGTTCAAGGGCTTAAATTTGATCTTTGAGAGGAGTCGTCGAGTGCTGTGAGAGTGTTGCATAAGAGGTCGACTGATTCTGTAATGTTAAGGTCAAAAGAAAGCTACTTTGTCCTACAAGATTGTACTGTGACAATATGAGTGTCATCTAATTGGCACATAATCCCATCCACCATAGCAAGTCAAAACACTTTGATATGAATTATCACTTCATTCGAGACATGGTGGAGAAACTGGTAGTTGAGCTTCAATATTGCAGCACTTTGGATAACATGGCGGACATCTTCACCAAAGGAGTTTCTTAAGCTCAATATGTAAATCTGAGAGATTGTCTTGTCAGCCCTATCAACTTTAAGGGGGAGAATGTTAGAATCTCCATTTAGGTGTTATTATTTTAAAGTATGGTCGATATAGTTATTTAGACGACATATATAATTTTCTTAGTTGCTATAGTTTAGGGATTTATTTTAGGGATCTTTTCAGTTTGTTTTGCCATCTAGGATATTTCTTGCAATATCCTAGAGTTGTATCTATTTAAATTCTACAAGCTTCAATAAAAATTAAGTTTCAATGTGTTAATTTTCACAAAAGTTGCTCAGTTATTTGAAAAAGGGTTCTACCTTGTGTTATTTTTACTACCCTAGTTGAGGGGTCATAAAACTTAACTATTTCTGAAATTAATTCCAGGAAAGGATGAACTGCATCACATACATAATAATATATTAGAGATGGAATGGCATAAATACATTGATTCTAGAGTGGCTTCCCCTTCAAGAATTTTGATTCAACTTCTTTCTGATTCGGTATCTGGTTATGTAGGTCATATTCATGTCTACCACTACCACATATTTATTGGTGGAGTTAAAATCATCAACCTTGCATTTCTAACCAGTTTGCTTTGCAACATTGGATGCCATTTTTTGAGAATATTTCTACAATTAACTTTTGAACACACAACAATTTCACTTTGTGATGCTCTTCTATTCCTTAGTAGAATTGTTCAAAATGAATGTTTATTGAATTTCATCTTTAAATAGATATTCATGCACCTTTTCATCATTAATGTGGTTGATGAACGAGTAGTTATTTCCCATGCATTCAAACGAGCAAATCAAAAATTTCAAGGTGTGACTTGTCAATAAAATTTTAAGGTGATTGGACAAAATTCGTAACATTTTGTGGTAGAATATCCATTGGTACACTTTCCAAAGATCATTTATTTCTCCCTCTTCTATGGACTAAAACTCCTTGATGCTTCATCTCCCACCACCGAAATTAGCACCCAACAAATTTAAACATTATATTTTTATTTCCAAAATTTTGCTCGTAGAGGTTAAAAGCTCTTTTCTAGCATTCCCTTGGAATTTCTACTCGTATTTTTGTGATGCCAACTTTGACTGGGTTGATCACGGAATATAAAACTATCTTTATCATGTGGATCACTGAGGGGTTTGTTGCCTTCTAAAATTCTGTCAGATAGTAAATTTTACTGGAGAGGATTCCACTGGAGTAGGTTTGACTCTTACGATCATGGAAATTTGCATTGCACTACCTCTTCAAAGAATATGACATAGTCACACTACAGGGAAAATATAACACTTGTAACACACATTTTTTTTATAGTGCAACATATATATTACATAGGAAGGATTCTCTAATTGAAATACAACTTGAGATGATACCCGTTGACCGAAATGGACTGTACGTTTCCATATTGATCTTAAAGCTGGAAGGAATTATTATTTTTCACTTCAAATATCTTGAATGGTCCTTCCTAGAAGGAATAAATTTTTTGGTGGTTGCTTGGTTTAGATTTTTCTACATTCCACCTCAAAACTGAATCTCCCTCTTTGAAATTCTTGAGCCTTGATTTCTTATCAAACCACTCCTTTGTATTCATGAAGTATTTTTGAAATCTCTCATATGCATGTGTCCTTTGCTCTTCCAATTGTAGAAGGTGCTGAAGTATGGGAAAAATGGTGCACCTAACAATGCTAAACAATATGCATCTATATCTGGTATTGATTAAGCATTGCAAAAGGACATATTCAAGCAATGATGGAAGCCAAATAAATGCAAGAAAAGGTGTTTATATTTATTTAATTCAATAAATCATAACATGGTTACATAAATGTCCCCTTGAGATCTCTACATTGATACACTTGTTGACAAAATGGGTGCCCAAGGATAAAATCCTTTCAATAGCTCGTGTGCACTTCCAATGTTCTTCCTCGTACCCATAATTGAGGTGGGAGAACATATGATATCGCTGCTTTTTTCTTTGATATTATGATATTATACCCCTTCCTCATGCACTGTAAAACCTGCACCTACACACAAGGAAGCCAAAGTTTGTCAATAGCAAGTGCGGATTGTGAAATATGCAAAAACAATACATGCAATAAAAGGCTAGAAAGCATAAATATGAAATGCGACCATCCAAAACAACTCAAAATAATTCCAAATTATAGAGGTATGCATAAAATATGATTTTGGAAAGGTATAATTGAAAACATAACAGAAATTGCATCTAAATTCGTGTCGCATTCATGATGTACCTACGAAGCCTACAAAACCCAAAATAAGAAATTTCTAACCCTAAACACCTCCAAATCAAACCAAACTTGGAAATTATATCTAAAATAATATTCTAATAGAACCCATGTGAATATATTAGAAAAATTGGTCACATATTCCTGTGCCCCTTCAGATGAGCCTCGTAAGCCTACAAAACACTAAAAATGCAATAACTCACTCAATATAACTCCAAATTACATGAAATTTGGAAAGTAGGTTCCTAGACTACCCTATAATATTCCTATTAAAAATAAATAGAAAAATCATGCACAAATATGTCACCATACCTTGCAGGGATGGTGGTGATTGTCATAGAATGGGGACCGTCCTGGGGTGGGACGACCACCAGTTCTACTCCATATTTACCACCAATTACTCTATGAATTGGTCAAAACACCTCTCAATAGTGTTTTCATAAAATGTGGTGGTTAAATTCACTCAATTGATTTAGTTTTATAAACAAATTGCACCTCTTGAATCACTTTGAAACCTCCTTCACTAGGTAGATATTTTGAGGGAAAAAGGCATAAAAGGATGAGGGGAAATCTTGGCAGCACTTCATTGCTATATCTTAAAACTCCCCTCTATATTTTGGGTGGAAAATTGATCCACTTTATATCCAAATGAAGCCTATGGCCAAATAGGCATGCAAGGACATGCAAGGCAGGAGGTTCCATTTGTCTAAAATTTGGCATGCATTGGAATGGGAAGAGAATCTTCATTTTTGGCCTCCATTCTATGGCATGTCATAAGGATTATATACCCTCAGGTCTACATGCTTAAATAGTTAGGATAAATGGTATTTTTTTGGGTGCCATTTGTCTAAAATTTGACTTTTTTGGAGTCAAATCTTGTGGTCATCCCACCCAGGGATGACTGCTTGCCACCATCCCTAGGTGGTATGGTTATGAACTATGACAGTCCCAAGGTAGCATGATCATGCCTATGTGGCCCAAAACCTCTCAAAAGTGGGGTAGATCCTTCCAAGAGTGGTTAGGACCATTGTGTAACCTTTGATGGTTGCCCAAGGGGGCCATATGATGTTAATTAACCAATTCTTTCAAACACCTAATTGGATTGACATGATTTTAGTGTCTACAAATGCCCCTTTTTTAGATGCGTTGTGTGCAACACAGTGCTGAGAAAAATAGATGACTAAAATGTTAAATTATTAGGGTTATTTAGTAACCTAACCAACTTTTTATGCCCCAATCATGTAAATAGCATGTGTTCTTGAATCCTTTCTTCTGATGAGCTAAGGAACTTGACTCAAGGACCACCTTTTTAGTAAGACTTACTTAACCTTGGATATTATTCAGTTCATAAGGAGGCAGGGCCTATTATCCTTCATGCTTCAGAATGCCAAGCATTTTTTTAATTGAAATTTGTGCTTGTTTGTTGCCCCAATAAGGGGCATGATTGTCTTTGCCAATGATTTGTTGAACGAATGCAATTTGCATGATTGAGTGTTTGATTGTTGATTTTGATTATGAATTTGTTAAGTATGAATACCCCCTCAAGCAACGATTCAATTAGGGAATGAAAAGTGATAAAATCGATGAGTCGCTTGACCCATATGACTTGGTTAGGGTTTCCTTCGATTTTATCCCTTGAAAAATGGAGCATTTTTTAGAATATTTTGGTGACTCTGTTGATGTTGTATGGAATAAATGAGCTAAAAAACTCATTCCCGCGGGGTGGTCCAGCAACAATGGCCTTATTAGGGTGTGAAGTAAAAAATTTTCCATTTCTCCATGAGCAATTTGGTTTCATCTTGATCTCTAGTGAAATTTGACCAAATTTGAGCCTAAAGTATTAATAAAGAGTCCTAGATTTTGTAATATTAACCAATTGTCCAATAGCCTTCTCATAGCATGATAATATTGATTTAAACTTCATGGCCTCACTCACTAAGGGATGGTCCAAAAAAAAAAGTACCATCAACAAATTCGAGATGAGATTTGAAAGGATTATTTTTTGCAACTTGAATACCTTTGGTTTTTCCTTCCATTTTTACCTTTCAAAAAGATCTCCCTAATGCATCTACAAGAACAATAAATAGATAATGAGATAGTGGATCACCTTGGTAGATTTTACAAGATGATATAAAGTAACCAATAGGAGAACCATTGATCAAAATGCAATATT
The DNA here is from genome assembly GCA_028583015.1 of Wollemia nobilis. Lineage (NCBI taxonomy): Eukaryota > Viridiplantae > Streptophyta > Pinopsida > Araucariales > Araucariaceae > Wollemia > Wollemia nobilis. The sequence goes on along the minus strand of JAQPPZ010002445.1, from coordinate 86,900 downwards.
ACAAAGTGCTATAACAACATTTAGTCCAGTTATACCAACCTTGATCAAAACCAAACCTTTTTAGAATATCATGTATAAAACTCTACAAAACCCTATTACTTGCTTTGTTCATATCTAATTTCATAAGCATACTTGTTTTTTTCATGGAATAAAGATAATGTATGGCTTCCTATGCAATGATTACACTATAAATAATTTGTTTACCACAAATAAAACCACCTTGATCCTATGAGATTACACAATCTAGAATACTTTTCAACATGTTTGCCATAATTTTTGAAATGATCTTATAAATCGTATTACAAAGGCTTACTAGACAAAAATTATCAAAATATTTTATCTTGTCTTTATTAGTAACCAATGTAATAAAAGTGGCATTGATCACACTTATTGTAGCCTTATGTTTTCTATCTTTTTTTACCACGACCAACATATCACTCTTGAATAAATCCCAAAACGTTTTTTTAAAAATTGCACAAAGTCCATAAATGGCAGGTGTCTTGTTAGGGTGGAAAGATAAAATTGCTTCATGTAGCTCCTTTATATTTTTATCATCTTCATGAAATTTGCATTTTGTCATTGTGTCATAATTTGAAGGAATATTTTATAAAATATTACCTTATGCCTCCTTATCTTGTGTAATATCTTTTTTTTAATAACTAATTATTTTCTTCTTGTTGTGTTCTTCTTACTCAATATTTCTTCCATTAGAACTAAATATTTTTTATGTGACCAAAAGATTTTTTTTTTTTGTTGTAGCATGAAAAAATATTATTTCTATCTCCTTCCTTGATATATTTCTCCATACATTTTGGAAACTAATATGACTCTTTTTTCAATGCATTATGATAATTAGAAACTAATTTATTTTCTTGCACATAAGAATCCTGGTCCATCCATTGATTTCTACTATCTCTTGTAAAATTTTGAGTTTGGATTCAATTTCCTTCTTTTCTTTAAAAATACTACCAAAATATTGGGCATTCCAAATTTTCATTTGTTCCTTTAGATATTTCAACTTTTGAATAAACTTATACATACATGATCCTTCAAAATTTACTTCATCCCACCATAACATAAGCATTTAGAAGAAATCAGGGTCTTGTATCCAAATATAATAGAAGTGAAAAGGATTTGGATGACCATTATTGGGTAAATCACAAGTTAGAATAATAGGTTTGTGATATGATCTTGTTTGTAATAAAATATTTGAAGAGATTGTATACTTTTTTTTCAACCATGTGTTGGATAACAAAAATTTATACAATATTTCTACTATATGAGTTTTTCCAATATGCTTATTATCCCATGTATATTTAACACTCTAAGGAATAACATCCCAAAGGTCATTTGAATTGACAAATAAAGCAAAATATTGCAATGACTTAGACCATCTAAGAGTACCACCCTTATTTTTCAAAGGAAATAGAATTGTGTTGAAGTCACCCTGAGAATCCATAGATCACAAGTATAAATCATCATTGTGTTTACAAAAATATACTAAGGTATTTTCAACATATTTTGTTAGAGTAAATCACTATATAAAATATAGAAAAGCAATTATAGTGTTTCAAACTTTAACAGCAAAATTAACAAAATAAGACAAACACACAGTAGAAGAGACAACGATTTTAACGTGGTTCACCCAATGTGGGTTACATCCACCAAGAATTTTTAGTCCTTTCTTTCTCAATCCAAGCAATAGAGGGTTACAACCTACAACAAACATCTGCTATAATTTCCTCTCTATATTTCCAAGGAATCAACACAGTAATTTTTTCATTATATACTCTGTTTTTCCTCACAACTATATAGAAGAAAAAAATAGAAAAAAAAATTGTTTTTCTTAATACTTACCAAGATTAACACTGAGTTCCTAGCACCTAATTTTGGGATAAAAATAAAAAAACTTTCCCTGGCTGTCCTGTTGTAAATCTGGAAACTTTCTCTGGTAGACTAACAGACTGTAAATCTGGAAACTTTCCATGCCCGTCCTGTAGTAAACCCAGAAACTTTCTCTGTTTAGCCTCCTCATAATTAGGCTCCATTCCTAACATATTTCACAAGAAGTAACTATAGTTGGTGCATATACATTTATAACCCAACTTTGATGGTTTCCTATATCTCACAAAATAGCCCAATAATACAATTACTTTTTGCTTCTAACAATTGTCCATACCATTTCCATTTATCCCATATTATTGCAATCCAACCTAAAGCTCCTATATAAGAAACTATCAAACAATTACCATCTTCCAAATATTTTTAAAAGCATCCTTACATTCCTTGGTACTTAGTTTTATTTCTTGTATTAAAATAAACTTAGGACTATTACAACCTATTAATATCTTAATAAATCTCTTTTTAGGGGTCTTATTCATACCACTAATATTCTATGATATCATTTTCATCATTACCTTTTATTTTTTCTAGTGAGCTTAGCCCCACTTCTTGTTAACACCTATGTTATTTTTAGTTGGCTTCTCAAATCAATATCCCTTTGAGTTTCTTTTTCTCTTTGTTCATGTTTTGACAACCCTCCACTCACTTTTCCATTCCCACTAACACTTTCATCTTCATCAATCTCTTCTATTTTTCCATATTGTTCATAATGAAGCTTATCTTCTAAAAATTATTTTACCCTAAGGGATCTGAAATTCAACTTCTTAAACACTTTCTTCTTTCTATTGCCTTATAAACTGTAAAGTACAAGGATGATCCTCCATAATAATTACTTTCTTTTGCTACACTATAAACCATAAATTTTAATGGGCATCCTCCATATGCATTTATTTATTAAGCTACTTTTAAAACTGTAAATTGTAATAGATACATTTTTTACTTCTTTCATTTTTATTGCAAGAAGAGAATTTTATGCTACTTGAGGAAAATGAATATGATTTACCTAAATTAACCTTGCATTTCTTTATTAAGATGTTTTTAAAATCCTAAAGTGCAATAGATACACTTTGTACTACTTTCACTTTTATTGCTAGAAGCAGATTTTATGCTACTTTAGAAAAATGAAGATGATATAACTAGATTAACCTTGAACTCCTTCACCTCATTTGCTTTAAAATTTTCCTCCACATCTTCCCTTGCACCTTTAACTCTTTTTGAATTTAAAATTGTGCATTGTACTTCCTCATATATTATGTCTATTTTTTCTTCTTATGGTTGATTCAAGTGAAGTGTAATGGCATTTGTCATTTGATAATGGAGAGGGGTTTTTCTTTGCCCCTTACTTAGGAGTGGAAAATCCTTGATTTGATCCATCTTCTACTATGATATGATCTCCTGGTTTCATATATAAGTTTGTCTTATGCCCAAAAAGTTTTCTTTCTTTCTCCATCATTTTCACTTTAAAATATCTTACTATGTGTCTCATATTATAATTTTTGCAACATTAACATGCAATATTTTCATAATCCATATGTTGATACCATTCTCTTAATATAAATTTAATCCAAATAAACTATTATAAAGGTTTTCAAATATCCATGACAACACATATTGATGTGTATACACTATGTCTTCTCTCCTTAGTAGTTGGTCCCTTCTAGATGAATTCCCTTGGAGCATTATCAATATGCTTCAAAACCTGGTTATCAATGAGTTGATAATGAAGTCCAAGAAGCCTAATCCATAATAAAAGCCTTTTTTTATAGTATTTGCCTCCACAAAAAATCTCACTTCATGGTCTTAAATTTATTGCATCTTTGCCCCTAAACCAAGGGCCACCATCCATTATTTTATCCCATATTTATGAACTAGAGAAGATAATGAAGAAAATTTGTTTTAGAGAAAAAATCATGGAGTAATTTGAGTTCAATCCCCAGTTCCACTTGATCTAATTTTTATCTTTTAAAAACTTGACTAGTATTCATGGAACCTGCATATTAACCCTCTACTTTTTAAAACTATTATGTCATGTTGTATCATCTCATCCTTAATAGTCACTTTTGGTGTAGTATTTGCTACCTAGTTAAAGTTTACCTTAATTTCACTCGTCCTCTTATTGCTAATTAAGACATCCATACTTTCTAACTAGGACACCCTTACTTCTATTAAAAACTTTAAAAAATGACGTTCTTGATTACCTTAAATTTCTTCATATGAATATTTTAGTTTTTAAATTTCTCTTAAAATATAAAATAAGAAAAGATGGCCTCTACTTTTTTAACACTATACTTCTTGCTTGCATTTGTAACACTTTTACCTTATTAAAAAAAAAAATAACGAAAAACTTGTACTATACGATTAATTTAATTTTTTTTTTTTTAAATACATAAAAAATTGTTTACAAATAACTTTTAAATTATCTATTAGTGATAGCTCCTAGATAAAAAAATGTCGCTTTCGGTGTGCTATGAATAAAACCTCCACTAGGCATGCCACGCAAAGCCAAATAACAAGTTTACATCAAGGGGGCAACTTTTTCCACGAACTTATCCATTCTCACGTCAAATATGTGGTAGGAAATGGACGTGGGACCGCTATAGTTTATAGCTTTGTCCGGCAACAGCTACAGATCCTCTGCTTTAATGTTTATTAGTTGAATTTGTTTGACATGTAGTAATTTTCATATTTTTATATTCCTCTCCTAAAAAATATATCCTGGGATTCTGGGAATAATCTTCCAGACAGCTCAGCTCTTGGAATAAATAAACAAATGGTCCCCATACCCTCATAAATTTTCCACAGACATTGCAAATCACGAACGTTGTGAATGGACTGCTGCAGTGACAATTCTATTTAGTGTACACCCTAAGATACGAGAAAATTCCAAATGAATGGTGTAAAGGTAGGCAGAAGATGGAATCTTGAATAGATAGGGTAGCCCCACAACGTCAATTATTCACTAGATTAATAATTGTAAAAACTATTGCCAAGAAAGGGATAAGGTGAATATTTATTGGTAAGTTAATTTGATTCTTAAAGGATTGGGTTTTAATAAGAGGAATAAATACGTCTATGTGGGGAGTTGAAGAGAAGTGGGTAGTTGAAATTCTCATGTTGAAAAGGCTCAAGGTTCAAATCTCTCCACCTCATATGTTTACGGATATGATATGTAATGGTTTACTAGGGACCCTATTGGTGGTGTGTTTATCCATCCGCTTGATATAATAATGAGCTTTAATGAAAAATCAAAATATTTAAAAAAATAAATAATTATATATATTTTTTATTTTTTTAAAAGAAAAATAAATAATTATTGTGCAAAAGATATTGTTGTGGTAAGTTCTTAGGTTTTCATTCAGGAGACTTAAATTCAAACCTCCATACAAGAGGCGGGAGTAACAATTGAATGATGGGGTCTCGTAAATTCAAACCTCCATACAAAAGGAAAGGCGAGACCCCAAAAAGATAGGCCGGTTGGTAGTAGTTGAATGATGGGGTCTCCTTTACTTCGTTTGTGTCCAACGAGCTAGCAAATGACTGTAGAGGTTAATTTATCTTTACCGAGGCTATAGGGATTATGAAGGTTACTTGTCTTTATCCATAGATTATAAGAGGTTTCTATATATATATATAGGTATCCAATATATTAAGGATTATAAAGATTGCTGGAATTATAGAGGTTATTCATCTTTATCAAGTGGGGTAGGGACTATAAAAAAATGATTATAGAGGTATCCAATGAACTAGGGATTATAAAGGTTACTTTGTCTTTATTTAGTGGACTAAGGACTAGAAATTATAGAAGTTATTCATGTTTATGTAGTGGCATCATAAAGGTACCCAATGAACTATGGATTATAGAAATTACTCCACGAACTAAAGACAATAGAAAGGACTATAGAGGTACTTCATCTTTATCCAATGTGGTAAAGATTTAGAGGTTTAAAAAAAAAAAATTATAAAGGTTAACGGAGGTTCGTTAGACAACCCCAACAAAGTGATTATAAAGGTTACTTTGTCATTACCAAATGAGCTACGGATTATAGAGGTTACTTTTTCTTTACCCAACAGGTTAATGATTATAAAGGTTACTTGATTTCCAAAAAAAAAAGTATAGTTATAGAGGTTATTTCGTCTTTACTAGACACCTAACAATTAAAGATTATAAAAATTCCCTTAAGGAGGTTATTAAAAATAAAAGGAAATTCCTATGTTAGAATTTTGTTAACCATTTATTGAGCTAAAATTTCTGCTCAAATTTCGACCACTTTTTACCATGGCCGAGGAAAAATACCAGGGCGATTCTAAAGTTCTCCGTATGCTTGCTTACCTGATAGTGCTGATGGTTTGAGGATTGAAGTCCAAAGGTTTCATTTTAGTATTTCTTTTGTCCTTTCGCAACTAAAGATAGGCGACCCCCAATCTTTCCCTTTGTGATCTATTGGCTTTCGAGAAAGATTAGAAGTGCAGGATGTCCTGTTGTAGCTCCTTATCAGAAGATTCAAATAATGCCGATTTCTTCACCTTTCGTAACAAAAGATACGATGTTTTTTTGAGCTTTCGCGGCCCTGACACCCGAGAAAGTTTTGTTAAGGATTTATACTCTAAACTTGATAGAGAAGGCGTTGCCACGTTTTTTGACGAAAAATGCTTACCAAAGGGCAAATACATCCCTGTTTCTCTGCTGAAAGGTGTCTGGGAAAGCAGGATCGGTATTGCTATTTTCTCACGAAATTTTGCTCAGTCTCAATGGTTTTTGACAGAATTGTTAAATATGGTGAAGTCGAATGTCAAAATCTGCCCCGTGTTTTATGACATTTTGCCTAACGAACTTCTGAATCCCGATGGAGATAGATTTGTACAAGATTTCAACAAGCATTGCAAAAAGAAAACCGCTGAGGTGGTCGCGGAATGGAAAAGCGCAATAAAGACCGTAGCTGGTCTATCTGGCTGGTCTTTCGATCAGTCCAAGGGGTAGGCACGCAGCAAACCATTTTTGCTTTTGATTCTAATAATTTTAAGCAATACTACGCGATGAGATTTGAGATGATTATTTTTTTGCAACTTGTAGATGAGATTTGAAAGGATTATTTTTTTGCAACTTGAATACCTTTGGTTTTTCCTTTCATTTTTACCTTTCGGAAAGACTTTCCTAATGCATCTACAAGAACAATAAATAGATAATGAGATAGTGGATCACCTTGGTAGATTTTACAAGATGATATAAAGTAATCAATAGGAGAACCATTGATCAAAATGCAATATTACAAAGTGCTATAACAACATTTAGTCCAGTTATACCAACCTTGATCAAAACCAGACATTTTGAGAATATCATGTATAAAACTCTACAAAACCCTATTACATGCTTTGTTCATATCTAATTTCATAAGCATACTTGTTTTTTTCATGGAATGAAGATAATGTATGGCTTCCTATGCAATGATTACACTATAAAGAATTTGTTTACCACAAAGAAAACCACCTTGATCCTCTGAGATTACACAATCTAGAATACTTTTCAACATGTTTGCCATAATTTTTGAAATGATCTTATAAATCGTATTACAAAGGCTTACTAGACAAAAATTATCAAAATATTTTATCTTGTTTTTATTAGTAACCAATGTAATAAAAGTGGCATTGATCACACTTATTGTAGCCTTATGTTTTCTAGCCTTTTTTACCACAACCAACATATCACTCTTGAATAAATCCCAAAACATTTTTTAAAAAATTGCACAAAGTTTATTGAAAAAATTGCACAAAGTCCATAAATGTCAGGTGTCTTGTTAGGGTGGAAAGATAAAATTGCTTCATGTAGCTCCTTTATATTTATATCTTCTTCATGAAATTTTCATTTTGTCATTGTGTCATAATTTGAAGGAATATTTTATAAAATTTACCTTATGCCTCCTTATCTTGCGTAATATCTGATAAAAAAATTAAAATAACTAATTATTTTCTTCTTGTTATGTTCTTCTTACTCAATATTTCTTCCATTAGAACTAAATATTTTTTATGTGACAAAAAGAAAATTTTTGTTTTTGTTGTAGCATGAAAAAATATTATTTCTATCTCCTTTGATCTATTTCTCCATACATTTTGGAAACTAATACGACTCTTTTTTCAATGCATTATGATAATTAGAAACTAATTTATTTTCTTGCACATAAGAATCCTGGTCCATCCATTGATTTCTACTATCTCTTGTAAAATTTTGAGTTTGGATTCAATATCCTTCTTTTCTTTAAAAATACTACCAAAATATTGGGCATTCCAAATTTTCAGTTGTTCCTTTAGATATTTCAACTTTTGAATAAACTTATACATACATGATCCTTCAAAATTTACTTCATCCCACCATAACATAAGCATTTAGAAGAAATCAGGGTCTTGTATCCAAATAGAATAGAAGTGAAAAGGATTTGGATGACCATTATTGGGTAAATCACAAGTTAGAATAATAGGTTTGTGATATGATCTTGTTTGTAATAAAATATTTGAAGAGATTGTATACTTTTTTTTCAACCATGTGTTGGATAACAAGAATTTATACAATCTTTCTACTATATGATTTTTTCCAATATGCTTATTATCCCATGTATATTTAACACTTGAAGGAATAACATCCCAAAGGTCATTTGAATTGACAAATAAAGCAAAATCTTGCAATGACTTAGACCATATAAGAGTACCATCCTTCTTTTCAAAGAAGATAGAATTGTGTTGAAGTCACCCCAAGAATCCATAGATCACAATTATAAATCATCATTGTGTTTACAAAAATACACTAAGGTATTTTCAACATATTTCACAAGAAGTAACTATAGTTGGTGCATATACATTTATAACCCAACTTTGATGGTTTCCTCTATCTCACAAAATAGCCCAATAATACAATTACTTTTTGCTTCTAACAATTGTCCATACCATTTCCATTTATCCCATATTATTGCAATACAACCTAAAGCTCCTATATAAGAAACTATCAAACAATTACCATCTTCCAAATATTTTTAAAAGCATCCTTACATTCCTCAGTACTTAGTTTTATTTTTTGTATTAAAATAAACTTAGGACTATTACAACCTATTAATATCCTAATAACTCCCTTTTTAGGGTTCTTATTCATACCACTAATATTCTATGATATCATTTTCATCATTACCTTTTATTTTTTCTAGTGAGCTTAGCCCCACTTCTTGTTAACACCTATGTTATTTTTAGTTGGCTTCTCAAATCAATATCCCTTTGAGTTTCTTTTTCTCTTTGTTCATGTTTTGACAACCTTCCACTCACTTTTCCATTACCACTAACACTTTCATCTTCATCAATCTCTTCTATTTTTCCATATTGTTCATAATGAGGCTTATCTTCTAAAAATTATTTTATCCTAAGGGATCTGAAATTCAACTTCTTAAACACTTTATTTTTTCTATTGCCTTAGAAACTCTAAAGTACAAGGATGATCCTCCATAATAAGTACTTTCTTATGCTGCACTATAAACCATAAATTTTAATGGGCATCCTCCATATGCATTTCTTTATTAAGCTACTTTTGAAACTGTAAATTGTAATAGTTACATTTTGTACTTCTTTCATTTTTATTGCAAGAAGAGAATTTTAAGCTACTTGAGGAAAATGAATATGATTTACCTAAATTAACCTTGCATTTCTTTGTTAATATGCTTTTAAAACCCTAAAGTGCAATAGATACACTTTGTACTACTTTCCCTTTTATTGCTAGAAGCAGATTTTATGCTACTTTAGAAAAATGAAGATGATCTAACTAGATTAACCTTGACCTCCTTCACCTCATTTGCTTTAAAATTTGCCTCCCCATCTTCCCTTGCACCTTTAACTCCTTTTGAATTTAAAATTGTGCATTGTACTTCCTCATATATTATGTCTATTTTTTCTTCTTATGGTTGATTCAAGTGAAGTGTAATGGCATTTGTCATTTGATAATGTAGAGGGGTTTTTCTTTACCCTTACTTAGGAGTGGAAAATCCTTGATTTGACCCATCTTCTACTATGATATGATCTCCTTGTTTCATATATAAGTTTGTCTTATGCCCAAAAAGTGTTCTTTCTTTCTCCATCATTTCCACTTTAAAATATCTTACTATGTGTCTCATATTATAATTTTTGCAACATTAACATGCAATATTTTCATAATCCACATGTTGATACCATTCTCTTAATATAAATTTAATCCAAATAGACTATTATAAAGGTTTTCAAATATCCATGACAACACATATTGATGTGTATAAACTATGCCTTCTCTCCCTAGTAGTTGGTCCCTCCTAGATGAATTCCCTTGGAGCATTATCAATATGCTTCAAAACCTGGTTATCAATGAGTTGATAATGAAGTCCAAGAAGCCTAATCCACAATGAAAACCTATTTTTTTTAGTATTTAAATTATAATTACGGAATTAAATATATATTTATATATTTAAATTATAATTACGGAATTAAATATATATTTATATATTTAAATTATAATTACGGAATTAACTTAAGTTCAAAGTATAACTTTTTTTTTTTTTTTAGGGTTGTAACGCAGCAGGATTGCGAGACAGGCGATAAGGGAGGCAGGAGGATGTCGATGGGCGGGAAGTCTGCAGGGTAAATCGGGAGCGGTGGTGTTTCGGTTCTTGGACGCAACGGAGCAATCGAAGGGCATCATGATTTCGGGGGAGCGAAAATGCTCGGGCCCATTGAAGATGACCGGGCTGGCAACGGTTTTGGTCGAGGTAAGGACCCACCAGACAAAGGGGGTGGTGGGGCTCAAAAGTCTTATGCCTAGGCAGCGGCCTCAGAAACCCTAAACGGGTTTTTTACCAAAGAGTTATTTTCGGTTGGGGATGAGCTGGACATCCCGGCGGAAGTTCTTTCAAGCTTCATGGAGTTTGAGAAATTTACCCTAATAGGTAAATTCATTGGAGGCCGTCTCGACATGGAAACTATCTGAAAATGGGCAGCAAGCAAATGGAGGACTTCTGGGATTTTGGAGCTGGCGGTCCTATCCCGAGGTTTTTTTGCCATTAGATTGAACAATAAAGAGGATTACTGTAAAATTCTGGCTGGCAGGCCATGGTTTCTGGGCCGCAGAAGTTTATTTCTTAGGAAGTGGGACATGGATTTCAGTCTTGAGACCCAGAACATCAACATTGCCCCAATATGGGTTAGGCTCCCGAATCTTCCCATCTTTGGCTGGCATGAAAATGTCGAGGTATTGCACGTTCCATTGGGGAGTAGGTCACCATTGACCCTCCCACCCGAGCTCGAACAAGGTTCGTCTAGGCCCGATTTTGCGTTCTGGCAGATTTGGAGGCAGAACTCCCAACTTCCATCACTCTTCGTTCTGGAGGCACCATTCTTCATAAAAAAGCTATTGTCTATGAAAATAGACCAGCTTTCTGCACCCAATGTTAGTCCCAAGGGCACCTCCAGTCCCAATGTCCTCTTCAAAAACCGAGAAAATAAAAACATGAAAACGGCAACCCCCTGGAGCACAAGGAAGATCAGGCAAAGCAACCAAATCTTCCAGACGTGAAGGGCCATGTATCCCCAGGCCCCTCTAGAGACTGTGGCAGACTTTCTCAGCCTGAAGAGAATCCCTCTCTCCAATCGAACCCTAAGCATCTTGAGGCTAGAAACCAACAAGGAGCAGACTCCCACTTGGAAAGCGAATCACGGGAAGAGATGGAACGGACCCCTTCCCAAGTTTTGACTCTAGCTGTTCCTCTGCTCCAAGATATAGGTCATCCCAATTTCAATCAATCGCAGATGCTGCTAGAAGATTACCTCTTAGGAAGGAGGGGTGAACAATCCGATCACATTAGCCCTCGAAATACGAGGAGTCGAAAGCAAAGTGTGGATTTTGGTAGTGAGAGGAAGCAGGGCCGTCCTCCTAACAAGGAAAGGCAAGACAAAGAGACTGCAACTGACGTTGCAAATGGAACCCAACGTTTGCTGGTTCTGGATGACTGTGACACACAGTCGGACGAAGCTCATGCATCAAAACCTCCCCCTCAATAAGGAAGGGGAGGTAAGAAAAACTTCAAACTGTCCAGATGAAAGTCCTCTCATGGAATGTGAGAGGAATAACGGTGCATCCAAGAGAAGGTTAGTGGCTGATCTCCGTAGGAGGATTAACCCTTCTATCCTTATTTTGCAAGAGACTAAGCTTGATGCTATCTCCTCTGACAAAGTGGCGAAGGCCATTTGGGCCAGGGCAAATTGTTTGTCTAGCCCTGCAGTGGGAACAACAGGAGGACTCATGGTTCTATGGGACCCTTCGAGATTTAAGGGCAGCTCACTGTCAACTTCCAACAGAATCATCAATGTACTGTTCCAGTCCAAAACCTCCAATTTTTCCTGGATTCTATCCAACGTTTATGCTTCCAATTCCGCCACGGAGAGAGCAGAAATGTGGAAAGCTATCTCTCTGATGAGGGAGAATTTTAGCAACTTTCCTTGGGTTTTAGGGGGTGACTTCAATTGCCCCCTTCATCCTTCGAAGAAAAAAGGAGGGTCTGACCACTCCAATCGCAGCTTGGAAGATTTCAGATATTTTGTCTCTACTAATGGCCTGCTTGACATCGAACTCAATAGGGCTTCCTTCACATGGAGTAACAGAAGGATTGGGGGCGGTTTGATTCAATTCAAACTTGATAGATTCTTCATTTCCCCAAAATCCATTCCCATCCTTGGCGGGGCTATCCTTTCGGCTCTTCTAAGGATTGGGTCTGACCATAACCCTATTTTCTTGGAGGCGAATGATGGGCCTATTTTTATGACCCCTTTCAGATTCGAATCCATGTGGATTTCCCACAAAGACTTCAAAGGATTGGTTTCAGCGTGGTGGCAATCGAAGGTGGAAGGAAGCACTCCTAAGAGGGTGGCTTTAAAGCTCAAAATGGTCAAAGAAAAACTGAAGATTTGGAACAAAGTGGTTTTCGGCAACATTTTTGAGTCCAAAAAATCCATCGCTAAGAACCTGAAGGCTGTGGAGGAAAGGATGGCTATCGAAGGTTACATTGAGGGTCTCAAGGAGGAAGAGCGGAGCCTTTTGGTGGACTTTCATTCTATTCTCACTAGGGAGGAAACGTTCTGGCGCCAGAAATCTTGTGACCTGTGGTTGAAGAATGGAGACTCCAACACGAGATTTTTTCATGTGTCTACTATGAGGCACAGAGGGGCCAACAAGATCAGATAAGTGACTTGTAAGGATGGGCACATTACCAGGGAGATTGAGGAAATCAGGAGCGAAGCGGTTAATTTCTTTTAGGATTTGCTTGGCACTCCTCCAGATAGCAACCTCTAGGTCTAGAAATCTATGCTCACCAATTTTTTGACTAAAGTTCCCCATGAGGTAAGCATGAAACTTCTGGAACCTTTTTCCTCGTCTGAGATTAAGGAAGCATTGTTCTCCATGCAACCAGATAAGGCCCCTGGACCCGATGGTTTCCCTCCCCGATTCTTCCAAGTCATGTGGGAGGTCGTGGGCCCGGATGTGTGTGATGCTATTCGGGTTATCCAAGCGTCCAGATCTATCCACCCGAAATTCAATTCCACCTTTCTTGCCTTCATTCCTAAGTCTCCTTCTTGCAAAATTTTCTCTGACTCTCGGCCCATTAGCCTGTGCAATGTTTTTTACAAGATCCTTACCAAGTCTATAGCCAGTAGACTCAAAACAGTCCTCCCCCTCCTGATTGATCCTTGTCAGGGAAGCACTTTCAAAGGCAGAAACATTCTTGATGGTGTTATCACTATCCATGAGACCCTTCATTCCGCTTACCGCTCTAAGAATGCTGCTCTTTTTCTTAAGCTCGACATGAACAAATCCTTTGACCGTGTCGATCAAAATTTTTTGTGTGCAGTCCTCCTCAAGTTCAACTTTCATCCCCACTGGATTGACCTCTTCTACATCTGTATATCCACTCCCTTTTTTTTGTCTTGGTCAATGGGTCCCCAGCTGGGTATTTCCAAAGCTCTAGAGGCCTCAGACAGGGTGATCCTCTTTCTCCCATCCTGTTCATTCTTCTGGTGGAGGTTCTGAGTTGGTCCATGAAAGAGGCTCTTCGGCAGAACAAGATTTTTGGCATCTTGCCGACTTCTAGAATTAATCTTGTCACTCATCAGCAATTTGTGGATGACACCCTCATTTCCACTGGGGCATCCGTTGCTCAAGCCAAGTCGCTCAAGAGGATCCTGTCCCGTTATGAGCAAGCTGCTGGACAAAAGGTCAATTACATCAAGAGAAAATTTTACTTTATTAACACTCCTCTACGCAGACAAATTCGGATTGCTAGAATTCTTGAATGCACTATTGATTCCCTGCCTACGTCCTATCTGGGGTTACCTCTATCTTATAGCGGACGGGCTAGTGGGGACATGATTCTTGAGCACCTTCACAGGAAACTCGACACTTGGAAGGGCAAACTCCTATCGTAAGCTGGGAAAGCCACCCTTACCAAAGCCTATCTTCAGGGGATCCTAACCTACTTCATGTCGGTGTTCATGCTTTCGAGTGCAGTCCACTCCAAGATTGAGAAGATTTAGAGGACCTTTCTTTGGTCTAGTAACGAAGAGAAATCTAGACTTCCCCTTGTAGCCTGGGACAAGGTGTGTTCGAGGATAGATCAAGGCGGCCTGGGGTTGAGAAGATCAAGACTTATGAATCTGGCTCTGATCGTGAAGCATGCTTGGAGGATTATTTCTAGCGACCCGGTGGAGTGGGTTACACTGGTTAAAATGAAGTATCTTGGCCCCACCCCCTTCTTGGATGCTGAAACATCCTCCGTGGCATCGATCTTTTGGAAATCTGTGCTCCAAACTCGACATCTGATTAGTCTGGGAACTCGCTGGATTTTGGGTGATGGCAACTGCATTTTCTTTTGGAATGACAGATGGACGACTGAAGAAGCCCTTGGGTCGAGGGAGGACCTCGCTGGACTGAGAAGATTGACTGACCCTAATGCCTAGCTCAGGGTGGCGGATCTCATTGATCGAAGCACCCATTTCCCTCGGTGGAAGCTTCATGTTGTGGAGGGGTTTAATAATGAGATTACCTTCCTTGATAATATCCTTCAGTCAGTTTTAATTCCTTCTGTCAGGAGGAATGACAGGATCATTTGGAGTGGTACGGAGGATGGGTGTTTCTCTGTTAAATCAGCTTATGAGCTTCTCGCCACCAAGACAGCTCTGGACTACAGGTGGAATATTGTTTGGAGGAAAGGAGTTGTTCCTAAAATCAACTTCTTCGTGTGGATTGCTTTCCACAATAAAGCCTTAACTATTGACAACCTTCACAAGAGAGGTTTTGCCTTCCCCAACAGGTGTTACTTGTGTTTAGCAGATTGTGAGATGAGGGATCATTTATTCTTGCATTACCCGTTTTCCCACTCTATTTTGAGCATTGTCCTATCCTCCTTCCAGATCCTTTGGTGCTCTCATCGATCCCTTAGAGATGCTTTTCACCAATGGCCTAATCCTTTCAAGAATCCCAAGCTCCGCTTCCTCCTCGAGGCCTCCTTCCACCATTTAATTTGGAAAATTTGGTTAGAGAGGAATGCCAGAATCTTTGGCAGAGCTCCTAGAGGGCCCCCTTCTGTCGCTCAAAGGGCGTTATCTTATGCCATTGAGAATTCTATTGCGGTTCCCAGTCCCCGTCCCCATCTTTCAAGTGAAGAAGCTATTCTCAAAATGATGAATCTCTGGCTGTTTCTGGAGGTTGTTAAAGGGCCCTATTGAAGGAATGTTGTGTGGACCAAACCCCCCATGGGGTGGATTAAATTAAACTTTGATGGAGCGGCTAAGGGGAATCCTGGGCCCGCTGGCGCTGGTGGGGTTGTCCGTGATCATGACGGGAATATTGTGATGGCCTATTGTGAAGATTTGGGCTCCCAGACGAATCACTATGCTAAAGCCCGAGTCGCTCTGAATGGTATTTGAATTCTCTCTGAGGATCCCCAACCTCTTATCATTGAGGGTGACTCGCTCAACATCGTGAATTACCTTCTTGGTACCAAAAATTCGTCTTGGAAAGTCTACAACATCATCCTCGAGGCTAGATCTCTTCTCTCCTATCGCTGTAGATGGGAAGCAAATCATATTTTGAGAGAAGGAAATCGTGTGGCTGACCACATGGCCAATAAAGGGCTCGCGACCACGTGCCCGGTTGTGTGGCGGTCTCGCTTCCCATCCGAGGTGGAAAGGTTGGCCAGGGTAGACATCCCTTCCTAATGTTTTCCTTGCGCAATTTTTGGAAGGCCCATTTCGACGTGTTTTGGGGTGGCGTGGCAAAGAAGCTACTGTCCATTCTTGGCAGATCTTCCCAGTGCCTGTGGAAAGTCAGAAAGGTGGAGAAGGATGTCCGTCCGCAGCACATCCCGTCGGACACGGAGAGCGACAAGGAGAGTCGCGGTAATTCTCTCCTGGACTTGGCTGCTTCCATTCTTACTTCTGTCAACTCCATGATTTCTATCCTAAAGCAGAACCAGAAGCGCCCAAATTCGGGAGGACAGGAGGATCGTGATTAACAATCCATGGTGTTTGTCTCCTTGTTTTCGGCCTCTTTTTGGGTTTCTCTTGGGTCTGTCCTGTTTTCTTTGTTGTTGGGTCTCCAGGCCTAACAACCCTTTTTGCTGTTTTCAAATTAGTAGCATTAGGATGGTTTTATTTTCATTTAGGTTTACTGTTACAGCCAAGAGGTATGATGCATCATTAGAAAGTTGGCTAATTTTTTACATAAGGTTTTGGGATCCTCTATAAAAACCCACTGTTAATTTATTATAATAATTACCAAAAAAAAAAAAGTATAACTTTTTTAAATGATTTTTTTTTAACATTTTTTCGAGATTCACCTATCTATTACACATTACATAATTTTGGCTATGTAAGTGTACTAGGTGTAGATGTTTGGTTTATAAGTTATCTTTCTCATCATCCTTTTATAAGCTAGGTTACACAAACTTTCTCTTTATTTATGGTAGATAGGTTGGTCTCGCCTTCTACCCACACCCTGTGTGCCCTCGGTGGCCATCGTCATGAGCGAGGGCATGACGAGAATAGCAAGGCAAATGAGATAGATGGCTTCCCGATCTTCTAAAGTGCGAGTGTTAAGGTTGAAAATATAGTGTGGGCCATTCTGGCACCCTCTAGACCTCGATTCTCAGGTTTTACCAAGAGTTAAGCAAGACTTGGCATAGCGGACTGGGATGGGATGACCTACCGGGAAGTCTCGAGTGGTGTGCGCCTTAACTTGCTCTTTGAAGCTCTTGAGCTACAAGATGGTGCAAAATGTGCATGGGAAGACCGAATGCCCTTGGATGTTGAGTTGTGCCAAGCGAGAGGTGCTTGCCTATGTGCCAAGTTGGAGGGACTGTGCGGCAGAAATGTCAAGTCCTTGTGAGGTGCAAGTTTGGGCATGAGCAAGGCCATGTGCAGCAGGTGTGCCATGACCTTGGCTGTGAAAAGCACATGTGTGGACTTTGGTATATTTTGGCTTGGGCAATGTTGTTGGTTTGTGAAGGGCATGTTGAATGAATGACCGCTAGATGTCGTCGGCTCAAGAGGGAGTTGTGAGTTGCTTTGGTATGGCAATGGGCTATCAACTTGATGGCATTGTATAAGTGAACTATCCCAGCTATGTTCCTGCTTTGTGCGATGGTAAGTTGTGTCGTCAAGACAACGGGCATGATGGTGCTAAGTATCCTATGCTATATAAGGACCGAAGGTAGGGAGACCATGAGTCCTAGAAGCTCTTGGATGACAGGGAGAACTCCCACTATATGCTATAATGAGACCAATGCATGAGTCCACAAAGTTGGCAGCATTAGGGCCTTGCAATAATATTGTGGGTGGCACCATGGCAGTTATGGATATTGCTCTTGTGTGGTAAGTGGGCTAAGTTGAAGGGGTAATGGCCATGGTGATGTGATGCTCCGTTGGCTCGAAGGACCGGTGATGAAGAGTCATATGAGGGTAGTGATGCGATGGCAGCTTTTGTGTGTCGAGTTGTGCAAGAAGTTGTCATGTTGGCTGAACTTGAATGTTGGAAGCTTGTTGGTATCGAAATGGGCCTAGAGGCAGGTGGCATTATGGCTTTGCCTTAAGTGAGTGAGCCTGAGTTGTGTTGCTCTGGAGATCAGGTAGGATGCTTGGCAAGGGCAGCAAGCTTGTGATTGGATCTTTTGTGGGTTGTGCTTTAGGAGGTATGTCATTGCAACAACAGTTATCTTGGAGGAGCAAATGGTCGGTTGCAGATGGATAGGTTGCATGATGGATAGTTTGTTGGAGCTTAGGGTCGATGAGCCTAGCCGAAGACTGAGTTGGTTGGAAAGCTGAGTCCTTGGGGATGATTGTCCATGTTATCATCTTGTACTCATCGAGCATTGTCGACGGAGCCTGACTTGACGTAGGTGTGTTGTGGCCATGGGGATTGGCTTGTTTGTAATGCATTGTACTTGATGGTAGTAAAGTATATTTGGCAGTCATGTGCTTGTTGGTTGTAATATAGGATCGTTAGTCCTAATGAATGTAATAAATATACTTGTTCCCCAAAATACGTGCCTTGTGGTGTCTTGTAGATGTGCTCTCTTAGTTAGAATAGTTTGCTTTCATTGGAAGTGCATGTATACTTTTTTTACACTTTACTTCTTGCTTGCATTTGTAACACTTTTTTACCTTATTAAAAAAATAAAAAATAAAAATAACGAAAAACTTGTACTTTCTTAAATTATCATTAATATACGATTAATTTTTTTTAAATACATAAAAAATTGTTTACAAATAACTTTTAAATTATCTATTAGTGATAAGCTCCTAGATAAAAAAATGTCGCTTTCGGTGTGCTATGAATAAAATCTCCACTAGGCATGCCACGCAAAGCCAAATAACAAGTTTACATCAAGGGGGCAACTTTTTCCACGAACTTATCCATTCTCACGTCAAATAAGTGGTAGGAAATGGACGTGGGACCGCTATAGTTTATAGCTTTGTCCGGCAACAGCTACAGATCCTCTGCTTTAATGTTTATTAGTTGAATTTGTTTGACATGTAGTAATTTTCATATTTTTATATTCCTCTCCTAAAAAATATATCCTGGGATTCTGGGAATAATCCTCCAGACAGCTCAGCTCTTGGAATAAATAAACAAATGGTCCCCATACCCTCATAATTTTCCACAGACATTGCAAATCACGGACGTTGTGAATGGACTGCTGCAGTGACAATTCTATTTATTGTACACCCTAAGATAAGAGAAAATTCCAAATGAGTGGTGTAAAGTAGGCATAAGATGGAATCTTGAATAGATAGGGTAGCCCCACAACCTCAATTATTCATTAGATTAATAATTGTAAAAACTATTGCCAAGAAAGGGATAAGGGTGAATATATATTGGTAAGTCAATTTGATTCTTAAAGGATTGAGTTTTAATAAGAAGAATAAATACGTTCATGTGGGGGGAGTCGGAGAGAAGTGGGTAGTTGAAATTTTCATGTTGGAAAGGCTCAAGGTTCAAACCTCCATACAAAAGGCAACACCCCAAAAAGGATAGGCCCGTTGGTAGTAGTTGAATGATGGGGTCTCCTTTACTTCGTTTGTGTCCAACGAGCTAGCAATGATTGTAGAGGTTAATTTATCTTTATCGAGGCTAGGGATTATAAAGGTTACTTGTCTTTATCCAAGGATTATAGAGGTTCCTATCTATCTATCTATAGATAGAGGTATCCAATATACTAAGGATTATAAAGATTACTGGAATTATAGAGGTTATTCATCTTTATCAAATGGGGTAGGGACTATAAAAAATGATTATAGAGGTATCCAATGAACTAGGGATTATAAAGGTTACTTCGTCTTTATTTAGTGGACTAAGGACTAGAAATTACAGAAGTTATTCATCTTTATGTAGTGGCATCATAAAGGTACCCAATGAACTATGGATTATAGAAATTACTCCACGAACTAAGGACAATAGAAAGGACTGTAGAGGTTACTTCATCTTTATCCAATGTGGTAAAGATTATAGAGGTTAAAAAAAAAAAAAAAATTATAAAGGTTAACCGAGGTTCCTTAGACAACCCCAAAAAAGTGATTATAAAGGTTACTTTGTCATTACCAAACGAGCTACGAATTATAGAGGTTACTTCGTCTTTACCCAACAGGTTAATGATTATAAAGGTTAAAAAAAATAGTTATAGAGGTTATTTTGTCTTTACTAGACACCTAAGAATTAAAGATTATAAAAATTCCCAAAAAAAAATAAGGAGGTTATTAAAATAAAAGGAAAGACCTATGTTGGAATTTTGTTAACCATTTATTGAGCTAAAATTTCTGCTCAAATTTCGACCACTTTTTACCATGGCGGAGGAAAAATACCAGGGGGATTCTAAAGTTCTCCGTATGCTTGCTTACCTGATAGTGCTGATGGTTTGAGGATTGAAGTCCAAAGGTTTCATTTTAGTGTTTCTTTTGTCCTTTGGCAACTAAAGATAGGCGACCCCCAAGTTTTCCCTTTGTGATCTATTGGCTTTTGAGAAAGATTAGAAGTGCAGGATGTCCTGTTGTAGCTCCTTATCAGAAGATTCAAATAATACCGATTTCTTCACCTCTGGTAACAAAAGATACGATGTTTTTTTGAGCTTTCGCGGCCCTGACACCCGAGAAAGTTTTGTTAAGGATTTATACTCTAAACTTGATAGAGAAGGCGTTACCACGTTTTTTGACGAAAAATGTTTACCAAAGGGCAAATACATCCCTGTTTCTCTGCTGAAAGGTGTCTGGGAAAGCAGGATCGGTATTCCTATTTTCTCACGAAATTTTGCTCAGTCTAAATGGTTTTTGATAGAGTTGTCACATATGGTCAAGTGGAATGTCAAAATCTGCCCCGTGTTTTATGACATTTTGCCTAACGAACTTCTGAATCCCGATGGAGATAGATTTGTACAAGATTTCAACAAGCATTACAGAAAGAAAACCGCTAAGGTGATCGCGGAATGGAAAAGCGCAATAAAGACCGTAGCTGGTCTATTTGGCTGGTCTTTCGATCAGTCCAAGGGGTAGGCACGCAGCAAACCATTTTTTGCTTTTGATTCTAATAATTTTAAGCAATACTACGCGAGTAATACTATGTAGTTCAATCTTTTGCAGGCATGAAGAATTGATTAACAAAATTGTTGCAGACGTCCTCAAAAACTTGCATCATGTGAATTTGCATATTCCACAATGTTTTGGTATAGAGGGGCCCGTGAACCATCTTAATAATTTACTAAAAGTAGGAGATCTAGAGCAAAAGATGATAAAAATAGGCATCCATGGCATGGGTGGGATTGGTAAGACCACGTTGGCGAAAGTTGTTTGTAAACAAATTTGTTCCCAGTTTGCATCCGTTTCTTTCGTTCTGAATGTGCGAGAGAAATCAGTTCAACAGGTAAATGGCCTTGCAAAGTTGCAGGAGCAGATGCTTAGTGATCTCTTACACTACAGCTGTGTAGTGGACGACGTTGATCAGGGGATGTGCTTTATTGAGAAGCGCCTCAAGGATAAAAAAGTCCTCCTCCTCCTTGACGACGTTGAAACGCCTGGGCAGCTTGAAGCTCTTGGAGGAAATTTCTGCGACTTCGGTGCAGGCAGCCGGCTGCTGATTACATCACGCGATCGACAAATTCTAAAGGTTGCCAACGTTGATGAAGAGTACGAGGTAAGAAAGCTTCAGCACAAACATGCTCACGAGCTGTTTACTTTCCACGCATTCCCCAATTCCTCCTGTTTAAGTCAAAACCTGGAAACAGAATGCAACACAGTCGTGAAGGCCTGTGATGGGTATCCCCTCGCCCTGCAAGTCCTTGGGAACAACTTAGTAGGCGAATGGGATAGAAATGTATGGAAAGACATGGTAGAGAAGGTAAGGCACGAGCCTACTATAGAAGGAAAACTCAAAACCTGCTATGATAGCCTCGCATGTGAAGAAAAGGAAATGTTTCAGGATATAGCTTGTTTCCTTTCATGGACTGAGAAAGAAACGGCTATTATCTTTTGGGAAGTGTTGAAACGCAGTCCTCATGCATCTCTCAGAAATCTCTTCCAGAAATCCTTTGTAAGCTTCGGCCCTCGTAACGAGTTGCTTATGCATTCCTGCCTGCAAGATTTGGGAAGAAGTCTAGCAAGAGACATGTCCCTAGAGCCCCGTAAACGCACAAGATTGTTTCACAAGGACGATGTGCGGCAGTTTTTCTCGCAACCCCAGGTATGCAAATTTCACTACAACTACATATGCTTAGGTTTTTTTTTTTTTTTTTTTTTTTTGCGGCCCTCCTCTTTCCCCTGAGGAGCGCTTAGAAGTGATTCATGTTGGGGTAACGACCTTAAAGGTTGGCCAAAGACTCTAATCTGTGGGAAACAGGCTAAATATTTCTCAGGATTCCGTGGGATCAAACCCCTCGGTACAGTAATTTTCTAATCTTATTTTAAAAGACATTTTTGACTTAATAATTTCTTCGTTTGCACATCGATCGGCTTGTCTGAAATCAGGGAAAGGCCGCTAGGGTTCTTTATCTTTCGTATGAACCTAAAAAACAGAAGACATTGAACGGGCAAATGTTCAATTCATTGTCCAACTTACTGCTGCTTTCGCTTGCAAATGTTGGGATAGAGGGACAGTTTTCAGAGGCACAATTTCAGGATTTGAGATGGCTTAGATGGAGGAGATGTGCATCAAAAAATCTTCCTTCGAGCATGAATTTGAAGCGCTTGGTTATTCTCGAAGTCACCGATAGCGAAATCACCCATCTGTGGGATGAGAGATCAGAAGAAAATCCAAATGTAGGTTATACAGACTTTGTCTCTTTCTTTGCTCTAGATTAGAGAAAGAAAAAAAAAAAATTGAGTTTGATTAACATTCTGAAAATACACGGCATGTGTCAACAGATACTGCCGCGGAAGATTAAGGCGCTTAACGTGAGCGGATGCGTCTCCCTTAAAAGACTCCCTCGTTTGCTTGTCTACACACAGTTGCAGATCTTAAACTTGAAAAATTGTAAATCATTGAGAAGCCTGCCTAAGAGCATGGGAAACTTCAAAAGCTTAGTTTCTCTCAACATGGAACGATGCGGAGTTTCCATTCTCCCAGACGATTTTGGCGAGCTTTCGAGTCTGAGGAAATTGAATCTGTCAAGATGTGAACATTTGTGCAAACTCCCTTCTAGTTTTGGGAATTTGACGGAGCTCGTTGATTGTTTTTTTTTTTTTTTTTCTTGGGGGGGGTTTGTTTTTTTTTTTCTCGTTGGCTTCTTTTTTTTTTTTGGGTTTTCTCTCCCGCCGTTTTGGCACTTTTTGTGGGAATTGAATCTGTCAATGAACCTTTGTTTGGGAATTTGACGGAGCTCGAAAGGCTTGATATTCATCACAATCCTAACCTTACAGAGTTACCTGACAGCTTTGGCGACCTGAAAGCGTTACTGTATCTGGATGCCGGCTACTGCCAACTTTCCGACGGTGGTCTTCCTTTCGGAATATCCGAATTATATTCTTTAAAAATAATGCATCTTGAGCATAACAAATTCAACAAATTCCGCCGCCTTACGTCCGGCTTAAAAAAGCTGAGCGACCTTTGGGAACTCCATTTGGACGGGTGCAAGGACCTGTCAACTTTGCCGGAGCTGCCACCACAGCTGGAGATGCTGTACGTTCGAGACTGTAAGTCTTTGAATACTTTGCGTGGGTTGTGGGACCTCAAGATGTTGACGAGACTGGACGTAAGGAAGTCGCATCACCTGACGGAGTTGCCAGGATTGGAGTCTTTACAGAGCCTAACCACATTGAATTTGCTGGGGTGCCAAAATATCGCCACCGACACTCTAGAAACATGCTTGGGAGGCCTAAAGTCGCTCGAGAGTCTCTTCATAGGTGGGCCCACGGTCTCACCATTGCAATTACAAAAATATTATGATTCCATTAAGGTGAGTACACGCAATAGCCCACCTAAAGTAGACACGTCAGCAAAAGGGCGTTGGCTAACTTGTGTTCTTGCGTCTGTGTTTTGACAGGCTGTCTCATTCGATGAGGGATGTCTTGTTCCAACTGGTTCAAAGATCGAAACTGCTCCCAACTGGCGCGTTGTTGAAGCGGGTGGAAAAAAAGGCGAGATAAAAGTCTGCGTCGATGAAAAAATCGACGATAAGGCAACGTACTGCGTTGGATACGTTGTGTGCAGTCTTGCCCAATGCCAAGCCTTTCCTAAGAATGGATATCATGAGGCGGCAGTTAAGGATGTTGAAATGGGATACAATTGCACAAGTTTGGACCCAACAAACAGGCTGTGGTGCGCAATTAAAAGGGAGGAGGGGCAGTCGCGTCCATGTCAGGTGAGGCACTCGAAGCTCAACGTCAACGGTGGAGGTGGAGATGTGTTGGAAGTGCGCGTTGTGCGGGCAGAGGACGATTCGGGCTTTGAATGGTTGAGGAGAGGGAATAAACTGAGTGTGGAGGCAAGCTCTGACTATGAGAATTGGAGAGCCTCTTTCAAATTTCTTTTCTATGAACCTCCTTCGCCGGTTTCTACCAGGTGTCGGGCTTGTCCTTTCAACATCACCTTTGGCCTATAAAAAGATAAGAGGGACTGAGAGGACTAGACACAGAGGGATAAAAAAAAAACAAATCAGTGGGGCCGTTTCAATCCTATTAAATAATAATAATAATAAAATCTTAGGACTTAGCTCTAAAGTAGAAGGGGTTAAGTGTACTTTTTATATCCTGATAAGGAAAAATTCCACGAGTGACCTTGTAATTTTCGGTTTCAATAAAGCAATATTAAGAAGTTTGTTTTTTTTTTTTTTTTTTTTTAAAACACGGTGGAATTGGTAACTTTCATGGTTATGGCATTGTCCGTCCTTATAATTACAATGTCGTATCATTCAGGTCGTTGAGGTTTGAGATTTGAACCTTGGATGCCCATCTCATTATGAAGTTTCGTCAAATCAATTGATCTACACTTTGAACCTAAACAATCTTAAGAAGTTTTCCAAATGTTTCGACATAATATGTGTTCATCAAATCCCTACTAAAAGCAAAAAAATAAAAATAAATATCAACGGATGTATCTAGTCCCTGTGTCGTTATCACAACCCAAATTTCTCTACACTCTAAATTCATGCTATAAATATATATTTTAAAACTACAATTAGGGAATTAACCTAAGTTTAAAGTATAACTTCCTTAAATGATTTCCTCTTTAACACTTCGAGACTCACTTATCCATTACACATTACATAATTTTGGTTATGTAAGTGCACTAGGTGTAGATGTTTGGTTTACAAGCTATCTTTCTCATCATTCTTTTATGAGCTAGCTTTCCCTCTTTCATTCCATTGAAAGAAGCATGTTATCCTTCTCGCATCCCATAAGTCCTTCTATGGAGATGCTAGAAGCAGATTAGACTCGACTATCCTTCTCATCTCTCGATGAGTAAGTTGTTTTATTTTATTTTATGTCTCAATCCAAACTTTATGTGGGAAATCTACCTCCTAGTTAAAACCATTACTCATCGTAGCCTAAGGCTAGATTCTCTCGCTTATTGATCTTGTAGCACTAAGAAGTTCTCTATCTTTCTTAGTTTATATGAGTTATCCAGAAGAGACTAATCAAGTCATTAATTGATGACTAGCATCTCCTTTATTAAGAATGACCCATAATGAACTACTCATTTATACAAGACCATAACAATTCTTCCATAGTTTCAATTAGTTTCCTTTTATCCAAATCAAAATAACTACTTCTCAAGTATAAGCAAGATAAGGAATTCAAACCTCATAAACAATCCATGGAATTACATTTTAGATTTCTAGAACGTAACAAAATGCATTAACTCATAATGAATCATTTTCTTTTTAAAAGAATATTCCAAATCATAACTAAAATCTTGTTTTTTGGTACAACATATCATCATAAAGGAGAACACACCACAAGTTCACACAATACCATTTTTTTACTCTGGGAGAAACCCCGAAGGGAAAACCCAACCTTGAACACTTCCATTTTATTTCCATCAAATACTAAATCTTTACATTGAAATAGACATGACCCCATGTACTTATTTCTCAATAGGGAAAATTTGTCTTCCTCTGGTTTCTGCTCAATAGCTTACTCCTTCATATGCAAGGATACAATTTCACTTCTATTAAACTGGAACAAGCATAGCATAATGTGCTTTTCGCACTATGAATTCTCAAGCTATCAATTTGAACTTTAAAACACCTTTGTCTCACAGAGTATAAATATATTCCAAAACCAACACAAAACTCATCATTCTTAACTAGATTTTTACTGAAAATACAAAATATTATCAATTCATCTATCTAAAATCATCATTACTAAAAATGAAGCTTGCGCTTCTAATATCTTCTCATGCTGTCACCAGCTCTCTAAAGACAACATTATAAATTCCATATTAACTTACAAATAGGAAACCATACAATTTTCTGAATACATCGATGATTACTTACGTCTACCCAAAATCATTATCATGGATTTAACGAGTTCCTAGCTTTAGAACACATTGCTTCAAATCCATATAAACACACTCAATTAATCATATTTCTCGATTTCATTTCAAAGAAGGAAAAATATATAACGATGGTTTCTATAACAAATTTAACAAAGCTTAACTAGTAGAAAAATACATTATTTTTCCTTCTACATTCACCATCAAGACACTCACATCGTAATACTCTTTTCTTCACTGGATGGTTTTACGACTTACTCACACTTGTTTCCTTTTTGGGATTAATCTAGATGGTGAAAACCAAATCTCCACCCACCTCCTTAAAGCTGGATTTGAGTTGCAGTAGTTATTTTAATTCTTCCCAAACAAAAGCCAAAGCCAAACCTAAATATATTTCACCAAAACAACAGTGCACTTCTCTAAGAAGACCAATGATAGGACATCTTGAATAGGTGCTAAAATCACCAAAGAAATCCTACAATAAACACTAGCAAGGCTAATTCAATCCATTATTATTATTGGACCATTGGGTTTCAAATGTCACAAATACAAATACTTATAGTTTGAAAAAAT
This sequence comes from Wollemia nobilis, assembly GCA_028583015.1. Lineage (NCBI taxonomy): Eukaryota > Viridiplantae > Streptophyta > Pinopsida > Araucariales > Araucariaceae > Wollemia > Wollemia nobilis. The sequence continues at coordinate 59,905 of JAQPPZ010002445.1, read as the reverse complement.
GACCAACAAAACTATAATATTCTACCACTTCCGAATGACTCATTAGATCATCCGTTATCCCACAACGAAACTACAACTTTTAAGGCTTCAACTCAACCCAAAAACACATTATTTTTATTAGCAACCCCCTAAGCTATTCAGCTAATTTCGATTACCAGTAAGCTCATCTATTTGGTTGCCTAAATTGTTTAACCATTCATTAATAAAACTAATTCTTTTGAGGGTTGAACCCACCTTGATGAAATTACTTTAAAACTACATCAAAAACCACTAAGCTCTTTCCATACATTCATTGACAACTTCTCATACGTTCATTAACAATTATACAAGAAAACTATTATCAACAATATAGGATACCTTTTGACAGCTTGATGGCACTCCTAAGATGGCGTACAACTCCAACAGTAACTCTAAACGAATCGGTAGTTTCACATAGTGAAACCCAATGACAACTTCCTCTTCAAACTAGTTGCTTTCACTCAATCGAAGCTAATGATCTCTAATCAAACCTGTGTTTTACACAGTCACTCTAAGCAATATCTTTCTTGAATTCGTGTTTTATACAGTCAGCCCTTATTAATTTCTCCCTCAAACCAGTTGCTTTTTTTTTTTTCAATTTTGAACCAGCAATGTCTCCTCCTTCCATCTAGATTTTCCTCCAAAAAATATGAAGGAACGATGCCTCATTTTCCTTCCACTACCGTTCCCAAGGAATCCAAAGCTTCCCACTGCACCCCCCGAACGATCATGGGTGTTAATGCTTCCCTATTTTGATGACCACCTGCACCTTCCTTCAAACCAACGTTGCAATACATTAATAGGGTTCATAATTATGACTTGGTGGTACGCCTGGATTCTTAGTTGAGCGGTATTTCAAGCATAAATCATTAAGTTATCTTCTTGTTCATAGCATCGTATTACAACAATACACATTCACTTCTAAAAGAAATTCAACATCCAATCTTATAAAGAGATTAATTTCCCTATTCTAAACAAAGGCAAGGGAACACAATATCTATCTATCCATTTCGATTGGCAATGAATCCTTTAGTTAAATTTACATTCCAAATAAAGTTAGTATGCCACATCAATTTATCTACTCAATATCATTTTATTTCAGTGGATTCATAATGTCATTATAACTAAAGAACATTCATCCTTACTGCCAAGTTGAATGATGGAAGGATATCACATCTTTTCCCTTTTACTTAATAATATCTCATTTTCGGTGGATAAGTCTTTCTTCCACCTACGAGATAAATTTATTCTTGTAAAAGTACAATACATCAATAACATAATATTCCTTTAAAAATTTATTTTAGATAAATTTGTAAGAACTAAATGTGAAATTGCCAAACAATTAAATAACAAGATACTTTTATGTATTTTCATTATGCCCATTGTCATGCATAAGTAAATCATGAGTTAGTTAGTCCTTCCAATCACAACATAGCATAGTAAATCAAGAATTCATCCATATAAGAAAAGAATCGTCAGCAAAATGACTATTCATAAGATGGTCATCCGGTAGGTCAATTCCTCTAATAAGACCGACCACTCGTTGTCTTTCTAGCAAATATCCCAGAGCATCAACAACTATCACAAACAACAACGGGGCTAAGGGACACCCCTGTATAATAGATCTATGAAGTTGGATGACTTCAAAAACTCACCACCACTCTAGTAGACGCAGAGGAGAAAAAACACTGCAGAATTGTTAAAGCCCCACCAGATGAACATCCAATCAATCCTGTCATAGGCCTTATCAAAATCGATTTTCAAAAAAGGCCTCCCAAACTGAGAGTATAGTATCAAGGATGAATCTACCTTTAACAAATCTAGTTTACGGTTTGCAAAATTCTCTCCATAATTTTTGTCTTGCTTTTGGTGCTGTAAGTAGTGAGTCTAAATCTGATTATTGGCTTATTATGGCTGATAATTTATCGGAAGGGATTAGCCCAGGTTGGAGGAAAGTGGTTGATGGAGAAATTGTTCGGTATTTGGGCATCCCCTTTGGAAGGAGTGTTTCTCTCAAAGCCATGTGGGACTGGTGTCTTGAGGGGTTTATCAAAAAGCTTCAGATTTGGAAAATTAAAATGATAAGTTTTACCGAAAAGCTCACGATTATCAACAAAATTTTGCAAACCTGTCATATGTACTATTCATCTTGTTGTCTTCCCAACACTACGCAATATAAGAGGTTGGAGGGTTGCATTCGTGATTTCCTTTGGTCCAATGTTGATGGCTTCATGCGTGTTCCTCTTACTGCTTGGAAATATTGTGCTCTTCTACAGAAGGAAGGTGGTTTGGGGTTGTTGGATATACAGACTCAGGGTAAGCTGTTAGCTTCCAAATGGATTCCTAGGTGTCTAGAAGGGGACATTGGTTGGCAACGTATGTTAAGATACAAGATTCAAAATTGTGTTAATATTGATGGTATCCGTGGTACCTTTAGTCTTGAGGATATTATAGGGCATCCTAGCAAATTCAAAATGAAGGGAAGCATTCTTGTCAAGAGTATTTAAGAATCTTGGAAAGTTGTAGTGAATCTGGTCAAGTGGGATTTTCTTGATGACAGATGTGGATGGTCTTTGCCTTGTAGGTCTATATGGCTTTGGTAGGAGAATGCCATTTATGCTACTGATAATCCTACCTTGCACTGTAAGAGACTAAGCAAAATGGCTTGCTTAGATGGGTTGATATCTGGGAAAGGAAAACTGGAAATTGAATGCCTTGGTAGTAACTTCTTGTTAGATTTAAGCTGAAATCTTTAGATAAGTATGCAGTGCAGCAGATTCAGAGTCTTCTTCCTCCGGAGCAATTATATAAGATTTCAAGTGGGTTGCAGGGTCCTATTTGGAAATATTGGCGGTGGTTCTATGGGAAGCCCATTTGGATGTTCAAAGCTTCATGATTATATCATGCTTTGATCCCTAAAATTTCAATTGGTGATGTGCTGAACGCCAGGTGGGGTCTCAATTGCACTAATCAGAAGTGGAGGAAGAGGTTGTATAGTGTTTGGGATTTCCAAGTTTCACTTCAGCTAAAAGTGTTTGTTTGGCTTGTTATTATGCAAGGTTTGCAAAGCAAGGCACGTCTGGCTAAGTGGATGCATATTTTAGATACTTTTTCTTCATGTGGGCAGAGAGAGACTGTCAAGCATATTTTTTGGAAGTTCCTGAAGTCTAGGTGGATCTGGAGGAATTATTCCTGGCTTTATAGCGGTGTGTTTAATGGCTTCATCAACTGGAAGAGGGTTATTTTTGGGGATCAGTTGGACTGTGCTTCTTTTCACCTTGTGTTTTGGCATATCATCAGGATCTCTATCCTTTTCAGTATCTGGAAAGGACATTGTAATCAAGTCTTTAGAAAAGAGGAGGACCCCGTTGATATATTAATAAGTAATGCTAGTGTTTTAGTTTCTTTCCAAGTGAAGGCCTTTAGGGAGGCTATTTTGAAGCAATGTCTTAAGTTGGATAAGAATGTTAGATCCGATTGCTTGTTGCTTTTGTGCAAGCTGATGTAATTTTGATGTATTTTTTATTCGTTTATTAATGAGAAAGTATTATTTCAATAAAAAAAAATAATTCATCCATATAAAATTCTGCCAAGGGAGGACCATGACATCCTACCCCCTTTAGGCTTAACACAATCCTCTGTATGTCAAATAATTTAGCATAAAATAATGATTACACAATATTTTCAAACAAGAAAGAAAAATATTTTTGCATATCTGCTACTTTTTCCCAAGTAACATTTCTTTTAGAGTATCGGTCCCACTAGACCTTACATTACTCCAGGATCCCTTTATTTATTGATTTGAAATGAAACTCAAGGATCTTTACTGGTCAAACCTCTATAGCCTCTAGATTTGCCATCTGCAAATTAGAAAAGTGCCACACATGATCAAGGTTAGCTATATATTTTTCAAGCAATGAAATGTGAAAGGTGTCATGAATCTTTGACAGACTGGGTGGTAAGGCAAGTCGATATACCACAAGACTGATTTTCTCTATAATTTGGAAGGGTCCTGTTGAGGTGCGATTTTGTCAAGTCACAAAACCACTCGACAACTTAGAACGTTAAGTTCTCTCTTGCAAAGAAAAATATATATATCTCCAAGGTTCTTGTATTCAATGTTTTATGCATAAACTCATATAAGTGCTAAGAATAAAACTCTAGGGTCTTGCAAGTGTTGTTAACAAGGGGCCTGGGATCATGTAAATGATTTCGAATCCATCATGTGGAGTATGTCTTTGATATCAATTCAACAAAATAAAATTCGTTTTATGATCTTAGGTTAAAGTATACCAAATTTTATTTCCTCTCTTCAATTTAATGTCTCAAAATGCTTTAAATGAAATTAGCATAAAAAGAATCTAGCATTTTGTATTAAATTTCAATTTAACTTTGATAAAGATCAAAGTAAATGAAATTTTATAAATTTAATAAACCTTTGGAATATAATAAATTTATAATAAATTCATTTCCCAAATGTCTATTTGATAAAGCGGTTATTTATTCAAACCCCCTTATGAAATTATAAATCAAACCCAGAAGAGGTGAATAAATGAAATAATGTCTTGCCCAATTTATAAGGTTCCAAAACCTTGTCAATGATAAAATCTTAGGGCTTAATATGAAACTAATCTATAAACTTTGGATTTTATGATAAAATAAAGTTTATAAATTAGATTTGCTTATAATATTTATCTTTTGAAATATTTATGAAATTAAATATTCAAAAGAGTAAATGTGATCTCTGATTTGAAATTTGGACTTCTGAAATAAATAGAACTATATTATAAATCAAATCCAAATTGAATTTTAGAGATATCAATCCTAGTTCCTCAACCTTATGAAATTAAGGTGAGGAATAGAATATTCATTTATCCCTTCTTAAATTTATTAATTCAAATATTAATTGATGTAATATTTGAATAATAAATTTAATTTATAACCTAACCATATAATTTCACTTTATAAAAATTATGCTAGGTTATAATATATAGTTTTCAGAATGAAATAATAATAAAAAAAATAATAAAATATTTTAAACTTTAGAAATTAACTTAATGTCTCGGACAAAATCCACAGATCAGATTTCCATCTACAAAATTCTAAAACCAATCCAATGTTCACCAGTATTCACACAATGAAATCAAATGAATTGATGCAATCTTCTAAGGTATACAAACTATTAAGAAATTGTAATAAACATTTTATTAATTCCAAATACAATCTGTGCACAAATCTGGATCCAAAATGCTTAAAACAATTTATAAAATCTTACAATAATTTCCATTGTTCTGCAAATGGCTTTCTCCATTTTCCTCCAATGAATGTGTAGCTTTGCTCCTTCCAATCATTCCTCTCCTTCTCTGTATAAAATGTCCGACCCTTTCCATGAATCTCAATGATTTATTTATAATTTGAAAAGTTTAGTTATTCTGTTTCTTCACCGGGAATGGATTTTATAACTATCTTCTTCAAACCCTTGCCCTTGTATTACCTGCATAATGAAACAATAATCATAATATCAAAACAAAACCAAACTTTACTTTCCCGTAACTTTCCTTTTTTTCAAAAGTATTTCAAAGTTCTCATATTGCTAAACTAACCTGCTATTTTTTTGGTGAAATCGACATCTGGAATCTTGCAAGTTTGGTATCATTAGAAAGAGAAAATCCATATATCTTTTTACCAAGTTTTGAATGAGATCAAACGGAGTTTTCTACCTCAAGATATGTCCATTTCAATTTTGCATTAATTTTAGGGTTAACCCTAAAATAAAATTTAATTATTTAAATGAAAATTAATCATTTAAACCTTTGAAAATGATTTTAATCAAATTATTTGATTTGAAATAATGCAATTAATATGCAAATAATCAAAATATTCAGTTTTCAAGCATTGCAACTACATTCAAACCTTCAAAATGCAAATATGTCAACAATTCCAAAGTGAAAGCAAATTTTCCAAGACCTTGATGCGAGCAAAATTGGATAAACAAAAATCCCTCGAAATCACAAAATTTAAGGTGGGTCCCCAATTTTGGGGTCATTGTGAAGGACGTCACAACATTGGCGACTCCACTGGTAAATGTCCCTGGACATTTCGGACTAAAAACCAATCTCTGAAAACACACAAAACATGAAAATTAGAATCACAAGCATTGATAAGCATCCAGAGAATGTGAATAGACCAATACAAATATGAATCACCGAAATCAGAGATGATTTATGCATAATGTGATGTATTACTGGTTGGGATCAGGTGATATGTATTAATGATCATTCTCAATATAAATCTTTGTTTTGGCCATGCTTGTCATCATACTTTAATCAGGGGCCCTAAAATGAACATTCATGAAAATAAGATGATATGAAAATGATATGACGTAAACTGAAACATGTATTAACAGGATGTAATAATATGAATGACATGTTTTACAAAGACTCAAACACTCTAGTACAATAAACAAACACACTAAAACTTATCTAATCCTCTTAGGATCAAAAGTGTGTGTTGTGAGTTCCTTACCAGATCAAGAGCTCAATTATGACCTTACTATCATCCAGAACCAGTGTGTGCGCAAGTGAGTTCATTACCTCATTTTGACCAAAATGATTAAACCTGTTATGAAAGAAACACAAGGCTAGCTTTCCCATTTGAAACGATCATAGGTCTCGCTTTTCAATGAGACATATCACCATGCATGAGCGTACTCCACTGCCAATCAAGCGTCTATAGCCCCGATGGAGGTTAACCCCATAGTCCATAATTTGGCTTTTGATTGCTCGAATCTTGGGGATGACTACCCTTCCTTCTGATAGATGAGTAGTACGAATCCTTACGATCCAATGGTGAATGATGTGTTTAGATTTTTGATTTCTTGAACCTTGGGGATGACTACCCTTCCTTCTGATAGATGAGTAGTACGAATCCTTATGATCCATTGATGAAAATAGACTTAGAGCTTTGGGGAATTGGATTCTCAACCGAAGTATGATGAGAATTTGACCCTATCCTTACTACTCTGACTTTGTTTGGAGTTTTCAAGTATTTGTGGTAAAAAATGAATCTTATGGACTATGTTGCATGATAGGACTGACAAGGATGTCCCTTTTCACCTTACACTTTCTTCCAAGGATGGTTTTGACCATTTTACCCAAAATGTTTTTAATATGTGTAAAACTATGTTTGGTTCCAGATGATTTCAACATCAGTCCCCGATCTCAAGACCCATTTAGTGTATATTGTGCAATGATCCTAAGAGAATATGACATGCTTTTCGGTGGTTGCCTACCATACTAGAAATGGTTGAGTGACTAAAACATTTAGGAACCCTGAAACTATGGTGTGTAAACATGAAGCTTTTGTCTTTTACAATTTTGTACAAAATGCCTTTGTGAAAGTGCCCCTGATTAAAGCAACATGACTTTTGACAAAACCAATTAACACCTTTTGAATTTGATAAATGATCCTTTTTATGGGATATGAAATATGAAGTGCGAGGGTGATGTATGCAATGTTATGAAACATGTTTATGAAATGCGAGTGTATGCAAGGATATGAAGTTTTTTTATAATACAATTCCAATTTTTCATATTTGCTTTATCTTTGTTCACATTCATAAGGACATAAATCAATACCTCATTTTCCTTTTTCTAGGTTTCACAGGTCCTCAAACTAGGTAGCTTTACCCTACTCTTTGGAAGACTCACCTAAAATCTATGCCAACTTGAAACACATTCAGTCACGAAACTCCAACAAGGTCTGGTGAAGTCCATCTGTCATTAAGCTCAACAATATACAACAAAATGTAACAAGACATATGACAACAAACATAACAACAAACAAAACAACACAACATACATCAACACATCACATGACAAAACAAATATATACAATAACACAACAAATCCAAAAAACTATTTACAAAAAATATACATAATATACAAGACACTACCAAAATATTTACCATCATTTCCCTGGATCCCATACACGATAGACACACCTTAAAAGACATATATCATGATGCACATTCCAAGCTTTACATAGATCCAACCAAAATAATATTAATTCAAACCATGCAACCTTCATTTTGCCTTTTACACCCCACTGATTTGATTCAAACTTATAAGCAGTTCCATGTTTAAGATTTGATTTATTAAACTGAAAAGTGAAAACATGATTTTCAATTATCCTTTGCTTATTCAAAAAGGTGTGAATTTCACAATTTGATTCATAATTTAGAACTAGGCTCCCCTTTTCAAATAGGAGATCTTTGAAATAAGAACCTATTTCTAAAAATTTCATATTCAAGTCACTTTCAAAGTTTTTAAAGCAATCACAATCATTCAAGAATTGACAAGCATCTAGGATATTTGGTATAAGAATATCATTAAAAATTTGTGCCCTAGATTCACTAGTTGATTGCTCATGAATTTGATTAAACATTTCAAACATGTTTTCCTTCATTTCATTTATGGCAAAAATTGCAAATGTTGTCTCCAACTTTTTGTTAACAACATTTGACATTTCATCATTAATAGCATTAGCATCCAAAAACTTATCATGCATCCCATTACCTAAAAATTTTGTAACCAATGAGAAAGGTGAAGATTTTACCTCGTCATCTCTACTCATCACATCATTATTAGCATTTACCAAGATTTGATGAGCATTTGTCACTTTTTCCTTTTCTTCATGGTCTCCATCATGATCACCTTGTAGTTCTTCATCTTCATCAAATACCTGTTTATTAAAGACACCAAAATTAGGCACCCAATTAAATGTATGCCTATCCTTTTCAAACCATAAATCTGACTGATCACAAGATGTGTTAAATAATAAATTTTCTTGATCAACCACCTGAGTTACTTCTAATAGATCAACATTTTCCTTTAGGTCATCACCAACATTAAATCCAAACCATTCATGTGAATTTGTACTCAAATTTTTATTAGTCATGGGTAAAAGAGATGACTTTACCTCTTCCTCATTAATAATAAATGAGTCATAAGAAACATTTACCATTTCTTCATTTTCAATTTCAGCAAGGTGTTCAATAAATTCATCTTCAAAGTGATTCAATTTTGGAACCTTCTCTATTTCTGCAATTGGCATGTCATTTTTTGATTGTGTAGGAATTACAAAATCTTCTTTTGAAATAGAAGTTTCAACATCCTGCATATCAAGTGAAATAAAAATTTTATCAGTAGAAGTATGAGAAAACAATGATTTACCATACATACCCCATCCATTATAGTAATTATCTTCTAAAGCTAAGGGATGAGATTTTATCGTGGCTTTAGAAAACATGTGATTATTTTACTATACAGAGTTGTAGACTCTTCATGTAAGATATCAATTTTAGCATCTTGCATATCAGATGAAGAAAATTCTTATCAATAGGTATAAAATAAAAACATTCATCATATCTTCCCCAACCATTATAAAAATTATCTTTTATAGTTAAAGGGTGAGGTTCAACCATATATTTTGTGCAAACTTTAGATAGGTCTATAATTTCCTTTTCAAATTCACCTTTATTAATCACCTGAGATGAAGACCTATTGATTTCTTGTTGTATGAGCATTGTAGAATCCTTAAGTGACATAAGGCTTTCAATTTCCTGCACATCATCTGAGATAAGAACTTCTTTGGAACTTGTGAATAAAGTTAATTATTCTTCTTCATGATCTGAAATAACAAAATCATTATCTTTTTGAAGCACTTTGTGACATTCCATATTTTATTTCATACCATATTTGGATTCATTTTTAGATTCACCTTCTTCAATAATAAACAATTCATCTTCCTCAAACAATAATATTTTAGGATCATTCATTTGAACCATAATCGTCGAGGTATTATTTTTTGTAATCCCTTGCAATCTTCAATGAAATCACATCTATGATCATTCAATTCTTTAACTTTACCTATTTGAACATCACACTCATTATCCTCCTGAAACAAATGATGAAAATCTATCATTTCTTCTATATATTCTTCAAATTCATTTTCTTTAATTTCAAAAAATTCATCTTTCTCAGATTCATTCTCCTCAATTTCAAAGAATTCATCTTCCTCAGATTCATCTTTTGGTAAGACAAGAGTTTCTTCAATGGGATCAATTTATGTATTTTGTTTTATAAGATCATCCCAATCCTCTTTTGTGAATAATGGCTCTAAGTCAGTTTCTACATTTTGATCAACTTGATCATCACAATGTTCATTGATGGGTATTGACTCTGAAACCTGTACCTCATTCTCAACATCTAAGGAAGTTGTGACATCTAAACTATCAGTCTCAACCTGACTCATTTGTGATCTTTGATCATGAATTTTAGGTCTAAGTCTGTATAGTTGTTCCATATTAACACCTTGAGATATCAATTGTTGTTCAAATGTTACTGCCTCATTGTAAGCTCTAAGCAATGATGTAATTTTAAGACCTTCCCCCAAAAACATAGATGTGACGTGATCTAAGGCTCCCATGTATATTTGAGTAGCTCTTTCTTCTGAAATGATATAATGCATCCCCACCTCAGTATACAACCTATGAAATTTATCATTAAATGATCTCATGGGTTCGTTAAATTTTTTATGGATGGAGACAAATTGATTTAACATCATAACTGAATCATCCAACCTTCCAAAATGTTCGAGAAATGCTTTCTCTAGTTTAACCCAAGAAGTAGCATACCTTACAGGTAATTGTATGTACCACTTAAGCGCAACCTCATCCAATGGGTATGAAAATAATCTGCAAGGAACATCTCCCTGCATAAGCTGCAAATGACGTAACACACTCTTGTATCTTTGAATATGGTCCTTGGCTTGATCCACATCATGCCTAAATCTGGGTAAACAAACTTCTACACCTTCAGGAATTTGATGAATAGGCATGTTTAAACTGCTATAATAATCACCTATCCAAGAAGCCATCATTTCCTTTACTGAAGAAAGTGATGCCATTAGTGAACTTCAAAGAACACAAAATTTAATGCCAATATTATTAATCAAAGAAATATATCTTGCAACTAAGCATGAAATGACTAATCAATTGATAAAAGATATGCATCAATTAAACCTTGGCATTAAATAACACCCTTCAATTTGTAATTTTTTTTTTAATTGAGATTTGAATGATTTCAAATGAAAATCAAATATTTACCTTTCATGCCCTCCTTCTAGCGCCAATTTGTTGAGGTGCGATTTTGTCAAGTCACAAAACCACTCGACAACTTAGAACTTTAAGTTCTCTCTTGCAAAGAAAAATATATATATCTCCAAGGTTCTTGTATTCAATGTTTTATGCATAAACTCATATAAGTGCTAAGAATAAAACTCTAGGGTCTTGCAAGTGTTGTTAACAAGGGGCGGGATCATGTAAATGATTTCGAATCCATCATGTGGAGTATGTCTTTGATATCAATTCAACAAAATAAAATTTGTTTTATGATCTTAGGTTAAAGTATACCAAATTTTATTTCCTCTCTTCAATTTAATGTCTCAAAATGCTTTAAATGAAATTAGCATAAAAAGAATCTAGCATTTTGTATTAAATTTCAATTTAACTTTGATAAAGATCAAAGTAAATGAAATTTTATAAATTTAATAAACCTTTGGAATATAATAAATTTATAATAAATTCATTTCCCAAATGTCTATTTGATAAAGCAATTATTTATTCAAACCCCCTTATGAAATTATAAATCAAACCCAGAAGAGGTGAATAAATGAAATAATGTCTTGCCCAATTTATAAGGTTCCAAAACCTTGTCAATGATAAAATCTTAGGGCTTAATATGAAACTAATCTATAAAATTTGGATTTTATGATAAAATAAAGTTTATAAATTAGATTTGCTTATAATATTTATCTTTTGAAATATTTATGAAATTAAATATTCAAAAAAGTAAATGTGATCTCTGATTTGAAATTTGGACTTTCGAAATAAATAGAACTATATTATAAATCAAATCCAAATTGAATTTTAGAGATATCAATCCTAGTTCCTCAACCTTATGAAATTAAGGTGAGGAATAGAATATTCATTTATCCCTTCTTAAATTTATTAATTCAAATATTAATTGATGTAATATTTGAATAATAAATTTAATTTATAACCTAACCATATAATTTCACTTTATAAAAATTATGCTAGGTTATAATATATAGTTTTCAGAATGAAATAATAATAAAAAAAATAATAAAATATTTTAAACTTTAGAAATTAACTTAATGTCTCGGACAAAATCCACAGATCAGATTTCCATCTACAGAATTCTAAAACCAATCCAATGTTCACCAGTATTCACACAATGAAATCAAATGAATTGATGCAATCTTCTAAGGTATACAAACTATTAAGAAATTGTAATAAACATTTTATTAATTCCAAATACAGTCTGTGCACAAATCTGGATCCAAAATGCTTAAAACAATTTATAAAATCTTACAATAATTTCCATTGTTCTGCAAATGGCTTTCTCCATTTTCCTCCAATGAATGTGTAGCTTTGCTCCTTCCAATCGTTCATCTCCTTCTCTATATAAAATGTCCGACCCTTTCCATGAATCTCAATGATTTATTTATAATTTGAAAAGTTTAGTTATTCTGTTTCTTCACCGGGAATGGATTTTATAACTATCTTCTTCAAACCCTTGCCCTTGTATTACCTGCATAATGAAACAATAATCATAATATCAAAACAAAACCAAACTTTACTTTCCCGTAACTTTCCTTTTTTTCAAAAGTATTTCAAAGTTCTCATATTGCTAAACTAACCTGCTATTTTTTGGTGAAACTGACATCTGGAATCTTGCAAGTTTGGTATCATTAGAAAGAGAAAATCCATATCTTTTTACCAAGTTTTGAATGAGATCAAACGGAGTTTTCTACCTCAAGATATGTCCATTTCAATTTTGCATTAATTTTAGGGTTAACCCTAAAATAAAATTTAATTATTTAAATGAAAATTAATCATTTAAACCTTTGAAAATGATTTTAATCAAATTATTTGATTTGAAATAATGCAATTAATATGCAAATAATCAAAATATTCAGTTTTCAAGCATTGCAACTACATTCAAACCTTCAAAATGCAAATATGTCAGCAATTCCAAAGTGAAAGCAAATTTTCCAAGACCTTGATGCGAGCAAAATTGGATAAACAAAAATCCCTCGAAATCACAAAATTTAAGGTGGGTCCCCAATTTTGGGGTCATTGTGAAGGACGTCACAATAGGTCCCACAAAATGTGGATCAAGTTTTATGGAATTAATAGCACTCTTCTTTGTTCTCACCCTAAAAAATACTCTATCACCCACCGTAAACTCTCTCAGTGACCTCTTAAGGTCAACATAACATTTCAGATGATCCACAACTTCCTTAAGTCTTTCTATGATCGTTCTTAATTTATTGATCCATTTCCTTCACCATATCTAGTCCAAGCACAACCCTATCCTCTAGATTATCCCAAGACAATGGTGTCCTACACATCCTACCATATAGAGCTTCAAATGGTGCCATGCCTAGGGTCGAATGATGACCATTATTGTAGGCAAATTCCACAAAGTGTAGGTAGTCTTCCCATCAGGTTTTTTGATCCATATAATACATGTGAACCATGTTCTCCATCACTTGATTCACCCTTTTGGTTTTCCCATCGGTTTCTAGGTGATATGCAAAACTGAAGTTTAACCTAGTGCCAATGGCTCGATGCAAAGCTTACCAAAACTCGGATGTGAATCTCGAGTCCCTATCTGAAATGATCACTTCTAAAAAACCATAGACTGAATATCTCTTTGGAAAATTTGTTAGCCACAACCATGACATCATCCTTGGTATTTTTAGGTATAAAATATGCAACTTTGGTCAATCTATCGACCACAACTAGAATTACATTATGCTGAAACCTGTTCTTTGGTGAACCTGCAATAAAATCCATCGAAATTGTCTATCATTTCTGAGTAGGCACATCATGAGGATACAACAAGTTGTGTATCTTGTAAGGTAAACTTCAAGATATTTATTGTTTCATAGCCCAATTAGTTGATAAGTGTCAGTCCTTTATTAAGCTTCTTAAGAAGGATGTTGTGTTCCAGTGGCATTTTGAGTGTTAGCAAGATTTTTATGAACTCAAAAGTTATCTCACTTCCCCACTTGTATTAGTTCTGCCTCTACTGGATAAGCATCTGATGCTTTATAAAGCAGCCACAACTCATACTTTGGAATATTTTCTAGGTCAACATGATTATCTAAATAAAGAGCAAGTTATCTACTATATTAGTAGAACCTTGGTTAGCTATGAATCCCAGTACACTCCCTCAGAGAAGATTTACCTTATTGTGTTGTTTGCTTTCTAGAAGTTAAGACACCACATGCTCAGACATAAGATATTGGTAGTTTCAAAGTTTTATCCTTTGCGTTACTTAATGTCTAAGACCCACCTTTTAGGTCGAGTTTCTAAGTGGGTTCTAGTCCTTAGTGAGTTTGACCTAACTTTCATAGGTCAAAAGACTATCAAGTATCAGGTGATTGTTGATTAGTTAACCTCTACTCCCATAGAAGTTGCCCATCATTTGGTAATCGAGTTTCTCATTGAAGAGCAAAAATCTTGGACTTTGTTCTTTAATGGAACTCAATGCATGAAGGGTGTTGGTGCTAGAGTCATTCTAGTTACCCCACAAAAATAGCTCATCCCCTTTCCTTCAAGATTCATTTTTCTTGCATGAATAACACTACAAAATATGAAGCTTTGATCCTTGGTCTTAGAGTAGCCTTAGAATTGCAGGTTAGATTTATTTCCATATTTGGTAACTCTCAACTTGTGGTCAATCACATTAATGACGTTTATCAAACTCAGGATGATAAGATAAAATTATACAAAGAGATTGTGACCAAGATTTTATCCGTGTTCAATCGAGTAACCATAGTCTGTCCCTAGATCCTCCAACTACCATGCAAATGTCATGGCTACTACTACATATTTGTTTCCTTTGGTGTTGTATGATGATAAAGTGTCAATTATTATTAGACAACTCTGAGAGCCTGCATCACTCAATTCTTGCTTTGTTTTTTTAGATGTTTTGACCATGGGAGCTTCCCCGTTTGAACCATGGTATATTGACATCTTTAATTTTTTTAAGTATGGTTTGATTCTTGATGGTTTAGATCACAATCAACATAAGATTATTTGTAAAAGAGCATGTTGATTCATTATAATTATAAATAGTTTTTATTGGCGATCTTTTGAAGGCATCCTCTTGTGATGCCTTACCTTCGATGAAGCTTATCGAGCTCTTAGTGAGGCTCATGAAGGTTCATGTGGAGGTCATTTCAATAGGAATTCCATTGCCAAAAAACTCCTTTATATGGAGTATTATTGGCCTCCCATGGAGAAAGATGCATGTGACCATGTTTTATGTTACAATAAGTGTCAACGCCATGAAAACCTTGTTCATGTTCCTTCTCAACATCTTCAGGTTATTTCTTCTCCTTGGCTATTTTCCATGTGGGGATTGGATATTATAGGAAAGATTAACCCAATGTCGTCTTATGGTCACAAGTTTATCATAAAAGTGATAGAGTACTTTACTAAATGGGTCAAAGCCATACCCCTGGCCATAGTGATTGGAGTTTAGGTCTGATCCTTTGTAGGTTTAAGATTCATTCATTAATTATTTTTGATAATGACACTCCTTTCAAGAACAAGGATTTCCATAAATTGTGTGCTAAGTATAAGATTCAGTATAGGTGGTGAACTTCGTATTATCCCTAGGGTAATGACCAAGCTGAGGCATCCAACAAGTCTTTGATCAATATCCTCAAGAAGTTGGTTAGTAAGACTAGTTGTGAGTGGTATATCCAACTTTATCTAGCCTTGTGTGCCTATCGCACTAGTGTGCGAACTCTTATAGATGCTTCTCCATACATCTTATTCTATGAGACTGAGGTGGTATTTTCATTCGAATTAGAGGTTCCTTCATTGTACATATTTTTGCAAGATACTTTGGTTGACGATGAGTATCACTTAGATTATTTGAATCAACTGGAGCTATTGGATGAAAAACACATTCATGCCTTAGAGAATTTTTGAGCCTATTAGAATAGGTTCAAGCGATTTATTCCAAGAGAATTTGTATTCCTTATTTTGAGGTTAGGGACCTTGTCCTCAAGGAAAAAGAGAAGAACACCAATGCTCAATCAGATATTAAAGGTAAGTTTCAACCAAATTGGTTAGGCTTATTTATCATAACGGCTAGGTTTGGTTCAGGGACCTATCATTTAGCTTATTTGGATGGTGAAGAACTTAAAGAACCAATTAAGACAATACATTAAAAGAGATACTATGCATAACTTGGAATTCTACATTTTCATATTGTATTTAGATTAATTTTCATATTGCATTTGGTTTATTTGTTCATACTACATGATTTTCTGTCATATTTTGCATAGTTTACTTGACATTCTACTTTGCATTATGCTTGTCATACAATTGCATTGTTGCTTGCTCATTCTTGCATGATTGCTTGATCATATAGATTGTTTGGGATTTCGTGACAATGGTAAGCGATGAAACCTAGTTAGGTTGTAACTCACATGCATTAAACTTACACTTGGACTCTAATGCATAGAAAATCCCCAAACCTAGTGTTCATCTCCATCCATTTCCATCATGTCGTTCTATATTACTTGACATTGAAAGTTTTAATGATCATCAATTTGTCTTCCCCAAGTCAAGGAATATAGTCCTTCTATGTATCCTTAACATTTGTATGTTTTATTTCTTTGTTTCATCGAGACAAGGGTACATGTTATTTTATTCTATCTATAAATCTTGCGTTGTTCACACATGCACCATTCTTCTTCTTCTCTATTTATTATCTCTATTCTCACCATATGCACACAGAGGTTATACTTCACTTTGTTCACTCATATTTTGCACACACCACACCCCTATCGAGTAGTACTTATTTTAATAAAAATTAATCACATCATTTCAATACCCCATACGAGATAGCTTCATTGTCACATGTGAGGGGTAGCCTCCATTCAACCATTTGTGAGCATAAATTCTAGCAGGTATATCTCTTTCTATCTGGCTATTTTTAGAGAGCACTACACCCATAGTGGGTATCGCTCTCCCTATCCATCTCTACGAGCATAACACCCTTATAGGATAGCTTCATAGCCACTAGTGATGGGTAACCTCCATTCGACCATTTGCAAGCATGCATCCTCATAGGATTCCACTTTGTTTATTTGACCTTTTAGAGATTTCGATTTCTCCTCCTTATACCTTTCTTCTTTTCACTTTTTATTTCCTTGTTCTCTCATCTTTCTTTCCATATTTTTTTCTTTCCATTTGCTCATCCATGAATTTCGTTTTGCATTCATTTTTAGCTTGTGTGTTAGCTTGCATTTCATTTAATTAGATTCACTCATGCATTTTAGTTAGGATATTTTTACATTACATTCATTTTTTATTCTCATGCTAAAAAAAACTTAAATATACAAGTGCAACTCCTAATCTTTCCTTTTATCTCCTCTTTCTTCCTTTTGGTACCTTTTTCATTGGTTAAAACTCTCTTTTTTATGAGTTTTCCAATTTGATTTTCCTTAGAAATTTTACATTCCTTCTGAAACTCGAGAGGGCACCCTAACCTGAGAGGCATTAATGTTCCCAATGCCCCGTTTTGCATAACAAATACTCAAAGTATCTAGAATGACACTATGTGTGCACCACCCCTTTCTTCTAAACCATCCACCTCTTTTTACCTTGTGGTTGCCAACCTTTTCATCCATATGTGTCTACATCTTTCTTCGACGTATTTATTAGGCCATAAATGCATTAAAGAGGGGGTAAGATGTAGACACCAAAAATTAAACCATCCAGATGAATCATTTTTCCTTGGGTTCCTTTGAGAGGTTCTCAAACTTAATAGGATCCATGCCCCCTTTTCTTGTGTTTTTTCTTACTTTTGTTAACCTTGACCAAATCCATGCCTAGTAAATTATGGGGCGTGGATTCGAGAAATTTAGGGTTTTTATTCAAAAACCTAAATTTTAAGTCAACATTTTTGGGGTGTTAGCATAATCAAGGTTAAGTTTCATTTTTACACCTTTTAGCCCTCTAAATACTTTATAAATAAAATTATTGGATCCTCATTTTGTCCCTAGTTAGGTTCTCGAGAATAAGAGCTAGTAATCTGAAACATTCATGTGAAATTAGAGTTATCTTCTCTTCTGGTGCTCTTGGTGCTTTGGTGTTCTACTATTGGTGTGCTCCTTGTGATTTTGCAAGTGGAGAAAACCTTGATGATAATTTGTCTTCTTGAGGGAGGAGAGGTCTTCCACCTTTGCTCTTGCTTCTTCCATGAGATCACCGGGTTTTTTATTTGCATTAATTAGTTCACATATTCCTCCTAGTTTACGTTCTATTGTGTTTTGATATTTATTTCAAGGTTTTAAACCCTCTCGTGTGAATTCATGCTCCATATGCTATAGGGTATATATTTAGTGAAATCCCTACTTTCACTCAATGAGCGGTTTACATCCATTTTGAAACTACTACCAAATCCATGCTCAGTATCCTATATGGCATGAATTTGGTCTCGGTAAGTTTTGGGGTGACTATTCATCCCAAAAACCTAGGGTTTCATTTTGCATACCCTTTGCATTCTGTTCCATATTTTTTTGTGTTATTTTCTGACTATTATCATTTTGTTTCGCTTATATTTCATATTTGATTAGTTTGGGGGTAATTTTTTTTTTACAAACCCTAGTTTTCAAAATTGCATTCTTGTTCATGCATTGCATCCATTTTATTTGCATTTCATTCATTGTTCTATGCTTGACATATTTTAATGTCTTTGTTCCAAAGGTCAAAGCTCATTTTCATTACGAATAGTCAACTAAAAGGACCTAGGAGTCTTGACTTCTACACCTCCAAGCTCAGTCTTATAGTGGCCTAAGTAGGGCCCCCAAATGCTGACCATATTTTCTAGAGTTTTTGTGAAGCTATTTTATAGATTTGAATTTGTGGGATATTTTAGATGCAAGACAAATCTTGGACCAAACACTGGATCAAATAAGTACCCTACATAAAACTATTAGGTTGTGTGATGTTTGCTTTTATTTTTTTTGTTCACAACCATGTTATAAAGAAAAACATTTGATTGCTTTCTAGGTATTTGAAAGAAAAAGGTATATATTTTTGCATCTAGGGTTTAGTCTTATTTGTGCATTTCACTTGTGCCATTGCTCAAAGAAAAAGATTTCATTTCTTGTAACTTAGGTTTAGATATCATCAAATAAAAGAATCATACTAGGGTTAGATATTATCTTCTTGCATCTTGTGTGTTTTACATTGTTATTTCATTTCCATAGTTTAGCATAGAAAGGCCAAACATAAGTGATTGCTTAATTGACACATTAAAAATTTCCACCCTAGACTTGGAGCGAGTCCTGTAGACACCAAAATCTAGCCACTTGTAAGTCATCTATACCTTCCTGTTAGCCACGTGTCAGTCATCCACCTTCCCGCCATTATTTGGCCCAAATCCACACCTTCCTGCCATTATTTGGCCCAATTTCACCTTTTCTCGCCATTATTTGGCCCAATTTCACCTTTTTCGCCATTTTTCATTCCCAAATTTATTTAAATTAATATATATATATATATATATTTTAATATTTTAATATATTTTAATATATATATAAAGATACTTTAAGTGATTTAATCTGAGTCATCCATCCTTCAGCTAAACCTACCCATCCATCGCCGTCCCTTTTCGTCGCATCCATCGCCTCATCCGTCGCCAACTTCGCCACCATCCCTTCTACAACATTCTGTAGAATCCCCTATTCTTGTTGCAAGTACCCGCGGGCGTTTACCCGTAGCCACAGACGCATATCGGCATCTGCAACCCTGATCCAGAAGCACGCGGGCATTCAGCGATCGCACCAGGGTGCCTTCCGCAGCCGATTTGACAGTTACATCACTTCCAGGTGTCTCCTGGTCTCACCGCGTTAACATAAAAAGAGGTATAGATTCTAAAGCAAGTAATATTTTTATGTATTAATCCGTCGTTAGATTTTGCATTCTATTTATTTCATTTCTAGGGTTTAGACTATTTTTGAGGGCTCACACAGTGGAGCCCTCTTACTAGTTTCTAACCTTTTTGTAGTTTTAATGTGTGCAGGATTTTAATGGCAGATTTGATTGGATGATAGCAGTTGCTTAAGCTAGAGTGGTCCGAGCCAAAGGATACAACGAAGCCCACTCATTTTGTTGAGGTTAAGGATACATTCTTCGCAGACGCCACCATATTGTGCCAGCTAGGGTTTCGAAGAACCCTAGCACAAATTGTAATCTTGTATCACAGAAAGGGTTACAGGCCCTGTTGTACTCAAAAGGAGTTTCTAAACTCCATTGATTAATAAAAATCGTTTGTTTTGTACAAATGTGTTCTGCATTACTTTTTATCATGATTTCTTTATCTTTTGTTTATCGTTGTATCTTTAATCTACAAATGGCGATCACAGTGGGACCCCCTAGGGCTTCATGTTTTTAATACTTGCTTTACTGATCTATTCCTGTTTTTTGTTTTTATTTTGCAGGTTCCAAAAATCACAAAATTCGTTGTTCCAGCGAACTAGGGTTTCTGAGGAGTTTGCAGAAAACGCAGCAGACGCAGAGCGACGTCTGGAAGTCCGATCCGAAATGCAGAGGGGCATTTCAGCCTGCGCGAACTCCCTTGGGCGTTTGAAGGCAGTTTCACAGAGAAAGCGTAGGCTTCCGAGTAAGTGCATTTTTTTTCTTTGTTAAACTCGTACTTTTTACGTTTTTGGTTTTTCTCGTCGTATTCTGTTTCTTTTTCAGATCATTACTTTAAAATGAACAAAAACTAAGTAATCTGGAAAAGAACAGTTAT
The DNA here is from genome assembly GCA_028583015.1 of Wollemia nobilis. Lineage (NCBI taxonomy): Eukaryota > Viridiplantae > Streptophyta > Pinopsida > Araucariales > Araucariaceae > Wollemia > Wollemia nobilis. Next base: position 38,951 of record JAQPPZ010002445.1, on the reverse strand, counting down.
TTTTAGTTACATTTTTTTTTTTTACATTGCATTATTGGTTGCATAAATTTTTTTTTTTTTTTTGCATACCTAGCTGCATATTAGAATAGCTACGAATTATCTGTTTTAGTCATCTAAGTAGGACTATTGATTGGATGTCAATAGTACTCCTGCCATTGGGTGATTCCAGGCAGAGAAGTGGACGAACCTTCCGGTTGCTCCTTTGATATCTGATATCATTGGTAGGCAGGGGTTTTAAACGGTGTACTCCACTTCTTCAGAGAAAATGGCATGTTTTCAGTAGCCTCTTGCTTAGATCATTAGAACTTTTGATTTATAGCTTTGTATGTATACATTAGACAACTAAAACATTTAAAATAAAATTCACTGCATTTCATATTGCATTTAAAACAAGTAATATCCGGATTTCATCACCGTGTATTGCTTGAAGTTTAGTGACGGTGGAATTCATCTCCATCCATTAAAATTTCGCCTTAGACACCATAGGTCACCCCCGAGCAAACTTGTCTGGATTTCATCACCAGTAAGAATCTCGTTGTCCTTTCCTAGCCATAGTTTTTACCTTTTTTGTGAATAATTCAAGATTAGATCACATGCAAAACTCATAAACCGGACACTTAAAATTTACTATAGATTAAGATCAGAAAATAATTAATTAACCGTAGGTAAGACACATTGGTTGAAACCTAGGTTGTGACTGTTTTCTGATAATTTCTTTAGTGTAAATTTATCATTCCAATTTTGCATTCTTCTTTTTCTGAATTTGTTTAGATTTATTGCGTTATGGTCTTAACAAGGAATCAATCTAAAGTGTTAAATCTAAATAATCAAATGAATAATTCATAGAATATCCCCACCACCAACATAGCCACTTATCCTAGTGAATTTCGAGCGAGGTTCGCTCGCAAGTCTTTCACGTCCTTCTACCGTCTATCACATGGCCATGCCCATGGAGGAAGACAATTCCTATCATATTACCCACATTGATATGGCCCAAGTGCAAACTCACTTAAGAAATGGCACTAGCTATGTCCTTGAGCCAATCCAAGATTCCCCTATGCAAGATTCTATTTTTCAACAGGATATTGCATCAACCATACCCGATGGTTTCACTCAGGTCTACACTAACCCTTTTTTTGAGGCTAATGTTGTATCTCCTCAGCTGGCTTCATCTCCAACATCTTCCTAGATGCTCAATTGTCCTCATTTGGAGACAAATGTAGTGTCTTCCCGACCACTTTCTCCTCCATTTACCAGGGTGTACACCAATTCTCTCTATGAGGTTGGTGGAACCTCCTCTAACCATGACCAATTTCAACCCTCTTCTTCCCAAACCATTTATGGTTTCACCCTACCCGGGGCACGATCATCTGTTTCTTCCCGTGTACCGCCTACTTCGACCACCTTCATTGCCCCCGCTATGCGGTCTTCGTGACTACCATGGCAGCCTGCCCTCCACCTTCATCCAATCATCCCACCTCCCTTGGGTTAGAGATTAATAAGGTTAGGGAGTACCTCGACAAGTTGCTTCAAGCAACAACAACAACAAAATGCTCAACCACCTGTCGTAGTAAATCCTACACCTCAACCAATTTCTACCCAGCCGACTTTTCTTAGCTCAGGCCCCACCTGGGCACCCTAATCTTCGGTGGTGTCCATTCCTACCCCACCTTTCTCTCAACCCAGTCCAGTTCATCATTCAAACCAATCACCTTCTTTTCGGTATCATCCATACCAAAAACCTGTCCATTCCACACCGCCTAATCCAGGCAATTTCATCCCATCTCATCATTTTTCAACTCCTCCATTGCATCCTCATAATCATCAAATGAATCAAAATTTTCATGAAGATTCTCGACTCCATGCTATGCAACAACAGATTGACAACCTTATGCTCAACATGCCTGGCTCATCTAGTCAGAAACCTACGCTAAGGTCGTTGATCAATCAACCAATTCATCCTTCGGTACCTTCACCGCCATATCCGACCGATTTCACATTATCGAAGTTTGACAAATTTCGAGGAACTGAGGATCCTCATGAACATGTGAGCTCATTCATGCATGCCTACTTTAGAATCCAAAATAATGACGCTCTTATGCTCAAAACTTTTCCTCAGACATTAGGGGGAGATGTTGTACAATGGTACAATCATTTAGCTCACCATAGCATTTATGCTTACGAACAATTGATTAATTTGTTTTTAGAACGATTCTCCCTAAATGTACAAAGGAAAGTTTCATTGTACGACTTATACAAGCTCAAGAAACATGACGATGAGACTGTTTATGACTTTGGAAACCGTTGGAGGGCTATCATTAATAAACTGCCATTCTCCCTACCAATGGAGGAGTTAACCAAAATGTTCACCCAAAGTTGTCTAAAACCTATCTCTTGGTTACTCCAATTACAACAATACAGGACTTTTGAAGAGGCTTTGGCTCAAGCAAGTATCATAGAAGACATTAAAGTCCAAGAGGGTGTTTTAAAACCCCGTAGAAAAGAATGGCAATAAAAGGGCCAACAACGAAATAATAATTATGGCCAAAACAAACAAAAACAGGCTAGTACAACCTCAAATGTTAACCAAGTTAATCAAGTGGTGGCGAGTCAGCCCGTAATGGCTCAACAACAACAAGTAATGCAAAGTCAATCGCAACCAATTGCTTATCATGCGGTACCCGCCCCTACTCAACCAGCTCCCAATACTGGGCCAACCATGGAAACTCGACCTTGGCAAAATAATCGTCCCAAGCGACAATTCACACCTTTAGATGAACCATATGCGGTCATATTCAATAAGTTATATAGCACAAATCAGTTAACTTTACCTGAGTTCAAACCTTTAGAACCATCTAGAAGGGGAAAGTATTACAAAGAGTACTTATTTTGTCCTTATCATAGGCAAAATGGGCACGATATCAATAATTGTACAACTTTCAAACATGTGATCCAAGATCTTATTGAGATTGGAGCCATTACATTGGATAGCCCCTTAGCCCAACAAAATCAAAATCTTGGTATATTTCAAACACCCCTTCCACATCGGGAGGAAGCTCCAACAACTTCAAGGGGAGTAACTCAGGTAACTCCTCCTAATCAAGTCAACCATGTACAACAATACCAAGGTTTTATGGGTACTATTAACGTAGTAACCCAAGGTCAAAGGGCGAACCAACCAAATCAAGCTGAACCACAACCACCTATACAAACCCCCAGTCCACCTCAGGTAACAGTGACCCAACGACGTGCTAGTACTTCTCAAAAACCGCTAAATCATTCTACTCAACGCCAACGACCCATCATGTCATTGAGTAGCCGATTAACTACCGGTTTAAAAATGGCTTCTGCCAAGTTATCGATCTATGACCTCATTCAACAATCTCCCCCGCATAGAGAGGCATTAATGGAAATTTTGAAGTCAATCGAGCTTCAAACTCAAGATACTAATGCCTTCAACAACTTTGTGGGGAGTATTCAAACATGCATGGAGCCCTCCATCACTTTCTATGATTTTGAAATCAAACCTATGTCAACATAAAGTATAGATCCTCCACTACATATCATGGCCAAGATCGATCACAAGCCATTCAAGAGAGTCTTAATTGACACCGGTTCCTCAATCAATATCATTACAACATCGACGTTGAGTCATCTAAAGTTGTCGCCATCCCTTATCACAAAGTTGACTTTTACTCTTAAAGCATTCAATGATGCTTTATCTTCCACGATTGGCATGGTTATCTTGCCCATTGAGGTAGGGGACCAAACTTTGCATACCTTGTTTCACATCTTGGAAGGGTCCATGGCATACAATGTATTGCTTGGACGACCTTGGCTTAGGGAGATGAGATGTGTCCCTTCTATACTGCATCAATGTCTGAAGTATGTATATGAGGGACTAGTTCATTGTGTACCTGCTGACATTGAACCCTTCAAACATTGCAACTATGTCTCAAATCCTTATGAGATTGTGTTGCCATCCACTCATCTTTTCTTGACCCCATCTACTTCTTCTATACCATCTTCTTCTAAAGCTCCCATTCCTGAGGAGCCACCCATCATATCACAACCACCTTCATCTTCCGTTATTCCATCTCATTCACCACTTTCTTCATCTCCTAATCTTCCTTCTTCTTCATCAGTGACCACATGCACATGTGGCCATGACCAATCATCTCTTTCCACGCCATTACCCCATTCTTCTACACCTTCTTCAACATCACCTATTATTCCTCCATATTCCCAACCATCACCAGTTGATGTTTCACAAGTTAGTGAAGCATCAACCCAACCAAATCCTTCCAATTCTTCTATCCCACATTCTTCTATTCCATCATCTAGTCTTTCTCCCTCCCAAGTCAAGGTCCATCTCACTGATGTCGGTATTGGTGAGTATGCCATTCAAGATGTCCACATCACACCGTTCAATGTGTAAACGAGTTAAATATTTTGGTCGTCCACATGACCAACATTTATCCATTGGATCGGTTTATAACATGGGTTCTATGCCAAATTCCATTAATTTTGTATATGGGGGAATAGATTCATCTTCTAGTCCTACCACCATACTAGAACCTAAGCATCCGAGTCCCTTCCAATATCAAAAGGATGGAGGGTTTTCCCTCTCGCTATTTCCACAGACATAATTGGCAGTAATTTGGCCTAGGTCGATACGAGCAAGGGGTAACTGAACACATCGATATGCCATATCAGAGACCCACCGAGCGTTTTGGTCTGGGCTACCAACCACTTCCATCCCTTTCTTATTTTGAACGAGCTTTTCAAAGCATTAATCTTAATTCAGAAGAAGAAATCCTCCACCCCGACGAATCCGAAGATGAAGCCTATGAAGAATTTGACGTCATGTCAAATGGTGATGAATCTGAAGAAGAGTCGGCGCCAATTGTTACCTTCATTGAACAAGACGAGTTTTATCTCCAATTGTTCCCTCTCCAAGAGGCCATATTTCGCTTGCTTATTCCATAAGAACGAGGTGAACCACCCCCTCCGCCACATCCATAAGCCATAATCCAAACCTGTATTATATGTATATACTAAAATAGTGGTTTTCACCACTACCAAAAAAAAAATCAGAAAATTTCCAAAAAAAAAAAATCAAAATATATAAAAATACTTTATTGCTTTATGTATGTGTGTAATAGTGGTTTTCACCACTACAAAAAAAAAAAAAAAAAAAAAAAAAAAACTCAAAAAAAAAAAAAAAAAAAAACTGAAAAACTATGTTGTTTTGCATCTCAGGTCTTCCGAGGTCTTCACCGGTTTTCCCTTCCATTCTCGCCCATCCTTTCTTCCATAAGTCGACAATGAATTTCGAAGACTTATTCACACCACTCCATAATCCATATGATCCGGATAAGCCAATCTTGATCAACCCAAGCCTGATTGGCATGGATCGGATTTCATCCCCTCCATCTATTTCAGAATTCATCCTTTCTGAGGAATTGTTAAGGGCTTCCGTCAACTACATTCCTCCTTCACCTCCACATTCACCTTCATCTTCTAAGCCAGAGGTCTTCCGAGCAGATATAGACGAGAGCAAGGCACAGGAGCTTGATGACATTTTAGATGACATAAATATGATCCCTACTCCCCATCAGCTTGAGGAAGGTTCCCACATGTTTATTGAAGAAACTATCGATGTAGACCTTAGTACAGACCAAGATGGCACCCAAATTGTGAAACTGGCTAAAAGTCTATCATCAGAGGAACAAGAGCAAATGATTGCTCTACTCAAGCGGAAGAAGGAGATATTTGCATGGTCTTACAAAGACATGCCAAGCCTAGACCCTAATTTGGTTGTCCATAACCTCACCTTACAAAAAGATGCTAAACCTGTCAAACAGAAACTTAGGAAAATGCATCCTACCGTGGCACTCATAGTTAAATCGAAGATTCGGAAACTTCTGGATGTTAAATTTGTCGTCCCAATTGATTATCCTGAGTGGCTTTCTAACATGGTACCCGTTCGCAAGCCTAACGGAGGGATACATGTTTACATCGATTTTCGAGATCTAAATAAAGCGTGTCCTAAGGATGACTTTCCTCTTCCAAACATTGATACTCTTGTCGACACCTGCGCTGGTCATGAAATGCTTTCGTTCATGGATGGATTTTCAGGATACAACCAGATTCGAATAAACCCTGAAGATCAACACAAAACAACATTTACCACACCTTGGGGAACTTTTTGGTTACAGGGTGATGCCCTTTGGACTTAAGAACGTAGGTGCAACCTATCAACGAGCCATGACTTATATTTTCCACGATTATATGCATAAGATTATCGAAGATTATGTGGATGATTTATTGGCAAAATCTAAAACTCGACAAGAACATTTTGATGTATTGGAAAAAGTTTTTGATAGGCTTCTAGAGCATAAAGTAAGGTTGAACCCTAAAAAATGTGTCTTTGGTGTTACCTCAGGCAAACTCCTAGGTTTTATTATCTCTAAACGAGGTATTGAGGTGGACCCAAACAAGGTCAAAGCCATTATGGAAATGTGTCCCCCAACTAATTTGAAGGAGTTGCGTAGTCTGCAAGGAAAGATTAATTCAATCCGTCGTTTTATTGCACAACTTTCTGATAAATGTAGGCCATTTTCCACCTACTACAAAAGGGGGTACAATTTTCATGGACAGATGAGTGTCAGAAAGCCTTTGATGACATCAAGCAGTACTTAGCGTCTCCGCCAGTCTTAGCTCCGCCTCGTCCAGGGGTCCCTTTCAATATTTATATCTCAGCAACGGACTTTGCCTTAGGGACAATGCTTGCACAAAAGAATGAACAAAATCGTGAGCAAGCTGTCTATTATATTAGTCGAACATTGGTAAGCTATGAAACCCGATATGCTTATGTGGAAAAGTTGTGCTTAGCAGTGGTTTTTTCCACTAAGAAACTTCGTCATTATATGCTTAGCCATACAACATATGTCATCGCTAGAGAAAACCCTCTGCATTATATGATGTCTCGCACTTATAATAACACTCGTACCGCTAAATGGATAATGTTGCTTACCGAATTCGATCTTGAATTCATTAGCCAAAAATCCGTTAAAGGTCAAGTTATAGCCGATCAACTTGCGAAAGCTCCACTACCTAGTGATCATCCTTTGATTATTGAGCTCCGAGATGATTCGGTATTTGCTATCACTGAAAAAGAAGAGGACATCATTCCGAAGGAAGATGTTGACATCACGCTATTCTTTGATGGCTCTAAGTGCGCGAAAGGTCAAGGTGCTTGGAGTTGTGTTTCATACACCTCAAGGGATTCCCATCCCTTTATCATTCAAACTAGACTTCCAATGCACCAATAATACAACATGGTATGAAGCCTTAATTTTAGGTCTTCAATCAGCCATAGCTATGAGCATTAAGCGTATTCGGATATTTGGGGATTCTCAACTCGTGGTTAAACAAATTACAGGAGAATACCAAGCCAAAGAACCTACCATTAAGCTTTATCATGATGTAGCAATGAAGTTGCTCTCTAAGTTTGATTGGTATGAGATCACTAGTTTGCCTCGTTCAACTAATAGATTCGTGGATGCCATGGCCTCTCTTGGATCATTGATTCCAAAGGACTCCCTTGGAGAGGTACAGCCCCTAATCATTTCCACAATCTCTAAGTCTGCAATTGTTCGTGCTGATTCTAAGGATGAAAAAGATGTTTGCTTTATCCATTCGGATCCATATGAGCCTTGGTCTAGTGAGATAGTAGCCTTCCTCAAGTTTGGAACACTCCCATCTGATTTGTCTCAAACTGCCCACCGTTGTTTTAACCAAAAGGTAGCTCGTTTTGTTCTTTTGGGGGATGTGTTGTATAAACGTGGATATGATGGAGTACTCCTCCACTGTCTAGAAGCAGGTGAAACACATAGAGCTATTGCTGAAGCCCATGATGGTACTTGTGGTGGTCATTTTAGTGGAATGGCCATTGTGAAGCGTATTTTACGTATGGGGTATTATTGGCCCACTATGGAACAAGATTGTTGCAAATATGTTAAACAATGTAAAAAGTGTCAAGAACACGCTAATTCAACCCATATACCATCACAAGCTTTACAACCCATCCAAAGCCTTTGGCCCTTCTCACAATGGGGTCTCGATTTAATTGGCAAGATTTCACCTGCCTCTTCAGGACAACATACTTTCATCATTACGACCACTCGAATACTTCACAAAGTGGGTTGAAGCTATTCCTCTAACCAAGATCTGACAGGTCCTAGAATTGTGGAGTTTATACTTCACCATATCATTTGTTGTTTTGGTATTCCCTCTAAAATCATTTTTGATAACGACAAGTCTTTTAAGAATAAGGATGTTAGAGATCTTTGCGAAAAGTATAATATCCAACATAGTTTCTCAACTCCTTACTACCCACAAGCCAATGGACAAGCCGAAGCTTCCAATAAGACCATAATTGCTATTCTTAAGAAACTTGTTAAAGAAAATCATAAAGATTGGCATACACAAATCCCCTTGGCATTATGGGCTTACAGAACAAGCATCAGAACTCCCATTGGGGCAACGCCATTTTTTTTGGTCTATGGAGCTGAAGCAATCATGCCTCTTGAGCTCGAGATCCCTTCCTTGCGAATTTCTTTGCAGGAATTTATCGATGATGATACTGCTAGACAAGCACGTCTTGATCAACTCACACTCATAGATGAAAAATGAATCAATGCTTTAGAGCATTTGCGAGTTTATCAAGACCGATTGAAACGTGCTTACAATGCCAAAGTTCATCTAAGAGAATTTCAAGTAGGGGATCTTGTCCTTAAAGAGAATCAACAAAACACCAATGCATTGCCGCATCTTCGAGATAAATTCACGGCTAATTGGTTAGGTCCATATATGGTCACTAAAAGAGTGGGTAATGGAACTTATAGACTTGCCAGTTTAGAGGGAGAGGAAGAACCCAAACCACTTAATGTTATACACTTGAGGGCATTCTACGCATAGTTTGAATTTTATATGTACATATATACATGGCTTGTACAACAAAAAAAAAAAAAACAAATAAAATAAAAAGAATTTGCATTTCATTGTTAGTTGCATACATCTCATTCAAAAACATTGCATTTCATGTGCATACATCTCATTGAAAACCATAACATTTCATTTTCAGCCATAGTTGCATATCATGTTAGAGACCATTCTATCTTTTGGATATAAAATTTGGTCAAGCAAAAGTCATGTTGCCTTAATCAGGGGCACCTTCATAAAATCCATCAAACCGAATTGTCATTCGTACACCCATTTTCCATTTGCACATATTTACATTGCCAAAATGTTTTAAGTCACTCAGCCATTCCTAGTGTTTTAAGCAAACTTTGAAATGCATGTCAAAGTTCTCTAGGGCCATATCACAAATTACACTAAATAAAATCTTGAGTATTGGGAAATGATTTCAAAAGCGGTTTTGAACCTATCACATTTTCACATCTTAAAAACATCTTGTGTCAAAGAGAGATAACACCATCCTTGGGTTGTGCCTTGAAGTGAAAAGGGTAATCTTCGTTTGTCCTATCATGCAAACATAGTCCATAAAACAGTGGTTCTTACCACTATCACAAGCAATCACAAAATATAAATATAAACAGAGTAGTAAGGATAAGGAAAAATTCTCATCATACTTCGATTGAGAATCCAATTCCCCAAAGCTCTAAGGAAATGAACATTTTTCACACACCACTGATCCCAAATAAGTTGTAAGGATCGTACTACTTGTCCAGTCAGACGGATAGGTAGTCATCCCCAAGGCTTACAAAGGTCAAAAACAACATGGACTATGGAGTTAACCTTCATCGAGGCTATAGACGCTTGACTGGCAGTGGAGTATACTCATTGCGTGGCGACATGTCTCTCCTCAAAAAGATAACTCTGAATGCTCATACGGACAAACTAGCTTCGGGGTCTTCTCCATAATAGGGTTACCTAATTTATGCAAGATGAGGTTAATGAACACACTTGCACACACACAGGTTTTTGATTGCCTAGAGTCACTACCATGCTTTTGATTTGGTTAATGAACTCACATGCACACACATTTGGTCCTAGTTGAATTAGGCAGTGTTAGTTTGTTTTATATCACTAGCATGTTTGAGTCTTTGTAAAACAGTCTTCCTCCATATCTTCTTCCATATCACCCTCCATATCTTCTTCCATATTCATGTCATTCCATACGTCATCCATTCACAAGCCACCAAGTTCGGTGCCCTTGATTAAACAATTATGATAACGGTTGGCTAAATCTAACTATCTAAAAGTATGAGTGCTTCTTAGTGCATATTTCATTTACTTAGTCTTGCATTAATCATCCATAGATTTACATATCCTTTACTTAGTCTTGCATTAATCATCCATAGATTTGTATGTTATATACTTAGTCTCGCATTAATCATCTATAATTTTGCATTCCATTCCATCACATATGCATAAAAAACATTAAAACATATCAAAACATGCATATATATATATGTATAAAGAACAAACTATACGAGGAATGCCAAAAGGCTACAATATACAATAGAGCACCAAGGCTCATAAAGAGTGCATCTAAGCACTAAGCTAACCATCAAAAGAGGACCCTTGAGACCTAGTAGGAGCCCTAGACCTAGTGGTGTGTCTAGACTCACTACGCCTAGAGACAGAAGAGGATGGAGGATCAGGCAACACAATGTGATGCCTAAACAATGTGTCCTCCAGAGCCTCAATGTAACGAGTCCTAGACCTAAGCCTAGCTATGTCTATCTCATGCCGTCGCTCCCGCTCCGCTAGCTCTGCCTGGAGTCTAGTCACCCTATCATCCTGGGGCACCCTGGTCGCTCCATCCAAGTCTGCCTACAAATGGGCCATCCTCTCCTCCTGAGCAGCTAATAGGGCATCTCGCTCTGTTTCCTGCTGCTCTAGCCGAGCTATCCTCTCGTCCCGGGCAGCTAGCATAGCATCGTGCTCTGCTATCTCGCCGCTACAGCTCGTGCCGACTCGTTCTCATGCCCGCTAGGGGGTACCTCCCTAGCCTCTCCTCCAGCCTCTCCTAGGCCCTCTCCGCCATCTTCCCTGTCATCTCCGCTCCTCGGAGCCTGTTGCACCATCTTCCCCTTTCACCTTTGACTGTCAGATCGAAGGCGGGGACCCTCCCTGCGCTTGGGAACCTCCACGGTTCCCTCACCCTCTCCAGCCCCAGCCTCAGGCTCTCTAGCTCCACCAGCCACCAATGGTGGCTCCCACCTCGGCTCTACAGCCATCCATGTTGCATACTCAGATGTCACCCCGACGTTGTCCACGTCAATGATCTCCATGTCCTCATCGTCCTCTACCGCCTCCCTCCATGGCTCGGCACACGACAAATCACCCTCTGATCTATGCCTTCGGTAGCGCACTGGCTCACCAGGGACATCCTACCTCAATCTGACCTGGCGGAGTACTCGAGACATCTGTATGTACTCCGCCTCGCTATGGCCCCGCCCCACTACCCATCTGGCCTGTCGCACCTATCTCAGGTGCTTTCCATCCCTGATCCACCTCGCCTCCCGCCAGGGCCTCCAAATGACTTGGAAATCTGTCAAGTCTGCCCATAATCTCCTATACCATTGCCTCGATCTCATAGGGCGGCTAGGCTGTCTCTCCTCCGCCACTGGCCATCTCCTACCATAAGCCTGGATCATGTCCCAGTGAGCCCATGTCAACCCCTCCGGTCAAGCCACTCTGAAGTGCTCCTAGCCCTAGCATTGGAGAACCACACTGCAACCTAGGCCCTTCCGGCCCCATCTCCGAACCTCATACAACTCCCGGTACACCTGCACCAATAAAGCAGGCACCTAGGCATACACTACCCTATTAGTGAGCATCTCGCTCACTACACCCATTAGGTTCCATGGGAACCTGCACCCGATGTTGTTCGGGGCCACAATGTTGGCCAACACGAACATCATCAGAGCCTCCACCACTACCAACTCCTTGGCCGTATACATGGCCAAGTATGGGATCCCCCCGCTCTCCGTCCGGATCTCCCTCCAATCATCCCCAAACAACTTGGCCATCTTCGCGGCTCTATCTTGTCCAACCTCCACCCATGCCCCCTCCACGGGCACCTTGAGGATACGGTATACATCCTCAAGCATCACTGTCATCTCTCCAGTCAGGAGCTGGAACGTCCCCTGATCTGGATCCCACCTCTCGGCCAAAGCTGAGAGGTACCCCTCATCCGCCCGAACTACCTCCAACCGGGCTGCCTCCGCTAGCCCCACCGCCTCCAATATCTCCCCGGCCTGCTTGGGACAACGACCTCCTCATCCCCGGAATGATAGGGGAGAATTGGTGTCGTGCCTCTAACACCCTAAGCTGCAAAACAACAAAACAAAAATTTGTTACAAATTTTTCCAAAAAAAAAAAAAAAAACTGCAAAAAAAAAAAAAAAAAAAAAAAAAACACATAATAAGTACTTGCTTAAATGAACAAATACCTCAGCTGGCTGCACTGGCACGTCCGCTCCTATCTCCGCCATAGCTCCCACACAAACCTTTCACTCCACTCCCTCAGACGCACTTCTCTCAAGCTCGAACGCACAAATGAGCGAAATTCTCGCTGAAACTATTTAAATAGCTGGTTTTGGTGCCCTGAAATGCAGTGGGGCGTTTCATGGCGCATTTAGACACAGTCCTGTGTTTGCAGAGTGCCTAAACACCGACGTGCGTCTCTGCCAACCACAAATGCAGACCGATGTTTGGTGTCAGTATTGAATAAAGGAACAAAACTTGCAAAATTGAAGCTTACCTCCTTCAAATTTCATCAAATTCAATTCATCCATTCTTCTTATCATAATAAAACATTTTGTGAAGGTTACAACAGTTTTGGACACAAATTTTGTCATTTCGCTCAAAAAGCGCATCATTCATCATTGTTTTACAAATTGGGTTAAAAATATTCAAAACCTTCACAAAATTAACCACATTCATCAATTTTTCTGATCTATCGTCAATTTCATTCATTCTTCTTTCATCATGCATATTTTTTCCAAATCAAATTAAAGTAAACCTCGTATCTAGTGGTATATTCTATCACCTTGGCGATTACAGCGATTTGAATCCATGCAATTCGATAAGAGGATTAAACCACCATAAGGACACCTACCATTTATCATAATAAACTATTTCACTGTTTGAAAATTGGAAATCAATTTTGGATATTCTACTTTTCAAGTGACCTCATACCAAGATTAATTTTCTCAACAGTTGTCATTGATGGCCTAGTTCATGGGGCCTTAAACATGGACAATCTTTAATATCATCATTATTTTGAGTCTTGCTAGAGATTGAGGCTACCTAGGTTGATTGGTTCCGACTCGAGGAATTATCCATACAGTCACTAGGAGCATCTCTGAGTTCTGGACTCTTTTCATGCATCTTTCATCTCGGCATATCAATGGCGCCAACAAGGCAATTTCATTAACTAGTATGGACTCACACACAGGAGTTGGGGCATCCGTTATCAATTTCTAATTTTCCTATAGTGGAATTCATCTTACATGATCATGGAACTTACAATTTGGCAAAAATCCCTTTATAACCGTTGGGGCAGAAAACGGTCCATCTTTCACATCACTCATATCGTCTTCAATCATATTATTTTCTGGTTTGTACACCAACCCCTTTCCTGTTGGGACATAAACAGATGGTTCATACACCAACCCCTTTTTTTCATCGTTGGGGCAAAAACAATTCATTTTCTTCCAAATTTCTTCCAATTGGCTGGTGAGAACCATTCTCGCTCGCCAATTGAGGGGGTAAGCTAATAAAATTTTAAATATTCTTTTATTCTTTGGTCTTCAAAGTTGTGCTTTAGTCTTGAGAGAGAGTTGCGTCTGATCTAGCTTTTCAAGTGTCTTAAGTTTTTGTGTTGCATTGTGTCTTCACACAAAGCAACTCAAAAAGGGGCATCTATAGACACCAAAATCCAGCCACTTGTAATTCATCTATACCTTCCTGTTAGCCACGTGTCAGTCATCCACCTTCCTGCCATTATTTGGCCCAAATCCACACCTTTCCGCCATTATTTGGCCCAATTTCACCTTTTTCTGCCATTATTTGGCCCAATTTCACCTTTCTCGCCATTTTTCATTCCCAAATTTATTTAAATTAATATTTATATATATATATATTAATATTTTAATATATATATATAAAGATACTTTAAGTGATTTAATCTGAGCCATCCATCCTTCATTTAATCTCATTCGTCCATCCATCTTAATCCGTTTCACAACCTAGATTTATTCTCTACCCTTGGATCCACTTTAATCTTAGCCACACATTCAAAGTGTCGTTAAAACCCTAAAGTGTGCCCTAAGAGTAGATTATAAATTGAGTCATCTTGATGGATCAAAGGCGGATCTTTTTTTTACTATCTCTCTTTTGTTATCTATCGCTATATATCTCTTCTTCGGCTAAACCTACCCATCCATCATCGTCCCTTTTCGTCGCATCCATCGCCGCATCCGTCGCCAACTTCGTCGCCATCCCTTCTGCAGCATTCTGCAGAATCCCCTATTCTTGTCGCAAGTGCCCACGGGCGTTTACCCGCAGCCACAGACGTAGACCGACGTCTGCAACCCCGATCCAGAAGCACGCGGGCGTTCAGCGATCGCACCAGGGTGCCTTCCGTAGCCGATTTGACAGTTACATCACTTCCAAGTGCCGCCTGGTCTCGTCGCGTTAATAGAAAAAGAGGTATAGATTCTAAAGCAAGTAATATTTTTATGTATTAATCCGCCGTTAGATTTTGCATTCTATTTATTTCATTTCTAGGGTTTTAGACTATTTTTGAGGGCTCACATAGTGGAGCCCTCTTACTAGTTTCTAACCTTTTTGTAGTTTTAATGTGTGCAGGATTTTAATGGAAAATTTGATTGGATGATAGCAACTGCTTAAGCTGGAGTGGTTCGAGCCAAAGGATACAACGAAGCCCACTCATTCCGTTGAGGTTAAGGATACATTCTTCGGAGATGCCACCATATTGTGCCAGCTAGGGTTTCGGAGAACCCTAGCACAAATTGTAATCTTGTATCACGGAAAGGGTTACAGGCCTCGTTGTACTCAAAAGGAGTTTCTAAACTCCATTGATTAATAAAAATTGTTTGTTTTGTACAACTGTGTCCTGCATTACTTTTTATCATGATTTCTTTATCTTTTGTTTGGTGTTGTATCTTTAATCTACAAGTCGTAAACCAATTCCTGGCTAACTCATCCTTTTGTGTCCTTGAGTGTAGAGAATATAACACATCCCCACGATCGCCTTGGATCCCAATGGATCCAACTGAGAATTGTACATGGTAGGGAAGTTTTCCCCCTCTACAAGTATAATTTTTAATTCTAAAAAATAAAGTGCTTAGAGAATTTATAAATAATAACTTTTCCCTTTTCCCAACTATCTTCTTTAGCATATTATCTCTATCTACTTATATTTGGTTAATCTATCTTTTTGGCTAAACTATGTTTACCATAATGCATCTAGTAAGGTGATGAGTGATCATACCCCAATATATAGGCCTTAGATAGACTCAAGTCTCTTCCATGTATAATTTTTCTTCCCCATACCCACTCTACCCTCTCACACCACTTCTCTTCCACATACCACTCTACAACTCAAATAGCATTTCTCTTTGATGTATGAATAACTATACCAAAAAATTTTAGTATATATAGAGGTTTGCATATATCAAGTTGAATTGGTATATAAAGAGGTTTGACATATATCAAAAGATATAGTATATAGAAATGTTAGAGTTATACAGGTTATTTTTTCTCTCTTTTTATTTTTACGCTTATATTTCTAAATTCTAAAATTTAAATAAACATTGAAATAGATCATTTAAACCTAATACCAAGTCCAATAATCCACTTGAATCCTTTATTAAGATGACTAAAAGAGGTATAGCACAAGGAGTGTAGTCTGTGATTTTGACCCACCTATCTCAATATAAAAAGATTTATAAAATCCTTACCTAAGTGGATACGATAATCCTAATTTCAAAGAAAAAGTACCTTGAAAGCCCATCCTCATTTAGGCTACGCCCAATGATTAAGAATAGGCAACTTTCAAATAATTAGGAGCCTTGTTTCAATTCCTTTATAAGTGCAAGGATGAAGTAAAATGGTATTAAAGAGAAATTGTGGCTATGTTTGAAAAATATTAAGGGATGGCATTTCTTGTTGAAGTTCCAATCTCCACCTTGTAACTTGATACCCAATCTCCTCAAAACCCTAATGGTATTCAAGAAAATTTCCTTGGATCAATGAAAAATGTAATGCCAATGCCAATTACACTATATCAACACATTTTTATCAACATTTATTAAACTATACTTGTAAGAGATTAGGCATGATGAACCTCTCCACATGTTGCTATCACATCTCAAAAAATTATTCCATCTCTAAGATAATTACTTCAACCTTCTAAGGTTAGGGAAAATAATGTTCCTTTAACTTTTTAAATAGGAATTGGATAGACCTATCACTTTCTCAACCAAAACAAAAATATTCTTTGTATATCATAGATATCAAGGGTGGTCCCCATCATAACATCATATCCAAATTGCATTCCACCAATATCACAAAATGTTGGTTCAAATATTTATTTTTCTAATATTCACAAATGCTTTCCTATAACTTCTGAAAATTTTAATGGAATTATTAAAACATCAATTTATCAACCAAATTTTAACCCCCCCAAGGTATACCTCAATATTAAAATTCAACCATCTCATCTACTCATTGTTCTAATCATACATCTACAAACATAGAGGTTCTTATCACTCAATTGGAGGAGCTTCAACAACAAATGTCTATTTATTAAAACCTAGTATCATGTCAAAATTATTCTTATGGAGGCCTTTCCAACAAAATTTTATATTTAGATATAGTCTATAGGGTTTTTTCTTCAAACTTTGAATCCCTAAGTTCTAGCTCTATAAGGGGAAAGAAGATACTATAAACTACCTCAAGTTGTTTCATATAGCTTATTGTGATGTCACTTATGAACAGATATTATTGCTCAAACTATACCCCAAGATCTTGAATGGCCCATTGTTAGAATGGTATTATCAATCATCATGCCATTCCCTCAAGATATTTGAGGGCTAAGTGGAGTTGTTTCTTAGATATCTTTCTACATATATAGGGGACAAGACCATCATTAATGTTGTAAGCATAATTAGACAAAGCAAAGTGGAGAGTGTAGATATCTTCTTAGGAACATGTAAGGATTTAATAGGGAGGCTACAATATGTTTCCCAAAAAAATGACCTATTATACATCTTCATCTCCAACTGATATGACGAACTATCTTTCTACCTTGAGACCACAATGTTTAAACATTTAAGGCAATTATCTCCTAATATAAGAAAGTAGAATCTACATTTATAAAAGGATTTCATTAAAATATCAAGTGTAAGAAAAAGGATAAGAATTCCTCCCCTAAAAATAATAGAAATTCCAAGATTCAATATAATAATAGGCATATTATTGGTAAATGGTGAAATAGATGCTTATAACACCAATAATATCAATGTTATAGAGAGACTCCAAAAGATCATTCTATATAAGTCTAGTACCTAAAGGTCATACCATTATAGAAGAAAATTTACTAACTTAGATGAATTAAAAGACATCTTAGACTACCTTATTAGGCATAAAATAATAAAACTCCCAATTGTTAAGCTAATCAACCCAAGAATGTTGGAATTATGTTGAAAATTTTACATGTTATTCGGGAGGGGTTAACTCTGAAAGGACTTTACACTCTATAAAAATTTCCTCATCGAGGTTCAGGGGATTTAATCTATTTTTAGACCCATATGGGTGCTTTTGGGTTAATGTAATGTTGGCCCATGTTTTTGTGCCCATGGTATTGTAAAATCCCTTCTTGTGTTGTTGGTATATAAATAAACACTTGCATGAGGGTTTGGTAATTGAATTTGCAATAAATGTAATCGTAAGCAAAAAGAGAGGGAAATGATATTATTGTATTGGAGACGGTCAAGTTTATACAATAATAAAATATTCTTGCTGGGAATTTTCCTGAAAGGGTTTCTTAGGATAAATTATTGTGTAATGTGTTCTTTATTTTTCCTTTGATTCTACAATTATTATTTTTTCTAGAATTTGTTTATCAAGGTGTTATTTCTCTTCATTAAGAAGCAACTTTATAATTCAAACCCAATTATTATTGTGATTTTCACATGAATAGTGGTCATCAAACCAATAAATTTATGGGCCTTAATAACATGGTCCAAGATATTACATATGCTAGCCTAATTGTTGTGAGCATTGAATCCATGTCTAACCCTTTTTCTTTGCCTAATCAAGATATAGACATGTTCAATAATACTTTGTTAGACCACCAGGGCATTGCATAAAGATAATAAAATAATAATGTCAAAAAATATATTATAAAAATACCCCTCATCCTCGTGAGTGGGCCATTGGTTTCATTAATTACATGTGTCTTAACTTGACAACAACAAAAGTTAAAAGTTACAAGTGATTAAACTTTATCTACTCCACCATCTAGACCTTTTCTCGTAATCTAATCTAAGCCAAAATAAATCTTAATAATACCAATGATTTTCTTGGATAACTAATGTAGACACCAACAAAAATCTCAATTTTAGGTCTCCGCCATTAATCTTCAATCTACTAGGATATCTTGATCAATATTTTAAGTGAATGAATAATTTCTTAAGAAGTTGATTTAACTAATTTACCTCCATCACTGGAGTGAAAGGGTAGATAACAACAACATATCCTTCCATGATGATAATCTCCCAAATCAATCAACCATAACAAGAGATTTACCTCTTTACATTACTACCCAAATCAATGATAATATCATCAAAAGGATATTGGTCAATAATGGATGAGGATATAATATATGTAGCCCCAAATTTCTTGGTTACTTTGGTCTAACCAAGGATAACCTTAAAAAATATAATATTTTCATTTATGTATTTGATAATGGGTAATGTAAGGCTAGTAGTACAATATTCTTTCCCCTTAAAACCATCCCTAAAATCCTCAACACCTTTTTCTATGTCATGCCTTGTAACATATCTTACAACATCCTTCTAAGTAGACCCTAGATTCATGAAATTCATATAATTCCATATATGTATCAAACATGAATATAGAGTTCACACCTATAGCATTCTAGCTAATCCTCAACCTCTTAAATATTGTAAATTAATTGAAATTCAAAGCAAGAAATATAATATAGGTCCATATTTAACAAAGAACCAAGTCACCAGGATTTTTACCAAAAATGAGATCCCAAGTGACATAGAAAGCACTTTTTCTATAGGTAAATATAATCAATCCCTTAGTGACACTCCCCTAGTAGAATTTGTGGGTTAACTCAACCTCTCTAGCCCAACCTTAAGGTTTATCCCTAACCCAGTCCTAGCTCCTAATCCTAATATTAATCAAATTAAGAAAATTACCACCTTCTTATGGAACTATAAGTAGCCTTAGTAATAAGTGAAAAATGATAAAAATAGCAACTTACTCCTTTGTTTATTATAGGACCACAAATGAGGGTAAAATCAATGGAACAAATTGATTTTTTTATTAGCATCAATATGCATCTTACTATATGTTATGACCAAAAAAATACTAGCCAATATGGGTTGTTGAGTATAGGGTGTTTGCCATATTATACAATAAAATAATTCCTTGAAAGGAAGCTTGGTCTAGTAGTATTGGAATAGGATTCTATTGTAATAAATTTGAACCTATCCCTAATTTATTGTCAAAGAATGATGACGATGAGTCTCTTGAGTCTATTGCCTAATATCATTATAACAAATTTTTGTATCAAGTATAATATCTTTGATTAGCCTAGAATATATTGACAAATACTTTTTTAGTCCTAACCATATTGTCTTTAGAAGTATCCCAAGTGATTCCAGCCACCATCACGGTGTAAATTACTTGTTCCTACTTCATCCCAAGCTTATAGGTGATAAATATTCTTATGAATTAGAAGACAATATCATCACTCCAATACCTTCTATATCACTAAAAGTTAATTATTATATTCTTAATAATTTTTTTATTGAGGGATATTTCCCTCAAATAGCCAATATATCCTCTTCCCGATATCCTAGTTTAGATCCTCAAATCTCATATATTTATTTTCATGAACTAGAGAGCCTAGGTGTCTTGACATCTTTGCCTAGTTAGAAGACATGATTTATCTTCTAATAGAAGAAATAATTGACATAAAAATGAGGATATTAAAAGATCCTCAAATCCCTAAATAAGGTAAGGTCATATCCCCTCACAAACAAGAAAAATGCTCAAAGTTCTGATCAAATGCAAGGACATTTTTGCTTGGTCATATGCTAACACACAAAGCTTAGATCCATATCTAGTTGTCTATCATATAGGTATAAAACCAAAATCGAATAATTTGAAGTAGAAGTTACACAAAATGCATCCTAAAGTTATCTTTGATAAAATAAGAGCCTTAAAAAATTCTTGGTGTAAATTTTGCCAAACCATTTAACTACTCTAATTGGATCTCTAATGTTGTCCCAATGGTCAAGAAAACTGAAAGCATAAAAATATGCATACATTTTTTATATATGAAGAAAGCTTTTCCTAAAAATCATTTTCCTTTTCCTAGCATTGGCATAATTATCAACATCATTATTGGGTGTTGTTTTGTCATTGATGAATAGTTTTTTTAGACACAATCAAAATAAGATAGCTCTAGAAGACCAATATGAGGTTGCTTCCACCACTTATTGGAAAACCTTCTACTATCAAGTGATTCCCTCTGGGATCAATAAGTATGAGCTACCTATAAAAGGACCAATGATATCCTTGGTTTCTCTATCAAAAGAGAAGACCATACCCATGACCTAAGGCATATGTTTGATAGATTGTGAATCTACAAGATGCATCTAAATCCTTATAAGTGTATTTTTGATTTTATTACTCATAAGGTTTTAGGATTTATTATGTCTAGCAGGGGCATGGAAGTAAATCCTATTAAAATAAAATTTATATTTAGAACATCACTTCTTAAGAACCTTACTTAGCCTAGAAACCTTTAGGGTTATATCCAAGCCATTTGGAGTTCATCTTCTAATTAACTAATAAATATAATCCTTTTATCAAATTGTTCAAGAAATATGTACTTGATTAAGATGAAGGTTGTTAAAAAAGGAATTTGATGTCATTAAATAAGTATTTATTATCAGCTCCTATCCTTGTCCTTCTTAACCCTAGTAATCCTTTGCTCCTCTTTATAGTTATGAATAAACATATATTGGGTGATTTACTAGCCCAATATGATGATCAATACAAAGAGTGGTCTACCTACTATATTAGAACATTGGTCAACTATGAGATCCAATATACCCCTTTAGAAAAGTTTTATTTATTTGTTTTATCCTTATCACAAGATTTGAAACTACATATTGAGCTATAAAACCTTTATTACTATAAGGTCTTTGTGATATCTCATGTCCAAACCTCACTTATGTCTATAACTTGCTAAGTAGATTATGTTTCTTAACAAGTTTAATCTTAGAATTCATGGACCAAAAGTTAATCAAAGGTTAGTTCAAAGTTGATTAGCTAGTAGACACACCTCTTGAATCCACTCATAATTTTAGGATTGATTTTCCTAATGAGTCTATCTTTTATGTGGAAGCAACGCTCAAAGAATAATCTTATTGGTCCTTATTATTTAATGGTTCTAGATGTGCAAAATACGAGGGGAAAGGGATTATCCCTATTACCCTATAACATTAGCCTATCCATTTGTCCTATAAGATAAGCCTCATTTACACTAATTTTATTATAGAATATAAAGCCTTTGTTCTTGATCTCAAATATGTTCACATTGTGAAGATCATAATTCAAGTATTTTGTGACTCCCAAATTATTGGTAATCATACGATAAGGATCTACAAAATTAAGGATGAGAAGCTTAAATCCTATAAATAGATCATTAATAAATTATTTATAACTTTTAACATGATCATTAATCAAATCCATCACCCTGAGGATACTATGGCCTCCATAGCATCCCTTATCCCACTTGAGATAGAATATGGACAAGCAACTTTGATCATTAGACATCTTAAGCAACCAACATCTTTGGATTATATCTTTTCTCCTTTAAAGGTCTTCACATGGGAGAGTGATCTCACAACTAGTTCTTGATATCAATATATGTATAACTACTTGAAATATGCTACTTTGCCTAATGGATTGACAAACAACAAGAAGAAAATACTGAGATAGAGAGTTTTTTGATATGTCATAGTTGGAGATATCATATATCATTGTATCCTTTATGGGAATATTTTAGATGCTTAAATAAAAACAAAGCTTAAGAGGACTTCAAATAATCATGTAAGGGATATTTGTTATGGTCACTTTAGTGCCATAATAATTGCTTAGGATTTGGTTAGGATGGGCTATTATTGGTCCACCATTTAAAAGGACTCATATGAATTTATCAAACAATGTAATAAGTGTCAAAAACATGACAATATTATCCATGTGCCATATTAAGTTTTACAAATCAAAACTTCACCTTGGCCCTTTTTCATTTGGTGATTAGACATCATTAAGAAAACCAATACTACATATTTTTATGGACATAAGTTCACGATATCAACCACGAACTATTTTACTAAGTGGGTTAAAGTCATGCCTACTATAGGTGATTACGATTCCATGTTTATCCAAAACTAACTTGTTTATAGATACAAGATTCCATCTATCATTATTTCAAATAACTAAAACTCTTTTCAAAACAAGGATTTAAAAATATTTATGCTAAATAGTACATTAAACACAAGTGACCCACCTCATATTACCCTTAAATGAATGATTAGACTAAAGCTTATAGCAAGATTATTATCAAGATTCTGAATACGCTTGTTAACAAGATCAAATGAGATTGGAAATTGCAAATGTATCCCACCCTTTTAGCCTATCTCACCAATGTTATAACTCCAATCAGTGTAACCCCTTATGCTTTGGTCTATTCTAAGTTATCTTCCCATTTGATCTTGAGGTTTCTTAACATTGAGAGATATTTTAGGCTACCTCTATTAGTGACGGGTATAGGTTAGAGTATCTTGGCCAACTATGACTCCTAGATGAAAAATAAATCCATGCTTTAGAGCATATATGAGTCTATCAATAGATACTTAGAAGAACCTATATCAAATGACTCAAGACTACTCTTTTGAGGTTGGTCATTTGGTTTATAAGGAAAATTATAAGAACACTAACACTGAATCTAAACTTAAGAATAAATTTTATTTCAATTTGTTACAAATCAAGAAGTAGTTTCATATTGTAAATATTGAGAAATATATACAAT
Organism: Wollemia nobilis; assembly: GCA_028583015.1. NCBI lineage: Eukaryota > Viridiplantae > Streptophyta > Pinopsida > Araucariales > Araucariaceae > Wollemia > Wollemia nobilis. The sequence goes on along the minus strand of JAQPPZ010002445.1, from coordinate 15,521 downwards.
ACGCCATGGTGGTTTGGTTAGTTCAACCAACCAATCAATATTTCCCAACGACCCATCTAATCAATGAGTGATGACTAACCTAATATAGATTAGGACCTATAATGTGACAACTATGCATGAGATAATATATTATATGCTAACATCCCCCCTTATTACATTATGGAAAATACAAAGAGCATTATGAAATAATTCAAATTTGACACATGCAAGTGCCTTGGTGAAAATATCTGCAACTTGCTCATCAGTGGGAATGTACTAGAGTTGTATGTGATGCTTTGGAACTTCATCACGAATGAAATGACATTGAGTGTAAATGTTTTTGGTACGATCATGAAATATTGGATTCTTGACAAAATTCAAAACACCTTGATTATCGTAAAATAAATGAAGTGGAAGATTCTTTGGAAGACCCATATTTGTAAGAATATGACTTAACCATTTTATCTCACAGATGGCTCCACTGGCTATGCGATATTCTAACTTTATAGATGATAAAGCAACCACCTTCTACTTCTTACTATGCCAAGAGACAGGACCAAATCCAAGATGGAAAATATATCTAGAAGTCGACTTGCGATCATAAATGGATCAAACATAGTCTGAGTCTGTGTATCCCTATAAATAGAACTTGCTATTCTTCTTGTACTCGAAGCCAAAATATATAGTACCACAAATATAATGAAGAACTCTCTTTGCTACTTTCCAATGATTCACCTTCGGTTCCTGCATGAACCTTAAAATATAACCCACAACAAAACTGAGATCTAACCTGGTATTTGTCAGATATATGAGACTCCCAATGAGTTGGCGATAGAGAGTACCATCTACCTGTGGTGATTTATCATATCGTAATAGCTTAAGTCTAGGTTCCATTGGATTTGCCTTAGACTTACAGTCAGTCATGTGATATAATTAACCAATGTCTTGGTATACTTCTTTTGTGTTACTCTGATATGATTTTTTTTTAGTCACTTCCAAACCAAGACAATAGTGAAGAATTCCTAGATCTATCATTTCAAAAGATTGTTTCAAATCATCTTTTATTGCATCAATCATGTTCTCTGAATTCCTTGTTATGATCAAATTATCTACATATAACACCAAAATCACTATATCAGAACCAATGTTCTTGATATAGAGATTTGCATCTTGAGGACTTCTTTTGGATCCATGTTGTAAGAGGTGACTATCTATTTTGATGTACCAAGCTCGTGGAGCTTGTTTTAGCCCATACAAGGATTTTATGAACTTGCAAACTTTTTGTTCTTACCCTTCAAACACAAATCCTTCTGGTTGGGCCATGTACACTTCTTCTTGCAGGTCACCATTCAAGAAAGCACTTTTTACATCCATCTGACGTAACTTTCACCAAAATTGAGCTACCATGGCACAAAGTACTCGAATGGTAGTCATTTTTGTAGTAGGGGCAAAAGTCTCTTCATAATCTATGCCTTCTTTTTTAGCATAGCCCTTTGCAAAAATATGGACCTTATTCTTATCAATAGTACCATCTGCCTTATACTTCACTTTGAACGCCCATTTGTAGCCTATGGTATTCTTTCCTGAAGGTAGATTTACTAGCTTCCATGTATGATTTTTCATGAGAGATGTATGTTCTTCTTCCATAGAAACCATCCACTAAGGCTCATTAAGTGCATCCTAAATTGTTGTGGGTTAATTTTCATCCAATGCTGATATATAAAACCTCTCATCATCCATATATGTTTCCCTATCTTCCTCTGCATTTATAGATAGTTCATCAAATTATTGGTAAATCTCATCAACCTTTGAATTTGATACCTCTTCTCTCATATGATGATTCATACTGTGAGTATAAGGTCGATCTAGAGTTAGATATGGAAGTGATTTCAATTTTGAATCTCTCAATGTACTAGTATACCATTTTGGAGTCTTGTTCTGTGGGGGTGGAACCTCTTTCTTAGGTTCATATTCCTCAAGGTATACAATTGTATAAGTGTTATCTGATGTGAAAGCTTCACCAAATACCACATCTCAACTTATGTGTATTTTCTTGGTCATAGGATCTATCAATCGATATCCCTTTGAATGCTCATCATAACCAAGAAAAATACATTGCAAGGTTTTATCATCTAACTTCTTCATTTTCTATTTTGGTATGTGGATGAATGCCTTACATCCAAAAACACTTGGATGAGAAATGAATGGTTTCTTACCACTCTATGCTTCTTGTCGAGTCTTACCCTATAAAGCTCTTGTGGGTGCTCTATTTAGGAGTTATGATGCTATATTCACTACTTCTGCCCAATAATCATGCTCAAGATGTGCCTCCTTAAGCATACATCGAACCATTTCCACAATGGAACGATTCATCCTTTCAGCAACTCCATTTTTTTGTGGAGTATAGGTTGTGGTCAGCTGTATCTTAATCCCATGTTCATTCAAAAATGATGAAAATTCCTTGGAGGTATATTCCCCTCATCAATCTGAGTGGAGGGTTTTGATGATACATCCTGACTCCTTCTCAACAAGCTTCTTGAACTATTGAAATTATAGAAATATCTCTGACTTCAAATGAAGAAAGAAAACCCACATATTTTGTGAGTAATCATCAACAAACAATTGAAAATACCTCTTTCCACCATAGTCAGTTGGCATAGGACTACACAGATCGTTGTGTACCAACTCCAAAGGTTTCTTAGCTCTTGAAGAGCTAACTTCAAATGGTACTCGGTATTGCTTCCCTACTAAGCAATCCGAGTAGACTGGAAATATGGATGAAAGGTTGAGAAGGATTTTCACGATCTCATATTTTCTCAACTCGAGCAAATATCCAAAAATTAAATGCCCATATCTCTTGTACCAAAGAGACGTATCCTCCTTTGTAGTTGTTGTCATGGCAACATGAGGCATTGAAATGATATATAAAATGAATAAGCCATGCTTGTATGATATTTTTGTTACATGATTTTCCTCTATGGTGATGAAACATCTCTTTCTACCCTCCTCAACACAAAAAACAACATTCATGTCTCTATCCAAGATCTAAGGGACTGAAAAAAAAATTGTTGGCTAATCTAGGAACATAGAGTACCTTCTCAATATGACATTTTCCATAGGGAAGAGTTATGGAAAAATATCCTTCACCTTGGACTTGGTAGGTTTTATTGTCAGCAATTGTCACTAGCTTACCTTCCTTTTCCTCAAATATCTCAAACCACAATCTATCTCCAGTCATGTGTTTACTTACACCTGAATCAATATACCACACTACATATTTCTGCTAGGATGAAGTGTGAGTCATGAGCACCTTGTGTTCTCACTTAGAATTCGAGTTTGAGTATGATTAAGCATTAGCAACATTCCCCTTGGGTTGCTTATTATTTTTTTGTGGTTTGTATTTCCCTTTGCCCTTTTTCTTGTGATCTTGGTCATTCTATTGTTTGTTCTTAAACTAAATCCTATTGGTGTCATGGTTATTCATATCACAAATTTTGCACTATTGTTTGTCTTTCTTCTGATGTTGTTTCCCTTTTCCTTTTGATGAAGATCCTCCCTTTTGAAAATGACCTTGTTTCTTACCCCTTGTTTGGTGTAGATGGAATTATCTAGCACTTCATCTTTCTAAAACTGATTTGCCTCCTCAATTTGAAGCAAATTCACCAATTCTAAAAATAAAACTTGTCTACCAGATACATTAAGAGAGAAAATCAACACCTTGTAGGATTATGGCAAAGCTCTCAAGATGACTTAGGTCAAGAAAGCATCTTCCACTGTCTGTCCCATAGAATTCAATTTCGCCACTCTACATAGGAATAGATCAACTATCTCACTAGATTTCATACTGAGTGTATGTAGTTGAGTTTGAAGGTTGATAATAGTGGACTAATTATTACCTTCATAAATGGTAGTCAAAGCATACCAATATTCCTTACCAGTTTTGGCATCACAAATATGAGGTTGGACCTCATTTGTAGTAGCAAGCAGAATAAACATGAGATATCTTCTATTATTTTTATCAAAGGCCTCTTGATCTAGCCCTGTTGTTCTAGGTTGTTTTGTAGTGCCAGTAACTACATCCCATAAATATTCAACCTAAAGGATAGCTCTCATCTTTATTTTCCATGGTGCAAAGTTAGAACCTTTTAGCAACTATGAATCTGACAGATATTTGTGAACAGTGGCCATTGTTAAGGTTCCTTATAACACCAAACGATCCCCCTTTATTTATACTTTCAAGAGTATGTGAAAGGGAATTCAATTAGATAGATGGCACCTACCTCAAAACCCTTTGAAAGAAGGTTGATGATTTGGAGGAAATTAAGCCAAGCAATCAGAAAGAATTAGGGTATTAAATGGAGTGAATATTAGAACTGGTTTGCCTTATTTCTCCCTCATGATTGATAGAGAACAATAGCTCAGACGTCATTGTTATAGCTATATTAGGTGTTAGATACAATAGTCCAAGAATGACAACATCACCTGTAAGTGTGGACCAGAGGTATCATATATACCGAACGCTATTGTGCAATAAATTGCACAAATATGTGTAAAATTTGGGGTCTTCTTTTTTCTTTGTATATTTTACTTTATGATTGAAATACAAGAAAATAGGAAATTTAAATGCAAAATACAATCACAAGTGCCCACAAATTGAAACACTCTAGGCGTCAATTTCCACCGAAAATGCACCTATTACAATGTCAGTTTTACAATGAAGATATTCACTTCCACAAGCGATTTTCAAATCAACAAATTTTCGCCCCCCATTTGTCTTAGAATTTTGCAAAAAAGAATGCTTTATATCCCCCCTTATTGTTGCAAAATAAACAAGGATGAAAAAATTGTATTTTATACCCTTTCAAGTGCAAAAAAAAAACACTTATCCCTCAAAAAAAAAATATTATATAAGGCCAACACTCTACCTAGTTGTACAAGTGGACACCTTGCACATTACAACATGCACATTGAAACTTGTGCATTTATTACATTGCTTGAAGTAAGTATCTAAATTACCCCTAAACTAATCTCTACTTTAATAATGTACCAAAGGTGGTATATTTACATGACCCAAATGATGTAATATACTCTAACTCTAACATCACACTGTATTCCATTATTTGGGTATTGAAGATTTCAATATTCAATATGAATCTTCTTCTTGTGGATGCTCTTTGGCTTGCTCAGGTTCTTTCATCAATAGACTTTTGCACTGTAATCCTCCTTGATCTAGTTCATCTTCTTCTTTTTGAGTCAAAACTCGATCTTGTATTCTCTTTCATTGCTTACTATAATATGATTAAGCAAGTAGTCAATGTATTTATATGATACAAAGAGAGCTATAGCTGAGGGTTATTCAGTATTTTGAAGATGCTTTTCTAGTTCAGTATTTGTGATTTCTTTGGCATTCATGTCCTCTCCATTATGATTTCTTTTAGCATGTATTTTATTCCTTTTATCCTTCTTATCCTACGATTATGCATTGATGCTAGTGGAATTTTTGCTTCATGAGGAGTTAGTCTATCATAATAAAAATATTGATTTGTATTGCTAGCTTGCTTCATGTGTTGAGTGAATACGGACACGATTAATGATAGATAAATTATCAAACATTCCTTGGATGTGAATATAACTATATTTTGTGAATTCCACCATGCCCTGAAAATGTTTTCATGAAGATAACCAATTAATGCTTCAAATGTACCCTCTTTTGCCTCAAGAAATAAGGAGAATCTCTTCTTTTCACTAACTGATAAATTATCATATCCTTCAAGGGTATCTATCAAGTTTTGAGAATACAATTCCATTTCATGAAATAATTCTTTGTTAATAAAAACATTTCCAATTATTTCATCCATATTCCTTCTTGATAGATTTAAGATAGTGTTTCTTGTTATTCCTTAGGATTGTAGGAATGGATTTGATAGAACCTTTTTAGAGCTTAGGTATTTGTAGGCTTTCTTATATCTCCCTAATTTAAGATATTTGATTTAATATAATCCTTGTAGGATTTGTATAGACCTTGTGATTCCCAAATAGATTAAGTACTTGATATTTTTTTATGAATGCTATTATTATCAAGTTATATAGAATACCTTATGAATCCCTAGTGATTTTGGATATGCTATAGGATTGATAAAGTTCTTTTTGAGAATAGTAGTTCAATTTTGGGTCTATTTTGTAATGTTTTTTAAATATTAAAAATCAAATTCTATTACACCTTATTACTCCTATTGAACTTAAGCACTTTCTAATTTGATGAGGTTCTATTGGTTGGATTTATTTTGTACCTTTAATATGGTTTGAGATAATTATGTTAATTTATTTCCAACTCTTGATTTTTCTTAATAGACCTCCTTTATAGCCTTTGATATTTAATATTTAATGTTTCTAAATTCCAATTACCTAATTTGATGTATTATTACTTATAACTCCCTAATATGGAATATTAGAAAATAATATAATATTTGCAATAATAGAATTTTTAATTTCCAAGTTGAAATCCTTATTCCTCCTACTTTATTATTTGTAAATATAATTATTTTGGAATATGCTTGCTTAATATATTACTAATGCTATGTGAATGAATTCACAATAGTAAATATAATGTGCCATTATAGCTCCAATATATCCTTAGTCTATAGCAAGCAATAAATAGTATATGATTTACATTTGTATTCATTTACCTTGATGTTGTGAGGTGGTAGATTTGAATCCTTTGAAATGGTATTCAATGCCTTCTTTTACTGACACTAAATTCTCCCTTACGTAGCGCTTATTTTATCTATAACCGGTGTTGGTATTCCTTTAAAATATGCACAGTCTTATCCTCTACGAATTGGATGTTGGTATGGTTGGTTTTATGATGTATTCCTTCTATGAATGAGATGCTGGATTGCTAATCGAATGAGGCACTATATTTTTTGATCTTATGACAACTTCTTAAATGTTGGCTTTCTCCTTTGAATGGTGCATAGGCTTTAATTAACCTTCTTTCTTTGAATATGCTTCACACTATTCAATGCTAGTCTTCTCTTTGACCTCTAAGCTTTTCCTTCTTCAATATGGATGCCTTAAATATGACTTCTTCCTTGTGACTTTCGGATAAGTGTCACTTGAGTGTTACTTAGTAGGTGTTTATATTCCAACGTATGTAATAATTATTTTGGTGGTAACCTCCCAAAGACCTACGACTTCTCCTGGGTGAGCGTTGGCTTATTCACAAATTTTGGATGCTTAGAGCTCTTGTGCCAAGTGACACTCATGTCTTGTGCATGTAAAACTTTCTTCTACGCTCCTTTACCTATATCTATGAAATGTGTGTTGGATTGATATGTTTCTTGAAATGCAAGCATTTCCTCTTCTCTGTTCACATGTTGTCTTGATGAGGATAATGGATGGCACCAGTTGTATTGCTTCTTGGTTCTATGGTGCTCGCAATGGTGGTCCTATGGTAGCTTCTTATGCTCTTCAATAATGGTCATTCTCTCCAAGTAAAAACCTTGGGTATAACACTTCTTCCTTTGTATCTTTACTCCTGTTGCTATTTGTATGTATTTTTACAACAACTGATTACTAGCTTTTTTTCTTGGTTTTTATAGCAATTATTATACATATATGATCTCCCTCTATATGTTGCCCTTTTCTCTGCATAGACTCGGATGGTAATGGCTTCTTAATGGATCCAATATTTTAGGTGATACGCTTACTTCTAGGGCTAGATTGGACATGGAGAAATGGTGTTTTTAAACACCTTAATTCTTATATGTATGAGCTCTTCAGTGGCTTCTTCCTCTTACTTGAACTCTGCCCTTCAACCTGCAAAATATGACATCTACGCTGCTTCCTTGGGTCTTTTAATGATAGTTAATCCAAGCTAATGAGATGTTTTTTTTTAAGTAACGATTTCTACAATTTGTACTTAAATGAAATCCTTATATTCTCCTTGAATATTGAGACTCACCAAGTCTCAATTTGAGGCTTCCTTCAAGGATATTAATGGTGGTTTCCTTCTCCATATTTTTTCTTGTATTGATGGCTTCCTTTGGCCACATAGTACTATAGTTTTTGTGCTAATTTTGTGCCTTTAAGAACACAAACTAATTTATTAAGAGTAACTAGTTAAAGATAAACTAGTATAGTGATTAATGGATTAATAATACATTTTTAATGATAATAAACTATCAGAATGAATTCTAATGCACTCAATAATCTTATGCAATTATTAAGAGTATATGTAAAGAACCCTTAATGAATATTCTACATTTTTCACTAAAATTAATATTGTAGGATGTAGTCTTTTTGCTTTCTAGATAGATAATAGGTAGATGATAAATTTCTTTCTTTCAAAAATATCCAACTATTAATGTGCAAATATATCTTAAAATGAATTCTCCTTTTTGCACTTTCTGGAAGACTATAATATGAACCCTTCTTCTTGCAACTTTTAATACAAATATGGTGCTTAATGGAATTTGATAATGAACCCTAATTTAATTTTAACTAATTGCACTCTAGTTGCTTACCTTTAATGGATTCTGTAGTAAATGCAGATCTTGGTGTTTTGTTTCACCAAGTTTCTACCTTGTAGTGGATGAATTCACAACTTCTTGTTGGTTGTCTAGAACAACTTCCTGCTTCACCAAACTATGGTATTGAACTTTTTATCTTGAGCCTTAGGTTTGGTGGCTTGATCCTTCCAGTGATAGTCTACCTTCTGTTGTAGATTCAGAGAGACCCTTTCTTTGAAATTGTTCCTTATTGCAGTGAGAGGCAATCTCTAAACCTCCTAGATTTGGTAGGCTTCTTCTGTCTGAATCTTTCTTCAATATTCTTGTTAAATTCTAACTTCAAACAATATCTTCTTCTTCTCAAGATTCTAAATATCTTGAGGTCTTCACTGGATTCTTCTTTTGGGTTTGGTAATCCTTTCCAAAATTTTCTTCTCTTGGGCGTGTTTTCAGATGGTGATAATTTTCTAAAGTCCTTTACTATTAGGAGCTTTCTCCTCGGTAGTGTATTTCTCCAATGAGTTCTCCTAGGAAATATTTTAGTGATGCTTCTAAAAGCTCTATAATAAGGCTTTCTAATCCTTTTTTTTTCTTGAGATCTCTCCTAGGTCTTCTATCTTGCATCTTCTTTGGTCTTCCAACTGAGACATTTTCTTCAAACTTCTACTTCTAGAAGTGTTGGTGATGAGATATTCTTCTCAGATCTATAATTATACTACTTTTGGATTATGGAATGGGACTTCACTAGTCCTTTATCTTTCTTCTACAATTCATAGGATTTGATGGAGATCACCAATATCCTATTTATTGGACACTTCTTTGGAGTTTTCTTCTAAATCAGAAAATTTATATTCAAAATTAAGGATTCTTCTCTAAAATTTATTTAGAATTAAGGCTTCTATGGCCTTCTTTTCTGGTTCAAGGCTTCTCTAGACTTTTCTTCTTTAATGCTTCTTTGGTATTTCCTTCTTCTAGGCTTCTCTGGTCTTTTCTTCTTCTAGGATTCTCTAGCCTATTCTTCTTCTGGGCTTCTATAGCCTTTTTTTATTTTGCACTATGTGGGTATTTATCTTGAACGAAGATCACCAATCTTCTATCTCCTTCTTGACTCATCTTCTGGAGTCTCTTCTTCCTTGAGTCTACTATAAGGCTATTGTGATCTTTTTCTTCACTTTTGCACTTGGTAGGATTACAAATCTTATAATGGGATCTTTCTCAAGGTCTTTGAAATCTTCATTCTTCTCCTTGTTTTTGTAGGTGCTAGAATGATTCTATGAAGATATTATTCCTAACTATCATGTAGGAAGCTTCCCAAAAATTTTCTTGAATCTTCTTTTCTTGCAATAAGTTGTTGGAAACTAGAATGAAAGAACTTATAGATCCTGGAGATAATAATCTTCACTAGTTGATTTGTCAATCTAGTGGTATGAATGTTGAGTCCTAGTCTTCACGAGTTTTTCTACAACTCTATGGAAATACTCTAGCTAGATGTAATCTTAGAATTTTTGTAACTGAGATTTTATTTTAGTCCTCACTTGTGATTCTCTTCCTATTCCTATTGACCTACTAGACTTCTCTTATGATGACTTTTGCAAGTGGCAGTGCACATTGGTGAGTCCAGTTTCCAAAAGTACAAAGAGGAACTATGATGGATGTAGGCCCTCCTATTCCTATCTTTATTCACCATGGCTCTGATACCACTATTATATTTTATGGATATATGTAGTAGGAGAGATCTAACATAGGTCCTGATAAGATGAAATAAAGTGAGTCTGCAATATGACTGAAATATACTATAAATAGAAAGTGATAAAAATACAATGTAGTATGGAGGATATGGTCACTCCATTAATATAAGCTAAAGAACTACAATGTGCTTCATTCAGGAGCTCTACCACTATATACTACTCTACTACAATGCTCTTGATATCTATATGACGTGTCTTATGATTTATCACCATGAGGCTATTTATATAGGAAAATATATTCCTTGGCAAACACTCTACCTAGATGTAAAAGTGGATACCTTGCACATTACAACATGCACATTGTCACTTATGCATTCATTACATTACTTGAAGTAAGTAGGTAACTTCCCCCTAAAGTAATATCTACTCTAACAATGTACCAAAGGTGGTACATTTACATGATCCAAATGATGTAATATACTCTAACTCTAACAAATAAAGGAGGTAAATTTAGAGCATTGGAAGAGTCTGAGTGCCATGTGGTATATATAAAGTGGAATGTCAATAGATTTGAATAATTTCAAGCACCCATCTCAAGGGAGAACAAATTTTAAAAATCTAAAGATAGAAAAATTAAAGGCAATTTGTAAAGAAGCGTTGAAAATAGAAGAATGTGCAGGAAAATTTTTTAATTGAAGACAGAGTTAATGTAAGAGGGAAATACACCCCTTGGCATTGTAAAAGAGTCAAAGGATCAAATATTATTGTAGTAGCAAGGTTAAGGTGTGAATTAAAGTACCTTCATAAAGGTTGAAGCTAGGAAGAAACAAAACAATCTTTCCAAAGTACAACAAAGATTTCATATGTGCATAAGAGCACCAATTACGAGACGTACGTGTAGAAGAGTGGCAATCAGAAGACGGTCAAGAATTTTTTGACCAAGGGATTACCATATTCAAGGATGAAGGTAATTCACTTTATTTAAATTTATTTATAATCTTAAGATAGGAGGTATAAGGTTGCTTATAATTATTATTATCTAAGGTTAAAAGTGAAACATTTTGGAGGGATAAGAATTAATATTTGAAGCCTTAGAAATCTAATTATTACTATTAGAGAATTTTATGAAGGTTTGAATTTTGGGTTGAATAATTTGGAGTAATTTAAATTTTTTTAATTTGATTATTTACATTTACAAAATAATTTAAAATATTTGCAATTTGATTAGATTGGAGAAATTAAATTTATAAAATTTGCAAATATATTTTTATGGAATATCTAAATTTCTAAGTTTGGAGTTATAAGGAATTCAACATCAACATAGGATTGAGAAATTTAGAAGTTAAAATAAATTATTTTTGATATTAGGGAGATAAAAGATTATCAACTTTAATTTGAAAGTTGTTCTTAGTCAATCTCAAAGGTTTAAAATTTTAAAGAAATATTACTTTAAAAGGGGCTATGGAGAAGCTTATTAAGTATACTAGATTCAAGGAATCAAAATGGTTTAGAGATACACTTGATTATATAACTAATAAAAATAAATATGCAATTAGAAAAGAAGAACCAATATGACTTAGAAAGAATTTTGAGAACTCACAAACTAGTAGTTTGGCAAAAGTAGATTCTATAAATTTATTCTCCAATAACTTGATAAAAGGAATTGATGACATATATACTAATGAAGATACTAAGAATACAATCAAGAACCATACACAAATGGTAGAAAATAATGTTGATAAAAAATATGCCTTCCAATCTTATGAAATATGCAAATATAGGATAAATTCAATTGTACACAAATGGTTTGACTATTTTATCAAGAAAATGGACGAACTTGATCCTTCTAAGTTAAATAACAAATAAGTTGGGACATTCTCACAATGTACTTATTGCAACAAATTTGGTCATGAGAAAGTTGACTATTGGAATTTTCATCCATGTAAATATTGTGGAGGGAAAACTCATTCATCCTTCTTTTGTTACTATAAATATGAGTACTATAAAATATTTGAAGAAAAGTTGATATTCAGATTAGATTGTCTCCTCCAAGCTCTTATTTTTGAACCATCTACTAACAATGAGTTCAAGTTTAAAATCTCTAAAAAGCAAAAAGATAGGTAATTTAGAGAACCAAAGGAAAGAAAATGGGTCAATTCAGATCCACTTATGACTTGCATGATTATGAGATCTCTTGTTCATCAAGAGTACTTGAAAAACTTCAAGAACAAATATTTCACCAATCACTTTGAAATACAAGAAAATAGTGGATTGAAGAAGACAAGAAAAGACAACATGAAGACTAAGCTAAAATAAGAACTAGATCAAGATGAAGATCATTTGAAAGATCAAGATCCATATTGAAGACTAAAGTCTCCAATAGCCAAATAATATTATATATGGGGGTGTTGGATTATATTACATTATTTGGCACATGCTAATGTACCATCTTTGGTACATATTTAGAATAGGAAATAGTGTCCTAGATTAGAAGTTGAATATTTACTTTATGCAATGTAATAAAGTGTGCAAAGTATTTTGGTATTGTAAATGTGCATAGTTGTCCATGTGCAAAGTATTATTAAAGTGTGCAAAGTATTTTGGTACTGTAAATGTGCATAGTTGTCCATGTGCACATGAGTTCATAGAATAGGAAGGTGGAGAGTCTCTAGAAGAGTGAAGGCCAAGAGTGCTCCATATGAAGAGTCACTTTACATCCTATATGTATGGGATATGAAATATTTTGTAATGTGGAAGTATGGATACTTGAGATATTGATTCAATAGAAACACAGCTTTGTGAGCATTTATTAATGGTAATTTTATGAGTTATAGTTGAAGTTATTTCTGAGTTTTATACTTCTAGAATATTTCCATTATTCTATAAATTGTATTGCGACTTTATTTTTGATCTTTTAGTTGATTTTATATTAAGTATTTAGCTTCAAAATATAACACATTGTACAATAAAATTCCTTTAGGCCTATCCAATACATCATACAATGTTAGCCTTGGCCATTAATTAGTTTACAATTTCAACATCCATCAATAATTTAAATTGAGGTGCCAAGGAGATAATACATTAGTGACAATAATATATATCCCCCATAATGGATGCTCTAGTGGGCCTCTAAATTTTAGGTAGATCTTTCAAAATTTCCCTTAACATTTGGAAGACATCCATCAATTTTTCAGAACTTAGCTTTAATCCTTTGTAGTTTCAAAAAACAATTCTTCATTGGATGTCCCTCCCTATTATAGTATCTATAAGTGGTTATTTTTTCGTTGAATAATTACACTACCCTTTGAGCCCCTGGGTCTTAGCCTCCTTAGATTTGAATTCCTTTGCATGAGCCTGTATCTATGAAGTCCTACCATAATTATTCCATACCACCTAAAAATAAACTAGGAGAGAGACATAATGATAAAGATTAAGAGTATTTTGAGATTATAAGGACATAAGAATAATATGAACGATTAGGTTCATCATCTAAAAATATGGAGAGAGATTAGTATGGATAATTTTCATGCATTTTACATCTTTATTTTTTTACTCCAAAAGATGTAATATATCCTTAAAGCCTTGAATCTTGTGATATAGTCCTCAATGCTATCAAACTCAACTATTTTAAGAGAGGAAAGCTCTAATTCCAAGAAATTTTCTTTAGTAGTATTAATTTTCCCAAAAATATCATGTAGTTTTGATAATATCTTGATAGGGTCAGTCTCCTCTTTAATGTGGAAAAGTAACTTTGATTCAATTAGCAAGGAAAATAGACCAAGAACCTCTTCTTCTCTTTGATGATAAGTTCATCATCAAGAATAACTAATTTATTTTCTTGAAATATGCACCACCATAAATTCTTATTTCATAATAGGAAAATCATCTGAGTTGACCAAACACTATAATTTCACCCATAAAAAAAAGTAACTAGGTATTTTTAGACCATCTCATACAATTTGAATTCTAACACCATAGCAAGTCCTTGAATTGATGCCACTAATACATAAAGATTTGAAATTCATGCAATTTAAAGAAAAAGGGCTCAAAATTATTCTATATGAAAAATTTATGGCCTCTAGAAGTTTTAACCTAATGGACCCCAACAAATTAATTAAATCTCTAGATAGAAAAAATAAGCAACTGCCTACTACCACTTGGTGGTCTATGAGTCATTAGTGTTATCCACTTATTTTTCACCACATTAATGCTCTTGAATATAGGTGACTATAACACATCATTTTTTGATTGGAAGAAAGCATTTAAATAGTGAAAAGGTATTTAGAGAAAAATAATAGTGCCATGTTGACCATCTAGCTGGCCAAGGATACCACATCAACTAAATATTTGTCACTTTTCTCTAGTTTTTACAAATGAGATATTCAATCATAATTTAAATGGACATAAGAGACTTCATTCTAATTGGTATGTCACTTCCCTATTGAAAAATGAAGCCATACCACATCTTTGTAAAGTCCTAGGACATGGTAATTGATAACTAGAAGTTAGTGGTGGGGTTTGAACACATAATGTACCATACCTAGGTAAAGTATGCCATTTGCTTGTGCTCATCATTGTGGATGCAAAAAAAAAAGGTGTCAGGTTTGAACCCTACATCTCCCCCTACTCATGCATCAATTAGAATCCATATTGTCATTGCACCAAGCACATAAAAATATTCAAAGAGATGCCTGACTATTGACTATAAATGATAGTTTCAAGAAAAAGTAGATGTCCTTAAACTCAAACCCAATACTCTTATATTTTTATGCCATTTTTGACATCAAGCTAGTAATGCCAACATTTCAATATAAATGAGAATTGTCATACCATTATCCAAATCTTCATTCATGAAGGTATTGGGTACCTTCTATGATGTGCATTCCTATTTTTAAAATATAAATTAAAATACTTTCACCATTTATAATGTACTCTTGAGTAGATTTTTTAGATAGCTCAACATCAAAAAAATAAAAGCCACAAATACTTCAGAGATAAAAATTATGGGTGGAAAGAAGTGGGAAAAAAACCTCATATGCAAAAACATATTATGGACTTTTAATAGAAAATTCATCCTAAATATTGAAATAAAAACTGGGGGTACCAAGTAGGACTACATACCCACTTTGATACAACATTTAAATTCACAATATTTTCAAGAAATAAACAAAAGCAAACCATCCATACAAATCTTATACAAAAAGTAAAATGAAGGACAAAGAAGAGAATGATTTGGTATGCACCCATAAGCACCATAAATAATCACTATATCCAATTATAATATTACACAACATTCCACTAAATAAATGAGGAGTGGGAGGGAGTATTTATACTAATACCAAAA